>CM021768.1:50715644-50843777 GCA_011076525.1 Nettapus auritus | reverse complement strand
CCGCCCCGGGGCGGCCCCGCCGCCGCTCCGCCGCTCCCCGCCCGGCCGCCGCGGGCCCGGGGAGCCCGGTCGGGCCTGGGGAGCCGCCGGCTGTCGGTTCCGTCTGTGATGCGGGAGGCGCGGCCATGGAGAAGAAGCCGCACTTGGCGAAAAGGGACTTGGCGCCCAGGGAGGTGTCGGCGGTGTTGCTGGTGCTGCTGGTGCTTCTCCTGAACGCCCTGCTCTACCTGTACCTCAGCGACCTCCACGGCTCGTCCGGGCGTGCCGAAACGGACCCCAGCCTCTGCCCTTTCGGGTACTTCAAACTGGGTTCTGTGAAAAATTGTTCCCCCTGGCTCTCCTGCGAAGCCATCAATAGGGAAGTCAGGAAACTCAAGTGTGTTGGTGAGGGAGCTGTGAAAAAGGTGAGTTGGGTTTCTCTTCCTTCTCTCCTGTGGGTAAGCTAGCAAAGGCTTTCACTGTTAACTAATTTCACTAATTAATGCCCATACTGCTTTATAACTATCCTCACAGCAGCTAGTTGCTGCAGACATCCTGAGGCCTATGGCAAGAGTGTGACAGCGGCCACTGTACCTCGCTCACACCGAATAACGCGACTGAGACGGGTGCAGCACTCGTGGAGCCTGATGTAGTTGTGGCAGAGCAAGGCTGGCCATTACACGTTGAAATCACATATGAAATCACTCGATCATTTCATTCATCTTCAGCCCATTCCAAAGAAAACCCAGGAAATCGTGGTGCATCCATCATATGCTGTAATTACAACATGAGGAAGGGGTTGCTGTGACAGGTACGCAGCCAACCTAGAGGCTTTGCTGCTAAAGCTCATGGTGTAATAGTTGGGCATCAATGTAGGACTTGTGCCGGTGACTGTAGTTAGTAGTTGTGACCATGCAGTCACTAGCAGGCCAGCAGCAGCTGCTAATGGTGTTTGAAGTCTCTCCGCATGTCTTACTTGTCTCTTCTGTGTCCTCAGGTCTTTCTTTCTGAGTGGAAGGAAAACAAAGTGGTTCTGTCACAGCTCACCAACACAGAGCTGAAGGAGGACTTTCTCCACGGACTGAACATGCTGAAAGCACTACAAAGCAGGCACGTTGTCCGGCTGCTTGGCTACTGTGAGAAGCAGTTCACAATCCTCACCGAGTACCATCCTCTAGGCTCCCTGAGGGGCTTGAACGAAACTCTCCACATCCCCAAATACAAGGGCATGAACACGTGGCATCGCAGGCTGATGCTTGCCATAGACTACGTCAGCGTCATTCGCTACCTGCACAGCAGCCCGCTGGGCACCTTAGTGATGTGCGATTCGAATGATCTGGACAAGGTTCTCTCTCAGTACCTCCTGACAAGTGACTTCCACATCCTGGTGAATGATTTGGATGCTCTGCCTCTCGTGAACAAGAGCAGTGGCAGGCTGGTGAAGTGTGGTCATCGGGAGCTGCAGGGCGAGTTTGTAGCTCCTGAGCAGCGGTGGCCCTATGGAGAGGATGTGCCATTCAATGATGACCTCATGCCTCCCTATGATGAGAAAACAGACATCTGGAAAATCCCAGATGTCTCCAATTTTTTCTTGGGCCACGTTGAAGGGAGTGACATTGTGCGACTGCATTTGTTTGACATCCACGCAGCATGTAAGAAGAAGGACCCAGCCAAAAGACCTTCTGCCCAAGAGATCTTAGACACCTACAGGAAAGTTTTAACTCTGCTGATTCGGGAGGTGGCCATGCCTGGTACTAGGGAAATGTTATAGTGAATCATGAGACAAACGGTAGACTGAAGTTGATGTTCTTATTTATTTAGCTTGCCTGAAGGGCAAAACCTCTGTCCTCGAAACTGAGAAGATTAAAAAAAAAAAAAAAAAAAAAAGACTTTGTACTTTTACCTTGTGATTAAAAGTTATCCACCCAATGCTGGAGCTGTGCAAGTTTTCCATTGACATGTTTGATCTATCACTGGAAGAGGAGGAGGGAGAGAAATTAAGTTGCATGAGTATGGGGGAAAATTGGTCCCTCAAGAAACAGAAATTTTCCTTTGTGACATTTACCATTTACATGAAAACTCTTAATACACACACACACACAAAACATTTCTACAGGAAAAAAAAAAAAAAAAAGTTATTTAAAAAGAAATACTGTCCCACTTAAATTGATTGGCACAGGACTGGGGAGCAGAGACCATGGCATGCCCCTCTCAAGATCTGTGCTGATTCCAGTGGCTTTGGCCCATACCTTATCCACAAAGCCCTCACTCACTTCCCTGTGGAGTAAAAGCAGTGGTCACTCAAAAATGAGTACCTCAGTTCACTTCAGATTTTGGTGAACCCTGATGCCAGATTTCCAACCACTGTGCCCAGCCTCCCTGCTGGATGGGGAATAAGGCTGCTTTTAGAGAGTTGCAGCCATTGCTCTGTGGGCCCCATGCCCCACTAAACAGGCATGTCACTATTTTGTAAGCAAGCAGATGATGCAGATCCCACAGAGACTGCTTAAAGATGCATTGCCCTGATTTTCAAGCATTTGCCCTCATAGTGTTCTCAGCAAGGCCCTCTGGATACAAAGCTGTAAGACACGAGTCTGGCTCTTTTTTAATTCATTTTTTTTAATCTGCAATCTGTTCAGCAGAAAAATAAAGGCTGTTTTTTGTTTGTTTGTTTTGTTCAGTGAGTTTAGGAGAAAGCTTCTGGTACTAGTATGGATGTTACAGCCTGGTACCAACAGCTGGAGAATGAGAATTATGCTGCCTTAATCCAGCAGTAGGCTCTGTTTGGTGGGATTGGGACTTAGCTGTTCTCTTGGTGAAACAAAACAAAACAAAAAACAACAGGATTACCATTACGTACCTGAGGACTTTCTGTTCTGTGGACAAGGTCACTGAAAGATGCAAGGGCCTGTGACAACTTTCCTGTTGCCAACTTGAGAGGTGATTTGTAAGCAGTACACTGTCCTTTCTGTGGAAGAGTTTGTTTCCGTTCCTTGCCATGCTGATATTCCTCTTCATCTAAACAGGCAATGTTGTAACTGCCCTGGGAAAACAGTCAGTTTTTACACATTGTGTTCAGATGCATGTGTTCTGCTGCTACCACAATTTTATTGTAAATGGGGAAACTGCCCTGCAAATTACAAAACTCATACCTGATGCCATATAATACCAGCAGGAGTCTTTCAAAGGCACTGTGGCTTTCCTTTCTCACTGGGCAGTCTATTTTCTTAAATTAGCTGATTTTGCCATTTTCCAGCTGTGCAGTCCTAGCCAGCAGACCCCTTCCTGGTGGTTTTCCTGCTACAGTTGTCAGGAATCAAAGCTCAGCAGTCAGAGTCTCCAAAACAGAGCAGTAACTTTGTATGCTTCACATTTGTGTTGGACTTTGACTCAAAACACCTTAAAAATAAGGAGAAAATAATGCTGTCTGCTGTAATTATATCATCCATCCCATGAGTTATTAATAGGGTTAATCAGGCTTCTACAGTTCCAGCACGAAGCCAGGATGTGCAACAATTGGAAAAGCATCCTATTATAAGTCCTCAAAGCCAGGGATCAAACTTTGAAGGGAAAAGAGTCAGATCCTTTGCATGTCCCCAGCAGCATCTTGTTACCTCTTGTTAGCCATTATGTGTACTTGAAAGAAAAATCAGCACCTGATGGCTGGGAAGTAAATATGCTATCTGTCTTCTATGATAGTTGCAAGGACAGACAAGAAGAACCTGCCAGGCTTCTCATGCTGGTCTCTCAGTTAAGCTTCTGATTGGATTCTTGCTCTTCTGTTGCACCTTGCAAGCAGCCTTATTCATTTCCCAGAGTGAAAAATAAATGGTAACAAATTCTCATTCTGAATAATTATCTTGCCTTGGAGATAAGGTATGATAACCCCTTGCCTGGGTGACATAGTTACAAATTTAAAAAAATGGTGTTGCCCTAAACATTCACCCTTAGCACTGGGTCCTCCACATTTCTTCCCCACCCCCTCCTACTCAGTTTGTGTGTTGCACTTCAGCAAGAATAAATTACATGTTTCTGAATCCAGCATTATGCAGCTTTGTTTCAGGGATGTCGTTTCTGTGTACGACGGAACACTAGATGGCAGCATGAAGGTCAGCTTAGCTCGAGTTAGCGGCTGCAGTCTCTCATGCCCAAACATAGCCAGGATTTGGCCTTGGAGCCAGTGCTTTGCTAGCGTATTTCAATATACCCCCGAAAGAAGGCATTGTGTTTGAATTTGCAAGCCTGTAGTACCAAAGCAGATGTAAGGGCAGTCAGAAGAACACCCCCCACGAAGGGGCCACCTCCCCTTCTTGTGTATGTTACCATCCCTTTGAATCACAGCCTGGTTCAACCTTAACCAAGGCTGAGTGTCACCTCCTTCTACCCTTTCAGTAAAATCAGAGGAGTTTGCAGCCTTTCCTTCTTTCTGTTCTTCCCAATTAACCCCTTCCACAACCTCAGGAGAGCATGAACCCTGTTCTTCCCTCATTTCCTGATCCTTTTTCCTTAACTGGAGTCTAGGCAAGGGTTTGTGGAAAGGGAAGAAGCAGGACAGCCCTACATGCAGTTGCCTCCCCTCTGTCTAATTCTATCTTTTGGCCATTCCAGTTTTTACCATCAATGACAGCCTTGGCAAACATCTGGAGGCTTTTCTGCCTCGGCACAAGCAGCTATTACATGTGTGGTGGGCAATGCCCCCTCTGCCACCCCCAGAACACGTCCTGCCCAGCCAAACCAGCCAGAGAGACAACCAAAGCAGAAGCTGTCTCCCAGACTCAAGAAATAGCACCTGGGTCCCAGACAGAAACCTGCTGGCTCCCCAGATGGGGCACTGCTGTGCCAGCAGCAGAGGAGACAGGTAGACCGAGGACGTGCCAGCAGAGCCTCCTGACAGCCTGGCTGCCAATGCCATCTATGTCGGGGCACCTGGACCCGCTGCTGGCAGGGGCTCCACTCATTCTGCCCTTGGTCCTACACAGTTGCCAGAACAAATTCCCAACGGATATCCCAATAAGGCTTAGGGCTTACTGGGTATGGTTTGTACCACAGGACACAGAATGGAAACTGTCTCAGAGCAGAGTATCAGATTCAGTTTGGGCCCACTGCTTTCTTTTGCTCCTCAAGATCATCCAAAGAATAGCACTGTCAAGGTTATGCTGGTTGGTGTGTGTTATTTTTCTTTTGTTTTGTTTTTCCAAACTGCCTGCTAGCAGCAGGCTTCTTGGTAGCTGAAGTTTGATGTAGTGTGTTTCAATTTGTGTGACGCAGGTTTCAGGTCACATCCTAAAAGCAGTCTTATAATCCTAAGTCCAGGTGAGCAACCTTTACAGGGGCTGCTTTTGAGTGGGCATGTGGGGACAGACCACTCCTGAGCCATTAGGATTTCTTTCTTGAAGAGCACCCAGCCTTCCTGGGCTCCTCTGTCCTTCAGAACCACCTCCCAAGGGACTCTGCCAACCAGCGTCCTGAACAGCTCAAAGTCAGCCCTCCGGAAGCCCAAGACAGAGGTTTTACCGGTCCCCTTCCTGACTTCGCCAAATATCGAGAACTCTACCATTTTGTGGTCACTCTGCCCAAGACAGCCCCCGACCACCACATCTCCCACCAGTCCTTCTCTGTTAGTGAACAGAAGGTCTAGCGGGGCACCTCCCCTGGTAGGCTCACCAACCAGCTGCATCAGGAAGTTATCTTCCACGCTCTCCAGAAACCTCCTGGACTGCTTTCTCTGGGCTGTGTTGTGCTTCCAGGATATGTCTGGGAAGTTAAAGTCCCCCACAAGAACAAGCACTGACGATTTCGCAACCTCTGTCAGCTGTCTGTAGAACTCCTCGTCCACCCCCTCATCCTGGTTCGGCGGTCTATAACAGACCCCCATCAGGATGCTTGCCTTGTTGGCCTCTCCGCTGATCCTAACCCATAGCGACTCCACCTTGTCATTCCCAGCCTCAAGTTCAACGACATCAAGACACTCTCTAATATAGAGAGCCACTCCACCACCCCTTCCATGCTGCCTGTCCCTTCTGAAGAGCCTATAGCCAGACATGGCAGCACTCCAGTCATGAGAGTGGTCCCACCACGTTTCCGTGATGGCAACCAAGTCATAGCCCGCGTGCTGCACAATGGCTTCCAGCTCCTCCTGCTTGTTGCCCATGCTGCATGCATTAGTGTAGATGCACTTCAGCTGAGCCTTTGCCTTCTCCCCCAGCCTAACCACTGTTCCCCCTGGCACACCTCCAACAGGTTTTGTTTCTTCCCCGTCCCCCTTCTTACCTAGTTTAAAGCCCTCTCAATGAGTCCTGCCAGTTCCTGGGCCAGGATCCATTTTCCCCTTGGGGACAGTTGGGACCCATCTGCGGCCATCAGGCCAGGTGCTGAGTAAAGCGCCCCGTGGTCGAAGAACCCCAAACTTCTATGTTGGCACCAGCCTCTAAGCCATGTGTTTATTATGTGGGCTTTGCGTGTCCTCTCTGAATCCCTCCCTGCCGCTGTAGGAATGGATGAAAACACCACCTGTACTCCCACTCCATCCACTAACCGTCCCAGCCCCCTGAAGTCCCATTTGATAGCCTTCAGGCTTCTCTTGTCAACGTTATCACTGCCAGCCTGGACTATCAGTAGTGGGTAGTAATCGGAGGGGCAAACCAGGCTGGGAAGCTTTCTGGCAACATCCCTGACCCTGGCCCCAGGGAGGCAGCAGACCTCCCTACGGGTAGGGTCAGGCTGACAGATAGGGCTCTCCGTTCCCCTGAGAAGGGAGTCGCCCACAACGATCACCCTCCTTTCCTTTTTGGTGGACGCAGTCTTGAGGCGTGGAGCAGGCTTCCTCGCCCTAGGCTTCCTGGTTAAACTTCTTTCCACACCCTCATCCACCGCTCCCCCGAGCACCAGGGCCTCAGACCTGTTGCATAAGGGCACCTGGGCAGGTGGGGCAGATGGGGGGGGGGGGGGCGTTTCCTGCATCGTCGAGCAGGGACCTGTTTCCATTCCTCTTGAACTCCTAGGTCCCCTCCCTCTGCCCGACAGTGACAGGGCAGGGGGTCCACCCCCATGTGGGGAGTCTCACTCCGGTGCCTCTCCTTCGGGCCTTGCAGGGAGTTGCTCCACCAGTCTGTCTCCCGCTCGCACTCCCTGATGGCCCTCAACCTCTCCACCTCCTCCTTGAGCTCTGCCACCAGGCAAACCAGGTCGTCCACCTGCTCGCACCTCACGCACACGGTGTCTCTGCCTCCTTCAGACGGCAGCAGCAGGCTCTGGCACTCCCTGCAGCCAGAGACCTGAACTGCCGCATTTTGGAGCGGGCAGTCTGCCTGGGTGCCTACAGGCTTTCTGGCGCGACCTCGCTGCCTAGCGAGGACCATAGCGGCCCAGCTAGTGCTAGACAGCCGTTAGGTGAGGTGTCCTTGTGGGCGGGATCGCCCTGCCCTCCCTGCTCGCCCTGCCTGCGCGCGCTGCCTCACCAACTGCCGCGCCCCGCGCTGTTTGCCCGTCCTGGTCGCTCGCGCTCCCTTAGGGGCTGCCTTTGAGCGGCTGGCCCAAAGACGAGCCGGCGCGGAAGAAGACCGGCCTGGCTGAACAGAGAGTTGTGGCTCGAGATTAGGAGAAAAAAGAGGGTTTAAAATCTTTGGAAAAGAGGGCGGGCCAGTCAAGGGGACTACAAGGATGTTGCGAGGCGGTGCAGGGACAAAATTAGAAAGGCCAAAGCTCATCTGGAGCTCAATCTGGCTACTGCTGTTAAAGACAACAAAAAACGTTTTTATAAATACATCAGTATAAAAAGGAGGACTAAGGAGAATCTCCACCCTTTACTGGATGCGGGGGGAAACTTAGTTACCAGAGATGAGGATAAAGCCGAGGTGCTTAACGCCTTCTTTGCCTCAGTCTTTAGCAGCAAAACCAGTTGTTCTCTGGACGCCCAGTACCCTGAGCTGGTGGAAGGGGATGGGGAGCAGAATGTGGCCCCCACAATCCACGAGGAATCGGTTGGCGACCTGCTACAGCATTTGGATATACGCAAGTCGATGGGGCCAGATGGGATCCACCCGAGGGTACTGAGAGAACTGGTGGAAGAGCTGGCCAGGCTGCTTTCCATCATTTATAGGCAGTCCTGGCTATCGGGGGAGGTCCCACTTGACTGGCGGATAGCAAACATGACGCCCATCTACAAGAAGGGCCGGAGGGTAGACCTGGGGAACTACAGGCCTGTTAGTTTAACATCAGTGCCAGGGAAGCTCATGGAGCAGATTATCCTGGGCGTCATCATGTGGCAGTTGCAGGGCAAGCAGGCGATCAGGCCTAGTCAGCATGGGTTTATGAAGGGTAGGTCCTGCTTGACGAACCTGATCTCTTTCTATGACAAGGTGACACACTTAGTGGATGAGGGAAAGGCTGCGGATGTGGTCTACCTTGACTTCAGTAAGACATTTGACACCGTTCCCACAGCATTCTCCTCAGGAAGCTGGCTGTCCATGTCTTGGACTGGTGCACGCTTCGTTGGGTTAAGAGCTGGCTGGATGGCCGGGCCCAGAGAGTCTTAGCGAATGGAGTCAAATCCAGTTGGAGGCCGGTCACTAGTGGAGTCCCCCAGGGCTTGGTACTGGGGCCAGTCCTCTTTAACATCTTCATTGATGATCTGGATGAGGAGATCAAGTGCACCCTCAGTAAGTTTGCAGACGACACTAAGTTAGGTGCGTGTGTCGACCTGCTCGAGGGTAGGAAGGCTCTGCAGGAGGATCTGGATAGGCTGGACCGATGGGCCGAGGCCAACGGTATGAAGTTCAACAAGGCCAAGTGCTGGGTTCTGCACCTGGGGCACAACAACCCCAAACAGAGCTACAGGCTGGGAGATGTGTGGATAGAAAGCTGCCTGTCAGAGAAGGACCTGGGAGTTTTGGTTGATAGTCGGCTGAATATGAGCCAGCAGTGTGCTCAGGCGGCCAAGAAGGCTAACAGCATCCTGGCTTGCATAAGAAACAGCGTGGCCAACAGGTCCAGGGATGTGATTGTCCCCCTGTACTTGGCTCTGGTGAGGCCGCACCTCGAGTACTGTGTTCAGTTTTGGGCCCCTCACTACAAGAAGGACATGGAGGTGCTTGAGCGAGTCCAGAGAAGGGCTACGAAGCTGGTGAAGGGTCTGGAGAACAAGTCTTAGGAGGAGCGGCTGAGGGAGCTGGAACTATTTAGCCTTGAGGAGGCTCAGGGGCGACCTTATTGCACTCTACAGGTACCTGAAAGGAGGCTGTAGCGAGGTCGTGGTTGCTCTATTCTCCCACATGCCTGGTGACAGGACGAGGGGGAATGGGCTAAAGTTGTGCCAGGGGAGGTTTAGGTTGGATATTAGGAAGAACTTATTTTCTGAATGGGTTGTTAGTCACTGGAATAGGCTGCCCAGGGAAGTGGTTGAGTCACCATCCCTGGAGGGCTTTAAAAGAGGTTTAGATGTAGAGCTTAGGGATATGGTTTAGGGGATGATTTGTTAGTGTTAGGTCAGAGGTTGGACTCGGCGATCTTGTAGGTCTCTTCCAACCTAGACTTTCTGTGAAATTCTGTGAAACTCATCTCTATGTTCAACACCATCAGATGTAGAAAGTATTGTATGCAGATCCACAGCAGCTGCTATGTAGGTCTGAGTAAATGCTGAAGACATGAAGTGGGCACATCTTTGTTTAATTGAACAAAGCCTTTTTTTTTTTTGGGGGGGGGGGGGGGGCCAGGGATACTTTTAAAGTCCATGCTACTCTGTATTTAATGCAGTGGTAACTATTAAGTGTATCAGAAGTTTAGAATACCACATGAACTTTTTGAAATTCTGTCACAACTCTAAACCAATGTTTTCCTTTGGTGCCACATAAACAAAGTATCAGATCATTATCTCTGTGAAACAGAGGCAGTGTTGTTCACAAAATATAATTGTGAGATATTTGGCAACTTGCAACTGTAAACTGATTCTATCATTATGACTGTAATGTCTTACCAATAGTTGAGAGACCCTGGGAACAAGAAAAAAGTGGTTCTGAAGTTCTTCTAGCATGATATAATGCATATATTTGTAGAGGTCAACCAAATAAATTATATGGTAGATGGTACTTTTAAAAAAGAAAAAGGATTTTATGGTTTTATTTTAATTGAAATACTGTATACTTGAGATGACCACATGCTTTCCAATAATTGCCAGTCTGTGTTCTGAAGTCTATAATCCAGTATTTATCAGGATTAAATGGTGAATATATTTACATTACAATGATATTTATGTCTCAGCAATTTCTGATTCTGTATAGCCTGGGGTAACTCAAAATCCATTAAAAATTACATGTTTTTTATATACAGACACACTCAGATTCCTTGGCCATAATTTTGAAAAGAAAGCTTTCTGTTTCCAGCATTCACATTTTGTATAGGAAGTAACTGGATTTTCAAAGCTGTCAAATGCTCAGCAGCTTTCAGTCAAATCTATAGTAGTTTGTAAATGCTACGGACCTTCAGAAAGTGAATTGTTTCGCTGTAGAGCCGGAAGATTTTTCAGCAATTCTCTCAGTGTTTCTATGGGACTGAAGCTTATGACAGATTTCTCCACGGAATGATCAAAGTTCCACTTTTGAAAAAGCATGGATTAAAAAAAAAAAATTAAATCATACAGCTATCCATTTCTTTTCCCCTGAGAGCTGGTTCCTGTGAGAGACTGTGTAGTTTCACTATAGCTGAAAGGTATATTTGGTACTGTGCAATGCTGATAACAAGCCACTGAGCTTGGGTCCCCACTGGCTACATTTTGCCAGAATAGCTTGTGCCATGCCATTTATTATTATTATTATTATTATTATTAGATTGGTGCCATCATGCTTTGATCACAGGCCAGGATGCTGGAGGTCAGAAGCTACATAGGCATAGCACAAAATGACAGTCTGCTCCCTAAGAGCAGCTGTAGAGTAAGAAAGAAAACAACTAATGTCCTGCTCTTGCATTAGCAGCATACCCCAGGATTGGCTATTCCATCCCACCTCATCCAAACTACAAATAAACTACATAATCTACAAGGACTGGTCGCATCTGGCACACAGCTACAACTGCAAGGCCTGACTTTGCTCTGAACAAATTCAACAGCAGCTTATGCTCCAATTCTTGAAGGTGCTCAGGAGCCTAAATCTAAAAGAATCTAGAAGAAGTTAAACATACTAAAAAAATGAACAAAGAACCTCAGCTTTGTTAGAAACTGTTTAAAATCCCTGTGAAATTGGGCTTGGTTTACTGTTTTGAGTCATACTTCGTAACTGAAGGCTCCTTTTCTCAGTGGTTTCCACAGTTCTGTGCACGGGTGCCATCCCCATTTAATGACCTAGAATTATGTCTAATTGATGTTCTTCAGCTCTCCTTTCCCACACCATGGGGGGCAAGAAACTTTTCTCATGATAACAGTGACTTAGTCTTTTATTTTTGGATGTTCTCATCTCCTACCCCTTCATGTCCTGACCTGAGGCCTCTTGATATCAATCTGTCCCATAGCACAGAAGCTGGGTGACTTGGCACATCTCACATTCAGAGAACAGGTACCCGAAGGATGAAGTTCCCCACACCCGGTCAGACTTTGGTACAGCAGGTCTCATCCTAGTGAGGCGTCTATATCCCCTCCTCAAATCAGTATGGGACCAGAGGTACTTCCTGGGCACAGAGCAGACTCATCCTGAACGTCTGAATTAGGACAAGTGCATCATGCCCTCAGAAGTACTTATGTCAACATCGGAATAGTTGTGGTATCTGAAGATACGGTGAAAGGAAATATCGGGACCAGAGACAGACACGAAGCAGTGCAGAGAAGGGACAGGACACAGAGTAACACGGCTCAGACATGCCACAGGAAGCAGCGCACAGAAAAGGAGCACGTGCGTGCGCTAGGACATTCTCAGAGCGTTCGTGCGGGGGACATCGCCCCGTGGCAGCCCGCTCCCCCCAAGATGGCGGCGGGGAGGCTGAGGCGGCGCAGCGTCACTTTCCACCGCCCGCGCACCGCCCCTGCCGGCCGGGCTCCCCCCGCCCTCCTCCCTCATGGCGGCGGCTGCGGCGGCGGCCGGGGGGGCGGGAGGCGGCGGCGGCGCTTCGGCGGCGCTGGGGGACAGCGGCGCCATCGACTACTCGGTGCACGAAGCCTGGAACGAGGCCACCAACGTGTACCTGCTGGTGGTGCTGGCCAGCCTCGCCCTCCTCGTCTACGCGCGGCGGTGAGGGGAAGGGGGAAAGGGGAGGGAGGGGATGCGTGGCGGCCCCACGCGTGACCGTGCCTCGCCCCGCAGGAACAAGAGGAGGATCCTGCGCATCTTCACGCTGCCTCCTGCCGCGGAGACGCCGCCCGAGCCCAGCTTCTACGATAGCATGAAGAAGATCCGCCTGCGGCAGCAGCTGGAGATGTACTCCATCGGTAAGGGTGCAGCGGGGCCGGGGGTGGGTCCTGCGTGGGGTAGCCCTGAGCCCGTGTCCTCGTGTGGTGGGTGTCGCCCGCACCGGGGGGGCAACCGCACTGGCCTGAGGTGTGAGGAAGCACAGGGCGGGGGAGCATTTGCCACAGCACAGCTGGTGTCGAAGGTAAAAAGAAATCCTAACGCTGGGATGTGTGAGTGCAGCCAAAAAGTGGGCATAATTGTAAAACTGCTGAGGACTGGGTAGGGAACTGAGTATTTCAACTTCATATACTGAAAATAAATGGGAATTTTACCATACCTCTAAGTGCCACCATTCCCATCTTGCTGGATGTCAGGATGAAGATGGAGAAGAGCACTGTGGCTCTGCTATTACACAGGCCTACTTCACCGAAACACCTATGTTTGCTTCACCTCTGCCATATACACACACCTAGATGGAAAGTGGGCAAGAAATGCGTAATGAGTTAAAACTACCTTCTAAATGGAAATATTCTTAAACCAGGCCCCTGCATTCTGTGCAAAGAAAAAAGGACAGAGGAATGCTTGTTGGTGTTTGTTGTATGTGGCACCACACACAACTCTTTGATCTTCCTTTGCCTTGCTAACCAGATTGCTTCTGAAGTAAATGTTAGTATGTGGCTCCTATACTGCAGACGAGATGAGTGCAGATCTGCTATGTGACTAACAAGTTGTTCGGGTTGCCTGCTGTAGTACTTCTGAAGTCATAGGCTTTAATTTTATTTTTTAATGAAAGGATCTGAATGGATTTTTTTTGCCATTAACGTACAGAAATATTGCTGTGACACTACTGCTCAGACCTTCAAAAGCCACATGCTAAAGGACAAGTTCTTTGTGGTGACCGAGACCAGGCCTTGTGTACCAAAGCTGCAAAATTACTTTGTCAGAGCTTAAATCTATTTATTGCTTGTTATCTGTATACATTTATAAGTATGATAAGTACTCATGCACATACATAAATGTATGTACCTGTATATAATGAGTGCGGTTTGCGCTGATCAGTGTTTCTTTTTTTCAGCACGGAAGTACGAACAGCAGCAGCAGCCACCAAAACAGACTGAAAGCGTACAGCTCTCAGTGGAGTGATGCCCACAGCTGTAGGAACGCAGGACTTATTTCCAGCGTTGGTAATAGGCATCAGTGTGGAGCTATTTTCAATGCCGCTTAATCAATACACAGCTGAAGGCAAGGGGGAAAGGAGAAGGGCAGTCCTAAAAGCTTTGCCCTTGGTAGCTTTTCTCTGAGCCCCGTGAAGTGAATTGAATGCCTACCAAAATATTCGGCATGAAAGTACCTGACACAGGACAGACCTGCTCATAGAAGCCCCTGAGGGTGGAGAAGTGCCGTCTTACTGATGTTTACTGCTGGCACCTTGGAAATCAGCTCCTGCCTTCTCTGGTAACAGCTCCCAGGACCTGCCTACCAGGAGACTGTTTGGTTCCTTGATCATGCATTGAATTTCTGAACGCATTTAGTAAATGCGAGTGAAGGTACTGTGGCCTTACCGCCTAACGAGGGCAGAGCTTTGATAACCAGCAGTGGTGCTGGCCGTGGAGCAGGTTGCGATCTCTGCGTTGTTTTGTATGCAGTACTGTGAGCCTTTCTTTGAGACATTCCGAGAAGTAGGCAGTACGCAGTGAGATGCGGGTCTAAAAGACACTTACAGCAAATACTGTAATGCTATAGCGAGGGCAGTTAGGCCAATTTAGTCAAATTGGTTTAAAGAACAGGATTGTCTATCAACATCTGTGCAAACAGAAAGACTACTGAAAAGCGCAGGGTTTATTTAGAAGTGACATCACACGCTGGTTACTTGTTTTATTTCCCCAAGTAAATCATGAAATCGGTTAATTTAAAGAATGGCGCAGGAATGACTTTTTAATAAAAGCATCTACCCACGAAAACCACTCGAAGACGTATCGTGCTGTGGTTCATACGTTTGCAGCAAACAGGCCGGGGGCGAGAGCCGGGAGGCTCCCCAGAGGCTCTCGGTGCCCCGAACGGGAGCCCCCCGCGACCCTGCCCCCGGCAGGGCTCATCCCGCCGGGCCCCCTCCCCGGAAACGGCGCCCTCCCCTCAGCGCCGACCTCACTTCCTGACGCCGCTTCCGCCTCCGGGCCGCGCCGGCTGCTGCTGGTACTGCTGCTGCTGGTGCTGCTGCTGCTGGGGCCGCTCGTGCCGCTGCTGCCGCTGCTCGGAGGGCGCCCGCCGCGCGGTGAGTGGGGCCGCCCCGCCCTCGCCCCTCCCCTCGGCGGCGGCGCGCGCGGGGGCCGTTGGCGCCCGGCCGTTGGCGGGGGGCGGCTGCGAGGCGGGAAGGGGCCGCCTGAGGAGAAAGCGCGGGCTCGGGGCGGGAGAACGGCGAGGCCGGCGGGGAGCGGGGGAGCGGGTCGGCACCGGGCTGACGGGGATCGGCCGCGCCGCCCGCCGGGGCACGGAGATCTTGTCAGCAGCCGGGCGTTTCAATAAAGCGGCGTGTCACGGCGAGCCCCTGCTGGCGGCTGAGCGTCCGCCCGTCCGTCTGTAGGGAGTTACTGCCCGGTTTTCCGCTCGGCTGGGTGGGTAGGGATGTGTTTCTCTGACTCGAGTGGAAAAAAAGAAGGAGAGGGACTGTCAGGGAGTGCAGGGATAGAACAGGGAGTGATGCCTGTGAACTGAAAGAGGATAGGTTTGGATTAATCATAATGAAGAAATTCTTTACTCTGAGGGTGCTGAGGCACCAGCACAGGCTGCCCAGAGAAGCTGTGGGTGCCCCATCCCTGGAGGTCCCAAGGCCAGGCTGGCTGAGGCTTTGGGCAACCTGGTGTGTGTGGAGGGGTCCCTGCCCGTGGCAGGCTGTGGAACCAAATGACCTTTAAGGTCCCTCCCAACCCAAACCGTTCTGTGATCCTGCGAAGTGCATCTATTGAAGTTCTGTCCCAGCAAAACCGTACCCTGTTTTGGTGGTGGTGCTACATTCCAGTTTTGCAGTACACGTACACGTGGGACAAAAGTGAAGTCAGGGTGTAACTTTTCATATTTTTACCTCAGAGATGTCTGCATCGTCTCTTACCTGTTAATTCACAACGCTGCAGATAACACAGAGACAATAGCTTTTTGTGTGTGCCGATTTATAGTAGCCGGGCTTGGAGGTGTACACAAGAACATATTCTCAATCTTTGCTTATTCTGAATTATTAGATATCCTGGATGGGGAAAGCTTATGACCTCTAAAAAAAATAGTGCTAAAGTTAAATTTAGTCATGTTTATTCTCAAGAATGCTGTACAGAGGCAAATATTTATTTCTAGCTTACCCAATACTCTTAAAAAAGCTATTACAATATGTAGATTTAATGGTGTCTGATCGCACAAGGCATGCGAGGGAAGGCTTTCGGATCAGTTAAAACTTAGCATCTGTAAGGTAGTGTAAAAAAGCATTAGCAAGTAGCTGTCAGGTAAATCTCGTATGTTCTTGAGAATCTGACCGCTTTGTTGCTCCCGTGGGAGCTGCTGAACAGTCAGATCTTTGTAAAGGCAGTCTTCAAGCAGAGTTACAACCATGACTCTATAATCTTATGTGAAAATTATAGTCTTCTGCTAAGTGGTGGCAGAGTCAGCTCTGTGCTCCTCACTGAAATGTGGCTGGCTAGGTTTTGCACTCGGTGCTGCGAAGAGGATCAGAGCTTTTCAGATAGAGCTTTATAAATCCAATGACAAGGCTCAAGAGGGTCTTAGGTTTGTATAAATGATGAGCACAGCTGTGTTTAAGGCTGAAGACATTGCAGACTCTGCAACCTGCAGGCTTTGTACTGAAATACCTTCCACCATGCCACGAACACTTTGAGTTTCAATCCAGTCTGTGTTATGTGCCCGGGTAGTAGGAACTGGCATGTGCCAGCTGGGACCAGTTGAGAGCACAGCCTCTAGCAGCTGCTGCGATAACTCCTGGCCCTAGCAGTTCTAAATTTCAGCAGTGTGATGCTTGGGTGCTGCTAAGGATGCTCTCAAACTTCTCTTCTGAAACTGGCTGATTGGTTGTGAGACCCGCAGAGGAAGCTCGTGCTGTTCCACTTGTACTACTGACAGCAGCAGAAGCTCTGAAAACCAGGAGGAGATCGCAGTGCCCTCGTCTGAGGACGGTTTGCAGGGAAGCTTCTTCAGCACAGTGCATAATTATTCATTGAGAATATTCAAACCTGTGATGAATCTTTCCGTAATTTTGTTTTGCATGTATGATTAAGCAGCGTTGGCCAAAAGCCTGGTGACAGCACAGGGCTCTGGAATGTTTCCCTGTTGCCTGAGCAGTTTATTCATGTTAGCTTACTTCCGTGAGCATAATCACTCCTTTTAAAGTCCTCCCAAACTCAGGAGTGCCGCCACTATTGGGCAAGCTGAAATTACACACGCTGCAGAGAGAAGGGTGGGTATGTTGCCACTCAACCTCTCCTTCAGAGGAAGTGAAAAGATTTTGCCCCAGCCCTAATTTCTACATTAAAGAAGTTGAAAATTGTTAGTACGTGCCTTCTTCAGTGAGGAAGGAGCATCTTGCTGGACAACGTGTCATTAATGCTATGATGTCTTTGGCCTGTTATGCCCGAAGAGCACAACAAGTGCTCGGAGGAGGCTTGCTGACAGAGAGCACTCCTCAGTCACAGGTGCTTAACTCACAATCGGAAGCAGGGATCAAAAGGCATTCCCTCTTTCCTCCAAATGCTTGAGCTGTGTTTTAGTCACGGTGAGGAACCTGGGTGATGTGACCTAGTTTATTAACACGGCCACGCAAACAAAAACGCAGCACTTGGTCTTGTCCTCGAGACAGGGCTGCCGCCGCAGAGCAGAAGGTTTCCGTGCCTCAGGCCCATGAGAATGGAGGTAAGATCCTTTACTTTGCAGCCCCGTTTCTGTCGTGGCACGAATTGAGGGGTAAGGAGCAAGCTTCTTGCAGCCTACCAAGCTCCATCCAAAATCGGTCTCAGCAAAGGCAGTGGGACTCCTTTTTGGTTAAGGGACAGGTGCTGAATGCGACCAGAGATACTGGCAGAGCATGGTCACCACTGGCACAACACCCCAGAGCTGGTGCAAATGTCCCGTGAGAAACCTGATGCTGGGGAGTGGAAAGTGGTGCTGCTTTTTCTGCAACAGAAGATAAGAAGTAGTCCTGCTAAGAGCTAAAGGCTTAAATTGCCTAAACAACCTTTTTTTTCAACTCTGAAACAAACAGAAACATCGATAAAACATGTCAGTGCTCAGTCATCTCCATGAATTCTGTGTTTACGTGGAAAGGGTGAAGAACTGTTTTAAGAATGGAAGCGCTTTGCCTGATATATATATATTTTTTTTGCAAGGAATGTCCAGCTTTGGGTGTTACTTTAATAAAAATAATTCCTGATCTTTTTATGGAATACCTAAACTCTGGGCGTTACTTTAATAAAAATAACCCCGAACTCCAAGATTAACAGAATTGCTAAAAGGAGTTAGTTCTCAATAAGAAAAAACAAACTGAATTTGGAATTTCTGAACCAAGCCCTCGAAAGCAATTTGTGGCAAAACTTCAGAAAAAGGGGAAAAAAAACTGAACTAATTTTTATACAATAGCTATATGCCTTTATTCTTAGTTATAACTAGACAACTTGGAAAAGTGATTTTCCCCTCGCAGGGGCCTAGGAATTAGATGTGTAGGGAGAACGTGGTTTAATTTTAATGCAACTGTAACATGGATTGAAAATCCTCAGAGGGGCTGCTCAAATTAGAGATTTGCTGAAACTGGAGTCAGAGAAAATGCTGTCCATTTGTACACATGAATGAAGACTTCTTCCAAGTAGTTCCCTTTGGTTTCCATCAGGCTGTCAGACTCGCACGTGCTGTATCTGGTTTTAGATACCCACGATGTGTAAAAGGCACTCATGAAGCTATAGCTTGCTGGTGAGAGAGACCCCGGTTAGGACAAGATTACAGAAACATTTGTCATTTTTATAAGAGAAGAGAAGAGTATTTTGAAAAGACTCGGCCAGCAGGAGGGCTGTATCACTTTCCAAAATATCCTCCGGATCATCCCGAAAACACAGCTTGTAACATGCTTTTGACTGACGGCGTAGGGTGTGAAGCATAAATTCCTGGGTAGGAAAGATGGATGTTGGTTGTGCAACAGGAGACTCCATGTGATCTCGTTATTTATGGCACTTCTCTCAGATGTCTTTCTGTGAATAGAACAGCTGCTGTGAACCTGACCTGGCGCAGAGTACCCGGTGTATTTGAGCTGCTCTGTTTTACCGTTGCTCAGACCGCGCTCCTGTGAGCGGTCACAACCAACTGAGGTGGTGACCTCGGTTGTAAAATGCAACTCGGGGAACCCTTCTACTGACTGCTGCAGAGCTGGAAGGAAGAAAGTGAGAAAATGGTCTTCCAGAGCTTTGGTTGGTGGACGTTAGGGAGCAATAGGCTAAGACATCCAATTTCTTTATACTGTAACATCAGAGAAAGGGTGGAGTGATAGTGGAGGAAAAAGACTTGCTTTTTCTTTGCACAGGGAAGGCTGGGAGGGTGGAGGCAGAGGCTCAGGCTTTTCCAGTCTTATCTCTTCTTCGTGACCATCTCATTAAATGCCAGCAACCGTTGTTTATAGGAACTTTCCATCCCTTTGGTGATGAACTGTGGCTTGCCTCGCGCTTGGTGTGTGGCAGAGCCATCGCTACCTAGATCCAAATCTACGGTCAGATAAGGCTTGGAATAACTGGTGTTCCTAGCACAACTAAATAACTGAGTTCACATGATCTGTAAGTGGGCAGCAGATTTTTTCGTAGGCAAAGTATGTGCTGCTTGTATTGCACATTTATTTAAAGCTATTTTTAGCACAACAGATTGAGAATTCCAGCAGCCAAAAATACCTTTGTTGAGTCCATTAAAAGATTTCCTTACCAAAACTGTGCTTTTGTATCTGACAAACAGAAAGTATCACATCTTTTGCACTTGAAACTCAGTGAAGATCCAAAGCAGTAAAAGTATTTACTGCACTTAAGGCCTCTGAGATCGCTTTTGCCAATGCTGATGGGAGAATAGTTCTCTGTCATTACTGTCTTCTCTTTCAACCTCAGCATATCCTGACATGCCAAATGCAAACCACTGATCAGAGGTCCTGGAGAAGCTGGTGTGGCTGTGCTCTGAAACTTGTGGCTTGGACCGCAGCTTGAGTGGGTTGCCTAAGAGCATCGTAGGAGTACTCGGTTCAGTCTTTACAGATGTGAGCTGGAAGAATGGGAAGGCATTCACGGCCTCGAGAAAGGAAGTATTAAGATCACTGCTCAGGAGCAGAGTCTAACACTGCCGTGTGCCTGTTAAACACCATGGGGGAGTCACTGAGGGTATGCAACGGAGCAATGTAGCTGCTGTTGTGAGACCTGTGGTTTTGTTGGCTCCAGTCAGTAGATGGTAGACCTGTAGAGAAGAAAAAGCTGCAGGGGGCAGCTTTATTCAATGGGCTGACGGTTGCCGAATGGTGCCTGTACGGTGCTGTTAGCAGTGTTTGGATCATTAAAGAGCTCCATCTGCTTACGGACCTTACGTTAAGGCTAGGACAGGAGTTTCCTCCTGACCGGTTCCTTGCCTGAAGATCCCAGTAAAGAGGGATGAAAAGGTGTAATTTGCTTTTTGTTTGAGGCAAAGAACTGTCCTCCAGCCGTAATTCAGCAGTTCCAAGCCTGTAATCAAAACAGTGGTGGTAAAACAGCATGGTGTTTCTCAGAGGTGCTGTAAAAACTCCTTCATCTCTTTGGAGGGCTGTGAGATACTCCCGTGAGATATCACCCAGACCTCCTCTTTCTCTCCTGAGGACTCAGGGGTTACCAACCTGTGGTCAGGCACCCAAACTTTTAGCTCCAGGAGCTGGGAGAGGAAAACACAGCCCACGTTACTGAGAGGAGGACTGTGTTTTGCGGGGCCCAAACCTCGAGGCTGCATTAACATCCTTTCTTCTCTCTCTGCTGCTCGTATGTGTAGCTATAATTTTTGTTTTCACCAAACTTTTGTTGAGTGAAGGTGTGGCTTTGTATCTTGATGCCTCTTGCAAGTGTTGAGTTAGCAGGAATGGCAGTGACTAATTGCCCCGGGGCTGTTGCGAGTACTTGGTGTAATCATCCCCATGAGCGCATCCTCAGCTCGTCCCTAAGTAGTGACCCGGGCTGAAGTTAGTGCACAGAGGAACCCGCAGCCCTCAGGAACACTGTTCAAGAGGAGGATGGGATGGGTTTTGCTCAGCTGGACACCGAGTTCTTTATTCAGCATGGAGATGGGAGGGGAGCTCTTTGTTCAGAGGGAGAGGTTCCTGCTTGACCTTGGAAAGCCTGGGATGGCGTGCTGCTTCTCTGTTCTTTTAGAGCTGAATTTCTCAGCATCTCAGGGGGCTTCAGAGAGCACAGCACTGGGCGAAACAGTTTGCTTCTAAGGGTGGCAGATCTTAGGTGGAAAAAGTCAAAATGGGGAGTTTGTAAGCGGGTAGGGGCTTGTGAAATTTGGATGGGGCTGCCAACCTCCAGCAGATCCCAGAAACTCTGCTTATAGAAATCTCGCTGGTTAACTAACAAAGTTGCGAAATTGCAGCATAAAGGCCCTCAGTGCGTGTTCCTGCTCTGTACCAGAAAGCAGCATGGCAGGGTAGCTTGTGCTGCAAGCCAGCTGGAGCCCCAGGAAGGGGCAGAGGTGGTTAATAGTTCCCATTGTGCCAAAACAAAGGGATGTTAAATGAAATAGAAAATCAGTACATTGAAACTGTGTGCAATTATGCCACATGATATTATTGAGGCCAAAAGTTTAGTCAGATCCCAAGCAGACCTGGACATTTATATATATAATGACAATAGCCAGAGTTGCGGTAAATAGGATTAAAAATAAATTAGGGATATAAACCTTCATGCTAATTGATGAGGTCAGGAAGGAATTTCCCCTCTGGGTGAATCGCACCATTGTTCACTCCTGGAGCTGCTCCACCTTCCCAAGCATCTGGTCCCGATCACAATCACAGTAGGCACAACGCTCAGGCAGACAGACCAGAACCTGACCTGTGCTGGCAGTTCACAGCAGACCCTCCCTGGGCAGGATTTTCTTGAAAAGGATTGAGAAGCATTTTGTGGTGTGTTTTTTTTTTTTAGGGTTTCCTGAGGCCACCTATACTGCAGCATATGCCTGCTTTTCCAGCTTCTCCTTGGTGAAAGGTGACAATTTTTAACTGAGTGCCTTTAAGGAAGCCAGAGGACTGTTTGCCAGCACGTTGGCCACAGCCTATGTGAAAATGGAAACTAGTATGAGCACCTAAGGCATCGCTGTACTGCCCCGTAGCTAAAAAGTGAGCACCTGAGCTAGTGCAGGTGGGTTTTCTGGCAGCTTCCTCAGTTTTGGTGGCACAGGTCTTTTGTAGGAAAGGAGCACCCCTGAAATCTCTTGTCCTTTTCCATCAGAGGTGGCTGAAATCGGCCTAACAACGTACGTGGCTGTGCACTGGATAGTCGGTGTGGTTATTTAAGTGTTGTTTCCTGGGGAAACAAGGAAAAATACCAGTCCTGCAAGCAAGTTGTTGTGGAATATTTCTTCCCTCAAATAAATTAAGTACGTAACAGTTACACCAAATCCTCAAGGTGTGTGTGCCTTTAAAACATGTGCTGTTCTATCTAAAGATGTTCCCCAAGGTACAAGGGGAAAGCTTCCTTGCCAAAATATAGTAATTGAATTAATAGCCCAGGAGGTTTCTGTGTTTTGTTATAGAGCTACAAAATTCCCCTGCCAGTGTTGGCTGCTCTGAAGATCAAAGTTAAAAGTACCAGCCTGCCACTACGCTGTCTCTTCAAAAGAAAACCAAAAAATTCCTTGGTTGTTTCAGGCGTCCAGGTGACAGCCGGCATCAGATCTTTGTGACATTTAGGTTCAGCTACAAATATTAATCTTTTCCTGCAGTTCTGTGCATGTAGCAGTGAGCAGCGGGGATGTCTTGTAATCTCTATTGTGCAGATGCTGAGTGTAGACACCTGATTAATGAGTGAGGATGCCGATAATTAATTGAATTAATTGTCGCTGGATCGTTTCTGGTGCTTAGAAATGATACAGAGCTATGATGATTACGAAACAGTGAAATCGTGGTTTCTGTTTCTTGTATACAGTGATCATTATGGTAAAAAACTGAGGGTTGCTGGGGTAGAAAATAATTGGCCAGTTATCTGGGTATGTTCTGGGTGTCCTGCTGACAGGACGCGTGTGGCTGCCTCTGCTTTTGTACTCTTAAGCTCTTAAACCTGCGGTGGCTGCCTTTTCTGAGCAGGGAATGGCGTTTGGGAACAGCAGCCATCATCACCCAGGCACAGGCTTTCAGGGCTGTTTGCTTCATAAGCACTTTTGAGGGAGAGGACTTCTTGAAGAGGTCAGAAATGAGGGAACGCGTATTTTTCTTTGACATACAATCCCTGCGCAGCGCATACATTTCTGTCCAGTTACTTAACAGCTATTGTTCCTGCAGTACCCAGAGGGTTTCTCACTTTGACCGTCCAAGGCTAAGTTATCTTCTCTGCTGTAACGTGCGAGAACCACAGCCAAGCCTCTCGGTGCGGGGTGGGACTGTCCCTGCAGCTGCCCCTCCTTGCAGGGCAGCAGCCTTGCTTCAAGGAGAGGAGTTGACGAAGGGCAGCGCTGTCCTTCCGAGCAAAGTGTGCTGGTGTACAGAGAGTGCTGCTTCAAGGGCTTCTGCAGAAGGAAGGAGGATTTCGGAGGGGAGGTGGAATTTGGAGCATTTGAGATGGGAGCCGATAAGAGGTGGGCTCTACTCTGCCTCTGCTCGGAGGAGATTTTGGTACTCGTACTTACTTAGAGACGGCCTTAACCCTAACAGGGAGGGATAAAATGGCTTCCGTGCTTCTGTCTCGCAGGGGGAGCTGGCTCACAGCCTGGCTTTGCTGCCTGCTCCTTTCTCCTGCACCCCTCGGTCAGTGCTTGGGCAAGGTCTCGAGGCAGGCAGAGGGCTTGGGCTGCTCACCCTGGGTGCAGGACGGCCGTGTGGCCGCGCTGCCCCTGAGCCGTATGCTGCTGTTCTGTTGTTAGGCGCCCAACAGCGCTGCTCTTGGCTTTGGGCCCGCTTGATCCCAAGCTCTGGGCGACAGAAGGTCTGTCGAAATGAAGTGTTGTTCCCCCATTATACTGAGGAAATAGGTAGGTGGGGAAGCCCCCCCTCCACCCCACTCCGCAGCTTGAGGATGTGATTTTGGGGACAAAGGCTGAAAATGGCTTAGGCCTTGATCACCTTGTAGTGAGAGTGCTGTGGTGCAGAGGAAGCGCCTCCTCCACTAGCTGCAAAGTGTGTAAAAATGCACACGTCCTGTGGATGTTGTGTGGCTTAAAGAGCACTGGGGAAAGGAAAAGAGAAGCTAACATCTTCACTTTTCATCTCACCTGTGGGCTAGGCCTCCGCTTGTGCAAATGGATCCTGTGTAAAGATAACTGGCACTGTTCTCGGTATGGGTAGATCACTAGGTGGGTCAGCAGCTTCCTGCAGTGGAGCTGGCTGCTGCAAACGAGTTCAGCAGGCTTGGCACCCAAAGAGGCTTCCCGTGGTACATAAGCCTAGCTAGCACAGGATTGCTTCTACTCGTCATGCTAGGAATGGAGGCATGAATGAGGAGGTTTCATGATGATGATGATGTTTCATGATGAGGATGACATTTCATGACGATGAGGAGGTTTCATGATGATGAGGTATCATCGGTTACTTACCCCAGCTGTGGCGCTAGGTGTTCACGCACTTAGTTTGGTGAAACTTTTGTGAAAGGAAGTCTATTTCCTAAAAGGAACTTGAATGAAAGTTGGGATTTTATTAAAGACACAGAGGCATATTATTATTCATCTTTCCTTGCTTCATCCCTGTGATGTTTCCTGTTTTGCTTCTTGAGATACAGGTGTCATGATGAGGAGCTTCTCAGAAACAGAAGTGGATGATGATGAGTGGAGATGAAGAAATCATACATTTAAGAAGTTGGCTCAAGTTTCCGTTACAGGCATGGAAAGTTTCTGAGACCAAGCCATGCAAGAAGAACATGAGTAAAGAAGAGGGAGATGTAGACCCAGACTAGAAGGGATTGCAGGATTTGAGAGGACGCTGCACAAACATCACATAGTTTGCTTGCTTATTCATTCACCTGCACCCCTGGATTGTAATACCTTGCTTGCCTATCTGTTTGGAAGTTGAAAAATCCCCTCACATCTGTGTCTTTAATATAATCATGGCTTCAAGCTTGTTTTAGGAAGAGCAGAACATCACTCTGGTTTTATTTGTGGATTAGATAGCTGCCACTTTGTACTTGAATTCCATTTTGTTTTTTTGTTGATACGTGTCGAGCAGGGAGAAGATCGGACCATGACAGTTACAAAATAGGAAATCAGGGCTTTTGTTTGCATTTAATAAGCAGCCTTTTCCTAAAAACCGTGGCAGGTGCATAGGTCAAAGGAAAAAAAAGATAATGCTGACCTTCTGATTTGAGTAACCTTATAATATCGTTAAGCTCTCCTTAGACAGATAACATAATCAAATATTAATCAGTTCAGTCTTTTTTTATTTGACTGTTGCTCTCAAAAACATTCCAGGTAGGTAAGATGTTTTGGCAGGGCTGTGGAGTGTTAAGTGCAGATTACGTTCTTCTGAGTCAAGAGAGCTTTTACAGAGGTAGTTACTGGAAAATCTTGGCTGTTACTTGAAGTATCTTCCAAGGAAATGCAACCCATGCTATCCAGCAAGTTGTAGTAAGTCTCTGATACAGAGTTATTAAGACTTTGATATTTATGTATTTAAAATTTTAATATTAAATATAATTTCCTATTTTGAGCAGTGCTGCTGGTAGAGGCAAAGAGTATCTTTGCTTTTCTTACAAAGTCGTATCTGGCCTTTTATCGTTAATAAAAGGCTGCAGTTATTTTTGCATTCTGGCTGAATATTTGGCCTTTAAGAGTATATAATTACATGCAAGAGTACAAGCAGTTGTTAAAGGACTGTTTTTTTCTAATGAAAATAGTTTGAAATTGAAATAATTTTTGTTGCTTCAGAATAGATGTGATTAGTGTGTTGGAAACAGTTTTGCAGTGGATATAAAGGGAACAGTTGAGAGACAGTGGCTGAGAATGTGTCCAGCTATTTTTGTAGATGACTGTTATATTGTAACTCTGGGTTATTTTTCCAATCTCTTTACTTAGATATTTCCATATAATCGAATGGCTAAATTATACTGAGATAAAAAAAGCTATGTGCACTTCGTAATATTTCTATTTTAAAATAGGTGTTATTGTACTAATTGATAAGTAAACCGGAATGACTGTGAGAAAATCCTGGCCTATATTATTACTCTCATAGACAATTTAATATGGGATAGTACTGTCTGTATACTATAAAAATGTTTCCATGGATTTTTAGCTGCTGAAACTGAAATCAATAAACTTCAGTTACTGTTGTTGACCGGAACAAGCAAACCTGAACATTTCTCTTTTCTTCGCATTACCTCTGACTCTGCATGCACGTAGTGTTTCCCTGGCATTCTGCCTTGTGTGGTGTGTGCCTTGCTCTGGTGGGCTCGTGGGGTGCGGGTTTCACGCGTGTTACTTTGGAATGCTTTTCTGATGGAGAGCCATGCTTTGGAGTTTGTGCCATGAAATTCTCCTTACGTGTTCTGAGTAAGTCCCAGGATTAGTAGGTTAGCCAATGGGACCATTTATATATATACTTTTAATTTCAAACACATTTGTCAGTAACTGATGATCATGTTTTGAAGTAGTTACATAGTAGTCTCCTGCATACCTGGATCTCATGTTAGATTAGCAGCCTCAGTGTATTCCAGAATTGAATATACTTGAGTGAAAAGTATGTTCTAAATTCTGGATTACTTTGGAGAACGGAAAATGATTTTTGCCCAGTTGAGAAAACTTTAAAACTGAAAAGGATCACATTTATTTTAAAACCCTGCTATGTCCAATTCAAAGGAAAAAATACTTGCAGTATAACCCAAACGTACTGTAATCTGTGTAGCTACTTGTATTACATGAAGTGATTCAACGGAGTTCACATCTGCAGAAGAAAACAAGCAGTTTTCTTTTAAAGAAAACAAAACCAGAACTGCAGGAGGTAATTGGTTAAACACTTGGAGAAAGTGTTGATTGAAATATTAAGCCCTTTGTGGGAGTGAAGTATTCCACAGTTTCAGAGCAACTGTTTTCTTCACATCATTTTATTCATCGGTTTCAGTTCAATACGTAGTTAATTCAAGGCTGGGGAGCTGACTGACAGTTGTAAAAATGGCATAATTAGTTTTCCCTTTTTAATTTCTGTGGAGAAGAGATATGAGAGGAAATGACTTTGACTGCTGAAGGTCTCAGTGACCAGGAACAACCAGTTATTTATTAATGATAGATTCTTTGTTTAATGCTCTAAAAGAAAAAATATTTTATCTACCTTTTTTTCTAAGCATTTGATGTTCCTTATAAGCCCATCTACTTGCTCATTTGTTTTGTGGATAATGGTGAATCATTTTTCCTTGCCAGTACCACAAAGGAGGCAGTGGTCCCTTCCAAATCCTACAAGAGCCGTGCTTCACGCTTGCCTCGTTTCTCCAGAGGACCCTCTTTGTTTGGCGTTGTCATCATACCTGGCTGCCATAGGCCTCATTTTATTTATTTTTGATGTCCTTTTCTCCCTTGGACACTTGCAGGGCTGTGCCAAGGTGCACATTCCTCATGTCGGGCAGGTGCAGAGAAGTCCCAGTCCAAGCTGTGGTGGGTGCAGCGGAGTCCTAGCATGGCCAGCTCTCATTTTCACCCTTCCCCAGAAAGGCAGGGAGGAGGGGAAGGATCCTCCTAGGATCCCCTTGTTGTTTCTGACCTCTCGGCAGCATCCACGCTGTCTTTCTTCCTCTGGGCAGCCATCAGGGTTCTGTAATGCATCATCACCAGCAGCACAGCTTAGCTATAGACACCTTTTTTAGAGGCTGAGGCATATTGACCGTTGGTGCTGTTAGCTGGTGCCATGTACTTGGAGAAATATCTTCGACCTTAATGACTTTCTCTTCTTGTTATAGTCGCTATGCCAGCAAGCAGAGAAATTCTAGCTGTTTGAGCTCTTGCCGAGGAGAATACACTCGTCAGTTCACTGGAAACAGCGTGTCCCGTTATCCTGCCCCTGCCTCTAGGAATGCTCCCTGTGCTCCACCAGGACATGAGCACTGGACCACTGAAACACAGATGCTGATGTTACCAGGGCTTGCTCCCAGGTTAGAAAAACCCCAGATAAAACATGGAGCCATCTCTTCACGAGCAGTCGTAAGGTCTGTGACCAAGCCGTTATATTAATCTGGCCTGTTGGTCAGCCTTTTATGAGGTTTTCAGTGCTAGCTCTAGCACTGAAATAGGAGCTGCTATTGAGCTTTGGGGGGAAAGAGACCTATTGGGTGCCAGGTGCTGTTCCTTGTGTGGTCAGGATGTGCTAGGCAGTGTGCGGAGGGAGCTGTCTCTGGTGACAGAAGTCCCGTTTGTGACTTGGACCTGTCTCCAGACAATATTGGGGACTGTGTGTGTCATCACCAGGTTCCTAGGGGTAATACTTGGCTTCTGTTCCAACAAATAAAGCCATGACCACAGATTTCAGTTGGTGTTTCATTGGCGTTTCCACCTTAATATCTTTATTACTGCAACACTCCTAGGGAAAAAAGGCAGAAGGTATTGTCCCGATCTACTGAATACCTCTGAGGGTCTCCATCCCTCCTCTCTTTGTTTATATGGCTGTTTCCTTCCTCCTTTTGGCAGTCAGCTAGTGCCTTTCAGCAGTGCCTGGTCTGTCACGGTGGACACACTGATTTTGGAGGATGCCATTGCAGGCCAGCCAGGAGGGTTTGATGTGTCGGTAACTATTCACTTAACTCCAGCTCCCCCTTAAGAGAAAGGGTCTCTGGGTCAGGGGAACCCCAGGGCTCTCTAGTAGCTCAGTGGGAGAGGATTTCACAGCAGTCATCTTCTGACACCCCACACGAAATGAGAATGGCAGACAATTTGGGTCTCGAGGGGTCACATTTCCTTTATCTGAAAATTCCCATTGTTGATTTCTGGCAACTTCAATCTGGCTTTATACCAAGGGGATCTTGGCATAAACCTCTGAATTTGCAAAACGCTGACTGGGTTTCCAAATGGCCACGAGTGTTTCAGAGGCAGTTGTGCTCTGCATTCAGTCACTGAAGCTCCATCATTAGTTCAGAATAATGCTGCTGGAGTTGTCAGCAGCAGCCAGGGTGTTTGGGAGCGCCTTGCCCACGTTGGATACTTCAGAAACGGGGCTGGGGAAGGGAGGTGGCTGATAAAGACCAGGGAGACTCCAAGCAGCAGATCACCCATTCCCTGGTGCTTAGTGTGCATGCAGGAAGCCCAGGCTCTGGTGAATCAGCCAGAGCTGGGCCAACACAAGTCCTGTTCCCGGCATTAACAGGGGCAGTGTTGGCCAAGGGCTTGCTTCTCCAGAATGGGTTTGCTGCCTTTGAACTCCTCCTGGCTCAGCTCAGGCTTGTGCTGTGGCAGGGGCTGGAGACAGCCTCGGTCTCCCAGCCCACGCAGCATCCGGAGCCTCTGTCTTCTTCTGTGCCAGGCTTGGCCTCCAGCAGTTCCAGTTGTGGCTTCCTCCTCTCCATTTTCCCAGGGCTCCCTCGCTCAAAAGATGAAGTGTGGCTTCGAACAGAGTCATGCTCTGCACTATGGCAGCTCTCCTTGCATGTTCATGTAAGTACAGCAAGCTCACCCTGACCATCGGTAACAGATGTCTCCTCCTTGGGGTGGCCTGTCTGCTCTGGGAGCCCAAGGGCCTGCTGGAAAAAAAGGTTTGCAGGACAGTGTGGCGGAGTTCAGAGCCATGAGAAAGCCCACCCACAATTTTTTGCTTCCTCAGAGCAGAGGTGTCAGTCCAGCCCTGATGGCCAGCAGCTTTTTAATTTCTATATCTACAATATCAGGCTTTCCAGATGATCCCTGAGATTGTTTACCTCGTGGTGAGATACAGAGACGTCTCCTGTTTGGAAATTATCCCAAGAGATAGCAATGTGTTGGAGCTCGCCACCCAACATGCAAAAGCAGATGCGCAGATGTTCATCGGAGCAGGCTCGTTCCAGCTCAAGCAGTACTTGTGGCTTTGCTCAGGAGCGTTTCCAGGTCTGATATCTGCTGAAGAGATGTTCAGAACCACCCACCTTCATTTCTCCTTTATGACCATCCATTTGCTCTTCTGGCTTTGCAGACTGAGAGGAGATGCTCCAGGAGGGCCAGGGTCACAGACACAAGGAAACCAGAAGTCCCTGGTTCCAGCTGTGTGTGGCTCCCAATGCAGAGTATCAGTAGGTATGCAAAAGACACCCCAAAAGCTCCCGGTGCTGATCAGTAACCTTTTTTCAGTCAGCAGAGTATAAGTGGAACAATGTTGTCCAGCTTTTGGATGTTTTTGTTACATCTCTGTTTCTGACCAAACACAGTTTACAGGTATTCAGAGTCCAATTCTTACAGTTTTTCATGCTAGAAAATCACAGTCAACCCCCATTATTTTCTGCTCAGGCCATATATATTTCCAAATACCTATGATTGCTTATATATGTAGCTTTCCCATCTGAATGGCAAAAAAAAAAACAGTTTCATTCGATAGAACAGTGGCCCGAAGTTGCAAATTAATGTTGATTTAGTGGTTACTGATGATTGAGAAGCTGGGCATCTTTCAGGAAATAGCTGATGGGGAAAGGCAAAACAAAGGGTTTTAAAAATTGATTACTTTAATCAGCATGTCCTATTACTATATTTAAAGCAGAATGTAAATCTGCCTACACTGGATTTGTTGAATCAAGCAGGCATCTCTCAATTGTAGACTTTCCAGAGTAAATTACAATTCAACAAAAATTATAATATCTTATTGAGATTGTAACATATAATATTTATCATTTCTACAAATATTTGTTTAGTTGGGAACAAAACTGGTGCCACCATTGCCAAAAGCCAATCCTCATTCATTTTGTGGTTGTATAAATTTTCCTTTCCCTGTTTCTTTAGTGGTATCCCAAATTGTAACTTTTTTTAGCGGTCAACCGATCTTGGGTTGGCTTTTCCAGTGCCTGAGGTCCACAGTGCTGATTTAGCAGAACAAAAACTTGAAAGATATTTCCTTTTTTTTTTTTTTTTTTCCTGTTCTGAAGTTTAGGTCAACAAGAAACCACCGCTGCAGTCGGGCTGGCTCGTGGGAAGCGGCACCCAAATGGTTCCACTTTGTTGTCCACTTGGGTCCGGGGTCCGAGATGGTTCCCACAGAGCGGGCTGGCAGCTTCTGGCTTGTGCAGTAGATGAAATAGCCCAGCCAAGGATTGATTACCCTCTACAAAGCCTTTCTACCTGCATCTGCATGCTTCTAGATGTTCTGTGCTGGGTGAGCAGGAGTTTAAGGAAAGCCAGGGTGAGTCCAAAGCTTCTGACCGTTCACATTCGAGCTTTACCAAGCCAGACATCAACAGCATGTTGGCTATAAACAGAATGTGAAATAATATTTTGAGTTCTTTTATAAAGTTAAATAAGTGCTCCGTGTTTGTTTATTCACTTCCTTAAAACCCTGGAATCCAGACCTATAAATAAAGGCTGACTTCATGTTTACAATGAGGTTTGCTTTCACTTGAATTGATTGGCACTGCTTGTAAAAAGTAGGATGAGATTAGACCTGCAGGAAAAGGTGAATCTACTTGTTACCAACATGTGAACATTCCCCTGTTGTGAACAAGGGGAAAACAGTGCCAGAGCACCAGCCTCTCTCACTTTCCTAAAACTGGTGAGCCTGTTCACCAGCTGCTCCAGAACAACAAGGAGAGAGCCTACAGCCAGGCTTCAGATATTGAGCACAGTTATTCACTGTAGGGCAAGTTTAATAGCAGCTGAGCGTTCACAGAATCGTTGGGGTTGGAAGGGACCTCCAGAAATCATCAGGTTCAACCCCCTGCCAGAGCAGGCTGCCCAGGTAGGCGTCCAGATGGGCCTTGAATATCTCCAAAGAAGGAGACTCTACAACCTCCCTGGGCAGCCTGTCCCAGTGCCCTGTCACCCTCACCGTGAAGAAGTTCTTTCGCATGCTGGTGCGGAGCTTCCTGGGCTTCATTTTGTGGCCATTTTTGACCTTCGGTAAACAGTCAGCATTTCTTAGAAAGAATCATGACCTGATATTTATCATTCTTTTTATTATTATTTTATATATATATATATATATATATAATATATAAAATATAATAAATATTTTATTATTATTATTATTATTATTATTATTATTATTATTATTATTATTATTTGGGATTCTTAATGTCATTTCTGCATTAGAGATTTCTAGCTGGAGTTTTGCCCTAATTCTCAGTAGAAGATGATGTAGGTTTACTAATCCAGGCGAGTTTTCTTAACAAATAAAATGACTTTTCAGATTTAACAAATTATCTCGGAACGTGATCTGCAGCTGAGCTTAACCAGTTTAGAAATCCTTTACCTCCTTGTTAAGTAATATTATGACTTTATTCATACTTGAAAAATAGGTTTACAAGTTTGTGTTTACAAGTTTAAATCAATGATTTGATTTTTCTAGATGTGGAGAACACTGCAAATTTACTGGTTTAAGTTTATGTTTCAATTCGGTGCCATGGCTTTGAGTGGCTTGGAATGGACTAAAACCTAAAAGTTTCAGTAAAAATGTTAAATATGAAAAGCCAAGTATATATAAATCAGAAACCTGCTCTAGTAAGTGCATGTATCAGATTTTAAAACCATGACAATGCAGTTTTGATTAAAATGTATTTTTTTTCTGAATAAAAAGCTTTAATTGTATCCTTTAGTATTAAAGCACATATTTAATGTAGGTGCTTTTAGGCAAACATTAATTTTGCCTTGACACATAAAAAAATGCTTCCCACTCAAAAGAAAGTGGTTCAAGGAATTTTGATTGGGCAATTTAGGTTGAACTTTTGTAAGTGAAGTTGCTTGCTTAGGCATCACTCCAGCCCAAAGCTGTGCACATCTTCAATTTTCTGCAGTCTGCGTAGCCTGTGAGACCTCTACTGACATGGGTAAAGTAACAAGCATGCAACATCTTTCCCAGATCGGATGTGCATACCTTCCTGCTAAGTGCACTTTAATCGTTTGAGTTAATTGTATGTTTGGTGTGCTTGCAAAGAGGAGAGCTGGAGCTTCTCAGACCTCACCTGATCATGTCAAAACACCCAGTGGTTGCTGCTCGTGGTAAAAAAATGAGATTCCTGTTCTCGTCTATGCCTGTGCTTGGGGAAAGGGGAAAAAAAAAAAAAGAGAGAGATACAGAGAGAGAGCATTTCGTTGCTTTTAATATGAGCTTCCTTGGATTGGTTTGCCTAACAAGAGCAGCCGTGACGCAGTGTTGTGTTTTATCAGTGCCCACCCCCGGCAGAATTCCTTGCTTAAGAGGAGGCAGATTTCCACCTCCTGCATGCAGCTCTGGACTAGCGCTGATGCTTCTTGGTGTTGTCTTGCGGGCTCCTCTGTGCCAGCAAGAGTTTTACCCAAGGACTGCCCGCGTAAGTTGCAGCACTCCTTATACCCTCTGGAAGTTTGCATGCTCACATGCGGCTGTGCCGAGCGATAGGCTATCTATTTTAGACTTCAGCCTCTATTTGCAATCAGGAAGGCAAGCCGCTGGGAGAACCGAGCTCCTGTTTCTCTTGAAACAACTTTTAGATTCTGGGTGAGTTCTACAGATTTCTGTACTTGGCTTTCTTGTATATAAAGGTGTTTTTGATAGCCACAAGCACTTTTTTTTTTTTTTTTTTTTTTTCCTGAATGGGTTCTAGAAATCATAAAAACCATTTGCATTTTAGAAGGACTTTGTTCAGTCACTGAAGGATAAAGCTGTACTTTAGTTAGAGAAAAAGATATTTATCAGCAGATGAACAACAAGTACTTGTTGATACTTTACCTAGCTTGCTTTGCTGGTTTGTAGAATTGCTGCTTTAGCATGACTGCTGTCTGTGCTTTCAGTGAAAGTTTTCGGCAGTACGATTTCACTCCAAGTATTTCATCTGCATTTTTGACCTTTCAGCGGTGGGAACAGAGGTTGATAGGGACTAGGAAAATGAAGCATCCCCTGCAAGTTTTGGGGGCTGAAGGTGACAGTCGCTCTCTACAGTGTTAAACTTGATAGGAGCCGCTGGAAAGCTGCGAACTTCAGAGCTGTTTCCATGTCGAGTCTAGTGCCAAGTATGCGCAAACACATCATGGCCGTGTTAAAATAGGAACTGATTGATACAAAAACTGCTTCTGCATATGCAGTAATTAATTTTTTAAAGTAAGTTGAGGGTGCTTTTTGTGTCCTGGAGTATTAAACTTGCATCATGCTTGGCCTTGTGACAAGCCCTGTGCATGTAATTTAGAGCCATATAGGGATGTTCTTCATCTTGAACCACTTGAATTGTACCACCTTTCATATCGCAGATGTAATATTAGTAGCTTCAAGCAGATACTTTGTGAGCCGTATGGCTCGAGCAGGAACTAGAAAAGATAAGAACTATTTCTGCAAACTGTGCCAGGAGCTCTGCTTGTGAACCAGGTCTGATTTCTGTGCAGCGCTGTATTTAGTACCAACAGGCTGCAATGCCAGAGCTGTTATGAATTTAGAAGATCCCTGTGCCTATACGCATAGGTGGGAAGCCTGACAAATGGGTTTGCTGTAAAGCACAGCGTACAAGAATTTGGGAGGTGTGGGATAACCTCATGGAAGCTCCGGTGTGGTAAGCATTTGAGACAGACTTTTCAGCCATCGGTAAGTGGAAGTGAAGGTCCTGTCGGTGCGAATTAAATGTGGCTGTCTGTAATGAAATGTCTGCTGCCTTGAGCACTGCAGGGGAAAGGAGATTGTCCTCCCCTATACCTCTTGTCATAAACTGAAGCGGAGTAGTTGTAATAGTTATCTTTAGAATTGCCAAATTAGCTGCTGTCTTTTGATTTTTTGCTCATACTTGGGCAACAACAGTGAAAAAAAAACCACAATGGTTGAAAATGGAAACTTGCTGAATCCCTGTCCTGTCTGCAGCAGGATGAAATTTTAAGCTCCAGCGTGGGGCTCTTCGGAGAGGTGCAGGGCTGCTTGCAGCAGGAGTTATGTGTGTTTTCATGTTTCTTGTGAATGCAAGGGATTCTTCCCTGGTTTTCAGCAGAGAGAAGAGTAAAGGGTGCTTATCGGGTCTTTGTTTGCTCCCTCTGTGTCACCCCGTTGGATTGCCGGTGGGTAACGCACTTAGATTGCTTCCTCAGACTTTGAACTTACTCCCGAGCTTTTATTTAATCGTTTGCCCCTGTTGTTAGGTGGTTCTTCAGCAGCAAGCTGGCTACGAAATAGGAGCTGACAGCATTATCTTTCCAATTTCATGTTATGTTCACTAAAAAACTTGCCTATGCTTAGAAGTGTGCTGTGAATAGTTTCCGGAATAGCTCCCTTGGTGAATGCCCATATATAAACATGTCCTAAGATGATCTCCTGGTTCCTGGCGCTTTCCTGCAGGCTTGTTTGTCTCTCAGGATGAGCTGAGGTGCTCCTCACCTGCCCGCTGCTCTGCTCTCTCCCTCAGGGAAGGAAGGGGTAGTGCCTCGTGTCGGCACGGCCCTGAGAAGATGTGCGGCTAGGAGCAAACTGAAGTCCGGGGGGGTTGTCTGGATCGTCTGCCAGGGAGACACAGGGACGTGCCTAGCATTGCCAAAAATCAGGTTTTCCTCACCGAGGTGTGAGCTCTGTAAGTTACCACATCCACTTCAAGAGCCCCAAGCTTCAACCCACAACCCAGCCAAGTACGCCACGCCAGTTATTGATCCTAAGAAAACCGTGTTAGCTCAAAACCTCGCCTTTAATGCCGATGTAGCTCCCAGTAGGTGCAGTGCTTCCCCCGAGGCCTGGCATCCGGAGGGGGAGCGCTGCTGGCCCCACAGGTGAGGCAGAGGATTTCCTTGCACCTTCATCACGTTTGGCACTTGCAGAGGCGTGTCGATGAAACACAAGGCGAATACGACAGGCTATGGACTTCCAGCTCTCGTGCAAAGAGCCGTCGATCTGTCAGTCACCTCTGCATGACATTTTTTTCCCCGTTTCTTTTTCATCCCAGTGGCAACATGAAATACCGCAGGCTCGTGGGTAAGATTAGGTGATGAGGGGCATAGCTCAGCGTGCCTGAGCATGCCAGATGTATTTTGGGCTCCAGAAAGAAGCACGCTACAAGATTTAGTCTGTATTTAGTCACTGGCCTACTTTGCAGGATATTTTGCATTTCTGAAAACTTTCACAGTGGAGCAGATGTGTCCTTTTTTTGTATTTTCCCCCGTTTCTTTCTTTAAATGTTTAACATCTCCTACTTAGGGGGAAAGTAGTAACACCTAGCCACCCAAGTGCTGCCTGCCTGCTAGTTCCCAAACATGCTGATTCCCTTTCCTCTTTTCACTTTGATTTTGGTTGTGTTCAGGACAAGGTGCTGCTGTGTTCTGCCCCTGGTGAAAACGAAACGAGTCTTTGGCAGAGGGCCTCTTTGGACCTCCAAGTACTGAACTGTCACCTTGCATAACGTGACAGGAGTGGTGGCTCCGTGCCGCAGGCACCCTTCCCTCCTCATATCCCCTGTCAGGGAGGGAGATTGTGCATCTGCCTCTCCGAGCCCTGTGCTGAGAGCCCTGCCAGCACACTTCGGGAGACTCTTTGGCCTTCAAAAGGAGTTTTAGGAGCTCCCTCTGCCCCCGTGATCACGCCTGCACGCTTCCAGTCTCTGTTTCTTACGGGCTGTCTGGAGCACTTCCCTCGGGGAGGCTGGTAAGGGCAACCTTCTTTGGGAAGCTGGAGGAGACGGGTTGGACAAACCCTGTCCTGTGAGCTCTGCTGTGGTGGGGAATGTCACAACCCCTGTGCCTTCCCTTGTCCAAGAGATCAGGTCACCGTAGCACATTGGTAGCTTGCTTGGTAGGTGGAGGAGAGGACATATCTGCTGGGAAAGAGGGTTTGCTTGTGTCCTGCGGGTCTGAAGGAAACGGGGCTCTTGTAACTACAGAGTGTGTGGATTTCAGGCAGGTTTGCCCGTTTTCTGGAGAGGAAACTGAGGCACAGAGGGTAACCTGGCCAAGTTGCTGCGCAAATCCAAGGGTAAGAAATTTGGTCATGAATCTGCATCACCAAGGAAGGAGCCTGGTCCAGCACTTGATCTCCTAGTAAAAACGCGACATACATAAATCAAGTTTTTTTAATTAATGAATTTAACGGAGTAAGGCAAAATGTTTCTCTTTCCCCAGGCTTGCACAGTCACGCTCTGCAGAGAACTTCAAAGCGATGGTCCCCAGCCCAGGCAGCAGTGAGTCAGTCCTTGCACTGCTGGGCTACTGAAATCCTTCCCAATCACCTGAAAACACGGGGCCAAAGTCTGAAACACTCAAGCCACTCCTTCATCAACACTTTATCTTGAGTAATCACATTTTTTGTTGTGGTTATATCTGAAGCAACCTGCGTAACAAGGCTCTCACCGTGCACTGAGCTAGGTTGGCTGGGAAAGGCTCACAGAGTATGGGGCAGGCATTGGCGTCCAAGTTTTGGCTTCCTTCACAGGCAGATAAGTGCTAACTAGAATTAGTTCGTCCAAATATTGTTAGCATTTCTCTGTCTCTCTCCAGTCCTTTCCCACTCACAGGGCTGAGCACTCATGAATTATACAAGGGCAACAAGTCTTCAAACATGAAAAATGCATCGGGGCTTCGTTTTCTCATGTTATCTCATAGTATAAAAATCCTTACACAAATGTTTTCAGCAGTTAAGACCTTCCAAGATGTTATTTTAGAGTGCAAGTTGTTCAGGGGTTGATATCTGCTCCATATCTGGAAATGACTGGAGCAACAATCACTCAGCCTTGCTGGAGTCTGGAGAAAGGAGGGAAATCTTTTATCCTCATCATGTATGTTTGGAGAAAATGTCAGTCCTTGACGTGAGCTTTCGGGTTATCCAGGGAACAGTTACTTAATAGCAATGCATGTTTTCCGCTTGGTTGTTCTCAAGGATCCAGGAATATGCAAATTCTCTTAATTTTCTTCATTTCATCATTATGTCCAAGGTTTTGGACATCCTCTTCAGAGACCCTTCCTCCTTCCTACCACAGACCAACACTGCATTGGGGTCATCAAAAGCAATTCAGCCTGGTTTGAGCTGTGGGTAATGGACTTATGTTGAATGGGACTGAGGAGAGAGAAAAGGTGTTGGGCTCGGTGTTTTTCCGCTGACAGCCTCCAGGTCTCCTGAAATGCTTCTTATGTTGCTAGGAATTTGCTGCTGGATGTTCCTTTGCCCCCTCACCACCTCCAAAATGGCACTTTTCTGGAGCCACATGGAGTGGGTGGAAAGGCAGAAGATGGCATGAGGTAGCTTCATGGTGGCTGCCAGGTGAAGAACAGCAGCCCGTGGAAGAGGCAGATGCATTTCTGTCGGCCAATGGTGTTTGGGGCAGCTCTTCCAGCCTCTAGCAGCTTTGGTTGCTCTATTTAGCAGGATCCAGCTCGGGTTCAGTGTTGCTTTGTGTCTTTGACAGCCTACATAAAGATAAAGAGCTTTTTGGGGACAACTATGTGAAGGATTCACACCGTCTGGCTGAGCAGAGTCTAGGAAATGGTGTTTTTTTTTTTTGTTTTTTTTTTTTTTTTCCTGACACACTCTTGAAAATGGTATATCTGGTTTCTAACTGCCTCTATTTCATAGCAGTAAAAGAGAGTTAAATGACAGCATCATGAAAAAGGGATTTTTTTTTTTTTTAATTTGGTTTATATCAATATACTTAATGGCTCTTGTCAACCTAGAGATCGAGATAGGCACTTTTGTTTGGTGAAGCTTTTATATTTTAAAGCCCTTTTCTCTCTGTGCATTTTTGGTTTAAAGGTCTCTCTCATCTTTCAGATTAAACTAATTAAAGACTAATTAACACATAGCTCCAAAGGACATTGTAAAAATTAAACCATCAAAAAATATTAGAAAATATGTATAAAAATGGTTTGAGTATAATGTGCCTGTTAGTAGTAATTGGTAATAGGAAAGAGCTGAAAGCTTGAACTTTAAGACCCTTCCAACCCAAACCATTCTATGATTTAACTTTTTATTCACTTTTTTTTTTTTTTTTTGTAGATTTATATAGATCTATAGGCATCCATGGGTATATTGTGATCATTGTGCTGTTTCAGTGACTGAGAAGCTGTAAGAGAATTGTATTTTTGCTGCCTGGGATGTGATAACAGCGATGTATGAATATTAATGCTGTTCAGAGTGGCATTCTCTAGACAGATAAAATCGTTTTTCAAAGGGGTGCATCGCTGGCTGCAGCTGGCAAAACATGACAGCAATGTACATGGGCTGGGAGTTGGGCTGCATGGTGCAGTCTATATGTCTATATATGCTCTACGCTGGCTTGGTGCAAAGAGCCAAAATGAATCCTCCTCTTAGAAAGAGGGCTTATTGCATTGCCTGGCAAATGCGATGCGAACGAAACCCCAACCTGTCTAAATCCTTTCAAAGCGACCAAAACATTTTCTCGGTCAGTGATACTGCAAGAAGTGAGTTGCTTTGGAGGTGACCTAATTTTAACCTTTATGATTTAGAACAGTCACGTGCCGAAGCAGGGTCCTGTTAGTGGGTTTAAATATCTGTTTACTACTGAAAACACGCACTGAGACGGGTTCTGCTAAGAACTCCCTCTTTTTTTTTTTTTTAATTCTCTTTTCTTTCTTTCTTTTGCAGGACAGGTCATCGCTGCTGTACCAGTTTGGGAGCAAAATATGGAACGTGCTTCACTGCTGACCGAGAGCAGGCAAATGAACAGTATTTATAGTAGTGTGAAAATCGGCAGTTAGCAGTTTCTTCACATTCTAACACTACCCAGCACTTTCCAGAGAGAACTCATTGTTTACAAGAAATCTGCTTTCCAAATCCGTTACGGTGCCCTCCAGCCTTGACTATTAACTATTTGCAAAGGAGAAACTGATCTACGCTGTGGGGAAAGATGGCAATGGATGAGTACCTGTGGATGGTCATTGTGGGTTTTGTCATTGCTTTTATTTTAGCATTTTCGGTCGGTGCAAATGATGTTGCCAATTCTTTCGGAACTGCTGTGGGCTCTGGTGTAGTGACTTTGCGCCAGGCTTGCATTTTGGCTTCAGTTTTTGAAACCACTGGCTCAGTATTGCTGGGAGCAAAAGTAGGAGAAACAATCCGGAAAGGTATAATTGATGTTAACCTGTACAACAGCACCGTGCCGCTGCTGATGGCAGGAGAAGTTAGTGCTATGGTTGGTAAGTAATGTTTTCCTGTTCCAAGTAACATTCACTGTGTGTTTGTCATCCTGGTCACTCTGAATATTTTAATTAAGCTTAAATCTTCTCATCTTTTGGACGTGCCTGTCTGTTTTTGTGCAGATACAGGGGCCTGTATTCCCCTTTTAGGCTCCTGTTTTATTAAAGCTCTTCTAATTAGTTATATTTTTCAGCTGTTCAGCCATTTAACTAATAGAAAAAAAATGTTTATTGCAATGGATCATATATATCTGTATTCCTAGGGTACTGAAAAAAATAATTTTGGAGATTTTTATTGTAAATGGAAAATATGTCAGCATACCCTTTTTACAACGGTACAGAAGATCCTGCAGAAATATTGCAGTTTGCAATGAATAAGTACTAAAAGGAATTATCAAAATAGTTAAAAAAAATTATGGAAATCAAATATATTTGCTTAAACTGGTTGTCTAACTGAATGATTGCAGTTAATCATATACTTAATCCTGGCCCCTGACAAAACTTAAAGGAGAAGTACAGGCAGACGGTCACACATTTAAGGTATTTTTGCTTTCTCTGACTCAAACCAGCAGCAGTTCTGTGTACCTCTGGGTCCACTCTGTGCACTTTTGTTTGCAGTTAAATTAATCTCTGTTTAGAACAAATGGCATATTCTGAGGTAAGTAACATTGAGCCTTGGTATTTCTCCTTTGTTTATGAGCAAGGGGCTTTGTGAGCTTTTGGAGAGCTCCCATAAGGATCAATAGCAGACCTGCTTTTAAAGGGCAGGATGCAGCGAGCAGCAAACACTCTCCCCAAAGTCCTCAGGCAGAGCCTGCAGGAAAAATAGCTGGATCCATGCAGAGACCTGCTGAACGCAGTTCCTTTCCCATTTCTTCATTTATTTGTTTTCTCCGTAACGGATCAAGATGGGCTTTGAGCGCCGGTTTCTGGGCTAGTCCGAGGTGGTTTTGTCTGCATGAGAGGGAAGAGGCTCCCCTTTGGCATTTGCTGCTCCCGAGCCTCCTGAAGGCTGCCTGCCTTCTCCAGCTGAGAGGGGAGGTTGCTGCCGGCACCGCGGTTGCTCCCCGAAGGCTCCTCGTGCAGGGCAGGTGGCTCCAAGCAGTATCAGCACCCCTGGGCTCCCCCTGGACTCCCCTTTCTTGACGTCTCACAGGGTCAGCTGCAGGCTGCTGGTCTTTCCCTTGAGCTTTGGGACGGGTGGTTAGTCTCTGTGCTTCCTGAGATAGCTCCATCACTTCCAACTGGTGCGTGCCTGCGGAAATGTAAGTGCCCTGCCTCTTCTGACCATCATCGCCTTTATAGCACCTGCGATCCCCTGCGGAGGAAGGGTCCTTTCCCTTTCCTGTATCTACTCATGACGTCCTGAACCCATCAGGGCAAAGTTTTACGTCCCTCATTGCCCCTGTGGAGGCAGCTGGCCAGAAGCTCAAAGAAAACAACTTATTTGCATGCATATTTACATAAGGCTGTGTGAACTTCATGACCAGATGCATTCCCTTCCTCCAGTAAGGGCATTAGGAATAAATTCCACATTTTAAATCTCTGAATTAAGCACAAGTTACAAACTGCAGGTTCCGTTTTTTTCCCCTCAAATCCACTGCCAGCTTTTCTCTGGATGTTTTTGTTGTGTTTTCTCTGAGCCTTCTTGTATGTTTTCTTTTCCTCGTTCTCTTTTCCCTCTGCATTTCCCCCCCCCTCTTCTCTCATGCATCGTGATCATGTTTCCATGAGTTATCTTCTGAATTTTGATGAGGTTTAAATGAGTCTGGAAGAGACCGCCAGCCGCAGTGTCCTCTTTCCAGATGTTGCTGGAAGATCTTCTGATGGTTGCAGCGAACAGCAGGCGGTGATTTTCAGGGCAGGCACCTCCCGTAACAGAGAAGGAAGCAGGGAGTGATGGGATGACATAACCTGTGCACACATTTTGCAGTGTAACATTTTGTAATGAGACCTATTGAAACGTTTGTTGGGTGCTGGGAGGTTGGGGACTCTTGCTCTTCAGGTGCTGCTGTGCTGGAGTATTTGTGTCATGGGCCAGGACAAACTCTAGTGAGCCTTCTGGCTTCTGGGCTGGCTTTGCAGAGCTTGTGAGCATGCATTTTACACTGCAGATGAGCTGAGGCCTGGTGTTGATAGTTCAGGTTCCTGGTGTTGGGCATTTCCAGCCCCAGAGGAAAGTTCTCCTGTGGCTTAATTTCTATTTTTTTTCTCACTTAAACTTCTTTAGACCACACCTTGTCCTCCTCAGACCATCTGTGAGTCCTCCACCACGTTCCCTTCTGTTTGTGTTCTAGATGAAACTGATTAAGTAAGAAATAGCTCCATACTCCCTCTTCTCCCTCCAGAAAAACCCCACCCCTCTCCACACATTTGCACTTTGTGACTTGGATGCATTTTCCTTATATTTTTTAAAGGATTTTTTTGTAATTACCTATTTGTGGCTGACATCTTTTTTTTGCTTGGCTCTTTACAGATGCTACCATGTGTTTTCCCTTTCACCTCACTTCCACTTGCTGCTCTCTTAAGTTCATGTCAAAGGTTTCAAAGTGTACTTATTTTTATTTTAGCGTAGGGGAAGAGAGGCCAAAAAATTAAAGAGCAGGTGTTCCTTGTTTGATCTAGAATTTCCGATAGTGATAGGAGTACCAGTTGTTTTGGGACAGTACCCCAGGAGAGGGCAGTTTTACAAACTGGTTGACTTCCAAACCTAGCTGCATACGATGCCAGCAAGCTGGTCTGGCGAGGCTGAGCAGTTTGTTATTTGTAAGGGGGAAATCTGAACTTACAACAGCTTGTCTGAATTGACAAAGCAGCCTCTGAATCTTTTTTATAGGTATACCTAGCATTCTTCTCTTCATTTCTCTGTATCTTCCCATCTGTCTTCACCAGCCTCTGTTGCCAGTGCTGCTCCCTTGCCATGCCCCCCCTCTGGCATCGCTCGTATTTCCTTGCACAAGGGACATTGTGCAGCTTCAGGAGGCATCAGGAACTGGCTTCTTGCTCTCTCTCTTCTCGATGCCTGTGTTGTGGAGCTGCAAAACCTCATCACAGCTCTTTTTCAGTGCTTTTGAACCCTAGTATGTAACCAGGCCCTGTTTCAAGAGCTTCAAGCCATCCTCTGCTGGTAGAGCTGAGGATGGAGGCTGGGGTTTGAGTGACAGCATGTGTTCAGTGGCCTGGCTTTGTCAGCATGTCTGCTGCAGGTCTGTTGGGACTGGTAGCACGAGCCAGAAATTACAGGATATTTCACTGCAGTTTGATTGCTGCTATTGGAGCTTCTGAACACATGAAGATTTCCTCTCAAGACCATGAAGTCTCAAGATCAAGAAGAGCTACTAAGGGTTCTCTAATTGGGCAGGATCAACAGAAAACCTCAGTCACCGCCAAAATGATTTTGGTCTCCTCACACGGGAGGAGCAGGGAACCTGGGTCCTTCTAGGACATTTAGTGCTTCAGTGTGAAACTGGGTTGAGGCATGGAGCTGGGTGTCCAACAGCTGTCTGTCTGATCCAACTACTGGAAATACAAGGCCTGCTCTGTGGTGCTAGGGTTCTTTTTTTTTTCCACAGCCTGAGTTGTCCAGTGCTGCAAATGAAGGTGGTGAGAGCATCCTCTCATCCTCCTCAGTCTGTTTTTCCTGCAGAGGACTCTGGACAGTGGCCACGCACCACTGAGAAGAGGCCCAAATACTCCCTGAGCCAGGATTTGAGCCCTTTCCTGGTAGCATCTGAATTCAGGAGCATGGGTAGTGCATTGGTGAAACTGTGACACTTCTCATGACACCGATCTCTTGGAGGCTTCCGGGTTCATCTCCCAAGAATGAGGTTTTCTAAGCTTAATGAGCTTTCTAAGCTTGAAACTGGGAACTGTTTGCATATTCAGTCTGATGGGCTAAATAGTGAAAAATAGTGAAAGCCTTCAAAAAAGAGCATACCTGTTGTGCAGTGTTAAGTGCTCTAGTAATAAAAAAATTGCAAAGAAGATGGAGTGTTCAAAGCTGCTATTAGACCGTCACAGTGTCTGCTTTTAGAGACAGAGCAGGAACAAAACTCTCTTTGGGAGATCTCCATTGTGCATGTGGAGCGTAGGCTGCGCTCGTAAAAGAACGTGGGTGTGTGGCTAAGAATTTTCTGCGTGACACTACTGTTAGTTGTGCAACTATTGTTGTTTACAGCCTGTGTTTTTTTCTCCCCTCCTTCACTTTCTAGGTTCTGCTGTTTGGCAGCTGATCGCATCTTTCTTGAAACTCCCAATATCGGGGACCCATTGCATCGTAGGTGCTACAATTGGCTTTTCCCTCGTCGCAATTGGCACACAGGGAGTCCAGTGGATGCAGCTTGTCAAGATTGGTAATTGCTATTTCCTTTAGTGCAGCAGGGTATGTCAAACAGTGTGCACTGACTGCAGAAGCTTTCTCAGAAACATGGCCTGTGCTGGCAGCACTCCCTTCTTAAATTATTTTCTACCTAAGGGCTGCAGTGCTTGCATTTTACCCACGAAAGGGGTAAAACACAAGTTGTGCTTCCCCAGCAGTAAGCTGAAGAAGAGATGTTGTGCCTCCCAGACATGCTTCAAGGTGACACTCCTCTTGCAGTTCTTTTTGTGGCATCTCATACCACCCCGTTCTCGCTCTGAGCGATGCTAGCCATCATGTGAATGCCCATCGTCATGTTTCTCCACCCACCAGCTCCAGGGAGGCGAAAGCTGGGCGCACAGCACATGCTTAAATCACAGCCTCCCACTGCCGTGGTCAGCATCGCCAAGCGGGGATGTGAAGGAGGTTTCTGTGTTGTTTTGTAAGCCTTGTAACCCAGGACGCAGCCTAAACCCTGCATTAAAGGCACTTGAGGTTGAAGGCATGGAGATAGAGTTGAGCTTTAGAGAAGCTAGAGTAAGGCATTTTTTCTTTTAAATCTGTCAAAAGTAAAATAAAGTTTGTAGCAAGCCTGAGATGACAGCAGAATCAATCTGTTAACTGTGTCACAAACAATAAATCACTCTGGGTAAGATTTCCAGAGTGCTGCCCTAATCCTGTGTTATTGAAATCAGTGGGAGTTTTGCCACCCACTTCAGTTAAATCAGTCCTGAACACTTGCAGATCTTGCCCGCAAAAAAATTTATGCACATTGTTCACTGCTGTGGATGCTTCTGTGGCATTTTGGAAATCAAGACTTTTACCCTGTGAGCAGCATGGCATCCTACTAGTTGCAGTTATTCCCACTTGCTTGCACCACTCATGGTCATGGTGATTAGGAAATGACAGGGGTTCTCTTGGTCCGCTCTGCATCAGCCAGGAAGAAATTTTCCTGATTAATTTGATAACTAAACTTGCAAAATTATCTGGAAATGTTTTGGCTGATGTTTCTAATAGTGCTGAACATTACTTTAGCTTTCACGAGAGTCAGTGGTAATTGAGCTGCACCAGCTATAAGTAAATATCTGGAATATTCTTTCCAGATGTACAGTACAAGAACCATTCTGAATGCATTGCTCACTGACCACTAGCTACTTAACTATTATGCAAGTATGTTATATATTTCATGTTCTTTTCTTTCTTTTTTTCAACACAGTTGCCTCTTGGTTTATTTCCCCACTGCTGTCTGGCTTGATGTCTGGAGTACTCTTTGTGCTGATTAGATTCTTCATTTTAAAGAAGGTAAATGAATCTCACTGTTATAATGAACGCTTGTTACGAAGGCTGTGTTCTAGCCTGTCATTTGAGTGCTGGCATTTCCACAGGGTTGAAAGTCTGTGGCTTGCTTTTTGGATAGGAGACCTGTCATTTTTTGTCTAGCTGTTGGAACTGTATTTGCTCTTAGCGATTCTAAAAGCTCCGAGTAAGTAACAAAACACATATTTGAGGTTTAGAAAGTGCTATGCTAGTGCATCAGAAGCTAATTGATATTGTATATTATGTTTCATTGAAAGATGATACATTGAGTTGCTGGTTTATTAGTACAAAGTTCTTGGCCTTGACTTAGCCTCATTATAGCAATTCAAACTGTTATTTAAAAAGAATAGTCCTCACTGGGAGATACTCTCATTAATATTTCACAGAAATTCTAAGCTTTGGTTTTCTAGCGCAACAGATATTAGAAGACGGGCATCTGTGTATTCCTAGATTCTCAAGAAATTTGAATCAATGGGTTTTAGTGACTTCAGTCAGAAGTGGCAACTTTGAGGTAGCATGGCAGATAGACAGTCTATCTGTCTGTCTCCAGTGTAGATGACTGTAGATGACTTTCCAACCCTGCAAGGGCTGGAAACCAGAGTACTTTTATTTGCTCTTTCTATTTCTCTCACACCATTCAGCATGCTAAAAGGAGGGGTACAACACATGACAAGGACCTAAAATAAGGGACACTATGTTAGTGGTTATACAGGGAACTTAAATAGATGAGGAATTAATTCTTTTGCTATAAATAACACCACCTGTAACCCCAGCTTCATCGTTCTTTAGTTCTGATGTAAATAAATGTCAGTGATAAAAGCAGATGATAAGTTTGAACGGACACAGCTTTCAATTTAAAATGACTCAAGCTGCACGAAGGATGAGATATTCTAGGGAAAAAAGTTCCTCAATTACGTTCAAAACCTAACAGCTTAGGAAATTAATCATCAAAATCACACGAATGTGCCCTTGTATGCATGCCCCTGCGTAGAGTGGCGCGAGGCCACTGCACCCTGCTCTCCACTGCCTTTTGTTGCTCGTGGCAGCAAGAAACAAAACCTGACTAACCAGCCCTTGGTTTCGCCAGGCTCTTCCCAACCACACGGAGCCTGTCAAAGGGCCAAAGCTCTCTCTTCACAAAGGCTTTTTCCACACTTTGCATGGTGCATTTCTGCTGCACCGTCAGCTTGTGAGCAGCAGAGGCATGAGGCCATGGTGGCTGCCTGCCTCCTGTGCCCACCTCTGAGCTCTGCGCTGGACAGTGAGGCATAGCCATGTGCTAGCTTCAGGTAAAATGCTCGATGTGGCAACCAGAACAGGGGGCTGTGAAGGAAAACATTCACAGAAAGAAGCTTGCCCCCCCCCAGGTGTGAGAAATAAAGCCACCAGGTCTGCAGCAGACCTGAAACTATAACCCATGGTGCCCATGACCAGTGTTAATCTTCCCCAGACTGCTGGCGCTGGCCAAGACCAGCGTTGTGGGTTCAGGTGTAACCACACGGGTCAACATCTTTCCCTCAGCACTGTTCTGAAGGTTCTACCTGCCTGGCACTGGCTTGGGAGCACATGTTTTCCTCACATGGGTTCATGCTGACATTAATCTGGTGGAAAACCCAGCTAATGTTTCCATTTTTTTCCTGGTTTCTCTGCAGGAAGACCCCGTGCCTAATGGTCTCCGCGCACTTCCAGTGTTCTATGCTGCTACCATCGCTATTAATGTGTTTTCCATCATGTACACGGGGGCACCAGGTGAGTGAGCTGTCTGCTGTGGGAGGCCTAGCAGGGAGGCTTTCTGCAGCCATGGTGTCGTGTTAGTTTTGTGTAACAGTGCTCTACCAGCATGCTGTCACAAAGCTGTGAGTGCTGCACAGCTCTTTTCTTTGTTAGGAGTTAATGAGGGCAAAAGTAAACCTTTTATTTGCATGTGCTTCCATTCATGCATGAGTTTTTGTTACTCCTTCTTGATCACTCTCTTTAGGGGGGCAAGGCACAGCTGGGAAAAAATTCCTCTTTAGAGGAAAGGGAAATATTGAGCTCCCAGTTTGGCTTCATATATCTGAATTTAAATAGCTGTATTTGAGCTCTCAATGGTACTGCAGATACATACAGAAAGGAGGGAAGGTCCAGAGTGGTCAGGGAGGCTGTATGCACTACATCTAATGCTGTAACTCCACTGAAATCAACAGAGTCACTGTTCTGGCAAATCTGGCACAGCTCCTATTAATTAAATTTACTTTATTTCCCTTCAATGATAAGAAGCCCCAAGCCTGTTTCTGCATTTAATGCATCTTCTCTCTTGGGTGCTGTGTTTTTTCATTGCAACTCAGTAGAAGGAAATGATGCATCATTTTTATTACTCTAACTTTATTTGTATTTATATTTTTGCACATTTATATATTTTTATGTGCATTTATATTTATATACTTATATTTCCATTTATGTATTTATATGTGTATGTTTTACTTTATTTAAGCAGCATGTATTTAAACACACACTTGCAGTAAGAGAGTTCAGAAAAATAAAAGATGTTCAATGCTCTCAACTACTTTATTGAGGAGTCTGGTCACTGAATGCTGTCTTTAGATGAGATTATTGCCCAGAGCCATGAATGATCATGCAAGTGAAGGGAGACTCCTGAATCAAAAAAAGAGGTTTAGAAAGGGACCTTTTTTGAATAGAAATCCATTTTCTCTAAAACCTGACAAACTAAATAAATGCATTCTGTAGACTCTGCTTGATAGCATAACATCACTGAAATGAATAAAAAGCTTGCAAAGTTCCCTCTTTAAAGGAAGCATAACTCAGCTCTGATTTTTTCTTAAGTCAAAATACTTGTTGGTTAGGTATCCAAGATGTTTCACAGTAAATCAGCTGTATAACCAACATTTCCTGACTAATTGTACTGCAGAAGTAGGTCAGGCAGTCTGCAGTGACTCATTAAGCAAAATAAAAGAAATAAGAATCTTAATGTCCCTTTTGTTTCAGCTTAGCAGTCTCTAAAGAGCATGAATGAGAAGGTGGGACTCTGTTTTAGATACACAGGAAATATATGTTTACAATATATATTTACTCTCCAAGGCTTCTGTCCAGGCAATGTTTACTAACAAGTATGAATCAACCACATGGATTTCAAGATAGGCACACACAGGCAGGTCTGAAAAGTCAGAGTCCAAACTCTTTCTTCATCTAGGGACTGGTCACACTATATAATTGAACAAGAGCAAGGAAACGTGCTGGGGGAACAGAAGCCAGGCAGTGCTTAGAGGAGCACAAGTTGTTAGCATGGTTGCACATAGCAGGGCTGAAACCTCAGCTCTGAAGTGCTACATTAAGCTATTATCATAAGCAGATAATGGCTCAGATTAAGCTAAGCAGCAGGATTTATTGACCAGAGCAAAGGTCGAGAAAATACTTACCCTAATGGGCAACGCAGTTTAACATGCATTAGTATATACAGTCCCGACAAACTTGTTTTAGCAGCCCTGGTGTGGATGTTTTGGAAATGAGGTTGCAGTGGAGTCACAGAGACCTGGAGGCCTGGGCCTTTTGAATACTTGCTGTTTCTTACATATATGTTAAAAATGAGCAGCTCATTCATGTTGGGTTTGAATAGAGGGTGAACACAGGCTTCTGCGTGACTGCTCTGACATTGCTTGAGGTCATTAAGTCATGCTAATTCACAGTTTTGTTTGGGTTTTATTTGTGTCTTCACAGTACTAGGACTGATACTGCCAATGTGGGCCATTGCTCTGATATCAATCGGTGTATCTTTAGTATTTGCTGTCTTAGTTTGGATTTTTGTGTGTCCCTGGATGAAGAGAAAAATAGAAAGTAAGTAGCTTCGTGATGAAACGTGGGTGATGTCGAATGGTGGAAAATTTCGTTTCGGAACTGTAATGCCCTTGACAGGTCATCTAGTCCAGTCCCCACCCACAGGCAGGGTGTGCTGAAGCTGTTCCTCATGTGTTTGTGTAACCTTCTCCTAAAAACCTGCAGTGGAAGAAATTCAAAATCTCTTCAGGCAATCCATTGCAGTGCTTACATCTTCCACAGTCTTGTAGAAACAGGAAAATAAATCCTGGAATATAATCCATTTTATATGTTGTTAAGGAAATGTTGAACAGAGAAACCAGGCAGAACAATTATCTTCAAGCGACTTCTTTAACTTTACAGTAAGCTGAACTGATTGCAGCTTTTAGCCTAGCAGTGTTTTGCTTGTTTGCTTTGCAATTTTCTGCAAACACAGCATTAAAAACGCAGAAAAAAGTTTCAGATTTAATTAATAAATGTAGCTTGGTGTTTTACTTCAGGTACCTATGTCGGTGAAGTTATAGGATGCTCTAGCATTTTCTCAGATGAATTTAGTGAATTTAAGTGTTAGAAATAAATAAAAAATGTGTATGAAACAAAGCCAAGCTATTGTATCCACATGGAACTATGCCATTGATGCAAACACTGGAAACATAAGCAGCGAGACAGAGAGGAGGGGTTTAAAATTACAGTCCTGTTGTTTCCTTAGGCCGGTTAAAGAAAGATGCTGCACTGTCAAGGATATCAGATGAAAGTCTTGATAAAATTCAAGATGAAGAAACACCAGTCTTTAAAGAGCTTCCTGGTGCCAAAACATCTGATGAGAGCTCAATTCCCCTTACTGGCTCAGCAACAGAAGCTGCCGGGGCATCAGATACTATTGCGAATGGAAACCATCCACGTGTACCATATGGTAAGAAACTAAGACAATGCAGAGGGTTTATCTTCCCCTTGTTTTGATAGGGTTTCTTGCAGCAAGTAGGTCTCTCTAGTATACAGTGAGTTAGTGTTTGGAATTTCCAGCTCTAATCCCTCTTCACCACTTGTTGAGAAATATTCTCATTTACAGGTGACATTTTCTAGAAAGGACTTGTAAACAATTACATTTTTTTCATCTGAATGTGCATTTTATAAACAGCCAAAAGCAGAAATTACTTTCCTTTCTGCTTTACTTGATATTCTTAATGGTACTTCTGTCCTTTTAAGCAATGGAAAATTATAGAGAACACAAACAGCTGATGTATGAAGGTTAAATTCAGCCACAAAGATTACCAGTGTGTTCCCACAGGAGATGAAAAGATTTGGGTTTTAGTTGACAAATGTATGACCATTTGGAGTATGTCCACTAGAAAAATCTCATGCATTGTTTTCTGAAAATATATTCACGAGAAGTATGCTAGCATGCATAAAGTTCTTTGTGTTCTGTGTGGCAGGATCATCCCCCTGCCACCCACTTGTAGTCCATTGACTCTGGTAGCACTTACTGACATCTATACAACCCCATCATTTGGTTAGTAAATATTTGATTCTCACAAAATCCAGTAAGTCATGATGGGAAGCTCTTTAAGTGCACACTTCCACTTCAAAACCAGCTAAAACGGTTGTGAATGTTGCACAGTGGAAATGTGGGGAGTCAGGAAGTGAAAAGAGTTTCTTCAGAAATACCAGCTTAGCTGTGGTACAGATTCTACAGCATTCAGTGATGTTAAATGTATACAGTGGGAATAACCATGCTCATAGGAATAAAATAGGTAAAGCACTTGAATAGCTGAGGAAATACTTTTGCAGAATGTGAGCTTTTTTGTTTTCTGGTTTTAAAATTAAGTTGTGCAAATGTCTCTTAAATATAGGTGCATTTGAAAAGTGACCTCATATTCAGTATCAAATTGCAGTAAGACCACCTTTTCTGACGTACTTAGTATGCATATCCAAAGCAGAGGAAATCTGAGAAAAAGAAGAGCTTATTTTACAAATCCTGAATTTTTACAGAAGTGAGTTTTCCAAAGAACTGAGGATTTAGGCTTCAAATATCACCTTGGTTCTCAGTGGCTGGTTCTCAGTGGCTTGCTGCAGGTCCTCCTGCATGTCTGTGGGAGACCCAGTGCTGGAACAAAACTTTTTTTGTGCTTTTGGTGTACTCCCATCTTTCGATGGGAGAATTTATTTCATGGTGGATTGACTCTTCTATTATTTAGTGTGTATTGCAAATAAATCTTCTTTGTCCTGTACCCTAGGATGGCTGTTGTTTTATTCATTTACACTTATTTTATCATCCTGTGAAGTGGGAGGGGGCTTCCAAATTGCACTTCAGAGCAGTAACAACTCTAAATCTCTGCCTTTTTTAGGAAGGGCTTTTTCTATGACGCACACCTCTGTGAAATCACCAGTCTCCAATGGCACCTTTAGCTTCGATGGCCAGGTGAGGAGTGACGGCCACGTCTATCACACTGTGCACAAGGACTCAGGTTTATACAAAGACTTGCTACACAAAATGCACCTGGACAGGTCCACTGACGAGAGGCCTGCTCAGGAAAACAACTACAAACTGTTACGACGCAACAACAGCTATACCTGTTACACAGCTGCTATTTGTGGCATGCCTGTGCATTCCTCCTTTAAGGCAGCAGATACATCCACTCCGGAGGACAGTGAGAAGTTAGTGGGAGACACAGTGTCCTACTCTAAGAAACGAGTTCGTTATGACAGCTACTCAAGCTATTGCAATGCAGTGGCTGAGGCAGAGATTGAGGCCGAAGAAGGTGGAGTGGAAATGAAGTTGGCCTCTGAGCTTGCAGATCCTAACCGGCCCCCAGAAGATCCTGTGGAAGAGGACAAGGAAGAGAAAGACACGTCTCAGGTCCATCTACTTTTCCACTTCCTCCAGATCTTAACAGCCTGTTTTGGATCCTTTGCCCATGGAGGGAATGATGTCAGGTAAGAGGGTGAGATCTCACAAACCAGTGATTTTATAATTTACATCTTGGAGCAAGGTTTGGCAGCTTGGGAATGTGGCCGCTCAGAAAACATGTACAGGCAGATGATAATTAGTGCTGTGTTTTGCAAAGCTTGTTACACTGACGTCCCCGGTGCTTCTCAGGAGTTCGGCTGCTCAGTCGATGGTTTATTTTCTTCTCAATGGTAATTTCTTTTCTGTTCTCTGCTAAGTTATTGTGGAGTAATTAGTTTAATTCAGGTTTAATTGTGGCAAGCTTTCAAGCACTGAGAGTCCCTCAGGGATCGGTGCCCTGGCATGCTGACCACTGTGAAAACAAACAAGATGGTCCCTGTCCTGCAGAGTTCACAGCTTATTTTAACTACAAGATTGGAGACTATCAGCAAATGAGAGGTTTAGGCTATTTTTATCATTAGATTAATTTTCTTTCTCATCACATTGCATGGCAAGAAGAGGTGTGTGAAGAATGTCTTCATTTGGATTGCTCCAGATTTTGTAAAGCTCCCTTTGCTGAAGCTTTTGCTTTGAGTTTTCCAGGCACAAGGAGGGTTGAGGACCATGTGAGATGGTGTATCACTAAATAGCCCAGAAAATCTAACAAGCCTTGGAGTTATTTTGAAATTTATAAACTGCACATACAACTTGCCAGCTGCCACAGCTCTCTTACCAAAAAAAAAGGGAGATAACCCCTAGTAGCCCTGGGCATGTTCTTGTGGCCCATGCAGAAAGAGGACGTGCTATGGCGAATCTCCTCAGTGCCCAGTTAAGAAGATTCCCATCTCCTGGCAGGAGTTTTATCCAGAGTTGCTATCACTGCTGAATAACTCCTTTTTATGACAAAGGAAACCAGTGAGTTCATCCCTCAATCATTTGGCTTAAGTGTGTCTGTTCTTAAACCCTGTGGCATTAACGTTGCTTCCCAGTAATAAGGGAAAAGGATTGTCCTCTGAGAGTCTTTCCTCATGCTTGTATTGAATCAGCTGATAAAATCTTGGAGCTGGTCTTAGAAATGTTTATCTGCACCTCTTTGCCCTCCACTGCCTGGTCATACCCTGTTGGAGAAACACCCATACATTTCACTCATTTGACCACCTCTTTCCCTCTTTTCTTCTTTTTATTCTGTGATGTATAGGACTTTTGATCAAAGGACTGAGGAAGTAGGCTCAGGGTGGAACATTTTTTGCCTTCCTTGTCTGCACTCACATTGCTCACCTGCTTTCAACATCACTTCATCTACACGGCCGTGTTGCTCCCAGCCCTCTTGGTGGCACGTGGCTGAAGGCTGGTTTGTGTGTTTTTCCTCTGGAAAAATTGCATATTTTTTTCCTTTAGGACTGGGCTGGACTGCCTCTTCCCAAGCCTGCACTGATCCACTTTAGTCCCGTGCTGAAGTCCCCCTCTTGCGGTGTGCTCAGAGGAACTCCTTGTAGAAGCAGCAATCCGTTTGGGTTAGCTTGGGCTGTGCTGAGCCTCCTTCTTGCTGAACTCTTGCAGTTTTAGCTGTGTGCTGCTGGTGTCAGTTTCAGCATTTGCAGAGGGGCTTTACAGCATTCATAGCTTTCATAGTCCTCCTTAGGCATCTGGGCAAACACTGTCCCACACAGCGAGAATGGTTATTGCTCCTAGCTGTTGTCAGCCACCCAGTTCAACTCACGGCTCATCTCAAAAACACTTAAAAACATATTTCTGCCCTTCCCATCCGTACAGTGTCCTGGGAATTCAGAATAATGCTTTCTGAAGAGCCTTCTTGTCCTTGCTCTTGTCCTTGCTCTCTTTATTACAGGGATCTGGCTCTGGGAAGGAGTCCAAGATGCCCTCACACTGTTATGTCTTCCCTCTGGATCAGAGGGCACCATTGTGACTTTCCTTTCTCTTGGATGTTCTCTGCTGGTCAGGACTTCTGCTCTGAGTATACTGGGCAAGAGCAAAGACCCAGGGAGGCTGGTACCCAAGCTCTGGTGGTGACCAGCAGCAGGTACCAAGGGGAAAAAACGTATGGAGAAGGACAAACAGCACCAATATTTCTTCTCATGTACTCTTCCTCCCAGCTGTGGCCAAGGGGATGTATGTTCCAGAGCTTCTTGTCTACAGCTCTATTTTGATGGCTTTTTATCCCAGGACTTCATCCCATTGTTTTCTGAGCCCTTTTTTTTTAAAAATTTCTTTGCCCATGAGGAAGAATCCCCGTGTGTTTAACAGATGCTTATAAGGGAGCTGTCCTGTTCTTGCTGCACTTTTGCCATCTCTTCCAGGTTGCCTTTTTGAGACTGCCTGCCTTTCATCCCACGGCAGCTTAATTTCTTGAAGGGCCGTGGCTGAGGGACTCTGCCAAAATCCCACCGGAAATCCAAACACACTGTGTTCATCATGTCATGCCAAGGAGGCAGCGTTTGGTTATGCAGAGATTTCTTTTGTGTCAGGTAGTCCTGCAGAGCTTTTAACTTGCATGGCAAACAAATGGCTTTCCTTTGTTCCTTTTCTGAGGGAAAACCATTGCAGAAAGATTGCAGCCTAGAACAGTAAGTACCCCTGCCACCCTTTTATACCCTCTAGATGATGTCTACAGATATTCCTTGAGGTCTGACATATTCACGCAAGCATCACTTGCCTTTTCTGTCACAGACAAGGGTAGTAGAGATTGTTAGAAGTGATCTGTAAGGATGTAGTCTGTTCAGAAATCAAATTTGGAGTTATCATAGGATAGTTTGGGTTGGAAGAGACCTTAAATACTGTCTGGTTCCAACCCCTCTGCCACTGGCAGGGACACCTCCCCCCACACCAGCTTGCCCAAAGCCCCATCCAGCCTGCCCTTGAGCACTTCCAGGGATGGGGCATCCACAGCTTCTCTGGGCAGCCTGTGCCGGTGCCTCACCACCCTCAAGAGTAAAGAATTTCTTCCTAATGTCTAATCTAAACCTACCTTCTTTTAGTTTAAAGCCATGTCTCTGTCCTGTCAGTACACCCCCTAACACAGTCCCTCCCCAGCTATCCTGTAGCCCTGTTTAGGCAGTGGCAGGCCGCTGTAAGGTTCCCCTGGAGCCTTCTCTTCTCCAGGCTGAACAATCCCAGCTTTTGGTCATTGGTAGGAGCTGGGAGCAGTGGAAGACATGGTTTAGACTCTATGCAGCATGATTTGTTGCATCAATAGCCTAGTTTCCCCAGAATTCTCCATTTGGACTGGCTTGTTGCCTTGGCAATATCCTTTCCTGAAAATTCTTATTATTTAGTGTTTCGCAGATCTCTACTTCTGTCAGTGTGATCTTACCAAACCTGCTAGCAAGCATATGTTTTTATTAAATGCTTTTTATCCCAAGATCTCTTTTAAGCTGAATTCACATAATTGCAAAACTGAAAAAACAAGTTAGCTTAATTTTGTCAGAGCTGCTAGAAATGCAAGAAGACAGCCATGGGTATGAGATCTGATCCTGGTTTGCAAAGGAACGCATCCCTGCAATTGTACTTAGTTCCAGCTAAATATTAAAAACTAAAGGCCACTCTGTATGATAAAAAGGCTGAGTTGATACAACACTCAGGGGATGCAGATATCTGTGCTGTGGGTGATGTAGCACAGGCATTTTGCCAGTCTGCGTCTAGCAGAGCAAAACATTTCTTAGTGGGCTTTCGGTTCCTCAGCATGTCACATAAAGATCTGCAGAGCTCAGGAGGCAATGTACAATTTTAAAAATAATGCAGCAGAACCTAGCTAATAGCACATCTTTCTGTCCACATTTCAGTGAGAAAGCCATCCTTGGCAATCCGTCTTCCACCGAGCACTGCTATTTTTTCCTCTCCCTCCCTCGTTCCCCTTCCTTCTGTTCATTTTAAGTGCTGCTGCTGCTTCCCTATTCTTTCTCATCCTTGAATCATGTCATTAAAATCCATCTTTCCTCTGCATTTGGTTTTAAGCTTCTCACTCATACATTCAGGGCAACACCTACTTCATCCACATTTTTTTTTTTGGACTTGTCTCCTCTATTTTCCTTCCATGTCCCAGAGCTGTCTTTCCTCCCATGTGTTCGGTTTATTTTCCATCAGGCTGTTTGCTGCTATCCCTGGAAGGAACAGGAGCAGATCAGAGGAGCAGAGAGAAAAATTAAAACCTAGCAGAACAATTTCAAGCTGCAGGTAGTTAAATGTTTGATTACGTTTAGAACGTATTTAAACACAAGACAGTAGTGTATGGCATGGACTGAGCCATGGTGCAGCTCTGAAACTCCTGATGGAGCAGAAGTGCCTCAGATGGTTTGGATAGCACATTAGTGGGGAAAAAAATCATATGGGAATTTCCCTTGTTTCACTGCCCAGGCCTTTTCCCTGGACAAGGGAGAGTTAAATTAGGATTTTGCCTTTGACTTCAGAACTCAGTCAGCATGAGGTTAGCTAGACCCCTGTCTCTTCAGAGATGTCTTTCAGCATCGAGGCAATACCAGCAATCTTTGTCGTGGGCACCGATGTTTGTGGCTGGTGTTTGAGCCGACAGCGATGGGGATGCAGTCCAGGACAGTTGTGTGTTAGAAAGAGGGAGCTATGGAAGCTCCTTATTTGGGTGACTGCTTTGTTCAGACCATCCCCTCCTGCCTGCCTGCTGCAGTGCTTGGCGGCTCCAGGCAGAGGATGCTGGAGCCCTTCCAAGGCTGGGACCAAGTGAGCTGGGCCTGGAGCCTTGTGACACTCCGGTGCACATGGGCTGAATGAAATCTAAAGAATTTAAAATCCCAATGAAATGTGTTGGGACAGAACCTCTGAAAAAATGTTGTTGTTGGATTTAATCAGCGGCGCCGAGTGAGCAGGTCGCACTGGCTCAGCACCCAAGCACAAAGGGAGCACGTCAGGTCATCGCAAGGGCAACGGGAGAATAAAAAGGGCAGGATGGAAAATAAAAGCCCTGGGCCAGGAGCGTGACAGGGGGAGAGCTGCCAGCTTCCTAAACACTTGTTCAGAGCCAGCTTTCCAGAGAGGCTGGGCTTTGTTGGTCATCAGGGATTATATGCACCTATGGCTGAGCTGGACTGAGCTTGTTTTCTGTAAATACAGGTTTGTTCAGCAGGAATTCCGATGAGCCACAGCTCGGTGCCTCAACCACAGCAGCCTACAGAGTTACTGTATAGGTGTGGGCAGTGGGAGAGCCGCTGAAGCTGTAGGGCTCACGCTGAGTACCAAAGCCTGAATAAGCTGTTGCTGAAAGCCAGGGGAGTTTGTCAGGCTGCTTTGGCAATGCTGGAGAGAATCGACAGCCCCATAAGCATCTCCTGTGCTTTGCTGTGGGGTCAGGAATGAGAAAGCTGGGAGCAAATGGTGCTTCTGCCCCACAGCGCATCCAAGTAACTGTGAAAATGTATGGCTAACCCCGGGCAGCTCCAGCACAAGGCACTGGTTAGCCAGCCAGGTATCCCTCTGGCATCTCAGGCAGGTTGTCCATGCTGGAACTGGCCAGCAATGCTAGAGGTGGCTGCCAGGGCTTTACCACCACAGGCTCAGGCTTGACAAAGAACAACTCTTGTATTATCCAGATGGTTCAGTTTATGTTATTGAAGATGCAATTAAAACTGTTTCAGACCTAGAGTAAAATATTTAGTATTTATATATTTCTAAATATTCTTTTAGTGTTTTAGAAGCTGAATTGCTACCAGATAGGGAAGATATTGATATTAGAAGTGATGAAAGTGAAACTAGCAAATACCTGTTTGCCCAGAATACAGTGAGAGGAAACTTCTCCCTTCACCTTCCTACAGGCTTAACTAGAGTTATGGGTCAGAGCACACCAGCAGCACTGGGACTCACCTTCTCCCTTCTTCCCAGAGTAAATACAAGAGGATGAAAGGAAGAAAGGGCCAGAACATTGTCAGCACCACACTGCACACAGAGAGCTTAGTGGGATTCGGTGTCCTGGCTGAATAAGGGGTCTATGGGAGCTATAATAAAGCCAGATTACAAAATGAATCTTTCCTGCCTGAGAGCTGTATTCAAGATCACTTAGCATATTTAGGAAGCTTATCTGTCCATTTTGATTACCAAGAGCAGCCTGAAATCTGATTTCTTCAGTTTTTAATAGCAGTCCGTCCTGCAGGTGCAGCCAGTCTCCTCAGTAGATGTGAATCTTGTGTCCTGAAGTGCTCAGGTAGGTGCCACCTGAACTGTGCCATCACTTTCTTGCCACACAGGCTAGCAAGAGAAGAGCAGAAGGAAACCGGGGCTCTCTCCTTGCTGCACAGGCATTTTTGGGAATGGCTCATCCCTGCTGGTGGTGCAGCTCAGTGCCATTTGGAGAGGCATTTCTTCCTGGGTAGTTTTACCAACCCTGCCTGTCCGAGAGGTGGGAATGGCAGAAATGTGCATTCCCGTGCTGTAGCAAGTGGTAAAATGTAGTCTGCTCTTTCCTGTGATGTGCAGAGAGTTACAGTTTCAGGGCCATCAGTTACAACACACAGCAATGAGCTGCAGGAAGAAATTAGTCTTCATGACTCGTAACACGCCCAAAGCTTGTACTTTATGGGCCATAGCTGTGTCACACTGTTATGGTGCTACGGTGTGCACAATATTTCAAAACTGTAGGCTATAGGAACTAGGATAAAAGCAAGAGCCCTCTCTTGATAATCTGAGATCACTGGAGATGAGGACGTATTTTTTCCTGTTGGTTCATACAGGCATACCTTCCCTGTACCCTTACTCGGTTGTGTGTTGTCTCCAGGCGTGACTGCAGTAAAGACAGAAATATCAGCCCACGCATTTTCCCAGTGGAAAGTTCAAAGGGCAGTTTGCTGTCATTTGGGAAATCCTGTTTTGGAAAATACTTGAATGACTGGGGAATTTGTAACTGTATGTGTAATACTGGAAGTTTAATATAGATTTCTCAGACAGTTATTTTTCTTGTACTTCAGTTTGAGTCAGTGGTAATGTACATGCTGAGTATCTTTCAATCAGCCGGAAAAAAAGGGGCAAAAACACAATCTGAGTTTCAGGTAGCAAAGAATCTAAGTGTGGTCATCACACAGTCTGTAGCAACTTACTAGCCCCTCTGCCCCCAGTACGTAGCTAGGTAATAGCAATGTTTTTAGTTCACAAAATATTATGGCAAGTTGCCTGAGGTTTGGTGATTTACAGAGCACTCAACTGATGGCATAATTGAAAAAAAAATCTTACTTTTTACTTAAAAAAATTGTAAACCTTGTTCGTACAGGGAAAGACCTGCACATGTGACCCAAGAGGACATAAAAATCTCTACTCGTGTGCATGTGTGTGTGCATTGCAAACTGGTAATTTCTAAGCCTGTCCCAAGATAGCTGAATGTATTTTTTGTTGTTGGTAATACTATCTGTCTCTCAGGGGAGAGAAGAAGCCAACCCTATTTATAGTTTAGATGCACTGTCAAGTGCTGTCTTTCACAACAGCTTTATAAATGCTTTGGGACAGATTCTCAGCTGGCACAAACGAGCAGGAAAAGAGAAGTCATGCCAATTTATGTTAGCTGAGAAAGCTAGCAAAATAACCAGGAGGGTCAGCAAGCACTTCAGATACAGGCCAAGCCACCCCACCGTGCCGTGGTGACCCGTGTCTGCAAGTGCAAGCACTGCCCTAGGTGGCTGTTAATCCTGGATCATGCGTCTGGAGATGGCAAACAGCGCTACACACTGCGAGCAGCCAGGGCCAGCAGCAATGGTAAAAAATATTGGGCATGGAGGGCATGCTTCATGACAAGGTCAGGAGCTGGGCTTCTGTCGCCATAATGTGTTAGAAATTCAGTATACAATTAACTTGCAATGGCAAGTGCTCAGTGGAAAAATGTGTATTAGATGTACGAAACTAAAGTAGTAGTGTGACAAGAGGATCTCGTCTCAGCTTTTAAACCGAGTGACTAAATAATGCAGTAATGTGCTCAAAAACACTTCAGCTGCAGAGGAACCTAATGGCATCTTTACAGAGATAGAAGCAGATGGGGGTCCAACCCCCCATAGGTGACCATCTCAGGATTTATTTTTTTTATCTTCTCCCTTTAAACTACTGTGATGGTTTTACTCGGGTGGGCGGCCGAGTTCCACCAGAACCGCTCTCTCACTCCCCCTCCTCAAAGAGGAGTGAGGAGAAAATACGATGAAAGGGGCTCAAGGGTTGAGATAAGGACTAGGAGATAGCGCAATAATTATCGTGACGGGCAAAACAGACTCAGCATAGAGAGAAAGTAAGATTTATTGCTTATTACTAACAAGCTAGAGAAGTGAGAAACAAAGGAAAGAAACCAAAAGCACCTTCCCCCCCATCCACCCTCTTCCACCTCCTCCCCCCGAGCAGTGCAGGGGAACGGGGGAATGGGGGTTATGGTCAGTCTACAGCACTTCTTCTCTGCCGCTCCTTCTTGGTCACTCTTGTCCCCTGTGCTGTGGGGTCCCACCCACGGGATGCAGTCCTTGCCGAACTGATCCGGTGTGGGCTGTCCACAGGCAGCAGCTCTTCAAGAACTGTTCCAGATATGGGTCCGTACCACGGGGTCCATCCCTCGGGAGCAAACTGCTCCAACCTGGGTCCCCCACAGGCAGCAGCTCCTGCCGGGTCACCTGCTCCTGTGTGGTCTCCTCTCCACGGGCTGCAGGTCTGGCCCGGAGTCTGCTCCGGCAGGGGTCTTCCACAGGCCGCAGTCTCCTTTGGGGCACAGGCTCCACCGTGGTCTCCTCCACGGGCTGCAGCGTAGAACCCTGCTCCACCATGGTACTCCATGGGCTGCAGGGGGACATCTTGCTTCACCATGGTCCTCACCACAGGCCGCAGGGGACTTCTGTTCCAGCACCTGGAGCACCTCTCCCCCTCTTTCTTCACTGACCTTGGCGCCTGCAAGGCTGTTTCTCGCTCCTCTCACCCTCCCAACTGTTGAGTGGCACAGCGTTTTTTTCCCTGTCTTAAATATGCTCTCACAGAGGCGCAAAACAACATCGCTTATTGGCTCAGCTCTGGTCAGCGGTGGGGCCCTTACCAAACATGGGCAGCTTCTAGATCCTTCTCACAGAAGCCACCCCTTTGGCCCCCTGATACCAAAACCTTGCCACGTAAACCCACTACAACTACTACAAATAAGACTTTTCCAGATGGGACTCCAGCATGAAGATGAGTTGGTTATGGCAAGCAAAAGACCTGTAGTGGGAGAGTAAGAGAAAATCACAACTTAAAAATACTTGTGAAAGGAGTCTTGGCCAGACGCTTGGAAGATTTTAGGTCTGTTTTCCTGCTGATCATGTCTTGAGTCAAATGAGACAGAACTCGTGCGAAATATTTTGCAAACCACATCCCAGTGTAGCCAATGCCCTTGTGGTTCATCTGCTTAGTCATTCAACTGTAGGAGACATCTGTTCACCACAACACGTCTTAAAGCAAAGTATCTAACAACTCCTTTTTTACCGATGTCTTGTCCATCTGTTACTTTCCTTATGGGACTGGTTGTCTTCTACTGATGAATTCTTCTAGTCCCAAGGATGGCTGTGTGCACATGGTAAGGGCAATGTTTTTGCATACGGTACCGAGATCCTAGTCTTGGCAGGGCTTTTGTGGTGGGACAGGACTGATGGCTTCTTCAAGGGCTGTTCCCCACTGGTGTAGGAAGTGTTGATGCCACAAGCCCCTGGGGCTGGACCTACTGAACAAGCCCAGAAGCTGAAGGAGCCTCCCAAAGAGGCATGCAGGTGGTAGATTGGAGGCACTGCCAGTTTTCTCGTTGTTGGTAGCCTCTTGCAGGTGTTCAGACTGGGATATGCAGTTGTTCCTAGGAGCTATATGTTTAAGCCACATGGAGCACAATTTATAGGGAGAGATGTCCCTCTGATATAGAGAGATACCCAGTGTTGTAGATACCCATGTATAAAAATGCAATTAATTACCTTTTGGGCTTTCTCGGTATGCACTGATCCAGTGCTCCTCTGCTTTCTTTCCATCCAGGGATGGTATCAGAAGTGCTCCCCTCTGTGGGGTGGTGTGATCTCTTCTGATCTTTTTGGCAGCATGATGCACTCTGATCCTCCAGGGCTAGGCATAAGTCAGCAGCCCGGTGTTGCCACAATAAGAAAATAACCTTTTATTTGAGGATTAAGCTTAGTTGATTCACAGAGGTGTAGCATTTGCAAATAATTAAAACTGGATTTCGGTACAAAAGAGCATAGTTTTCTGCTGTAGGTTTTGAATCCTTTTCTGTCTTTCCATTTACATTAGGACTGACAAATATCCATGCATAATCTCTTCAGAACAGTCAGAATCAGTGCCTGGGCTTGCTCCAAAGGTACTTGTTATTTTCAGTGGGGAGGTTGTCCCCATGTCTTACAACACTACAAGAAGGGGCGATCAGTTTTCCCTTTATTCATCTGACCAGTGGTTTAGCTGCTCTCTTTCCCAGCTGCCTTTGGCACCCATGAGTTGAAGGTACATTGAATTAGCTTCCTCTTTTTCATGCACAATCAGGCATGAAAACATGCGTGTCATTTAATCTGCACCTGCAAATACTGGCCAAGCAGTTGCAAATCAACTTAAAATATTAGAAATGCTTCGATCAAGTATCTCTTCTTCCTTCAAAGCAAAAAAAATCTTCCATTCAGACACTAAGGACCTTTCACATATCATCACTTCACTCACACATTCACAAAAAAATCAACAAATCAAATGCATATTCAAGCACAGTATCAGACCAAGTGTTTTTGCTAGTGGAAATCACTCTTTAATTAAAGTTCTTAATAATGCTATCCAGTGTCTTCAGACCCACTGGATTTTATTATTCATGTTAGCTCACTAATTAATCTCCAGCAGTTTCCTCAAAATCTTTAAGAATTATTCATTCCTTTTCATATCAAAGAGCATTTTTGAGTACTTTTTTTTGCCTTGTGGCTTGAAGGTTGTTGTTTACAGGGGAACATGCCTTCCTGGTCACTGTGCCCCAGGAGCACTCCTGGGGTTTTGGAGTTTGGTTTCTCACGAACCAGGAGAAAGGAAGGAGGAGTGTGTCGTGTTGCTCGCACACGCCATGCTCAACAGTTGACGTTAAAAACGGCCCTTACTCCAACTGTGTGCTTTGGAGCGAGACCAGTGGCTAAATTTAGGCAGGGCAAGCATAGCTGTCAGTCCTGCACGTGGCGTTCGCCACTACCCACTCTCCATTATCATTTTACAAAGAGGGGATCTTCCTGTTGGTGTTTAAACATTTTGAATAACATTGGACAGGTTTGCTCTGCTCTTCTTGTTATTTAGACATGATTGCAGCACTGCTCTGCGCTCTTCATGCTTTTACAAATTGTGCTAAATGCTGTTCAGCAGGACAAGCAGCCACTCAGTTTAGCAAAAGAACTGAAAAGAAATGTGATGACAAAGTTCTTATCTGCCTTTTAGTATTTAAGCCTCTAAAGTAACTGTCTGCCAGCTTCCAAGTTTTTCTGTTTTTATTTCTTGTTTCGAGAAATGTAATGATTTATTTGGAAAAAGCAAAGTCAGAAGTCTGCCTCCAGGCTCTGGAGTGTGAGTAAGGCACCAATATCAGGTAAGCAGTCTGAGGAGTGGGGACTTCAGCATTGTTGACATTCCGTGTATTTCTAGATAGCAGCAGTGGGACAGTGAAAAAAGCTTATATCAGCTCAGCATCACCAAGCAATCTTCTCAGATCCAGCCCAACCAGCTCTGCAGTGCCTTTGGAGAGGACTGAAGTCACCTTCCTGGGTGCATTCTGATCGTATCTCCAAAAGATGCAGGTTGTCAGACTAGATAACGTTTGCATCTTCTTCTCTAGATGGTAAATTTTTTTATTAATTTCCTTCTTTGAACAAAGGAGATCATTTAAGACTTGAATTTTACAGGTGAAGAGCTCTTGATTTGGTAGCCTTTGAGAAAATGTCAACACAGTACTGAAAATGCTGCTTCTTGTCCCAGAACAGATGTATGAGATATTGCCAACTCTGACAAATTTGGAAATGATTTGTTAAGGACAAATTGCTTTCAGCGTTTAGTATAGTTATCAGTGGTGAAGTGACATCTGAAAAAGCAACACGATAAGAGTCCGGTGCTGCAGTCTTCAGAAGTGAGAAAATGTATTGCCTGTAAGGTCAACTCAGAGCAGTGCTGCGTGCACTATGGAGAAAAATCATGCAGAAAAAAATCCCATTCAAGGTAATTACCTGTATTTTTATAACTTGGGCGATGTTTTTGTGTTTCTCCAGCAATGCGATTGGTCCCCTCGTCGCGCTCTGGCTGATCTACGAGCAAGGTGGTGTCATGCAAGAGGCGTCAACTCCTGTCTGGCTGCTGTTTTATGGAGGTGTTGGGATCTGTGTGGGTCTCTGGGTCTGGGGTAGAAGAGTTATCCAGACCATGGGTAAAGACCTCACTCCAATCACACCATCAAGGTAGGCGTGCAGTTGTCGTAATGCTGTATGAACTTTGTGTGTGAACCAGTCTGGGAAGCTGCTGCTCTAGTATTTTGTCTGTCTGCTGTTTTTGCTGTGCTTTGATTTTAATGATAACCTGGCTTTGACTTCTGTGTCTTTCTAAAAAGAGGAAGGAAGAAAGAAAGGAAGGAAGGTTGAAAAAAGAAAGAAAGGTTGAAAAAAAGAAAGAGGGAGAAAGAAAAAAAATCCTAGTAAACTAACATGGCGTGAGTTTGAGGCATAGTCTATGTGAGCAGAGGCTTCTGCTGGTGCCCTAACTAAGGTGCCAGAAGGTGCTTGTGGAAGTGGCGATAGACAATGGCTTTCCCAGTATGCTTCAGACTATTAAAAATATATGTATTCATTACAGTAATTTTTGTCCTTGATGCATACTAGACCTCTGCTGGTGCTTAGCTGAATCACTAATTAGGCATGATTCACTGCAGGGTAGACTAGCAAAAGTTCCTGACGCAATAAGCCGTGCTGCCGGTTTACTGCAGGTGACTAGCCTGTACTGTTTCCATTATTCAGCAGTTCCTTGTTCTCTTAACTTTATTTCTGTGACAAAAATCAGTCGGAGATAAACAATTGAAGAAGAAACGGGTAAGACTTTGGCACACTGCATGGTATCAGTCCGAGCTGATGCAAAGAGTGATTGTGAAGTGTTTTCTTATGCTTCCCGCAGTGGATTCACTATTGAGTTGGCTTCGGCGTTCACAGTTGTGGTAGCTTCCAATGTTGGACTTCCTGTCAGTACTACACACTGCAAGGTATGCCTTCGCTGAGAGACTGCAGTCAGGGCAGTCTGGACTGTTCACCTTAAACTGTGCTGCTCGGATCAGTGGATAATGGCACATTTTTGTAAGGGAAACACGGAGAGGGGAAAATGCCTTTAAAAAAAATCAGGCTTCTAAAAAAATGCACTGGAGTTGTCACAGTAAAGCTGTTGCAATCGGGCAAGGCAGCCAGCTGAGCATGGACTCCTTAGCAGTGGTTAAAGAAAAACATCACTTACCGACACATGACCTCAATTTCAAAGCAAACAATTGCAGGGGCACGTGGCAATGGAGAGCCTGGTTCCCTCTGAAGGTGCCATTTGAACCTGGTCGTGTAGCATTTCTCCCTTGTTCAGAGGCTGCGCACCATTCATCATTTATACTTCACTTTCTTGATAAGTGCATGGCATGGGATTTCCTGCATATAACTCTTTTACTACAGGTTTTCCATCTGTCTTTTTTTTTATTTCTTCACAGTGGATTTTGCATTGAAGTAATGTGTGCGCTAACGGTACTTGTAGCCTCAAATGTGGGTATTCCAATAAGCTCCACCCATTGCAAGGTATTGGAGTTTGCAGTGATCCCATCAGTAAATCACATCACTAGGACAAACCATAACAAAATACGAGAGATACCAATTGCTGCAGATTGCCTTCACTATGTGATGCACCATGCCGACAGTGATTGCAAAACACCAAGGACTGCATCTAAAGTGCAGCTGAGCGAAGTCGGAGTTAAAATAATTGCACAAAAGTGTGGAATGTCTTTGATCCTTGCTTGATCGTATTGAACTAATATAGACTTCTTAAAATAACATAGGCTTGTAGTTTTTGTGATCCAGGTTACATGTAGTTTATAGCTGCTTGTATGAAAAACAGTGTTATATCCTTACACTAATATTTTAATGTCTCTCTTCTTTTAAACAAACTCATCCTCACTTTTGTGCATTATAAAACAGAATCTGGCCCCTGTAATTTGTTCTTTGAGCATATATATATATATGTATATATTTTAAAAGCCCAGCTTGAATTGTAGATAAGCTCAGTAAAGAGCAGAATTTAATTGTGTCATATGCAGTAGGAGAAAACGTGTAAGGCTTGTAGGCAACACAGACTGCTTGGACATTTGCACTGCCAGAAGAACACAGTGGGCGTTTAGAATTTGGTTCCCCAGCAAATTTCTATGTCAAATGTTCCTTCTCTCTTCCCTTTGCTTGCACTCCTGGGCACTCAGAGCTGGCTGTATGCCTCACCCTCTGGCAGGGTATGGGGAGGACCCTCTGAAATCAGAGCTGCAAGGCCCTCCACTTTGAGACGCACCACGAAGCCGTAGCAGGGTCAGATCCTATGGGATTTGCTGCAGCATCCTGGGGGCCTCTGAGCTCTCCTGGCACTGCTAGTGCAGGATTTTGGGGCTCACTGCCCCGCAGCATGGCAGGCAGGCGGCGAGAAGCCAGGCAGGCTCGCCTGTGACATTGAAAGAGTCTTGAAATGAACACATCCTGCAGAACACCCAGAGTTAGTTCAATTGGCCTTTTCTAGTGAAAACCATTTCTTCAGGAAGCTCCCCAGTTGCAAAATCATTTCTTTCTTTCTGCTGTAGAGTCCTTTGAGCAGTAGCCAAGCCTGGGCTGTTCTGAAGGGCTGTTCACATTTCCCGGTATTGGCCTAACTCTGGTTCCTCTGATTTGAGCAGGGGAAGAAATAATAACAACATGAGCCACTTATGAAAATGCTACCCCTAAAACACCTCCCTTTCAGCTGACTGTAAGTCAAATGCCCAACGAGAAGAAGAATTTGCCATGGAGAATAATGCAGCTTTGATTATCCGCCCTGTGTGCCTGGAGCATTTTGTCAGCTGTCAGAAAAGAGAAAATACACTTCGGTGCAGACAAATAGACTGACTTTGAATGTAAAAGGGAAATTTCTTGGAAGCCATCAGCTAATGAGAGGGCTGCATTAGAATGTATTAAAGGCTTGGTCTTTTTGAAGGACAGGGCACAATAACTCTTTGAAAATTACTTCCATAAAAGCAGTTAATGCAGTTAAGGCTGTGCCTGCTACCTGCAGTTTGCCATGTATAATTAGATGGGATGTTCTTAATGGGAAGATCCACCTCTCAATAGGATTAGGCTGTTCCAGGATGTCACTCCCGTGTTTCAGGAAAACAAGGTCTGGAGTTGAGACACCAATTGGTCAACAAAAGATAAAGCAAGCAATTACAATAGATGTGTTTGTTGTTTCCTTCAAGGGCCCAGTGAAGGCAGAAAGGAACAATTAACAGCCATTCACTCCATGGGGAAATGTCTTTCACTGCAGTGTTTGCTTCAGACACATAAGAGAAGCAGTTGCCATTGAGAGAGAAAAAGCCTTTTTTTTTTTTTTTTTTTAAATCAGCAGAAATATTATTTTGGCTGTTCAGCCTCTCTTGAGCATGGAAAAGCTGGTGTGCTGTGAATGCATGCCTACCCCATCTGCTTCCCAGGTAGGCAAGTGGTCAGTGCTGAAGCTTACACACAGTGCCTGTTGTTTATTACAAAGTGTGATATCTAGAAACAGACATTTCTCAGCTGTAAGGGAGTCAATGTGTTCACATACTGAGATAGAGTGCAGGAGTTAGGGTTTTTTTGTGTGCAAAAGCAACTTTGCCGAGGTCATACTGTCAGCTCTGTTTTGCTCTTACTGGTTGGAGGGGGTTGTAAATATTCTCTGTGTTGCTATTACAGAATTAAAATAGTATGAGTATGATTTTGATGCATCATTGCACAGGAACAAGGGAGCCAAATGCATTTCTGTAATTCCTGTTGTTCTGCTCTAAGCAGAGCATACTGAAGGCAAACTGCACTGGTTTCATTCAAACCAATCTCGAAGTAGATGTCATCTGAAATTCCACAGCCGGTGTAGTTGCCCTACACCGAAGTTTTAGCTACTCTCCTAACCTTTAGTCCATCCGAATCACTATTAATCAACTAAACTTTAATGATGTTTAAAACAGATTACCAATGCCGTCATTGCTGATACCTTTTAAATTTCAGGAAGGACCCAGAGATTACCGTACGTAGACTGCAGGCTTGCTCAAAAAGCAGTGCTCCTTATTGCAGCATGCCAGGCTGGTACTAAAAACGTGCAAAATATAAAGCAGAGCCTAACAGCCAAGCTGCTGGAAAAATCACTGTTTCCTTGGATTAATGCTTTGAGATACTCAGAAGTGGGGGGTTCCTTTCAGTTGGGCAAGGTGCTGCTTTTTCTTGAGATTCCCACAAGGCAGAGGCATCACACTCCACCTGCTAAGCACAGCCTAACACATTGTCCAGTCGCGGTGTATTCAGATTAAATATTATTTAGCACATTTCCTTATTGGATCAAGTTTTATAACCTATAGACAAAACAATAATCAAACAAACAGATGCAGCTCTGCACATCAGTCCCTTGGTAATCTATAGGCAGGGATTGATACTCCCATTGAGAAAATGAGCAGGGAAGAGGAGGCAGGGATGGCATTTCAGGCTGCAGAAAGGGAAAAGAAGCCCAGCCGTGTCTTGGAGTTTCATTTCGTTCAAAAATGAATATTCATTCCACGTTTCTTGCTGCTTTACCATGTGCTTTGAATATAGCTGCATGGATATACATAGGTTTGTTAATGGCAGAATGCCACTTCCAGGGCATAAAGGAAAGCATTTCTGAAGTTTTTACCATATTTTTGCATCACTTTGCATTGGAAGCATTTTTCTCAACACATTTCTTTCCTAAAAAATAATATGCTTGGTTTCACATCCGAGTTCACGAACTGAAAACACATTTGAGGGAAAATAGCTTTGCCCATGCTGCAGTGTGTTTTATCATCGAAAATACCGATCTCCCCAGCTGCCCTGGTAGCAGTGCAGGACATTTTGGTGATTAACCCATTTCCCACCTGAAGCCAGACTTCTCGGTGTAGTTTGCACGCCCCCTAGCATCAGGCTGATGTGTTCTTATGCAGGGAGGATGTTAGCTCTGGATGCTTTGCTTGCTGGCAGGTCCAGAAAAGCTGGGTTTCCTCGCAGGGCACGGAGTGATGAGGGCTTGACTGGAGGTGCTTATCATCACCAGAGGCTCCTTTATCTCAGTGCCCCGGTTTTGAGCATCGCCTGGTATCAGCTGACTGGCATTGGTGCAACTGCGGGCACACTGGGAACGCTGGGATGTACCCCTCACATTTGTCTTCCTCTCTCCCTCCCGTGCTCCCAAGGTGGGCTCCGTGGTGGCTGTCGGCTGGATCCGCTCCAAGAAAGCCGTCGACTGGCGCCTCTTCCGCAACATCTTCTTGGCCTGGTTTGTGACTGTCCCAGTGGCTGGCTTGTTCAGCGCCGGGGTGATGGCACTGCTGATGTACGGTATCCTGCCTTACGTCTGAAGAGCTGGGAAAAGGGGAAGTGGCCAAGCTAGTACTGAGGGGAGAAGCATTCCCTTGAAAGGACCGGTCGGAGAGGTTCCATCTTCCATATGTAACTTCTTATCTACTGTACATAACAATGTGTCATATTGGTGACATGGTGATGTGGTGCCATTTCTTATATATTAAATAAATATATATGCATATAGTAGGTAACAATACCTAAGTTATATTATTAGTGGGGTGAAAATAATTGCCTAGAATTTAATATTTAGTAAAATTTGTACATAGTGTATCATTTTGGTGGCAATTTTTTAATCTTTTGAAGAAGAGTATGGATTAGGAAATGTTTCTTGTCCATTTGATATCAGAAGAAGCGAGGTACAGAGCTGCATAACACATGACTTTTTTTAAAGCTATTAAGATACTGGAACAAAACGTGCGTAAGTGCTTTTCATAAGATAACTGTTCATATCATATTGATCTTTGTGTATCATAGCGTAATGGTTATGGCTTTGTAAATACTTACAAACAGTAACTCTTAAATGGTGCATTTCCCTCATATATTTTGGATAAGAAAGTTTAGGAAGTACCAAAGAAGCAGGGGAATAGCTTGCCAATATTACGTTGTTGTCTACACGTGTGGGTGTGTGTAGTGTTTCCCCACCTCTAATTTAATGTTATTTTTACTGAGCTACCAGCAGCCAGGCTGGGATTGTACTCTTCATGTCTTACTGTAACTAAAAATGAAACAAACAAGCAAAAAGCACATAAGAAATCTAGTTCTACTCATCCTTGTTGCTTAGTAGGCAGAACACTGTTGTCCATGTTAGCTGGCAGTACACAGACTTCATTTTGTGAAGTGTCTCACTGCTCACCTCCTTCCTTTCCCCACAAGTCCCAGCCCTGTTGTCCTGCCATCAGTCTTGGCACCAGCACGGACCATCGGTTTCCTCCATCTCCATCTGGTGAGCCACCAAGAACGGGCTGCCTGGCTCGGCTGCCTGGGGCAGGAAACCAGCCCAGCCCTGCTTTTGTGGCTGGGGGTTTCAGCTGCTGGTAGCCAGTGCTCAGGATGTGATTTTTCACAGCAGCTCGGGGGACTGACACGGGAGATGGCGAGCTAAATCCCTGCACGGCTTCGGAAAGCACATTTTAGTGAAGGTTGCTGTTCAGTGGGTGGGAGGTGAAGGGCAAGGCGTGTCTGGAGGAGGTTTGGGAATCTATTACTGTTTAAATGCTGCTAAAATTTTGATAAACGGTCTTGGTACTCCATTGTGACTTTTCCATTGGTCATTCATACTAAATTTATAATAAAAGATAAACAGCCCCGATCACTGTTTGCCTCTCAGTTTTTTCAAGTGTTATTCAATCACATCAGCTGTGATGGGAAAGGGCACTGAAGCAGGAAAAGCTCCCTGGCCTTTGCCATCTCCAAAGTGGTGTCCATGTTGCCAACCACAAGAGCACTGCGTTGTTCCCAGGGATATTTGTAATGAATTTGAAAAGTGTAGAAATAGTAGAACTTGAAAAGTCCTAGAAAGCTGAAGAAAGGAAAGGGAAGAAGTGGGGTTGTGCTCGCTGTTGGGGAGTTGCTACGAGCAGCAGTTGAGAAGTTAAAAGAGGAGACATGCAAGTATAACATGCTGGAGGGGAGGAAGAAACAATTTCAGCATTTTATTCTATCACAATGTATGAAAACCACAATGTACACAGCTCAAAAATCAGAACAGGATCCCAGGGTCAAAAGTGCACCCACTTTCCACAGCCGATGTCCCCATACACAGTGATCACCTACTGCGGTCTATCCAGCCAGACGCAGTTCGGGTGATGGCTGCCACATGTGCTGAGGCTGGGGCTGGGTTGGGAGCAGCCTGTCCTCATACTGATCCTCCCGACCTCATCCTCAGTGTGTAGGGAGGAAGCTCCCGCAGCCCAAATTAGGTGCCAGGAATCACAGTAGGATTCTGCAGCACCCCAGGGCCACCTCACAGGCCATGGCTTCACAGCTTTGTCCCCTCACGGGCACTGTTTGGGTCCTTGCTAAGTCTGTGGGCAGCAGCCCTGTGCTGGTAACGAGGAGGTATCAGCCTGTGGGACCATAGGGGTTTGGGCCCAGCAGCAGCAGCTGAGCTGGGCAGTGCTGGGGCTCTGGGATGGGGCCAGTGCTGGGCTCAGGGAGCAGTGGCAGGACCAAGTCTGGCATTTTCAGGGCCCGGAGATGGGGCCAGGTCCTGCATTTTCAGGTGCTGGAAATGGAAGTGAATTCCCTGCAGCCCAGCACTTGGCACCCAACCCAGCGTTGTTCACAGCCTGCACAGGTTCCGCACTATCCCATGCATCCTCAGTGACTGCCAGCCCCCGGTTAATACACAGATATTGTTCTTCTAGTCTGTGCCAGCCCTGCATGTAGTGGTTTTACCCTGCTGGGCAGCTGAACTCCACCTCAGCTGCTCACTCCCCCTCCTCAAAGAAAAAGGTGAGAAAATATGATGGAAAGGACTCAAGGGTTGAGATAAGGATGGGGAGATCACTCAACAATTATGATGGGCAACAGAGACTCAGCACAGGGAGATTAATGTAATTTGTTGCCTATCACTAGCACACTAGAGCAATGAGAAACTAAAACTAAAAGCACCTTCCTCTCCCAACCACCCTCTTCTACCTCCTCTCCTTGAGTGGCACAGGGGAACCGGGGAAGGGGGGCTGCGGTCAGTCCATGATGTTTCTCCTCTGCCGCTCCTTCACGGTCACTCTCTGCCCCTGCTCCACACGAGTACCCTCCCATGGGATGCCGTCCTTCCCAAACTGAACCTGCGGGGGCTGCCCACAGGCAACAGCTCTTCAGGAACTGCTCCCACATAGCTCAGTACCATGGGGTCCATCCCCCAGGAGCAAACTGCTCCAGCATGGGTCCCCCACGGGCGGCAGCTCCCCCCAGACCTCCTGCTCCTATGTGGGCCCTTCTCCATGGGCTGCAGCGTGGAGATCTGCTCCATGTGGGACCCGTGGGCTGCAGGGGGACAGCCTGCTCCACCAGGGGCCTCTCCATGGGCTGCAGAGGAACTTCGTCTCTTTGCCTGGAGCACCTCCTGCCCTCCTTGGGGTCTGCAGAGCTGGTTCTCTGAGCACATGTTGCCATATAAATCCAATACAACACAATGTCCACAAACTGGCCCCTGAGCTCACTGAGTCCCTGGCTCAAGCCCTCTTTGCAACAGTGGCTGCTTGGGACAGGAGAGGAGCGTGGTTACAGGGCAACAAAGCCAGCTCAAGTCAGGTCACAGCAGCACTTGTGAGGCACAGCTCCTGGTGAGGTTCATCGTCCATCAGTGCAAACACTTCCTGCTATAGGACTGCCTTACAGCATCCAGTTCTAGACATGGGTTACAGCAGTATAAAGATATATCCATTACAACCTCTGCGATTCACTCCATGATTTCCACCATGTGAAGCCACTGCCAAGAAAAGTGCTACTGGACGTTCCCCTCCTCCTCCAGCCTCCCCAGCTCCACAGCAAGCACTATCTGCCACGCTTCCTAGCCATGCTGACCATGGTCACAGCGCAAAGCCCGGCTTTGTTGGCTGCAGGTCACAGCTCCTCAGGGACAGCCAGGCCGGCTGGTAATGCGTGGAAAGGCCAGTGCAAACCCCAGCAGATCACAAAACCTGCTGTCTTGTGGTCCAGTCCATGGGGACACAGCATGCAGTGCTGGGTGGTATTCGAGTTGTGTGTGGAGCTGTAGTCAGGCAGTGGCTTCAGCCATGGTGAGTCTTTCCTTCCCCAACTTGAGTCGGTGCCCAAGTTGCCCAGCACTTCCCTGGGGCTGGGACGTGGCCCCTAAGTGGGGCCTGGCTGTCCTCATCCTCCACAGAGCCTCCTGAGGCGGTAGCCAAGAGTAATGGGGTGAGATGGGGAAGATGTTAAAACTTATCTAAATTAATATTTAGCTACATATACGGTAAAATATCCTAATTATCAGGGATGTAGATGAGAAGCTTATGAGAAGAAGATGTAAAAAGGAAGATATCACTCAAGGCCAACAGATGAGGGAAGGACGAACAACTCATTAGGGAAGGATGAAAAACCTGTTGGCAGGAAACAAGACAAAGATGAACAAAAAACGTCTAAATACTGTTCAACAGAAGGTCAAAGTCCAGAAAGGTAAAAAGTTCAACCTCCTCTTCCTCGTTGCCTTCATCCTAAAAGACCCCTGCCCGCGACCACCAGGCTACATTGTGCAGGTGCAACAGGGAGGAGCTAAGGGCGGGGAGTATGGAAATGAGTACTTGGAAGAGGTCCGTCTTTTCAGGGAAAAGAAGGAATATGTATTAGAGCTCATGTAATATGTAACAGTATTAATGTATAAAACTGTGAGAGATGACCAGGAAGGTGCGCACTTTTTGAGGGAAGCTATTCCCAGTGCGCCTGGTGCATCGCAATAAAGTATACCTACTTTACAACCCTATGGTTGTGGAGTCTTTTCCATGTGCCAGGGGGGTTTCCCAACTGTGTCTTGCAGGCAGTAGAAGACCTCCAAGGAGAAAGCGACCTTCAGGACTAGTGCATAGATATCAAGGAGTGTCTGGATCTCTCTGTGGGAGGGATGACCGAAGTAAGTCGTCCTGCTCCCTGCAGCCACTTTTCACCTTCAGGGTGTTTTTGCCAGCCCTCACCTGCCTCCGCCACCTCCCCCGGGGGGGCGCCCCCCCCCCAATGGGCTCCAAAGGGCACAAAGCTCAGGGATGCATAAGCCGTCCTTTTAATCTCCAAGCCCAGATGGGAATGCTGGTGTACCAAAGTACCTGACTCCAAAGTATGCTGTGCTTTTGATGGCTGGACAAAGATCTGCACCCCTAGGGTAAGGGCCTGCCCAAAGACATGTTGTGGTGCATGTGGCTTAAAGTCTCTTGCAGGGCTGTGTGTGGGTGAAAGTCCAAAAACAAACATACCTGCGTTGCCTTGGACAGAGCAACGCAAAAGTATAGGACACTACTTGGGGCTTCTGTGTTGTCTGTTAGAGACAGAGAGAGCTGGGTTGCTTTGTGAGAGCTCCTAGCCCCAACTGGGGGACCTGGCTGTCCCCGGACTGCAAAATGGCAGGACAGGGGCTTTAAGAGAAGCCCCTGATGCTGAAAAGGATCTGGATATCTATATGTTTTTGGAGAATAGAAGGCTGTTTGAATGAAGGTCTTTTTCTGCTTATGTGATGATATTCCTCTATAGGGAAGGCACCTAATGGGAAAAGGTGATTTGAAAGGTTTGAAGACCTCTGGTTTTGTGTTCTTCCTTGCGTTTAGCTTGCTTTAGCGATACTGAGTCCGGTGGAGCACTGCTTCCATCTCCTGGTCGAAGAAAGAAAGTCTGAATTCGACTATGATTTTACTGCCACTATGAAGCTCTCTAAGCACCAGAGCAGATAAGAATTATAAGAAACAAACATATGAACTATATATATATATATATATATATATATTTTTTTTTTTTTTTTCTGGAGTTTAAAGGTGAAGCTGTACAAACATCAGAATCTAATTAAGCTTGTTGTATGATATTTGGCGATCTTAGATCCTGGGAGAAAAAATGATTTCTGTTGTGCTAAGTCAAATTACATTTTCTGATTACTTTTACTGATTGACATAAGCAAGCTTTGGTTATTTTGTCAAGACAAATAGAAGTATTACCTGACTTTAGTTCTTGATGTTATGTTACTGACTAGTGATGCTATTTTAGCACTGCATGGTTGAACAAACATTTTGTCTAGGGCTGTAACATTTATCTGAAGGATCTTATGTGCATATTGCATCTCTTTTTAAACCAACTGCAGTTTTCAGAAGGATATTATTTTTCCTGTGCTATTATCAGCTTCCAGGTGTGGAATCTGTGAGAGAGGGGTGAATGCAAGGAAGAAAAAAAAAACAACCAAACAAACAAAATCACTTGCTTCCTTCCCCAGCTGCAGTTTGGTTGTTGTTTTTTAAACACAGTTGCTGCCTTGAAACCAAGAACACATGCTTTGTAGCACCAGGTAAAAGAAGCACATACAAGGCAGAGATGATATTGTAGGAGCTGTTAGGGCACACAACCTCAGTAAAACCACTAGCTATCTGCCCCTAATTATGTTAACAATATGATCCTAGGTGGTCTGCCTCAGATAGCACAAGAAATCAGCAGCAGGGCACAAAAACACTGGTGAACCCTAGGTGAATGGGTGGTAAGACCAATAGCAGCATAAAGCTGCCACCAACTTAGAGACTTTATCTTCCTCCCCACCTGTACAAAAAAGTGTCTGAGGTATCAGGGGTAAGTGCCCTTCTGTGTAAGGAAGATGACAGAGTGGGTACACAGCCTGTGCCACCATGTGGTTTGACCAACGGGACCATGGAGAGGACATGAGAAAAAAGGATGGAAAATCCACATTGACACTAGTGGCACGGGTACGTGAGTTGCAAATGAAAGCATGGGGGAAACAGGGGTTTGACGAGAAACTTGCTGCTCCAAATTGCAGTGGGCAGTCCTCGGTCCCCAGATCTGGTCCCCAGATTTTTTTTTTTGCCAGAAACCTGATTTGATAGAGCAGTCAACTGGTTCTTTAGCTTTGAGGGTGCTGAAATGGTCCCTGGCTCAAAAAGAACCACTTCCCAGCCTGTCTCTAAAAATAGTTGCTTAGGGCTAAAATCTGAGTTTCCTTTCTGTTACGTGAACATCCAGAGAGGCTCATCCTCCCTTCCCAGTTGATTTTGGTGCTGCCTAGTCTTAAGATTTTTCAGTACTCAGTTGTATACCCCAGACTCTCATATTTTGAGAGGGATTGCACTCCCCTTACATGATATGGGAATCTAATTTTTCTGACTCAAGGGTGAATGGTGTAAGGCACTTCAAAATCATTGCAGATTGTGGTTGATGTCAATTGCCATGAGAATTAAAGCCATGCAAGTACCTTCTACTGTTTCCTCTTCCCTTTCACTTGTTGTCTACTTACTACTCAACATTACATATTCGGTGAAAAGTCCAAAAAATAAATATTACTTTTTAATTTTAACAACCTCTGTTTTTTCTTTCTCTAGGTCTGCCTGTAGCTGACAAGGTAGAAAGATGTACTTTTCTCTTTCATTCTGGTGAAGTTAGAGACAGTGCCAATTCAAACTGTGACCGAGGCTCTGCAATGGTGCAAGTGTATCTTACTGCTTCAAATTCAGTGATGCAACCTGAGTTTACATTAATTAACTTTCAAGGATTCAACCCACTTAAATCTTCTTCCAATGACCTGCCAGGAAACAGCAGTGTAGGCACATAAACAAATTAAAGCCCAAACCTTCAGCCCAGTGCTTGACCTGAAAAGTGAGTGAGGATTCGGATCCATGAGAAAAAAAGGATGCAAAATCCACGTGGACACTAGACACACAGGTACGTGAGTTGCAAATAAAAAGAATGGGGTGAAAAATGGGTTTAGCAAGAAACTTGCTGCTCCAAATTGCAGTGGACAGTCCTTGGTCCCCAGATCTGGTCCCTCCACCCCATCCAGCCACCCCATATTAATAGTTCATGTGGTATGGAATATCCCTTTGGCCAGTTTGGGTCACCTGAAGATGCCATTACAATGGTCTTCTGTTAAGAGCTACCTAAGCTGTAGCTTTCTAGTTTATGTTAGACATAGTACTAGTTTATGTTAGACATAGTTCTTCAGAACAACCTTATCAGTAGTAAAAAGGGATACTCCACAGTGACAGATTGCTTTAATACTATTTTCCACAATACTGAATTAAGACAACTTTTTATAAAATGAGTACTGAATTAGAACTTTTGTTTTAAAAAAATCTGCTGATCGAATTAATTTTAAGTCAGATGAATTTGTCATATACACTGTTAATAATATCAACAGAATTATTGACATAACCTTTTGTCTTAGTTTCTCAGTTGACAGCACATTAGTCCAATGTTCCTATTGATCATCCTTGACACTTCCTTTCTCATTTTACTTCCTTTTTTCCAGTGTCAGATTCTGTTTGTCCCTTCACATTTCTGAGTGGCAAGGGAGATAAGATGAAATGCAAGCAGCCAGTACAGCTTAGTAAATGCATTACTTCAGACACCTCACCTGGTAGAGTTCACCTGCTCATCTACACATAGAAAACTAATGCATTGTTTATAGTAATTTCCACGACATGATTGCTTGCACATACAGCATTTTACTTTGTTTTAAAAAAACAGTATAGAAAGAACATGTTCAGCAGGTGCGTACATCTCTATTGTCATGAAATTAAGCAAACTGAGGTCCTTTATAATTTTTTTCCCTGTTAAGAATAGATCAAACTTCTGCAGATTAGATCAAAGAATGGAAACAGTGTATGTAGCTGACACAATAGTAAAGATAAAAATTTGCTGTACTACTTCAAGGTCATGTTGCGTAACATTTGTTTACAATAAGTTACTAACAAAAGATACTTCAACTACCCCTAAGTAATTTTAACAAATCTTTAGATACATGTTACCTGAACAGCACTGATTTACACTTTTGAAAAAATATTGTATTTAGCCATATATGACACAGCATTATACCACATACAATCTCTTTGAAATCAACAATATTGAATAGGGAATAAACCTGTGCAGGTTGGCATGCTGTGTGTATTTCATAGGCAGCATCAAATTAAGATAATCTCAAGCCATCTACTGTGCATCTAAGGCAACAGACTTTATTTCATATTTACATACATTTGTTGTAGTTGTTTATCTCCCACTGGAGTCCTATCTTTCTGCTATGCATTATCACCCTAACGTAGCTCTATTTTTTTTTCCTCTATAAACACCAGTACTTACATAACTATTTTTTCAAAATATATATATTTTTAATTTTTATTTCTTATTACAAAAAAACCTGTTCTGTGGACTTTTCAGGTTCAGAACAATTCTAGAGTTCAGACTATGTAGGCTGGATGATTTAAATCCCTTCATGATCTTATTCATAAGCAAAGATGCATGATTTTTTGTGACAATTTTTCTGTCTTTTCTTGCTAGGGTAACATTTACCTTCAAAAGTTTAGACATTGAAGAAAAGGCAAAATACAATACCTGTTATTGCATATAAAAAGCCTGGTGTATATTAACTGTGTGTTGTGTGTATATATATATATATGCACATGTGTTCTGAAGCTGCATAGGTATGACCAGACTTTAAGAAGTATCACTATGTTGTATGTGCACTAGATGACATCTGAAACTAGCTCTGAATCCACAAAAGCTCATATTTTCCTGTACAGAGCCACAGAGGAAGAAAACTTCTTCCTCTCTTCAGCAAGAAGTTAAAGATAGCTAGCTAATGAAAAAGCACTTAACTGTATAATTTCTCTTTCAAATTATCATTATTAATAGAGGATGGACTTAAGTTCTGCAAGGTGGGGAAAAATTGTAGCAGTGCTTTGCTAACCCAGAATATGATGTACAATGATACAAAACAAAACAAAACAACAACAAAAACAAAAAACTGTGAGTATTCATATAGAGAACAATGATCTATCTTTATGATAACAAATAATTTGCAAAATCAAAGTCAGATCAATGTCCTCTTCTGTGTAATTCATTTTCACTTCTGTAGAGGTAAGCCACGGACTGCTCAGGAAGGGACTATGCTGTGGGCATAGGATGCTCCCAGTGAAGATTTGAATTAAATGATTTGTTGACCATACTAAACAGAAATGGAGGTGTAAAAGTGAAGAGAACATGTTCCCCATGCAGAGAAAGGACAGTAAACTTGCTTAATTTTTATTAACAATAATATCTGAGGAGTGCAGTTCTGCCTGAATAAAATAATTGGAAACTCCTCACTATATGTATCCAAGTACCTTATTCCCTTACATATATTATAGCCTTCAGAATAAACAGAACAAGGCTACTTACCTACCTCATGAGTAAAATTATGAAGCCAGAGATTATTTTATTTTTTACCATAATTTCATAACCAGGCAGCAGTATTTGGCTTCAGTTGTCCTGGGCCTGCCAGATGTTATACGATGCCTTCATTTATATGAGCTGTGGCAGACAGATAAAAACATAACGTCACTAAAGGAAAGCAGGCAATATCATGTTTGGTTAAAATCATATTTACCATTCAACACCAGTCCAATGTGAAAGTACACCTACTCTAAACAGTGCTGAAGGACATGTTAAGAATGTTGCTTATGTACAAACTAGAGGCAAAAAGCTGTCACAGAGTAAGAATTTTGTTATATAGAAACACCTCAAAAAGTAGGGCATATGTAGCAAATGTATTGCTGTTCAAAACTGTAAGCCTTAGTCCAGAGCTACTGGCTTATGTGGAGCTGAGTGGAAAAGGGTGGAGGACAGAAGAATGTTACTGGGGACCTGATAACCTCAGCAGAAAACATTCATGTGTTTTGAAGGCCAAGAACTTCTGGTTGTGAGAAACAAAGTTGTGTTTTATCTGCACTCAGACGAAAGGGGGTGAGAACCAGGAATTCAATGCTTCCAAAATGTACAGGTAGATTTTACAGAACTCCTTAGAGTAGGTAGATTTAAATACTTACTAGTCTTGGTAGATCATTTGTCAGAGTGGGTGGAAGCTTTCCCTTCAGCTTTTTATCTACTATGAAAATAGCAACTAAAGTAATTTTAGAACAAATATCTCCCAGATATGGAATTGTTGAAAATATTGACTCTGAACAAGGAAATCACTTTATGTCAGAAATATTGCAAGGGCTAATGTGGACTCTAGGAAGTCAGTGGAAATTTCACACTCCTTGGCATCCTTCCTTTTCTGGAGGGGTGGAGAGGATCAGACAGTAAAGAAGTAATTGACTAAGTTCTGTAAACTCAGCTTCCCCAAACAAAGTGCTTACCTTTGGCACTTCTCTGAATTCAAACTGCACCAAGAAAAGATGTGGGAGTTTCACCATATGAAATATTATTTGTATTGCTGTACATGGATAAAGGGAATGAGTTACCTCAGTTCAAAACAAAATATGTTTTTCTTAAGAACTATATACTCGGGCTGTAGTCCTCTGTCATCTCTCAGGACCTGTGGACTGCTAGCTCAAACCCCACCCTTGGAAGTCCTGATCCATCCATTCCGAGCAGGAGATTGGGATCTGATGTGAACATGGAGAGAATCGAAGCTGCAACTTGAGTGGGAAGGACTGTTCCAAGTGCTCCTGACTACTGAGATGACAGGACATCGCCCAATGCCAGGACTTTTCAACTATGATGGAGAGAGGCTTGACAACTACATCAGCCAGTTCCCTCAGGACCCTGGGATTCATGTCACCAGGACTTGTACCTGTTTAGATTCATCAGGTGGTGTCGAACCTGCTCTTCACTTACAGCAGGTGGGACTTTGATCCTCCAGCCTCCATCTATGGGTTCAGGGAAATGAAAGACTTAGGAAGCCCGTCTACCAGTGCAGATGCAAGCAAAGAAGTTGCTGAGTACCTCAGCCTTCTCCATGTCTGTTGTTACCAATTACTCAGATTTAGAAACTCACTCCTAATATAAGAAATTAGCCACCTGTAATCACTTACATACTACCATTTTCACCCTTTAGTCTATTTTCACAGGTGTTAAAGGTGCATGGTGGCCCTTAGGGACTCCTCCAGCAGCCTGAAAGGAGCTGTGTCCTCTCTTGTGCTCTTCCTCGAGGCTCTGTGCAGAAGGGATGCCACCTGTCGCTCAAGGGCTAGGGGATGGGAACAAAGCACTCACACAACCCCTGAGAATTGGCAAAAGTTGTTTATTGCTGGGACATCTTGTAGGCAAGCTTGCGGGATGTCCGTGAGATCTGGGGACTCCAAGCTAATGCTTGGGATGGGGCCCGAGCAACAAGTAGGGAGCTGGCTGGGCACTCCTGTGATGCTGTTTGTGCTTTCTGATGGCACAGAGTGAAGATGTGCCAGGGGAGTCCCAGGTCCATTCTGGCTGTGGTGGATCCAATTCCATTGCCTCTTCCACATCTTCTGGTGGATTCAGCTCAGTGGGCTCCACGGTGCTGGGCAGGAGGATAAGCCAGTCTTTGCCTGGGACTGCACAAAGAGGATGCCTTCTATTCAGAATGTTTTCAGGCCAGGGTGCTGCACCAGGGGGTCGACCTGTTCCACCCTGAGTTCCCATGCCACTGTTGGCTTGATTTTCATGCCTGCGGTGCCAATGATATGGCTTATATGTGTCTGTGGGCTGTGCACCAGAGCACTGCTGTATCTTGTGCTGCTGGCGCTATCTCTCTGCCCATGACACCTTTCCTTTTCAGCTGCCTTCCTTCTTGGTGCTGCTCTGGATGGCATGGCTGTCCTCACAAACCAAGCAGAGCCACTTCTTGCCTTGCTGTCTCTTGTCTCCTAGTAGCTGAGCGAATGGTGGGGCAGCTGCAGGGGTCCTGTTTTGTAGGGCCTGCAGCAAAGGCAGGGCAGTGGTGGCCACTGTTACCTCAGCAAGCCTCTGTGATGAAGTGGCCCACGTGTGGCCAATGGCGGCTGTGTTGGGAGCCGCCTGGGAGATGTCCTCACGTGGAGGAAGAACGAGGGTTGGGGGAGCTCAGGGCCCCTTTTCTGGGGCTGGCTCCCCCGGGCCATTGGGTTTGCCTGAGAGAAAGGCAGCCCCTTGACCACAGGGACTACCCTGCACCTCCCGTGTTTCACACAACATTTTCCAGCTGAGGCTGTAGCATCTCATCAGTGTAACGTAGAATCACAGAAACATTAAGGTCGGAAAACACCTCCAAGATCATCTGGTCCAACCACCCCCTACTACCAATGTCACTAAATAACCCATGTCCCCAAGCACCCTGTCCAACATTTCCTTGAACACCTCCAGGGACGGTGACTCCACCACCTCCCTGGGTAATCCGTTTCAGTGCCTGACTGCTCTTTCTTATCTATTTTATATTATTAATATTATCTATAATCTATTATATATTATTAATATTTGATAATTATTTTAATATATGTTATTAATATTTAATCTCTTTTCTAAATATCTGTTTTCTAATATCCAACTGACATCATTGAGATTTACTACTTCTAAAATGAAAATTAATTCTTCTTTATGTAGATACTTGAAAAATTAGTAAACCTGGGGGGAAAAAAATGAATGGTGAGTGAATTAAAAAATGCTGTTTTAAATATCTCAGCTATGATTGAAGAACTAGAAAATAAGATTGATAAGATTGCAAAAATAGTACTCTAGAATCGAATAGTATTAGATTTATTAATAACCTCATAAGGAGGAGCGTGCTCTGTAATTATTACTAGTTGCTGTATATATGTAGATGGAAAGGGATGAATTTGACTGGTCTAAAAAATTGGGAAAAAGAAAAAGCACAACAAGATCCTACATACAGTAGCTCAAGATGACATTTCCTGGGGATTTAGAAACATATGGGAGAAACTAACTTTGTGGTTACCTGAATAGAATTGTCTCAAACAACTATTTGTTGGTATTTAAATAATAATGGCATTGTATATCTATCATCCCCAGTGACATACGAAGAAGTATATCGCACCTTAATATTGGAAAAAGTCAAGAGTGTGGTATGTAAAAAGGTGCAAAAAACAAACAAACAAACAAAAACCCAACAAACAATAGAAATAAGAAAAGAAGAGGGGGGAATTGTGAGAAACAAAGTTGTGTTTTTGCAGTAGAGAACTCATTTTCTGTATTCCAAGGTAGTTGTGTAGTCATAATAAGGAGAAATGCTAAGTAGATAAGTGGACAGTAGAAAGCCTCACTGTTCCAAAATAAGGTAGAAGCTTGAGAAAAACAGGATGAGCAGTGTGAGAACAGTAAAATAAAGATTACAAGGTCTCAAAATATAAGAAAGGAGAAATTAAAGGGTTGAAAAAAAGAAAAATTGTACCTGTATGGTATAGAGGAGTGTCGAGTAGCTTGTGAACCTGTAGTACTCAGCCAATGAGGAAACAGGAGGTGATCAGGCATTGGGTAATAGGGAATAAAAGGTTAAGATTTGTTTACTAAAATATGCTCCTGATTGACAGGACGCCAGCCATTGCAATCATGAATAAAATACGCGTCACAGAAGATCCTGTCTGAAGATTTTTTTTTTTCAGATTTTTCTCACATGGTTATTTGATTTTGTTTGCATTCATCATGAGTCTGAGTACTGGTTTATCAGGCAGTGCTATCCACCCTCTGTGTTGACAGATGAACAGCTGAGAAGGAGGAAAAGCTGGAGAAGGGCCAGGGGCTGTGCAGTGATAGAGTACAGCTGGCATGACAGACTCAAAACAGGTAAATTAATGAGCCCATAGAGAGAGGCATGGAGTATCCCTATTAATGAGACCACCTCATTTTGAAGGTGGGGGGAAAAGAAATCTCAGTCAGTATTCAGTCAGTATTCTACAGGTTAGTGAATGCTTGTCCAGGGAAACCCTCAATGCATCTGCAAGTATTATTAAAAAAAAAAAATATATATATATATATATATATTTTAAATTGTAACAATACTCTATTGGTATTTGGCCAATATTGAGTAGTTGAAGTTATAACTTTTTTCCTTTATTTTTATGAAGTTATATACTCACAGCATCAGAATTTGTTTATTGGAGGATGGACACTGTCATATGGAAAATGATGTAGAGAGTAAAACAGTGTGGGAAAAGTTATGTTTTTGTTACTCCTGAGCAACTGAGATATCACAGCATACAGAATACGTTTTCCATCATATCTGATGTGTCAAATATCACCTCTGTTGGATATCCATATGTGGATCCATATCCTTTTGTACCCATGTAAATAAAATTGACCTGGAAAAAGCCACTTAAAGAGATCTGTAAGATTCTATATACCACTAACTAGTTTCAGAATTGCACTGCACTCAAGTTAATAACACATTACAACAAGGAAATAATTTTGCCCCCCCCAAATACTGTATTTTGTATAAACTAATGGTATGTACATACATGTATGAGACACAGTTCTGAACACCCAAGAAAATCTGTTCACAGTGATCCTGTTCTGTGTAGTGATAATAGAGGATAGACTGAATTTCCCTTAAGATATTTTCAGAATAAAACACTATTCTGTATGAACCAATTCTGACCATGTTCCTTCTAGATGCTGAAAGGAAAGAAAGAATCCCGGAGAGAGATAAATCAGACGTTGCTAACTATAACAGAATATAAAATATGCAGTAAATAAGAGCAATGTTATTGTTAAGGAGTCTTTCAACTGCCTATTTGTGTAAGCATGGATAAAGACTTGACATTTCCCTTGACAATGTCAAAGACATAGATATCAAGCTTTGTACAAAAGTTCAAGTTCTTTAAGTCCCTCTTGACTTTCTTACAAGACTTTATAAACTAACTGCATTCAGCAATTACAGGTGCAATGATGAAATGCAGAAACTGAAGATACTAATATACATTTTCATTCTGTTTTATATGTGAAAACATTCAGTGGAAAGAATGGAAGGGAAATATTGAAAAAAACTCTAAATAAAACTCAGATTTTGTTGCTTCAGTTTATAATCTCTGCAGATTCCCCAGTTTAAAGGACCTTTTAGGACATTAGAGGACATACAGTCTTCCCACAGGTTACTTTTTTACCTTATCCCTTAATTAAGAGGATCATAAATAACCTCTCAATTAACTTTATAAACTTTAACTATTAACTTTATAAACTGTGACCAAAATTTAATCATACAAAATAAATGCTAATTTTGGTTGTATTTCATCCCAATCTATTAAAAACTACACCTAGGGTTGATTAAAACCTTTTCTTGCCAAAGGTTTTCAACAATGTTTGTCTAAAATATGCTTTTCCATATTTGATCTTTTTGAAGAGAAGTCCTGTATCAGCAATGTTTTACCTTTTCAAAGTAGAGAGCCTGGAAGCAAGTGAAGAAAAGATACTCAGAGGTACTATATGCATTTGTGCTACACTTTCAAGACAGTTCCTCTAAAACTAGGTAAAAATTGCAAGTGATGTGCATTTAAAACTCGTCACTCATTTTAACTGTATTTTCATTTTACCTTTGCAGTAGTAAAACACAGCAACAACAATATAAAAGCACCCAAGCTTTTATAAGAAGCCAGTAACAGGCTGTTCCAGTTGCTTTTTGAAACACATTTTCTTTCTTTTTCTCCACAGTGTAGCCACCTTTCTATGGTTGTCTAACAAATGCCCAAAAGATAGCTGCAAGTGACTCTACAGCAAAATTTGTTTAAATTAGAAACAAAGGGCTCAAGCATCCATTTTAATCCAAGTAAAAAATTGATCTAATGAAGATGTGAATACTATTATATTCTTAATGAAAACTGATTTCAAAAGGTAGCAGGCAAATTCAAAATATATGAACTTATTATTCAATGTAAGAAACTAATGAAGATTTACCTGTTTTGAGCCGTCTGTTGGACCCTGGAGAAAAAGTAGGGAAGCAAGTGTCTAAGAATAGTTGAAGCTGTTTCTGTGTCACCTTTAATTTTTAAGGAGTTGATGAAACACTGAATTAATTGGAATTGCTGAACCAACCTTAACATATTTTTTTTTTTTTTTCCAAAGTTTTAACAACTTTGGTTTGCAAAAGATCAGTGCAAACAAAAAGATAAAGGTTTCCTATTCTGAATATTTTTTCATTAATCCAAAGGGACCAGAAATATTATTGTAGGCTTCTAAATGTCTAATGTTCCTGAAATTAGGAACTGTCATTCTCTGCTAGGTTCACTACACAGTGGTAAACTATCTAATTTGTAAAAGCCCAGTGAAGCAAGACTCACACACAACCATCTTCTTCCTTGAGGAAAACTTATGTTCCCTGAATGCTTTTCAGTTTTGCAGTTATTTTGTTCCATTTTTGCTTCTTTCCATACAAAATTCTGTTAAAAATGCCTCTTTATTAGCTGTTTGTCAGGAATAAAGAATTGTTCAGCTGTACTAGGATTAGCCCTCAGGATTGTCTCTGAAGAGGGCATCTACAATCTAGAAAACCTACAGAAAAAGGACTGGATACGCAGTGGGGACCAGAATGCATTTACATATGCATTAACACAAAAATCAGAGACACTGATCTGAACATGCCCAAAAAGGAAAGGTTGAATTTTTGTTGGAATCACTGGTCCCAAATCATTCTGCCAGATATGTACCAAAGCTGGCATTGCCTTTCATTTCATTCACCCTCAATGTCTCAATTTCCAGACTCCTGATAATTTCACATAACTGTATGAAGTGCCACATCTTATATTCTGTGTCATCACACTTCATGTTACATCCCTTATGTTAGCAACAAGAAGGTAAGTCTGGAGTTAAGCAACTGGAGCTGCTTAGATGGCTTTATACCTGTGTATCTCCCACATTTCTGCCTCAAAACTGGAACATTCTTCCAAATGCTGATTAGAAGTATAATGCCATTTTCCTACAGGGAAAAAAAATCACCAACACTAGTAATAGGTAGGTAAATACTCACAAATTGGATGCCTAATGGCAAAGTATGCTGAAATGTTCTAACTTGATGACAGAAAATTCATATGCAAGAGTTTGTTGAGGAGCAATTTCAAAGCATCACTTATGTGTCTGAGGAATCTTTCAATACTACTTTTTATAGGACTTAGAAATATCTGCTGTATTGCATATTTTTATCAGTAACTATGAGAACAATGATTTTTCAATCTTCTAACACTTCATACAGTGTCACTGAGCTGAAGGAGAACAGTTATCTATTCTAACTCCTCATCATTAAATTGTTTCAAAACACCACCAGTTATGGAGACTCGATAACCTGCTCAGGTCATAAGTTTAAAAAGTTTCTGTAATTTCCAAAACTATTTTTTCCATTAGAATTCAAACCCTATTTTTCCCTATTCTTCCATTAAGCATATGAAGAACAGACTCACTCTCTATCCACTCCATAGCAGCCTTTTAAATAAAGAACTGCTACCATCTTCCTCCTTGGTTTTATTTATTTTGGTTCCCTAAAACTTCCTCCCTCACTCCACCACCCAGCTTTTCTTGTCTTTGTAAGCTAAAGTCTCTTCTATATATGTGCTATTTTGTAGATAACATCCCATTTTTGTTACTATCTTGTTGACTCATTCCAAATGTGTACTATTCTTTAAATGATTCACACCAAACTGAATATAGAATTAAAACTGAGGCTTTGTCAGTGCTGAGCATATGTATGAAAATGGCCCAAGCAATAAATAAGAGGTAAAATAAAGAAAAATATTAAAAAGTAATGAGCGTTTGTAATTCAGTTTAAAATGTTTCATTAATCACTTAGTTTAATTCACCTGCAACCTCAACAATTAGTGTTCATGAACACTCAGCACTGTTAATTGATTCTGAACATAAATGAAGAAACTACCTCATGAGCAGATTTAATACATAGTCTTTATATCAACTGAAAAAGATTTGCAGGAAAGAATCTCCTCTATAATTTTAAGAATATCTCCCAGAAATGTGTAAAATGCAAAAAATTACCCATACTGATAAAATAAAAATCTCAGCCTACATAACAGATTAAAAATTAATTTGAAGGATTATACATATGATGTAAAGATTTATCATGGGAAGTGAATGATCTGATGGGTAAAAACATTTATTTGGAATTCTGATTATCTGAAAAATACATTTGCCGTTAAGTTTCAAGTGGTTTCGCACATTCCCCTGTTGTGCAGCTGAAAAGCTATTTGGGAACCATGAAAAACAGAAAATTAAGTCATTTGAAGAAATATGGCTGTTATTGATTGTGTTAGTGCTGTATCTTTTTCATTAATTTCTATCTTGGTTATGGAAGCTGAAGAGAAAATACCTGGAAAACAAACAAACAAACAAAAAAAACAATTAAAAAGAAATACAAAAATAATTTCAAACCAAATGACATCATCTACTATGTACTATACATGTCATAAAAAAAATCGTATTATTAAAATAGCTCGTGGCCATATGCTGATTTCTTTCTTCCAGAACTCAAATTTTCAAAACATTGTCAAATGAAATTTCAGGTGAGAAAATAACTAAGAAAATCTCAAAAATAAAAACATGCCTTTCTGTTCTACTTAGCAGATATAAGTATGTATGTCCATGTGCAACAGATGGCTCTTCGATTTAAATCATATGCTACATGATTTACCACATCTGAAGACCTGATTGTTTGAGTACCTCCACATTTGTCTATTACCTAAATATGTAGATAGATATTATTTGTATCCAGATATCTAGGAACTCAAAGTTACAACAGCTTCCTTTATCTTTACTATAAGGACAGATCTATCTATCAAAGTATGTAATTAGAGATATTAGAGACAAAGTAACATTATGGCTAAAACTATAAATGAAAGGTGCATTTTCTTCAAGTACTTTCAGATTTATCACTTATATCTACCAAGTGTGCACTTTTTTATAATCAACTTTTTACTTAGTCATCATATATACAGAGCAATAACAAATACTATCACTTAAAAAACTACATCACAAAAGAGCAAAACAAGTAAAATAGTAAAATTATCCTTTGTATCATCTTTTCTACCAGTAAAAAAAAAAAATAAAAAATGTCTATTTGGTCAGCTCACATAATCCTGCCACAAGCACAATCTGAAAAAAAACACCTGACACCTGCATTGTGGTGCTTTCCCCCATTTGCAGCTAGAATTGAAGGTTAGAGTTAAAACACAGCTTTCAGTGTTCCCCAGTGCTATTTGTACAACAATTGAAATACAAAAAGTACAGGACTTAATGAACTGCCTTGGCAAAGCAATTTCAATTTTAGCAGATCAACAGAGAACAGAAGTCATTGGAGTGATTCCTTATGACATGCAAGAGAATAAAACCAGAAATGCATCCTTGAAACCTAAAGGTGGCATGCCCAGACAGCTCACACAACAAGCAGACACCAAGTTCATTAAAGCCAAGTTCTTCAGCCAAGCCCTTGGCAACCATCAGCTTGGGTACCAAGCCCTCCAGCTGGGTAGCCACCAGCCAGGCTACCTGGCTTCCAGGGTAGCCCCAGGGCCCAAGAAAACCCATGAATGGATTCAGCAAATGGAATGCATCGCCTACCCCCAGCAGGCAGGTCTTTGAGCCCAGCAGCTGAGAAAATACCTGAACGGTCTTCATGCAAATGAGGGACACAGCCAGCAGCAGTGCTGGCTGCCTAGGGAAAATGAGCAACTTGCTATTCCCCCTCAGCAAAGAGATCTGAAAAGAAAGCAGCTCAGTCTGCGGTCCATCAGGTGGGCTGCATGGGGAGCAGGTTCTTTCAGTGATCCAAATAACTGTTTATTCAACCAGCTGGGAAGCCAGGCAGCCTAGAGACACTCAGCCAGGCTGGTGGAACTGCCAGGATCTGATTCAGAATGGAGATGAGTAGGAACATCAGTGTTCAGCAGAGGAAAATTGCTCTTTTACAAAACCATTTGGCAAGTTCAAAAGAAGAAGGTCCCTGACCTACAAATATTGGAATTCTGAACAGCTAAAAACCTCCACAAAGTGTAGATAGACCAAGGCAAGGGATATGAGACTATTTGGAAGGAACAAGATTAAAACCTTACATAAACCATAAAGCTCTACTGGGAAATACCCTGCCAGCAAACTTCCCCCTGGCAGAATGGTGCCAAGCAGTCTGCATTCACATAGATCTGCCTCTGCTTAGACAGCACTCCTGACAATTTCAGTGCAAGAAGAGGTACCATGGCACACTGAAGGCCCTATGGTCCATCTGCATCAGTGTGAGGCAGTGGTGGTATCTCTGTACAAGCTAACTCTTCAGTGGACTGCAGAGCTGCTGTCAGCAGGGTGCTGTTCACCACCTGGAAAAGTTTGTTTTCCTATAGAAGTTTTAGGATTTACCTTGGGTAGCTCCTTTTGGTACTTTACATTGTGACTTACGACCTCTGCAGTCCAGATGCTGCATGGGGAAGGTTTCCACACAAGAGACTAAGGTATGTTGTAACATCTCTTTTGCAGAAGAAATGGGGTGTCATAACATAATCCCACAGTCCTTTAGTCCTTTAGTCCTTTTCCTCCACTCAGGTCTCTCTCTCTTTTTTTTTTTTTTTTTATTGCATGTTTCAAGCTTGAATTCAAAACCCTGGACTCTAAACAAACAGTTTCAGCACTCCTGAGCCTGCTCAAAAGAGAAAAAAATCCTTCGTACTTGAAAGCCCACACTCACAGCAAGACAAATAGCAGGGGACAGCAAGGAGCAGGATGACAGTACGCAAAGATCAACGGTCCCTGTAAATAATTTCAAAAAAACTCTTCACAACAAACCGGCATCTTAATGCTTCGCTACATGCATAGATATGTGATGTCAATCTGTGACATGCAGGCAATTTCTGGGAGTTACATTACAAATTCCCCTCAGGACCTCAGCAGGTACACCCTGGGGTGTGAGCTGGTCAGACAGCAGAAAATTGGATGGTTGAAGAGCATGGAGTGAAGGCTCATGATCTCAGCAGGGGAAATATTTCAGTGGCTGCTACTATGTGCAATGTATTGCACAATGAAAACTCTGCTGAAAGGGATGTGTTGTTGCCTCAGTAAGGTGAACAGGGTGGTTTTAAATATTCTGACAAAAACGAATGCAGGCAATACACCATTAGGGAAAGCTTTAAAAATCCTGTGAAGCCATCTAGAATGAATAACTCTGTGAGGAGGTGCTACTGCTCTGGGGATTTGCACTGTCATCTTGCTATACAGTAAACATACTTGTCTTTTTCCAGTGCAGATTGTGAAGTGTAATTGACAATAGTAAGGAAATTCTTTGATGAAAATATATGAGCATGAAGTACAAGCCATTTAGAACTGGACTGAGTTTTTTCAGCCAGAAGAATAGTTCTTTCTGTGGTGTTTCAATCCACATTTTATTGGTCTGTTATTTCAAACAGAAAAAACACACCCTGGTAACCATGCAGCCTTTCTGATTTCCAGTGCATTGACTAGCTATTAATTCTAGTCTGAGATCTGAAGTCACATGCATAAACTTGAAAATCAATTAATCTTGAGATTCTGTGCAAGTCTAACATTTTTGTTTAATAATATTTAAATATGCTTCTATAAATACATAAAATATTACGAGTTTCTTTCTTTCTTCCCCCCACTCTCAGATAGCAGAATCTGGAAAGTAGACTTTGTGTATGCAACTAAAGATGCTTCAAGGAAAAGTATTTTAAATGTATGGCATCAAATCAGATAGAGCTTTAAAATTGCAACATTCCCTTGTTTACTGATACGTTGACTGCACAGGTCTGTCTAGTGTTGTTTTTTTTTGTAGTTCATGAAGACAGGTATCTCTATTCTTAGAGATGACTACTCATCTAAAAAAAAAATAATAATCCTCTGTTGATTCCCAAATGGTGATGAGAACCTAATTCACCATGGCACATGGCACAGAGTTAAACCTAGTGAGAGACTTGAGGTCAACACTAATGTTAGAGTTTGGTCTATTTCCTCTTCCACTAAACCTACTGTAATCTAGGATAGTCTGGCCAATCTCTGATCTTTCCTCATATTTGTAAATGTTTGATGCATGCTTTCAGAGACTCCTCTGTCTGAATATCCTCTGGGACGATAGTGGATGGAAAACTAGAGCTAACTTCCTGGACCATGCTACACCTTGACTAGCTTGCTAGAAGAGGTGAAGTAGGATTTTTAAACTAGATCAGTTTACAAATCCAGTGAACCCCGAGCTCCTGTGTAGAGAAGTTTGACTGAAGTAGTCACATTGCTGCAGGAAAGGTTGCACATGGGAGTGCTATCATAGGCAGAGGTACTATCACACACACAAGGACTGCAACAGTCTGTGTTGCTTGGAAGGCTGAAGTGCAGAAAATTGTAAAATTAAAAAAAAAAATCTCTGTAATCATTGCTTGGTGCAAAGTTTTTTGTGGGTGTATGTCCTCGTTTCAGTTAGGACAGGGTTAATTTTCCTCCTAGCAGCTCGTAGAGTGCTGTGTTTTGGATTAGGACGAGAAGAGTGCTGATAACATGCTGATGTTTTGGTTGTTGCAGAGCAGCGCTTGTACCAAGCCAAGGACCTTTCAGCTCCTCTCTCTGTCCTGCCAGTGGGCAGGCTGGGGGTGCAGCAAGAGCTGGGAGGGGACAGACCCAGGACAGCTGACCCTAACTGGCCAAAGGAGTATTCCATACCATCTGATGTCATGCTAAACAATCAAGAGGGGTGGCTAGCTGGGATGGGGGGGCTGGCTGCTCGGGATAGATGGGGCATCGGTCAGCAGCTGGTGAGCAATTGCATTGTGCATCACTTGTTTCATACACATTATTATTATTATTATTCTTGTTTTCTATCTTAATAAACTGTCTCTATCTCAACTCTTGTTTCACTTTTTCCATTTCTCTCCCCCATCCCAGAGAGGGAGGGGGGGAGGATGAGCGAACGTCTGTGTGGTGTTTAGCTGCAGGCCAGGTTAAACCACAACAGTGTAGAATGCTGATCATCCTGGAGAATTCCATCTGGAAAGATGCCTGTGTCAAATGCTAAAGGTTGTATTGCATTACTGTGCCTTTCATTAAAAAAAAAAACAAGCCATAGACAAGCTATTCAAATGACCTACTTGACACATTCTGACAGCCCACATTGTGGTGCTCTCATCTCCAGAACTGCTGAACACAGCCCTCTTCATATTTCAACCAACACCTTCTCATCAAAAACCCTTTTCTCTTGTTTATTTTGGGTTCCTCTGCAAGTTTATTCCATCTTTGCACTCTTCACAAAGGTTGCTGAGCCAGAAGTATTTTACCTTTGCCAGTTTTTATTGAGCATTTCTAGCAATACTTATCTAAAACTATCCACCAGGGTGCTCTCTCACTGTTGCTGTGCTGTGAAAGGCAAACACAAGGCAATGGAGCATGATGAGCATGATGATGCTCTTCTAAGCATCCCTCTTGACTGAAGAGGGACCTTTTGAATGTCCCAGTTCTTCCAATAGTTTAAGTGACCCTTTTTTTGACTGGTTTTCTTCTCCATGTTCAGGGAGATTGTCAGTTTAACTAAAAAGCTTCCACAAAAGGAAAGTTACCTGCTGTCATAGAAAAGCCTCTATTTTCCTTCATATTTGCCCTTACCACGTGGCATATCTCAAAGGAACAAATTTCCCTATAAGCTAAAAATTTCAATTAAGAGTTACACCCCTCTATTATTTATACAATTCCAGGAGCAGACTTGAGGCTTTAAACAAATTAAAAGATAATATATTGTTTTTGAAAGCATACGTTCAAATTGGATGTTAATTAAAAAAAAAAAAAAAGTAATCTGAGTATGAAGACTGGGCACAAAGACTGGAGGCTCACATGGGAAATGGATTAAGAGTGAAAAGCAACTTAATAATACAAGTGCACCTGTAGCCTGACCTGCTTGTCTCAAAACGATATCATGCTGGTGAGTACATCTCCCTCAAACAAAAGGTTTAACTGCCATGCTGTGGCAGATCTGAGCTGCTCTGAATCAAGTTTATGAGTACTGCATACTGTCAAATACTTCAGGCTGTTTACAGTGTGAATACATTGTGGCTTGAGCTTAGGAGAAAAAAGAGGGTTTATAATCTTTGGAAAAGAGGGCAGGCTACTCAAGGGGACTACAAGGATGTTGCGAGGCAGTGCAGGAACAAAATTAGAAAGGCCAAAGCTCATCTGGAGCTCAATCTGGCTACTGCTGTTAAAGACAACAAAAAATGTTTTTATAAATACATCAATACAAAAAGGAGGACTAAGGAGAATCTCCACCCTTTACTGGATGCGGGGGGAAACTTAGTTACCAGAGACGAGGAAAAAGCCGAGGTGATTAACGCCTTCTTTGCCTCAGTCTTTAACAGCAAAACCAGTTGTTCTCTGGACGCTCAGTACCCTGAGCTGGTGGAAGGGGATGAGGAGCAGGATATGGCCCCCACAATCCACGAGGAAATGGTTGGTGACCTGCTACAGCATTTGGATGTATGCAAGTCGATGGGGCCAGATGGGATACACCCGAGGGTACTGAGAGAACTGGTGGAAGAGCTGGCCAGGCCGCTTTCCATCATTTATAGGCAGTCCTGGCTACTGGGGGACGTCCCACTCGACTGGCGGATGGCAAACGTGACGCCCATCTACAAGAAGGGCTAGAGGGTAGACCCGGGGAACTACAGGCCTGTTAGTTTGACCTCAGTGCCAGGGAAGCTCATGGAGCAGATTATCCTGGGCGTCATCATGCGGCAGTTGCAGGGCAAGCAGGCGATCAGGCCCAGTCAGCATGGGTTTATGAAGGGCATGACCTGCTTGACAAACCTGATCTCCTTCTATGATACGGTGACACACTTAGTGGATGAGGGAAAGGCTGTGGATGTGGTCTACCTTGACTTCAGTAAGGCATTTGACACCGTTCCCCACAGCATTCTCCTCAGGAAATTGGCTGCTCATGGCCTGGACTGGTGCATGCTTCGTTGGGTTAAAAACTGGCTGGATGGCCGGGCCCAGAGAGTTGTGGTGAATGGAGTCAAATCCAGTTGGAGGCCGGTCACTAGTGGAGTCCCTCAGGGCTTGGTACTGGGACCAGTCCTCTAACATCTTCATCGATGATCTGGATGAGGAGATCAAGTGCACCCTCAGTAAGTTTACAGACGACACCAAGTTAGGTGCGTGTGTCGATCTGCTCGAGGGTAGGAAGGCTCTGCAGGAAGATCTGGATAGGCTGGACCGATGGGCCAAGGCCAACGGTATGAAGTTCAACAAGGCCAAGTGCTACAAACAGAGCTACAGGCTGGGAGATGTGTGGTTAGAAAGCTGCCTGTCAGAGAAGGACCTGGGAGTTTTGGTTGATAGTCGGCTGAATATGAGCCAGCAGTGTGCTCAGGTGGCCAAGAAGGCCAACAGCATCCTGGCTTGCATAAGAAACAGTGGCCAGCAGGTCCAGGGAAGTCACTGTCCCCTTGTACTCAGCTCTGGTGAAGCCGCACCTCGAGTACTGTGTTCAGTGTTGGGCCCCTCACTACCAGAAGGACATGGAGGTGCTTGAGTGAGTCCAGAAAGGGCTACAAAGTTGGCAAAGGGTCTGGAGAACAAGTCTTATGAGGAGCGGCTGAGGGAGCTGGGACTGTTCAGCCTGGAGAAGAGGAGGCTCAGGGGCGACCTTATCGCACTCTACAGGTACCTGAAAGCAGGCTGTAGCGAGGTGGCGGTTGGTCTATTCTCCCATGTGCCTGGTGACAGGACGAGGGGAAATGAGCTAAAGTTGCACCAGGGGAGGTTTAGGTTGGATATTAGGAAGAACTTCTTTTCTGAACAGATTGTTAGTCACTGGAATAGGCTGCCCAGGGAAGTGGTGGAGTCACCATCCCTGGAGGTCTTTAAAAGACGTTTAGATGTAGAGCTTAGGGATATGGTTTAGTGGAAGACTTGTTAGCATTAGGTCAGAGGTTGGACTCTGTGATCTTGGAGGTCTCTTCCAATCTAGATTATTCTGTGATTCTGTGATATATTCAGATACCTCAGCTTCCCAGAACAGGTGGGATGCAAAAAAAAATCATATGCGAATATATTCATATTTTTATATATAACTATTAAAGGTCAAAGCCAGAACCATTAGGTGATGAAAGCTTGGTCTCTTCATCATGCATAAGTAGAAGGAGTGTAAGCCATAGACCAGAACAACCACAGCTCTGAATCAGGTGTGACAGAACCTCTCAGGTTTCTCTCTTGGGAGAAGATAAAGTTGTACAAGAACCCAAGCATGAGTGCACAGTAGCAGTCAATCTATACACTTTCTATGAGAATTCTTCTCACTCTTATATTTTTTTTTTTTTTGGTCATGGGACAGCTTTATATGCTTCATGCACTTTGCAGTAAACAAAGGTATTTGTAATACAAAATGAGAAGACCTGCAAAGTAATGGAGGTGGGAACATTTTTTCTTCAGTAGCCTTCCTGAAGAACTAATTCTAAACTTCTCCTTTATGGTCACATGTCTAAGAGTAAAAGAAAAATAAACTTGGCTCTGAAGGTATGGTAGTACAGCTATTCTGTCTGAAGGCTTTTCATCAAAGAACTACACTACCATCTGAATAATTTGGTATCTTGAAGCCATGCAAATAGTATGTTTTACATAGAAAATTCAAAGTAATACCTTTAAGATCAGAGCAGGGGAAAGGAGTAGTGAATTTGGACAGGATATGGAGATTAGGACTTAAAATGCTGATCAGTGAATATTCCTGGATGTGAAATTCAGATAACAAATGCCAAATTATAGCCATAACACCAGTGCTATTGTGTCAAGCATCTGGTACATATCTATCTCCCCAGGGCAGAACTGGAGTCGTCTTAGGCCTTCCAGGAAGGTCTCAGACATCTTACATAAAAGCTTGAAATTTTCTATTACATCTTTTGTTGGTGACAGAGTAAACACCAACTTCCCACAGTTATAAGCACGATAGAGGAATCTTTAGATACAAGATTGGTAGGGAAAACAGGAAAATCTCACTAGACATCAGTTGTATAAACAAAAAGGTGGAAGAACAACAACTTAATTATTACCTGAAGTAATCACAATGTGACAGCACATTTATTGAAAATGAAAATTGGTCAAAATGATACCTTTGTCTAGTAGTCAAGATTCAAAGAAAAAAAGGTAGTACCAAACCAGTGCAGACAAGAAACAAGGTACACTTTTAGTGTAAATATTTATTACACACTGGTAAACACTTCTTATGCACTGTGAAGACAACAGATTTGAAGTCAGAATAGGCCCTCTCCCCCTCCAAAAGAAACATAGCTTACTGGAACAGGAATAAACTTGGGCAAGATGTTCTGATACGCTTCCAGACAAAGTAGGCAATGGCTGTTTCTTCTGGCTATGTAAGTGATAAAAATTTATCTTCTTTGCCAGTAAAAAAAATTCTAAAGGTCACATTATCTTTCTATAACATTTGGTAACAAGTATTTAGCAGCTTGAATCAGGGATCATAAAACTCCCAAACACTTTGTAAAAGACTCTGAAGTACTGGGACAAAGAATGACAACTGCCAAAAGAACAATACAGACACCTTTAAGTTCTCCTTTCTAACATCCTTAATAATCATTTATTTTTTTTTTCCTTAAAAATTCAATTTTAGATTTAGGAAAGTAGTATTGTGCAATTAAAACCAGTGATATCTGAAAATAAATTTGAGTGTGAATTTCAGTTACATGTCTTCTTTACACAGCATTTCAGAATGGCATCTAAGATTCCCTTGGAAGTACTAATTCAGAAGTTGGTTGCTGGTCTCTGACTGTGACTCTCAACTTGGTGAATTCCCAAATATCACAATAGCAGGGATATTGCAAGATCTGAAATGGAAAGAAAAAAAAAAATAGCTTTATTGGGAAGGAGAGCAGAAAAGATAGACCAGTGTAGGATGACGAAGTTTATATCTTTATCTGTTAGAGCATGGAAAGACAAGGAACACGAGGGAAACTGGACACTGGAAACAAAGTGGATCAGGAGCTTCAAAGATGAAGGTCTCTAAAAAGGATTTGGAGAAATTACGGAGGGTTAATGAAGCTATCAGAAAGGTTAAGGCATAAAGTCATAAGAAAGTAGAACATCTTGGATAGACAGTGAAATTTATATTAATAGGAGAGATCCCCCAGGGAGACAAAATGTAACAGGCATTTAAATAGAAAATTTCACACACACAAAAAAAACAAGATTAAAAAAAAAACAGACAGCAGGCTGTTTTATTATTATTTTTTATATATAATGTACCATCTGTGAATATATTCAAAGGTAGGCTGAAGTAAAGGTTTGATTTAAGAGTTTTCCCATATAATCTTCATGCTTACTACTGTACCTGTTCAATGGAGGACTCCACACCCTTCAGGACGAGCAAGATGCAAAGACTTCTAAATTGCTACAACTTCAACTTTATTAACTCTAGTCATCTGAGAGTTCACACAGTGCAGGCCATGATTCTACAATTAATCACTCTCCAGTGGAGGAGAATTTATCAGTTCTCAGTAGCTTACTTCCAAAATCCTGCTGCTTTGTTATCTATTGTTACCTCTTTAGTGGCTGACATTAGAAGTTCTATCTCTGTCCCATATATTTCACTTATTTTAAGGCAATACCTTAATATTTCCCAGGGAATCAGGAGAAGAGACTGCATGGCATGAGATCTATTCTGGGAACCTACTAGAGACAGCTGCAAACAACTACATTTTTCTTACCTACTACAGGTTCCAAAATCGGTTTTCCCACAAATTACTCTGGTATCAAATATGATCATTCAATTATTTCTTCAGGCTGTTTTTGACTTTGTCAACTCGGAGTGATTTGATCTTTTCCTTCTGGTGCAGTATTCTAGAGAAAAATAAATGTCCTGGACTTCATTTTTCATTCCACTCATTAAGTGAATGGAACTAAATAAACCCAAACACTATACGGTTGTCAAACAATAACAATCTCTGAAAGATCCTTCCTGGATGCTAAAGTATCAGATAGCATGATGTCTTTCCTATAGTCTAATTGCTTCCACCACCTATGCTCAATCTATATCAACTACTTGCAAGCAAATAGAATCTACAGCATCATGCCTTTACTTTTAAATGCAGACTTGCATTTGGACAATTCTTTTTCTTTGTGGGCCCTATGATTCACCTTGCTGAAGCCAGCTCAGCTGCCTCAGAGGCAAGATAGCGTCCAGGATAAAATAACTTTTGTGCTTGGACCTGAAGATCAATTGCATCAACGGCCTAAGACTTGCTACCAAGCAATCAAGTGGTCTCACGTCAAGCATGCAGCAAATTCAAATAGCCTACAAGAACTACCACTGACACCAGAGACTAGTCTGTCTCACAGCCTACATGAGGATTCATGCCCAAAGGTGGCTGTCAGCCCAACACTATCACCAGAGTTCAGGGGAATGTCCATGCCCAAATGGATTCCTCATGCTCTCCTCAAACTGCAACAGATATCACAGGACATTGTTTCTTTTGTCTTATGTTAATCAGAATGTTATTGTATTCATAAAACATCATGCTGGAAACTCAAAACATAACACACAACCACTTAGTTTTGTGTAAGATACTCATAGATTTTCTGTCTGCAAACTGTAAGTTTTCTTCTTTAATACTGCTGGGAGAAGAGCTGAACTGGACATGCAAATAAAGTCAAAAAAAAGCATTAGAAAAATAAAGAAGAAATATTGAAGTCAGTCACAACACTGATGCCCCCTCTTTGGTTTGTACACTTTTCTTACTCCATTCCTATTTTGAGGACATCCATATTAGACTCAAAGCCCTTCTGCTCTTCAGTCAGATTACCGATAAGCTGATACCAAAAAAGATATACCTTAATATCTCATCAGCTAGTTCTTCCATTGGCTCTTCACCTATCTTTTGCCTGTGTAGGAAACATACTCCTGTATAGCATTTTCTTGTCTAACATATGCAGTCTTTGCAGCCTTACTTGCTTTCTGACTCCTAGCACAAAGAGAAGAGAGTGGTTCATCTGACTTCAGTCCATTACTTGGATTTCATTTTGTAGCAGTTTCCATGAATGAACTTCCTTCCTCATTAGGTTGCTAGAGTCAATATTATGTAGCATTTTTTTAGATTGCTTTTAAAGATGGATTTCTGGCATGGAGAAGAAAAAAGCAAGTGTGAGTATCTAAATAAACTATTTACAGTAATTAATAAAAGTGAAACTTCAGCTCTGAAAGAAAAATAGATGAGAAAGGGTGGAGGAAAAAAATCAGACCTATGTTATTTAAATCACTCAAAGTCTTTTAATCATTCCTACAGGAAGTGATGGGTGATTAACTTGACAGGAAAATAAAGAATATGAACCAGAATTATATGAAATTCACAGAAATATTCATTTCTACAAGTCACAAAGCTGCTGACAATTATTTGTCATCCTGTTCCCAAGCCTCAGTCAGACTCATCCTCAAAGCTTTGGATCCTGGTATCTTTTTTAATTAATCAGTCAATGCTTCAAGTAGTTTATAGGGTCTTTCTTTCCTTTGGCACAAGATACTCTTCAAGTATAATAAAATTAGACTTGATACCTACTATATAGCATTTTCACTTTTGATTTTCTGTTTTTCATTTTGTCTCTGAATTCAGCCATAATAAAGACCTGGGAAATGAATGTCTATCAAATGCAGTCATGATGCAGAGAACTTTGTAGGAATTGATACCTTAATATACTAAACTGCATAGGTAGCAGCAGTGCAGTGGGATCACCCTTACGGATTATAAGAGACATTTCTTGCAGAGGCTGCTGTTTCCACCCACTATTGCATATTTTGCTATGTGGACACTAGTTTGTTAAGGTCACCGATTCATTTTCCATAGTCCAATAAACAGCTATCTTAATGAATTTTTTTGGCTGATACTCCATTATTGCTGGCATAATAAACAGCTGACTAAAGTATTCTAATGTTCAGTGAACAATGATAAAAGTGTCTATTAAGGGTATGCAGCTATGCCAAATATGATCATATATAAACAGCTGCACCAGAAGAGCCTGTCAACACATTGGAGAATATCATCAGTCAGATGATACATCTGCTACAAGTGGCAGCTGTTGTACTCTGGAGTGCAGACAGACAGTTTACAGTGCTCAAGCACAGTATTAGCTGACACCTGTTAAACTGTAATCCCTATATTTTTGATATCTACTCATCATAATTATTGAAAATAAAATTTAAGACTTCTAAAGACATTGAATTTCATAAATAATGGTGAATATAACTGCAATACTATCTTCATTTACAAACTTCATTAGCAGAAACTCTGAATAGTCCAGTGAGGCTAAATACAAGTATAAGCCCCTTACCAAGTTCATAAAAGGCAAGTACCATATGTAATGCAAATATGTACTACACTGTAAATTTTTATATCTAATTACTGAAGGGGGGTGTCAGTAATATTGCAATTAAGGCCACATATGTTTTGTGGAGAATAAATAACTATTGAATGGTAGTATCATATAAAAAGCTGAGCACACGGGTATGAAGAATTTGAGTGTGAGCCTTTGCCTGTGGCATAAACACGCATGCAGTGAGTTTTATTATTGTATTTTACTTTCTTTGACCATACCCGTGCTTTCCTTCATATCACTAGACCTGGAGATATTTTTCAGTGGATTGTCATCCCTTGCATTTTCCTTTACAAATTTCTCTTGTGGTGAGGAGAAAATCCAGTCATTTACCAAGTTATTTTTTATATTTATATAAAAATACAGAAGAAAAATCAACTACCACAGATGTTCTTTAAGTACACCAGTAACAAGAAATTTTTGAAGTCTTTTCTAATAAAGTTTTCCTCAATGTAGAAAAATAACATGGCCCCAGAAGTCAGCATAAATTATGAAAGCACATCTCAGCATAAGGGCATATAATAATAGTTATATTATCATTATATAATAATTAGCTCTTCAGGTTTGGCTGAAAATAATGCCCATAGTTCTCATATAAAATAAGATGAAGATTGAAAGGAAAAAAAATAAAATCATCCACACTTAAAAAACAAACACTTGACTCTTAAAATCTGTGACAAAAGTTACTAACCAAGCACAAAAGAGAAAGAAAATCTTTTGCATTAGAATCTAGTTGCATAGGATATTAAAATACAGTTCTAAAGACACTATAAGAATTTACTGTTATTAAAGCAGCTAATGCATTACAAGTTGTTAATTTGCCAATTGAAAAGTTACTGACCTTGGTTTTCTGTTTTTAATGCACAATAGGAATCAGGTTCACCCCTTTTAAAAGCAATGTTCTTCCTTCAAAAGGCAGATGACTCAATTTACTGAAGACTTTTAATTTCATCTAGTTTTCCTCTAGATTTTGCATGATATAATTTAGAACAGTTCATAAGTCTATAGCTCTAAAGCACTGCAGGGAAGATAATGGGCCCCAATAATGTAAATATATATATATACATATATATACAAATATATATAATTTGTATGTAGATATATAAAACAATAATATAAAACCACACATTTGTGAAAGGCTTATGTTTTTATGTGCATAAAATACTAGGCAGTGCATTGCAACAACTTACAATGAATTTCAACGATTCATTAGTACTTACGATGCTGTACCGCGTCACACAGCCTGGGCATCAACAACACGAGGCTTCTCTTCATGAGGAACATGACACCTGCTTCAAAAGTCAGCTCCAATACAGTAAAAGCCAGCACAAGAGCCTGGACTGGATCAGGAACTAGACCAGCATCTAGTCATGAAACCAAAGGAAGAAGGAGCCACCAGCTGCAGCAGCTCCAATCACTAATCACCAAACAAGCACACAGCTGGCCCTTATAGAGCCCTTTAAATACCCTTTGGCCTCTATAGGATTGGTTGAGTGAGTAGGTAGGTTGGCCTGGCAACAGTTGGAAACCTTTGCTGGACTGGTGGGGAGACCAATTTAGTCAGGGAGAAAAACCTTTCACAAGACCAATGGGGCTATAAACCATACTGAAGCAATCCCAATATGAGTGCTTTGTCAGGCACTTGGAAAATGAGAAGTTCATCAAGCTGCCCAGAATGCAAAATTTCCTCTAATATTCCCTAAATGTCATTTATTGTCCTCTAAATGTGTCATTTTTTTTTTAAAAAAAACTCTCCTTCATCCCCACACCAGAAAAAAAAAAAAAGTCTTAACTTGCTGACTGTTCAGAAAGGAACATAATTTATATGCCAACTCAATATAAGTGACAGCTTTTATGATTGTCTTTTTTATTGCCATAAACATTTTAAGAATATGAGGATAAGCAGACTAAAATTAGAAAAGTAATTACTGAAAAAGGAGGAAGTTATCAGAAGTTATTTTAAACCAGATTTTGCTAAATTACAAAATGGTCAAACAAAACTAAAAATGTTACTTCAGCAGTGTGCTTTTAACACAGGTTTGGAAAAAGAGAGCAAAAGCTCTGAACAGTGTTCTAAGTCCATATTATTTTAGATTTCCAGCAAAACTTGATTCATGTGCTTTGAGAAGAGTGGCTACAAGCTTCTGCAGAACCTCTGGGAACCTCCGGAGTGTTCATGACCCTTGCTGTCAGGAGAGATGAACAATGCTGGAGGAACACATGTAGCCTTTGCACCAACACTTTGAGGGTAATAGATTTAAAAAACCCTCAGTGGTCCTATTAAGACTGTACTTTAATCAAAATGGAGCCAGTCTGCTGGCACTGAAAATTAGAAAGGTTGTAGAACAGTATTTATGCTAGGAGCTGGGTGAAAGCCAACAGGTGCATAAAAGCACCTGGTTCAGACTGATGTGACCCCTGAGAGGATGCGGTTAATGTTCAATGTGTCTCTGAAAGGTCAGGAAGGAATAAACATCAAATTCACCATAAATAGAGTAGACAAACCAGCCTGCCAGCCAGACAGGTTGACTGGCATGTGCAATGTCAAACAAGAGAGCAAGGGCAAAATTTACAAGTGCTTCTTCACCAGGGCCACAAGCCCAGCACAAAGGATAGGGACAGAAAGACCTTAACTGCTGATGGTACCAGGGTCCTACATGCAGTGAGTACATTCTCTGTAGTGGTTAAGTCATAAAGGCTAGGTCACTGGGGAGTAAATGTAGAAGAAGGATTAGACCCAATAAATTAGGTGTTAGCAAGTGACCAGGACTGGATGGAATTTATCTGAGAGTTCTGGAGAGATGTAAGAAGAAACTGAGGAGAATATTAAGACTCCTGACTTTGAAGAGCCTTTGGAAAAGCTTGAAGGGGATGTGTTTAACCTCTATGGTATCATGGAGGTGGTGGATAAAGTGGCTGCAGAGCTATTCTTCATCAAATCCTACAATATCAAAATTAGGGGCCCTCTATGAAATTATCTGTAGATCAGTTTAAAGGTGATGAAAGAAAGCACTTCTCTAAGCAGCAGGTGATGAATATTAGGAACTTGCTACCAAAAAAGGCAGCCATGCCAGCAGCTTTGCAAAAGAATTAGAGAAACTCGCAGACAACAGAGCCATGAACAGACACTATAGGTACTGGTGGGGAATACAACTGTGGCTACTAGGGGAATCTGTGGGGAAGGTGCTGTGTAACTTGGGCACTCATATGCTGTCCCTAAATACCATCCCTATCAGAGATTGGTCTGACCTAGACTTGGGCATTGGTTCTCCAGAGTCCACAGAACTGTTAGCAATAGAATTGCTAACAGGAAAACTACTCAGTGTGATATCTAAGGTATTTAATTCAGGGGGCGGTTAGTATCGTTTGATTCAGAATTATGGCAAGACCTTTAAATTTGGCTTGTAAAATGAAGCTTTACTTCTGTGCACTGTTTCTACTAAACTTGACAAGGAAAGTGCATTAGCCTGCAGAAATTTCACAATATTAGTATTTACTACAGACTCTTAAAGAAAGAGTCCCAAGGAGTTACTAGACTAAAAAGCAGAAAAAGAGAAGGCACAAGCAGAGTAATTAACATGATTGAAAACACATAACCAAAATTTTGTTCAGAAAATTATCCCCACAGTACAGCTGACAAGATATAGTCAATTCTTACACAGCTGATAGCCAGATCTTTCCATATGAAATCTTTTATTATAGAGCTGACATTTTCATGGGGGCAAGGCTGTGAAACTTGGTATTTACATCCTCTTCTCCCTTCCACCATACCGTGATTACTGGTTATTGCAGGTGTGAAGAAAACTCTTTTCTCCACTTGCCTGAGCTCTTCAGTGTCCCGTGATAACAAATAGGGCAGTGATGCAGCTCAATAGCTTGCTACAATTTACAAACCATTTTTTTTTTTTTTGTTTTGTTTTGTTTTTTAAATCCCTCTCCAAGACTCCAGTGTTGTGGAACAGCTGGCAACATACAGTGGCCATCTGTACTACCTTCATCTTTTGAGAATTCAAATTGATTTTCTCCAGCCTAGCATGCAGAGTTAAGGGGTGCTCATTGCCTAATGATGTGCATTCACACTATCCAATGGAGCTGGGAAGACAATTTTAGCATGAGACCATCAGCATGAACAAACTGCACTGGCAGATGAACTGTGAATCAAGCCGCCTTTACCCTTTTTGTGCAAGATGAAGGTTTTATCCATGTTTTCAGATTTCAAATACAGACAATTTCCAAATCTGTATATGTGAAACATAGCCAAATGCCACTGATTCACGTTGCTGATTGATGGCACTTATCCTCAAAGACACAATAGAGTATATTCATATAAAGTCAGCAGGGTTTTTCAGGACATGCACAGAACACTTTCAACATAATAGATGCTGATATAATTCAAATCAAAAGTAAAAATGGGTATGATGCAGAAAAACAGTGTGCTGAAGTCAAACATCTGCAAAAAGGAAATATTGATTAATGTATCTTCTCAAGAGTGGCTTTACTCAACTAAACTAAGCAAAAGTGAAGCACTGTGTAATATTCAGAAGATTCAGTAATATTCACCTTTGCTATTTTATAGTAAGCAATTTTTAGCTCTGCAAAGTATTGCCTTACTGTACTTGTTTTATGAAGACTGATCAAGAAAAAAAAATTATCATGCTCCCAACTTCAAACTTCAGAAGTTCCATTAAGCTTACTGGAGGGACTCACATATTCTAGTTAAATACATATGCAAAACTTTGAGGGAGCTTAACCTAAATGTTAAGTGTAGTGACAAATTAGTATTCAGGATAAATAAATCCAAAGGATTTACGTTGATACTGCATTAAGTAATAGAGCAAAAAATATTTGAAATTTGCACACAAAAATACTGCAAACATTAACAAGCATAACCCACTCTTACAAAGGTTATGTGAAAAAATGGAAAGCAACATAAAACATGAAAAGTATGTACATAGCTTAACTTCTGGATAAACTATGTTAATAGAAAAGTTCAGTAAATTGAAGGTGCACATTTCACAGAATTTTATACTAAAGATTTTTATTTACATTTATTTAAAAATTGATATAACTTAACTTGTCATATGTCACAACATTATAATACATTATATACTTCTAAAAGGGAATAATACACCATTTAGAAATTTTTCTTTGGAATGTAAATACTTTGTCATCACAATAGTCTAACTGAAGTGGTATTTGTCTGGCAAACTCTACAGTGTCAAATTTAATTAAATGTTTGCTTGTTAGGTGTCCTAAAAATAGATAGGAAAATTGCCTAAATCAACTGAAATTATACTCTTCTGTAAAATGTGAGACAATGTGATTTAAATGTATTTTTCCCTTTCAGTTCTCAGAAACATATGGCCATTAATAAAGTTTTGTTGTTTAGATATATAATTTAAATCTCTTAAAAAGTATGTAATGTACTATAGTTAAACAAAAAGATAAAACCCACATTATATTAAAGCCATGCAAGATTTTGGAAACTGGAGGTAAATAACCAAATCATTCTAGGAGGCAGCTCCAGTAATCTGGAGAAGAGATGGTTATTATCAAAGAAGGGGTTAGTACAGTGACTTCCTCCCCCCCCCCCCCCCCCCCCCCCAGAATAGAAGCAACAGTAGTTTAATATCAGAATTTTAGTAGGTCTACCATAATCTAGCAGTTGATACTAGGACACATGAAGACAAGGTGGTAATAGTCATCATGGAGAATAGATACTCTTACGTAAAATTTACACTGTATATGATCTAATCGTATCTAGAGCAATAAACTATTTCCTTACAAAGTGCTGAAAGAGGACTCATCTGGGCTTTAGAGTTGTGAAATGTCATGTGTGTAGATATAAAAGTATTGTGTGTCAACAACAACAAAATAAAAAACAAAAAACTACAAACAAAAGCTTTCAGCAGCACAGTTCCTTAGCTGGTGGGTCTAACTTCCATAACAAGAGAAAGCTGATGTTGTTGCTAAAATGTTTTCAAAGTAGGCCTAATTTCTTAAATATTTTTAGCTATGCGTATGCATTTCTTGTCTGCTGTGAAACAAATCTCAGTAGAAATCAACACTTGACCCTAGATGCTGTTAAAAAAAAAAAAAGTCTAATAGAAAAAATACCCTAGAGTCCAGATTCTTACATCAAAATAAATAAATATTCAACACACAGGTCTCCATTTCCTAACTGTTGCTCCAGTTTTCCTTTTGCACTGTTTTAGGCTAATGTATGCCTCGGTGACTACCTTCTCTGCCCAGGACTGTGTTTTTGTACATACAGCCTTCTATCCTCTACGTAGCTTCCACACAGGGTCCAAAGCTGCGCCTCTCATCATGGCCAGAGTAGCTATAGAGGTTTGGTGGTATTGTCCGTTATGAATAGCATATTTCTGGTCTTGGAAATGATTTTTGAATCAAATGATTTTTGAAGCTTTGCTCGTGCTTAGGGCATGACATAATTGTCTAGGTCAGAGAAATAAAGAGAAATTTTAACACCAAATTATTATCTTCTCCTTTAAATTGTAAATGTCTTCTAATACCACTCTCTGTCTCTTTTGCACACACCTTTATTCTCTTTCCATGCTCTTTTTTTTTTTTTTTTTCCATTTCCTTTTATGACTTGTCTTGTCTTGGACATCTTATAATTAATTTGATTTTAACAAATGAATAAAGACTACACACTCAGTTTAGAGCTCTCCATGTGTGGAAGTCAAAGTAGCACCTGCAGTTAGAATTAAGAACAATATTCAGAGGGAAAGTTGTATTAACATTAATAATGACATATTTTAGAAATGCAGTTTAAAAAATCATGGAACATGATTTTTTTTTTTTTTTTTCCCCACAAGCTTTACTGAACGTTTAAAGCTTAATCTAAAGACATGGAATTTGTCGGTGTTCCTATTCCCTTTAACAGTGTCTGAATCCATCCTCGTATACTCGGGTATTTTCACCTCTGTATGCCATAACCACAGACACTTATACACAGAGAGTTCACTGTCACCTTCTATTTGAGAAGCACAACATTTATACCTTTTTATGCTTTTCTCCTTTCCAATGGTGTTTTTAAAAAGAAAGTAAAGGGAAAGTTCCATGGATATAAAGACATTAAAATGTTTCACCGCTTGACTTTCTGTCCATTTTTCTGAGTTATTATTAGGCCTAGGGAAGTCTAGTGACTGCTTTTTCACCTAAACAAAATAATCCAGTTTTCAAATACATTTCTGTTTTGTTCTGTTGCAACTTGGGCAGTTTGGCTTTACTACATGTGTATCACTGTTCTACCATTCCTATGCAGAACAAATACAATGCTTCCTGTCTGTCTCAAGTCATTGCAATGCCATCTCTTATTCACCCTGGTGAGCAAAAGGATGGAAAGCATCCTGACTGTTGTCTTCACAACGCTAAACCTAGGAGGCCCTCCCTCCTTCCTGTGTATGTGCTCCCACATTTTGTTCAGTGCCATCATAAGCGTGGGAGATGCTACCACAGCTGGTTCTGCTAGTTCTACACTTCATCAATCTCCCAAAGATCACACAAAACAACAGAAAAACATGCTGTTGTAAAAGAACCTAGGATGAATGTGAACGTCACCCATGACCTATAAGAACAATATCTTCTGGTTTTAGTATTTTTTTTAATAGTTAAATTTTCACTATGTAACATTTTAGGTTGTATTTATTCACTCAAATGTGTTGAAGTAAATGAATGCATTAGTAGAGAGGGAGAAACAATGAGTTCAGTGATTACTTCTCTATTGTATTTTCAAAAAATGAAAAAGTTAATAGGATAGAATGGTTTGCACATTTATTTCATGGTATTTTAATCACATTCATTAAATGATAAACATTATAAAACATAAATAAAATAATACCAAGGACTTCCTAATCCCAAATCTTTCACTGTTCACTCTAGTAAGTTGAGCTAAAATTGATATTTACCTGTGTTTGTTTCCTTCTTATATAACTTATGTTTATACTAAGCAAATAATCTTCCTATTTGATATAAATTTCCCCTTTGATACAGTTCCAGTAAGTTACACAGGAACCTGGTAAAGAGACTTAGCAAAATCCTTTCTGGTGCCTATCCTTTTGTGGTTTGGGAAGAATGAAGGAGGCTAAGGGGAACTGCTGGAGCTCGGCTGAAAAGGTATGAGTCAGTGGAGGCCAAGGCGGAGGATTTTGCTTTCACTAACTGCTGCAGAATTTTAGGTAAGAAAGCTGAATAAATATCAACTGGAAAGAAAACAATAATGCATTTTTCAGAACAGTTCTGAAACAGAATACTCAGAAATAGGTTATTGTGCTAGAATGAAGATCTCTCAGGGTTGAAGAATGACTATGCAAGCTTCCAAAGTACCATAAAGCACAGAAAATATGATATCTGATTTTAAGGAATGCTTCTCTTTTGCATAAATCCTACTCTTTAATATGCTCTAGATTATGCTGGAAGCTGAATTTCTCCCTCACAGGTCTCAGAAACACAGAGGTATGCATGTGATAAAAAGGCACCTTTTCTTCTCAGATCAAGTCATGCATTCAGTGAACTTGGCTAAGCCAAAGGCCAGACTTTTTTGATAATTCAAATGGCCTAAGTACTTAAACACTTCAGAACTAGAGAAATTGGAAGAGCAGGTCATTCCTTCAGAGGGCCAACTTAAAAGATGCCCTTAAAAGATTTAAGTATTCTCAAAACTGAGGGAAACTTTCTTATTCCCTTTTTTTTTTTTTTTTTTTTTTCCTCCCCTCAGATAACTAGGTTAGGCTTATTGGTAGTGTATGTAACACCGACTTGAATCATACCAAGCCCAAGCACAGAATATATGCTTTTTCCTTGGCTGTTCTGAAACTTGTCCTAGTTCTGGCCTGTATAAGAAATGTATTGGTTAAAGATCAAAGTTCCAAAGGAGACCCTATGTTTACACACAAAAAAATAAATTGTATTAAATTGTAGTCTCAATATGGACTGTGTTGAATCAATATAATGTTTTTTTTTTTTTTTTTTTTTTTTTTTTTTCTTCACTAAACCTTTAAACCATTATTTGCGTGTGTGTGTGTGATTTAGCTCTTCCTGATTGGGCTTGTCCAATCCTAAATAAAATGGCTAAGAGTAATTTTTCTTGCTGTATCAGCTATTGTGTATTAGTCACATGAGGCTTAGCAGGACTTGCATAGGTCTATACCACTGCTCTTGTACAGAAAATACAATTTTTTAGGCATTATCAGCTAGCTATTGTTTGGCTACTGTGGATATTGCTAAATCATAACATGGCATCAAGTAGCTTAGTGCAAACAAAACACCCACATGCTTACTCTGCTTTTTGCCAGAGGTATGTGCAAGGCTACATGGTTAGCAGAATCACACTATCCATTTTAAATGTAGATAGGATTTGTTCACTTTGATGAGATCTCTACAAGACCTTTTATGTGACTGTGTAATTCCCAAGTGGTTTGTAAATTGGTGCAGTTTAAATTTACAGATTATGTTTATTCTGGCAGGGTACAAAGGAACTTGAGCAGTGTAATACTTTTACAGTACATGAGATGCAGGACTCTAATTCTTAACTTTAGTAAAGTTGATGCAGAAATAAAACCTATATGTCTTTAAATTTTGGTTTTCTTCACCCAAGTCTACATTTCTGTTTTGCAATAAAACTTTAATAAAATAAATATTGTGTGAGGAGAAAAACTTGAAAAGAAAAGCCGTTACCATACAGCTAATGTAGATAGAAGAATGCAAAAAATAAAAATAAATATACAGAAAAACTAACACTTTTTCATCAGCTATCCTACATCTTCCTCTCACTCTTAGAAAGTTTTCCATTTGATTTTTCTTGAAGTGAGTTCTGATTATGTTTCCTATTTTATAGATCACATTTATTTACAGTTATATAGCAGCACCAGTTGAAAATGCCATGATCAAATGAAAGAAATACAGGAGAGATTTCAAATGGACTATGTCAATTACATGCTGTAAAATTTTTATATTTCAAAGGAAAAACAATTTCCAACTTCCAAAACCTTGCTATTATTAGCATAAAATAAAATTACAAGGAAAATGAAATAAAAAATCTTAAAGTTTCAGTGTACTGCTTTTAAATAATGTTATCTACAATTATAAGACAGACAATCTGTTAAATAGAAAAAAGGCTTGTTTTACATAAAGCAACAGAGTACAAAAGCACAGCTTTTGTAATTTTGGTAATATTGCAGTTTTACAAACATATTGCATAGTATGAGTAAGAAAATAGATCCTGTCTTTTTATATATTATATACACAAGGAAATCATTAGCATGAAAGTTACAAAACAAAAATGGTTAGCAGACCTTTACTGAGTACTGATTGAAACAATATGACACTTAACATTAGATCCAGCTTACATATGCATTACAGTGAATCAGCCGACAGTAATTCCAGTGTTTTGCTTTTTTTAATTAGACAATGGTTTAGAATTTAAAACAAACAAACAAAAAACAACAAAGAATACATGGTGTTAGTAACCAAATATCTTAAACATCCTTTGTAAAAATCTTCTAGACATGTTCTATCTTCAGCGCAGACTTAATAGCCCTCTATCTAAAATGTTTTTTAAGTGAATTGTGTTATCCAGTCAAGCCACTGTTTTGCAAGCAAAACAGTATAACTTCAGTTGAAACAAGCAATGTCTTGGCACATTTTGGAAAACACACTCTGTTTTTTTTTTTTTTTTTTTTTTTTTTTTTTTTTTTTAACAATGAAAGATCCTGGTATATATGAACAGTAACATGGTACAATTGTACCATGCTGAAAAACAAACAAAAAAACCACACATGCACAAAAAGAAACAACAAACAAACAAAATTAAACCCTGGAAAAAAGTGAACAATCTACAGCACAAAATGCTGCACAAATCTAAACTATGTTACAACTTGTTGTAATTACAACTTGTCATCTCTTTATTCCAACAGAATTAGTAGAAGCAGCAGTGTCATAGTGTTAGATAAAGTAGAAGTGTCAGTCTTTGGTCTTATCACTTAACCAATGAATGAACTGCAGTACAAAACGATACAGCTAACAGTGCTCAGAGAGGTTGGCTGATGTTTTTATTTTTCTTTTTTTAAACAAGAAAGAGACAGTATCCTATGACATGGATATCATGACAGTTTTTACAGAAGATAAATCTATTGTATATATTAAATACATGTATTTAATAAGGTCTTTTCATATGTTTTGCTGTTGCCATAGAGATAGCTCTGAAAAAGCCAAACAGCTGCAATATCATCATAGTGGTTCCCAAACAAACATTTGAGTACAAAAAGAAGCTTTATTTGATACATGTATTCATATACTAGAAAGAGTCTCAAAGGGACCCTTTTAGCCCCTGTTTTTTTTATTTTATTTTATTTTATTTTATTTTATTTTATTTTATTTTATTTTATTTTATTTTATTTTATTTTTAAGTGCACTAATATTAATGCTTAAAAACACCTTAAGGTCTTCCTTAAGGTCTTCAATCTTTTTCTACAGTTGTCACAACAGAGTGATTTGTTAATTGGGAAGCTCTTACCTTAGCCATAAAAAGAAGTGACATCTCTTTTTTGAAATAAGTGATCAAAATTTTCATTCAGATAAGCACTCTAATTAGAGATACTTCAGCTGGGGCTTAATCATAACCAGAATGTTAGATGTTACACATGGACAACAAAGACTGAAATAACTTGGAGACAGGGCCAGGAATCTATGACAAACGTGACAAAAAGTATCCAGAAATTTCCTATAGCTCTGCACAGGATGGCCTTTATTTTATGCCTCAGCATTAAAACACCAGCACTGAAATAGTTACGTTTTGGCTCCATGTTTTAACACGGCATTTGTATTGAGATCTTCTAGTTTTCTTCCATCTGAAACGACATGGTTGGACTATGTCACTTTTTGGGCCATGCTATGTATCAAAGAGCTCTACTATTGTCAGCTCCAAACACTAAAAAATACCACATCTGTTTCTCCTTCCACTCAGAAATGATGACACTGCTTATAGATATTTTGTGTTCTGATGTTTGTAGTTCTCTAGATGCACTGAAATCACTTTTCCTATACTCGGAAATCATGTGGGCTAGAAATGTCCTTTAAAATGAAAACTGAGCTTTTATTTCCCCCTTCTTATAGCTTACAATAGATTTAAAGTAAAATACTGGTGTTCTGAAACTCACCAAGATATTAAGACATTATGAGAACTATTTACATGGTGGACATGCCTATCTATCTCATAGGTTGCTAAGATTCCTAAATACACTCTATTTTTACTTGCACCAATATTGGTATAATAAATACTACCAAGCAGAATGCAATGATTCCAAGCAAGAAAATCCTGACAATCTCAAAAGAAAAAAAAAAAAAAAAAAACAACTGTGTAGAAATACCCACCTCGCACTGTTTGCCCTGACTTCAGAGTTACCTTGCAAAAGCTGTCATTATGATGGTCTTACATTCAGAAGCCTCTAAAACTACATGGTAGATGACATATTTTAAAGAATAGTATTAAAAAGCACACTTACCTTATGTAATCAAGCCATCTTCCACAATGGGAAACATTTTTATACTGTTTTACATTCTTGGGTTCTGCAAGTTTCAAGATACTCTGTTAATCAATGTTGCAATAAACCTACTAGCAGCATACCAAAGCTTTCTTGTCAGATTTCAATTACCAAACAAACCAAACAAGTATGAACATTGATACAAGAAAGAAATCCCACATCAAACTTATCAAAAAAGGAAGTCAGCAGTGAACTCAGAGTGCAAATGGGGCTGCATAATTTAAACACAGACCTGATGAAGTCAACATAATATCAATGTACTTTTTAATACCAAATGTCATTTAATGTGTATTTATATATATTTATTACTATTACTTTGAACACCTTAGCAGCAGATGGTAAACAAAAGAGAATAATATGAATGTGGTACCAGTTGTTAGTGCACTGCTTCTCAACTTTACACACTGCATTAGTCCTAATGTTTGTACTGTGTTCAAATGGCAGCAGTTAGACATAGCTAGAAAATGGAAAAGATGTACCTTTGAAGATTTTTTTTTTTTTTTTTTGCATTTGCCAATTATAATTACCTTGTGAAGAGCAATACACTGATCAAAAATCACATCAACAGTATTTCCTTCTTTACCCTGTTCTTTTCCAGAAACTGTTTGTTCTACTGAAAGCAATCACTTCACATGCAGTAGCCACAAAATTAATACGTAAGGCCATTCCGATCTGACAAACAAGAGCAGGTGTCTTTTTAACTCTGAAAGGTAATATTGCTGAGCACTCCCAAAATTTACCTAGTGTACAAAACCCTAGACTTAGTAGACAAAGAGTAACAACACACTTTGAAAGAAACCAAACTCACGGAGGGATTCTGTCTCTTTTTGTGTTAAAAAACATTTACTGAATTTAATTGTTTAGTAAAGCAAGCATCACACAATGCTTCAAAATTTTAAAATTCAGGGATAAAAGTTTACATCCGAAAAGATGAATGGAAAATTGTGCTTTCAGACAGTAAAGTTATTTATCATACAGGGGTAACCAATTCATTTCACCATCAGATTCTGGGCAAATTCGTTTATGTACTGTATATATATATGTGCAGTTCATATCAAGGTCCTGCAAAAATCTAAAACTATGTGCTTCACTTCATGTAGCAAAGGCACCTGTGTTATTCTCCCTTTTGGACAAAAGGTGTTATGTTCCAGGTTTCCTGATGAAGAATACATTGATTTCTGAATATCCCACTCCCATCTCTATGTTGAGTGGTAACACAAACCACAAGAGAAGGGAGCACTGTATTCCTCCTGCTTACACTGGAAGAAGTTGCTCTGCAGGCCATTTGAAGCGTTGAACTTGTCACAAGGGAAACCGAGCAGAACTGTGAAGCAGAGGGATAGTAACAAAAGGCTATTCTGGTGTGAGGAGAAATTGGAGTCCTAGCTCCACAAGCAGATGTTGCTACTGGATTGACATGTGGAGCCTGCTCCTGCTGGGGACAGATAAAGTTTACCATTGGGGCAGGCGCAGAGCTCATAGATAGTTTGTCGAGGAGCTGAAGAGCTAGGTGAAGAGGAGGAAAAGGAGCCCACTGGTAGATTTCCCAGGCGAATAGTATCTGCATTTAAAAATATCTACAAGAGGAAAGAAAAGAAAAGAATAAGTAAATTTCTTTCAGCATCATGACATATTTTGAAGACTTTACTTTGAGGCAGTCTCACAACATTTTACAAATACATAAGCTGTCAATATTTGTTGTTTATCAACAGTGTAGCTGTATACACATTAATACTCACTATTTTGGTATATGCAAATATTTCACCCAACATGTTTATTCAGATACAAGTAGTGTCATACAAAACCATTTAGAAAATATTCTTGAACAGGTTAAATTCTCACTTGTGCATTTTATGATTAAAATTTATTCATTCGTGGCAGTAGCACATCCTTGCTCTGGAAGAGTTTTTATTTTAATAAGTGTGAAGTGATATTAAAGCACATTCCCCAGAGTGTTCCCGTAAGCAGCAGGAAATATGTGCTGAACTGTGCTAAACTGTAGGGGCTTAACTATAGCTACATTCTGAGAATAATTAAATAAGGGTGAAGAGTCATACACACAAAATAAAGAGCTTATTTGACCTAAATTAGGAGGAAAAAATATTTCAGGTTGAAATCTTATTAAGAAGGTCATCAAGCTATTCCCATTTGTTTCTGGACATTGCATATGATTAAAAAATGTTGTTGCCCCCCCGCCCCCCCCCCTTTTTTTTTTAAATCTCCTTCCATTGGAAATAACAAGAGACAGAATTAAACTGTAAACAACAGTAATTTTCATCTATCTGTACTGAGTTCTGTAATATTTACACTTATGTTACATTTTCAGGGTCTTGAAAAAACATCATTGTGAAATCAGATAAGTAAAGCACAAAAAATGCATGTTCTCCACTGGCACAAACAGATTGCTTAGAGTTCATTTTTCATTTATGGAAGGAGTAAATGAGAACCAAATTCAGATCAGCCATTACCTCAGGTACAGACTATGAACCAAAATAAAATGGCTTTAAGCCTGCATATAACAGTATGAAAAAGGAAAAGATGAGTTGCTTAAATATTTGCTACTGATTTTAGAAGGTGCTGAAAATCAACAAAGCCAACTTGACACCATTATATCACAATGTTGGCAGTGCATGTGAAGAACCTGGAACGATATGACATGCACTGTTGTTTCCAGCAGGAAACAAACATTGTTTTATAATAAAACCAGTGGTATATGGCAGGAAAACAATACAAAAGCAGTACTGAACCCCTGCTGGAGAGATGTGAGGGACAGCAGGCTGGGAACAATTTGAGGAGAGAAAGTTGGATAAAATCCTACAGAATGACTGGTGCACACTCATTTTACCCTTCACAGCAGAAGCACTGTAAATGACAAGCTCAGAGTAGCTGAAAACAATATAAACTCCTTCAAGCCTCCTGCCCCCACAGGAAAATGCTGTCATTGCTGGGAATTTACACTAGAAGGAAGAATCTATGAGGCACAGGTGGCAACTGCTTGGCACGATGCCTTCCTTAATTCTTATCCTGACTGATGGAGGAATTGATTACATTACAGAAGTACAGCAAATTGATATATTTGTTCTGTAATTTATATAACTAAGGAATGCATACACTCACTTGTTTTTAAAGTCAAAAACAGTTAAACCTGTTAGAGGTTGGACTCGGTGATCTTGTAGATCTCTTCCAACCTAGACTATTCTGTGATTCTGTGAAACCTGAAATAATTAGGAGTCAAAAAGCCCAGCAGAAATAATTTAAATAGAAGAACTGTGGACAGCATTGGGAACAATTTTTGTCCTTCTAGGATTACAACCCAGAAGAAGATTGCTATGAAGAACATTCAGATCTGCTAGGAGCAAATGTGAAAGTAACTATAGCAAGCGTAATAAGAAAATAAAATAACAGATGAGCAAAACAAAGAATTTGAAAGCAAACGAGAAGCTAGGAATTAGTAAAGTGTGACAAGGAAACAAAAGACATAATTGTCAGTCAGTAGAGTTACATAAAATAAAAAGTACTCTTTCAATTCTCATACCAGGAATAAAAGAAATGTTAACAAGTCCACTATTATCATAGCAATAGCAGAGTAATCAACAGTATTGAATAAAAACCAATTAGCACTCTTAAGTGTAAGCTCAATGTAAGTATAAGCATATCTTTTATACTGAATAGTGTTCAGAGCATAGTTCTGTACTTGGAGAAAGACCAAACACTGATGTCAGAACACGATAAAATACTTTCAAATTCAACAGTAACTCAAACGGATATTAAACAGGAGCCAGTAATGTCATATACTTTTTATCAGCAGTTTTTGATAACTTTTAAAAATAGTTCTAAAAAAATAATCTTGAGTAGCCTTTTGGACTTTTAACATTGATTTGCAGTAAGCCCTAATATGCATAGAATATCACGGAAGGCAAGCAAAAGATTTTTTTTTTTTTTTTTTTTTGTGTGTGTGTGAAAAAAGAGAAAAAAAGATATTAGAACATTATATATGCGATAACATGGTACTTGAGAAATATATAAATCTAAAATGAGTTCTAAAAGACTTGTCTTGATTCAAACAAGAATTTATTCACAGACACACGCAAAAAAAGAGGACGTTATGCCAAAGAACAGGCTAGAAGATCAAAATCTTGTAGTCACTTTGAACTGTATTATCTTTTATTCTATGAACTCATTAATCTTATATGTTTTCTTACATCAGGACAGCTACAATTCTGCAACCCCTAATTACAGATGTTCTGTACTGTACAGCTCTAAGGCTTTAATCCAGTGGACCTGGCTCCATTGTGCATTGCAATGCAGTGCTCAGTTATTTTGCTCATTAATTTAAATTATATTTTCAAGCATAGCTGTGCATGCATTTCTATTGGTGCTTTCAAATTACACACTGTGATACAGATGAAATTCAGATTTTTCTGCTGCCATAATCTTGAGTGTTATCTCAAAGGTCTTGTGTCCCAGCAAGCATCCCACAACATCTGGGGTACAGTATCTGAGAGAAACTCATGTGACTTCTTGTGAGGTTGTATGCTGCAGTGAGTCTGACAAGCCATGTGGCTTTGCAGAAAGCTGGGAAGGCTGTGCAATTTAAACAGACTCCTATAACAAATCCCTGGAAAGCCCAAGATGAAGAGGGTTGTTAAAGGTGGCTGAAAGGCAGCATTAAAACCTAGTGTGTACATATGCAGTCAAGGTTAAAAGGTCAATGTTAAAAGACTAAATTTACAGATAAAAGACTAAAATAAAAGACTAAATTTACATAAAAGACTAAGTCTGCAGATGCAACATTGCTATCTATTAGTTAAGCAGTGATCCAAATATTTCAGCATAGAAGCCCATTACGTAAGGAATTTCAGATGTCAATGTTTGAGGATATAGCCTCTCCCCTTCTATCTTTTGCTAAAAACATGGATGAAATGTCTTCCAACATCAGAAAAACTTATGCTATATACCCTTTTCTGCCTGCTATTATGAGGTGTTTGAAGAGAAGGGAAGTGGCAAGACAAAAAAATGATGAGTGTTACATTCCCAGGGAACACTGTTGCTAGTAGCTAAGGGAAGTGCCTTTATACATGGTATTTCTCTAATATTTTGTGCTGTGAATGGTATGAGATAAGCTATATAATACTTCATATATATCAAGGCTATGCCAACCCGCCATGTTCTTCCTGAGACTCTCACACCTTAGCAGATAAATATGAAAGGATAAAACCAAAACTTTTATCCACTCTTGAAACATTGTGGGAGACTGATTGAGAAAGTACAAAATGGAAAAGGCAGCAGGTATTCTGAGAAATGATGTTTCAAATCAGAAAGCTGAATGTTTAGCAGGATCATTCCCCCTGTATACTTTAGTTTTAGAAATCCTAAATCCCTGCTTTATCTTGTGTATCTTAAGGATGAGAAAAAAATGTTAGTATTATACTTGTTTTAATTAGACCTGATTTCTGATTAACTAAAATAGTGAATGGAATAAGGCTATAGTGTTTCTGAAAGGAATGAAAAAACTGTACTCTTTTTACATGTATTTTATGCTATCTAATATGAATCTTGAGGAATTTGATCTTGCACATTTTACACACAGGCTTTGATTTTCATCAGGCCCGTAGGGGTAATGTATGAGAGAAACAAAGATGAGAAAGAAGCAGAAGAATGAACCTATTTATTTCTATTTCTAAGGAAGTTAGAATGAAATATTCATTAGATGATTTTGGTATTTCCTGTTCTGTATTTTGGAAAAAAGAGTTGAGAGCTGTAGCAAGGTATCGAGATGTATTATATGAAATGGCAAAGGATGTACAAGTGATTGGTTTCTCTACTTAGAATGTTTGCAATCAGTAATTTCTACAAATTAGTAGAAGCCTCTGCAATTATAGTGCTATTGACTGGCAGATATGAACATGTAAAAGACTGCAAGCATATGTATCTTCAAAGAAATGTCAAAGACTAACTAACCTGGCAAATCTAGTTAGCCCTAGCCTGTGCCTTGTGCAAGTGTTTAGAACATCAAAGGCGACTGTGATATTTATTGACTGAGATTTGGAAGTCATCTGCTCATCAGGCTGTGCTTTCATCTGAAAAATAGCAAGGAGAAGGACAGGAAGACTATTCAGAAAATATAGATATCTACCAAAAAATAAAAATAAAATAATTGAAGGAGAGAACTTTCAGCAGGCATGATATAGGCATGAGGTAAAGAATCCAATATTCATACAAACCACGTCATATAAAAGTTCTCCGCTGGGTCGTTGAATATATCATAGAATTATAAAGGTTGGAAAAGACCACTAAGATCATCTGGTCCAACTGTCCCCCTGCCACCAATATTACCCACAAATACATGTCTCTAAATACCACATCCAACCCTTTCTTAAACATCCCTGGGGACAGTGACTCCACCACCTCTATGGGCAACCCATTCCAATGCCTGACTACACTTTCTGAGAAGAAATGTCCTCTAATTTCCAACCTAAACCTCCCCTGGTGCAACTTGAGGCCATTCTCTCTAGTCCTTTCTCTAGTTACCTATGAGAAGAGGCCAATCCCCAGTTCCCCACACTTTCCTTTCAGGTAGTTGTAGAGAGCAATAAGGCCTCCCTTGAGCCTCTCTTCTCCAGACTAAACACCCCCAGTTCCCTCAGCCGCTAAGACTTGTGTTCCAGGCCCTTCACCAGCTTTGTAGCCCTTCTCTGAAGATGCTCCAGGGCCTCGATGTCCTTCTTGTGGTGAGGGGCCCAAAACTGAACACAGTACTTGAGGTGTGGCCTCACCAGAGCAGAGCACAGGGGAACATTCACCTCCCTGGTCCTCAGTAGAGGAGGTCCCATCCTCCCAATAGAAGAGATGATAGTTTAAGTACACCCAAATTAAAGAGCTAGGACTTATAAGTACCAAAAAAAAAAAAAAAATCTGTATTTAAGCATGGTCAGACTAAACAGATAATGTTAGAGAGCTGCAAGGCATACTGAGAGCTAGTGTGGGTAAGAAATAGCAGGAAACTGGGGGGAAATGTGAAAGGAAAGCTGAAATGTTGGTGTTCATCATCCAGTATGAAGAGACAGTGCAATACAATCTCACTACATAAACCACTTGGGCTCTATTATGCTCTTCAGAATTAATTCGAATTGCAACAATGCAAGATTTTTGTCTAGTCTTTTTGCTCTTCTGCATATGCTATTGTAAGCATACACAGAAATATGATTATATAGATTGGGTCACTAGACTCCTAACTACTTATTTTTCATTTGCTGATAAGTTTTCAAATTCAAGCTGAAGATGAAGTGCAGGATAAACTGCAGTACTTTAGTTCATATTGGCCATTTATTCTAACAGTTACTTGTGTTTTTGACATTTGTTTAAAAATAATTCACCTAAAGTACCTTCCATTAAATCTGAAAGAGAACTTTAAGAAAAAGAAACAAGTATAATTTTTAATGGAAAATTAAATTTTAATGGAAAATTAAAATATTAACTTGATAGCATATATACTGTTAAGTCTAAACATATGCTGACACAACATCTGGAACCATATATTAACAATGAATTGTCTTAACAATTAATACTATTGTGGAACAGGTAAACACTGAAATGTATGTGATGACTACTATGAAACTGGATGTACTAAATATTCAGAGAAGGCCAAAAGATCTAGTACAACCCATTTATTGAAAATGCATACTCTACAGAAGTATGATCAGTTGACCAGAAGACAAAGGAGAGCTTTAGGCCAAAGTGTGGTCTGATGTAGTGAATGTTCTCTGTCTCAAGATTATACATGACACACCTCGACAGAGCCACCTTTTGTCAATGCTGCTATAGTTCCCTACTCGACACTATTCCTGCCAACTGCAAGTGATTTGAAAAATAATATTAAATATGTTAAATGTACTATTGTATAATAGCTGCTCTGAGAATGGAAGAATTTATGTTTTGCATATATTGCATCATTTGAGTTATAACTCCACTGCAATTTATACTGGTGGCTACAGAAGCAGAAACTTTCCAGTTTTTTTATTCTTTCAATATCAAGGGTGATTAAATAGGGTTGTTGTGAATGGTGACCAGTAGAAGTTTACAAGCTCCAACACTTGTGGTACGTCAATGATTGTCTCATACACAACAATTCCCAGAATCAAAATCGAAATGATATTAGAAGACTTTGCAATTTCATTAAATGTGACAGATGTGACTTCTATATGATTTATGTGGGACAGATGTGAATTCTTTGTGATTTATATACCCAAACCAGAAAGGGAAAAACATGTATTTGGAATATTTGTGCTCAGTTTACTGAGTACAAAATCTTATTAATTACCATGCAAATCAGAACTAGATTAAAATGTGATATTCATAGGAAAATATTTAATTTATAAAATAAAATATTCATTGTTAATTTTTCTCTTTCTAATAAAATTGCTCATGTTGTTGGTCTTCTAAATTTGCTTGTGGACAAACAGTTCAAAATGGGGGATGTTAAATGTTATATTTGGTTTTGTAGTTTCAGAACATTTTGATTATAGATTTCAACATGAACTTTTTTACTGCAAATTTACTTAAACATAAAAAAAAAACCTTTTAAATAACTTGCCATTTTAATATTTTTAAATACCTGTCAAAATAACTTTATAGAATTCTTGAAACCCTTCTTTCCATATAAATTAATTATTAAAAAATTACAGAGTTTTCCTTTCATTTTCACTAATCAATTTCCTTGCAGACAGCTGTCAGGAGTTAACTGGTTAATACTAACAAAAAAAGACTTTGAAAACAAAATGCAGCACAATTGTTAGACATTTTTTATGAATTAACTGGATCTTCAAGCTCTACAGCATACCATTGCTTATTTCTTATTATACTCACTTCATCTATGTAAAGAATTTAAATTTATTTTTGCAAATACAACTCAGCTGAACTGAACCAATTTGGGAAATGTTGTTGCCGTTGATTGGTCATTCCTCCATATTCATGGCAAATGGCTTGCAGAAAGGTAATTCCATTTCAGTTTATTTAGTTAAATATATACATATATTTTTGTTTTAGAACTGAAAAACAGCTATAAAGAAACACCCAAACGGTACTGTTGGTTGGATTTAAAAATGAAGACTTAACTTTTGTTAAATATTAATCTCTGTATTAAAAATATCTTTTGGACTTAAGAGAACTGTATAGGATTATATAGTGAAAGCTCGTACTAACGCATTTGTTGCCCCTAAAAAAGAATCATGGGTGAATGCTTGAGAGGCACTCAAATGGTTAATATAATGGTTTCTCTGTTGTCCAGTACACTGATTTTGTGTAAGCATTTTCTGTTAAAGAGTATTGCTCACTTTAACGTGACAGCTATAAGCCTTGCCAAGGGATCACTCTCATTATGCGAGAAGCAACCAAATATCGTCCACAAACCATGTAATGAATGAGTGCAATCTGACAGAGAAATAAAAGAGGATAAAGAAGTAAATAGGAGGAATGTCACAGACAGGGTTACTAATACGAATATGTTTATAAAAAATGAGAAATCTCAGTACATCTTTCTCCTTTTATTTACTTGGTCTTTGCTAATCAATGGGATGTGATGAAAATTCAGAGCTTAGTTTACCTGGAAACTGTTTGCAAAACTACATAGCAGCTGCACAACCCTCAGAAGAGTTGAGGCTAATTAACAGCCTTTGCCTTCAAAGGGAGATGTATTTAAAAACCTTTAAAATTAGTTGCTAGACCAATCAGCGAACAGCATCATACAATCCTTTAAGCATGTTGTCGTTACATCATAATATAATTCCGGTACAGTTCTGCAGATTTTTATGCTGAGCAAAATCTAGTATCTACAGAATTTAAAATTGATCTCTACTTTTGCAATGTGTTTATATATGAAAGAAGCAGTAGTCAACTAGCAGTCATTGTACTGAATTTCAAGACAATAAATGTTCTTTTTCTTCTTATGTGAACCAATAGATCCAGCTAGAGCCTGGAGCTTCACATTGCATTTTGCTTGTAAATGATTGCTGCTTTAAACCATTGGTTATGGTTTATCTATAGAAAAATACATAGTTCACAATTGAATGCCAAGCTATAATTGAATCAAAGGATTCTGCTGATGCCTTGACTCACAAGGGTGCAGCTCAAGAGCTTTATAAAGGGCAGCAGAATCTGAATAGAAATTACAGCCCCCAGTATTCAGTCTGAGATCATGCATTATAATGCATAATATGACTAAAAGGATTATTATAATACTGTAGTAAATAAAAAGAAAAAGTATCAAGCAGCAGAACTGAGAATGCTTTCACAGGCTTTCAGTTTGTGATGTGGGAGGGCAAAGATTATACTGCATGAGAAATAAGGCTACAGGAAAATTATTTTGTAAATACATTTATGTTCTTCAAAAAATATTCTGAAGTTATTCTTAAGTAAAAGGAAAATATATGTTTCATAGATTAATCCAAAGTAAATTCATAATGTTCTTCTACATGGCTAAATCTGATTGATTCCATATTCGACATAAATATTTCCTGGCATGATAGGGCAATAATTATGCTATAGAAGGAAAATATCAGATCATGTATCTGATGCCTTATTTAGTAAGCTTGGAAAAGTTAAAGTATTTGTCTAGTATGGAAATAATACAAAAATGCATTTTTTTATAGTAGAAAAAGTATCTTACCACAAATATGGCTCATTTATCCAGATCCAGTTCACAAAGACAACATTAATTCCTTCATGAAAGAAACCTAACTGATAATGCATACATTTTCAGGCTAAAATGAAGGTTATTTTTTGGCACAGATATCTTGTTTTGTTTTAGAGTGTTTTCTTAATAACTGAATATGGTAAACTCCTTACATTTTTTTCCACGTTGCCTACCAATCTGTGATGTTATCTGTTGGGCTTCAAGCTCCAGTCTATACGTTGTTATAGACTTTTGTCCATCAGATTTTTACACAAGGTTCCTCACACCAGGCTGTAATACCCTAAAGTGGTTATGGTAACCTTGCACAATCAGTGATGTTGTGGAAGCTTATCACATGCCTTCCACAGTGTTTCTGCAATTTCCCCTGACCCTCTCCAGGTTAAGAGATAAAACAGTAGACTATGAAGGCATTGGTCAGATCTCAGGATGGAATTTCTCTCTTTAGGGGACTGTTGTTTTAAAGATCTTGCTGGAGCTGCCAGTACTGCAGAGACAGTCAGACACCTTGAACTTTCTCAGATATGTGTTTTCAGAAAAAAACTACTTAGAAAAGGGTGTGGAAAGGTTGGTAACTTCTTTTCTCAAATCTATCAATCTAACATGTATGTTGGAAATCACATAGATGCACAGTCTTACCATGTCCAGTGTCCAGGAATATAAAAAATATTTTTAATATGAATTTCAGCAAAGCCTGCTTTATACTATCATTAGTTATTTTTTCCATAAAGAATTTAATACTTAACTGAATTGCAGTTCTGAATAATACAAATACAGTCAGAACAGTCATTTTAACCTTTTTTTTTTTTTTAATTTTATTTCCTTTATCAAAGACTAACTGAGGTCAAAGGACATTATTTCCAAATACATTTTCAGTGAGCTGTAGTAAATACTTAAGAAAAATCAGAAGTCATGCAATACACTCAAGAGTTTTGATACAGGCAAAAATACCTGATTAAACATTTGTACAAAGCAACATAGAGATTCATGGTGCTAAAACAAGACATTAAAGATACAACCATTCCCAGAGATCATGGGAAATTGAAAGTAAAAGTCTTTCTGGTTATTTTCTTTTTCATCTGAGTATTACTTTACTAAAGGGAAATATCATAGAATCATGAAGAGAAAGAATAAAGAAATCCATTCTAGAAAAATTCTATGTGAACAAAACTGGTAATTAATGTAGGAAACATACTAGGTTGGGCCAGGTATGGATTTATGGAAGGGAATGGGAAGCTGAAACCCCTGCAATAAAACTGTGCACAGAAAACACAAGGGTGAAGGAGGACTCTCCCTTTATTTAATCAAAATTTCTTCCTCAGTTTATCAATGAGAGAGAGTTAGATTCTCCTTAATGATAGCTTGGCTACTTTAGGAAACAGTAACAGGGACTTTCTATTTAAAGAGGTGGTAAGTAAAGATAAAGGATTGTGGGAAGAACTCTTATAGCAACTCAGAAATAAGATGCAGCATATAGTATTTTAATATAGCTTTTGATATATAAGTATTTGAGACCGTCAATTAGGAAAATATTGTGCTTTAATTATGCAGGACAGGTACTTGCATCAATATAAAACTGTTATCAAAGTAGGTCTTTGATGCAGCATATTGGCAAAAATGTTCCTGTCTACACTGCAATGCAAAGAGTGGGCATTGCAGGGGATTATCCGTCACAGATGTGAATGCTCTTTTTGTTTGTTAAGGCTTATTTCTAAAGAACTCCATTCACAGTTAGATATTTACATTAAACATCTGATTTTCCAAAAGTGCAGTAACCTGGCAAGTTTCACTGAGAACAGTAAAAAATTATATATTTGTCCAAAGTGTCCAATAAGAAACTGAGAACCTTTGATAGACTTGCACAAGGTGTTTTCTTTCTTTTTCTCTTTCTCTCTCTCTCTCTCTCTCTCTCTCTCTCTCCTTAGTCTTTATATCATTTTAAGGAATGAAGATGAAAGGACTCATACGAGTCATGTTTCCTGCATTTCTGCCATTCATGGATTGGCAAACAAAACAGTTACAGAATTCAACAGTGTTTTCATGATTTCACATAGGTTTACACATGAAAAACCTATTAAAAAGTCTTTTGTCAACTTGATCCTGATACTGATGAAACCATACAGTGAACAGTCCATTGAAGTACTCTTTCTCTTACAGAGATATTAACAGTTAAGGAATACATAAGCAGCATGTAGAGCAGATTTGTTGAAACACTGTATCATAGTTTAATAAGGTATAAAAACAAATTAATTCAAACCTCTCTCTTACGTTGTCAGATTCATCCAAAATAACATTTTACCACCAACATTTAGTGATCTCTGTCCCAGGGACAAGCTGGAGGACTGGGTAGCCTTTTTCTTGATTGATATAGTAAAATATACTTATTTTTTCTTGAATGATAAAGTAAAAAATATTTTTATCAATATCTGTTTAACTTTTTCAATGTGAATGAAATTTAATGAATCACATATTTGCAAAAAGCAAATAAGTAATAGTAACTGAACATGCCAAACCAAAATGATTTTAATGTAGGCAAATGCAGAACATTTTTTGTGATGTTTACTGTGCTGCTGAATAATCTACCTTTCCATTATTTGTATTATGCTGGGCAGAGACGACGCAGAACATTTTTCAACTGGCTGAGCTTACCTCCCCTTCTGTAGACTGTAGGTGCAGTTCTTTCCTACATGTGGCCTTTAAGTCTCCTGCAGCTGCATTGACTTGCACTCCCCTGGGTGCTTCCATCACCAAGGATCTAGTAGGAGATTCAAGTCTGAAAGACAAAAACAACCACTGAGAAAAAATGCACTGAATCAAACCACTGAAAAAAACAACTGGCCCTAAGAACTAGTTTCACAATGCTTGTAGACAGAAATATATTTTGAAAGGTAGAGAAGTTAGTTATTTTACATGTAATTCTCTCACTGTGCTCTATAGCCCAGAGAATTGAAAAATGTCTGTGTTTAAATCTGTTCCTGTTTAGGACAGTATTACAGCATATACAGATACAAGGCTGTTTGCTTGGTGATGTTTGCGTGTATTAGTACCTAATACACTTGACTGTACTAATACTGAAGTATAGGTACTTAAGATTCTATGTATCAATGTGAGTGCTACCATAATGTCAGTTAAATAACTATAGTCTGCTTAGTGACCGGTCGCAAGTGTTCATCTAAATAAAAATAAAACAAAACACTTGACAAGTTTTAAATAATAATGTAATACTGATTAGAATGACTTTGCCTTCACATGCGTATTTATATTTCAGGGAGGCATAGCAGCATTACATAGGAAGAAAAGGGAAAAACTATTATGCCACTATTGCCTTTTTTATTTTATTTTATTTTATTTTATTTTATTTTATTTTATTTTATT
>CM021768.1:50499476-50715634 GCA_011076525.1 Nettapus auritus | reverse complement strand
TTTTATTTTATTTTATTTTATTTTATTTTATTTTATTTTATTTTATTTTATTTTATTTTATTTTATTTTATTTTATTTTATATTTTTTTTATGCTCTTCTTCTGATCTGCAAAATTCTCATTATGCTCTTTAACCCTGATATAGTAGGGTCAAGATGCATATCACTGGGGCTTCGTATCTTTCCTCAGTGCAACTATTGCTCTACTCCTGTCATGCTTTCCTTTTCTTTTTGTACTCTGTACTCCAGATTCTCAATCAAGCTTAGTGCATAATTATGATACCTTCACAGCTACATTATTTCTCAGTATGCTATAGATTTCTCTTGAATGGGAAATACCACTGCAAGGTTTTGATAGTAGTACTCACACGCTGAATAGGAAAGATTAACAGATGTATTGAACTAGGAACCAAAAATCTGGATTCTGGTTAGGCTCAGAAATAGACTTATAGCACAGCTATGTTAAGAATGAGATGAATCTTTTAATCTATTTCTATCTCAGTATTATAATGACAGAACACAATTCCACTTTACTTGAACAAAGGCTTTTTGTAAGATAAAATATATTCATAATAGAAATAGCTAGGATAAGCAGCTTGAAGAAAACGGTGTATTTCACTCTTTAACAAACTGTATTTTTAATATTAAGTCAGATACATCCAAAAATAAAATGAGGTACTAGGTATGTTATAGATATGAATAGTTTAGCAAATAACTTACTACTGAAAAGCCAAATGAAAGCTCTATCAGGCAACGGTCCAACCAAATTTCAGTGTCTTTCAATTACAGATTTTTTTTTTTTAGAAGTGTACAGAATAGTCATGGATCATTTTGAAACCAAAATGCCCCATTTGCATGAAAAGTAAGTCACCAAGATGGTGTCTGTGTAATATTTCTGTTTGCTACATGTCACTCACACTCAATGGGATAAAAAAAGGAAAAATTATTTGGCAGCATTAAATCAGGCTATTAAAAGCAAAGTTCACATAAGAGCAGAACATTAACTGTGGGTACCTATATACATATATATAAAGCATACATAAAATACACATACATAGGAGCAGTAGAAAAATCTGTATTTTGTACATGTTAAGCCCTTTCCTTTCCTTTCCTTCCCCCCCCCCCCTTTTTTTTTTTTTGACAGTCTGTGTGGGGAGAAGTTAATAGAAGTTTTTTTGTGCTTCTTTATGCCAGTGAAGAATTGAAATATAATAAATTATTTAACCATGAACATCAGTGTTTTTCAGATGGGGGTCTAATGTGAGCTTCTGATGGCTATAAGACAGCAGAATTAATTAATTAATAAGTTAATTAAGTAATTAAGAATTTCCTAAATCTTTTAGAAAACAAATGCATATGCTGGAAGGAAACAAACAACAACAGTAACAAAATAACATTCAAAGAGAGAGCTTAGTTTTCACTTGGTTTCTGTGGAAAGTATTACAGAATGCTGCCCCTTACAAAATAACAAATAACTCCAATACAGAGAAACAGAACTGCTCATCTGGTTTCCTGTTATCAGCTCTGATTTTTCACCATGGCCATAAATCAAGAACACTTAATTATGTACAAATTGCATATTATGCAACAAATGCAATTGTTTTGCAATTGTTTTGTTGTGGTGTGTTTAAAAGGTGAGTTTGAATTTTGCTGAAAGGGTGAGCGCAATGGAGAAAGCTGGTAAGTTTGTTCCATGAGAATTCAGTCAATGCAATCCAGTCAGCATACAATTTTAAACTGCACAGATCCTATTTCAGTAAACCTAGAGTAATTTAGCACTCTAGTGAAAAAACAAACAAACCAAACAAAACAACAAAAAAACAGGCATTTAGATACTGTGCCTTTCCTTACAGAATGTGTAGAAAACAGGTTTTTGAAAATACTGTGTTGGTTTAATGAAGCTCTCTCTACCTTTAATTTCAAAGGAAATTGAATTGCATAAATAATAAATGATTAAGTACTTCTATTCCATAGTTTTCAGCAATGTATTTTTGTGATTTATGAACTAATTTCCCAAATTCTTAGTATTTCCCAGTTTTGGCTCCCATTTTGTAATAACGAGGATAAGACTGCTCTTAAGCTGCATTTATTACATCTAATTTATGCCATAAATATTTCTGTTTTCATAACAGCAAAATAATTCTTAGGCCTGACGGAAATTCTCCAGCAGGAGGACAATAAAAATCCATTTAGAAATGTCATTCAAGAAACTGTAATTTTGTTTGAATAATAAACTTTTTTTTTTTTTCTTTTCAAAACACAACAGTGTACACTTGAGTTGTTTCCTCTACTTTCATCACTGTTTTTCATGAACTACATTAACTTAAATGACTTCCAATTTGTCTAAAATGAAGACATTTGGAAAATTAATTTCTGAAATTGAGAAGTTGTTGTTTATATCAGACTTACAGACACTCTGGAGAAGATGTTTCTTTTCAGGCAGGATTTTTTAGCAATTTCATGAAATCAAATAAAGTGGTAGAAATGCCAGTGAATGGTTGATGATCAGAAAAGTAGCTTTAAAAACACTACTCATCTATTAGTAAAACTGAGCATCTGCATCTGTTTTACAGTTACTAATGTTTTTTTTCTTATCATTATTCTTCAGATGATCTACATCTAAAAAGTGACATAGTCGTGCAATCTACAATGTGCTACTGGAAATGCAAAAGCCTATATGCTGAGAAATTATTTCCTCAATGTTTTGAGATAAATTGTATTTGATATGCAGCTTCTTTAAAGATTTCATTCATATTTCTGAAAGCTTTAATCTCTACTAAAAACTTATTTTAACACTCTGCATTCATCCAATATTTATCCCTGCAAGAAAAAGTACATTATTAGAATAGCATACCAAGAATTTGCTTTCCTTTCAGATTTACCGATGGCCTGTCACAGTGGCATTTATTTCTGCAAGTGAATCCTATTCATACAGTACTTCTTCCCAAAACAACAAATAGCTATGATGGAGAAAGTAACTAGTGTTATTATTAAACAGAAACTACAATACTAGGAAAGATGAAAAGACTTCTTAAAAGAAGGTTTTAAATAATATAATCTGTCAATTCTCTGCCAATTCAAAGTGATGCATACAGATCTATCCAGAGTGGAAAAGGGCTTTTTTCTTTTTAATTATCAATGGTTAATTTGTGGAGAAAGATGAATTTCAGAGGATCAAAGCTGTATAAATTTGAGTTGAATTCATTAAAGTATTATTGCTAAAAAAGGAAACTTTTCAAATATTTTGAATATCTTGCTTTGAAGGTATTAAAATATTTCTCATCAGAAATGCAGAAACATTTATTTTTATTTTGTTAATTTCTGTTTACAAGGTGACCTAGATTGTATTAGAGAAAAATAATTTAAAAAGTCACTTTCAGTTTTAAAAAATATTTTAGATTTATGTTTTGCACATCCCTGAAACTCACAGGGGATATAATTAATGTGTTAATTTTTCTCTGTTGGCTAGCAAAAGGTATTTCCTAAAATAGAAGGCAATAGAATATTCCCCTGTGCAAATGTAAATTATTTATTTGTTTCATGTCTATCCAGTCCATGCTATTTATCAAAATGACTAATATGAACCTCTAGCAATCAGGAATTTATAATCAAAAAGGAGGATTAAAAAATATGCTGCCAATTAGAGAATGAACATATAAAGCAGGTGCCCATTTTCTCTATACTTATATATTGACATTTGAGGGTCAAGAAATGTATCAATACTCCAAAGTATTTAACTTTTACATATGATGGACTTGCCAACATACCTTGGTGCTTTGATTTTTTTGTTTGTTGGTTTGTTTTTCAGTTAGCATATGAATCCTAACATTTAAAAAGAAAAAAAAGTGTTTTTTTTTTTTTTTTTTTTTTTTTTTTTTTTTTCCAAATATAGAAACATGGAAAATCCACACTGACTTTAACTCTTTTGTAGATTTCTCTCAATTAAAATAAATGTGAAACTAGTCTTCTATTTTTGTGGACTGTAGGTAAAGAGCTGTGGTGGATTGTGGGATGTGCTGCAGAGAGGTAACATAAAAAAAGAGAGGACATCAAGAAAGTTGATCTAAATCTCTAACTATACCTCTTCCTGCTTCTTATTTGTGAAAGAACTCTCCAGACCCCAAAACACCAAAGAATCCTTTTCTCCACAATTTTTTTTTGGTTTCAAATTAGAATTAAGATTTTTTTTTTTTTTTTTAATAATTTTGAAAATGTAGTTCTACAGAGGCCTCAAACAATCTTAAATACATCTTTTTTCTTTTTTATTATTATGAAAAAAATGTCTGGCTGTCCTAATGCTCAAGGAAACTTTGAAGCCAAAAAGAGTCCTTTAGTAAGACCCTTTAGTAAGATCCTGTCCACTGAACTTTAAGGGTGTTGGATAAAATTAGGATTTTAAGTCAGTCCATTTTCTGGAAAGTGTGCTGCATACTCCAAGAATGTATGCAAAGGATAACCAGGGACTTTTATGATCCTGGTGACAAAAAACTTAGAAGCCCTTTTTTATTAGATATTGAAATTATTCAGTCAGAGAATCCTTGATTAGTTGCATTTGACATCACAATGGAAATGCTATTAAAATAAGATTTTTATTCATTCATTTCAATCTCATACTGTTTACAAGACATATATATATATTATATATGTCTTTTTTTCCATGTGTATACATGATTAAAAATATTTTTTGATACATTTACTTCCTCAAGGTGCATGTGATTCACTGCTAGAAGAGCTATTTTTTTCAGAAACGTGTTGCATTCCAATGTTTTTAACTAAATGTTTGTATTTTCAGGAAGAAATCAAGGTTTTTATTGAAATGCAAGGGAAGATGTACAGGTCTCAGGAGTCTTTAATACTGTTCACTGATCATTACATATCCTTTATCAAAAGGCGTATTTCTCATATCTTCATGTGAAACTCTCTCTATCTGGGAAACTAACCTTTAAGGGTGCAATTTGGCTCTGTGTATTTTGTGACTTCACAGCAAGAGCCTTAAATAAGAGAAAGTTAAATAAATGTTTTATGGAGTAGGTAACAGCACAAACCAGTAAATACCAACATACTTTTTTTTTTTTTTTTTTTTTTTTTAATATCTAACAACTAATGAACAATACACTTATAAAGAAGAAACCTCCTTGACTTAAATCAAAACAGCATTCAGTAAGCATCTGATGTTATGTCTCTGCTTTGCATGTCACTGACTGTGGCATGTGTCAGCATGACCTTATTATAGCTCCTGAAATTCTCATTAGCCCAGAAATCACCACACTGGGCTCAAATCTGAGTTCTAATTGCCCTATACATGGCACTGGTTTCAGTTCAGTGATCCTGCATCATCACAGCAACACCCAAAATAACAGAGTATTTTAATTTTATGTGACAGATAAATTAGAAAAAAAAATTCCTGACACAGGCAAATGCAGAATTGCATCTGAGAATATAAAAATATTAGTTACCAAGGAGGAAAAGAAATGAATAAAATGGCACTGAAAAGTCTTTTTCGGTGATGTTATTAAAGGACTAGAAAAAGTAAAGCAGCATCAAGGAAAGCTGAGGAGTGTTAGAGAGAGAAGATGTTTAAAGCAAGAGCTTGACAAAATAAACAGGTGATGTGAGGAAAGTTAAAGAGAACTTAATGCATGCTTGTTTCTTAAAGTGGGTGAGGCCATAGGCAAAAGAGCTAAAGATAGGGAACGTATCAAAATCAGAAGTGATATTAAAATATTACAAAACAAAAACCTAACTAGAATCTTTGGCACTAAAAATTCATGCATTCCAGAGTTCACCAAAACTCAAACTTTTGAAAACCCAGAAATTTCAGTAAGCATTAGAATGTGAGCTTTCATTTCTTAGAGAAATACCACAACATGTTTGACAGTCTAAATTTTCAGGCTGTAGGACAAAGATCTGCATATGAGACAAGCCTCGATAGTTCCTTAAGGAAATACATGAGAAAAGGACTCCTCATAGCCCCGACATTTTAGAGTTATCTCTACTCCACCCAAGGAATTCTCCTTCCTGTAATCTTCTTTGATTTTGTTCAGAGCTGAAATCCCTTCTACATGTGCCCTGCCATTCTGCTGCCCCTGTGTTTAAACATTATTACATGATGTTTATTTTCTTTCCAGAAATAGTCCCATTACCTGAGTTATCTTTCAGAATATATTTTCTTAAAATAGAAATCAGTCTTGTCAGAAAGAGATAGAAGCAACATGCCCATAGATAATTCTCAAGTAGCTGTCAAGAGTAAGTTCTGAACATAAAGAGCCTGGGAGAGGCTGAAAAAACAAAACAAAACATGGCTGTTGGTAAAACTGTAAACACATGAGAACTGGCTGACATATAATTTGGAAGTGACAACCCAGACCATCCTTATTTCTTGAATAGTATTTTTTTTATATAATAGTTTTTTTTTTTTTTTTTTTTATTAGTATTTCCCCCCAAAGACTTAAGCCAATAGAAGTGGGTATATTTTAGCTGAGGTAAACTGGACATAGCTCTATTTCACATCTTGATGAAATTGCATCTCATATGAAAAATTATTCTGCTGAAATTCCTTTGTCAAGTCAGTTTTTACCTTTGCAGGTTATGCACAGCAGAAATCTTGGATTGCACTCTCCAGTGGCTAGTTCTTGGACTGTGCTTGAACAGCCCGAGAACAAAACACACCAGCTAAGAGATAATATAGGAATTCACAAAAGGTTTGGTGAGTTTACTTTGTCAATTTTTTAGGGCAAGTATCATTTCAGAAAGAATCAGAGAGATTCCTTTTAGTTTCAGCTGTTCAAAATAGACCAGGTGTTTTACACTATGAAGGCAAATAGCTTTTTTCTTTCTTTTTGGCAGTGAATTCTGTCTTCCAACTAAAGATAGAATGAAGCCTGAAGGACAAGAAAAAATCCTTAACTCTTCTCTACAGAAGTCTACCTCTGAAGTCCTCTGTATGATTATGGACATAGACAATAGGAGCTGTTTGCAGAACTAACAGTCTTATAAATTGTAGCCCTTGTAACTATCCACCACACAGTTCCTCATTCTCAGGACCTTCCTTTTCTTATAACCAGCCTGTATGATCTTTTGATCCTTTGTCTTGCTCTAATATGGGCAAGAACTCAAACCATACCCTCTGCACCCACATCCACATTACCACTCTGTGTACCATGACCATGACGTGACCATGAAGCAAGAAATGGCAGAGGGGCACTCTGGAGCCCTGTGTATACAACTGTACAAACTGGCGGCAGGAAATAATGGATAATATCAGCTGATTTTTCTTATTAAAGCATGTTAGCATATCTCCTTTATTTAGGTGCTGGTTTGAAGAAATCACTTAGGAACTTAGGATCTTTGAGGCTTTTGCCTTTACATCAGATACAGAGAAAACTACTTAGCTGATTCATAAATTATCAGGGAGATGAGAAGAGAGGAAAGACAACAAAATTAAAAAAATTTGGTTTTGGGGAAAGTGGCTAAAGAGTGGCATGAAAAATGGAGATACTGTTGGGAAGGAGAAAAAGAACAAATAGAGTGAAAAAATCTCTGGTGAAAAAATATAATAAGAAAAGACCAGGAAAATGAAATTTTGCCCAAATGAAAAAATATAAATAGCCCTTTTTATGATCGCAATAGTAAGCCTATTGACTTAAAATCATAAGGAAGACAGGAAATGAAAATATTATTGCTGGTACAGCAGCAGTACTTGGCCTTAATGATGTATAGTACAAGGTTTATGGAATAGAAGTAGTTTATCAAATCAGAAGAACTGCAGCAATGTATACAAGAGTATGCAGGTATGGTGGGGCAAGATAGCATCTGGTATGGAGTCCAGACCACTTCAGAAACAAGTTCTGGCCTTACTAGCATCATCCCCTTGGCTCTGATGACCATTGTTCCATTTCCCTTTAAAAATTAGTACAACGCTTCTACTTGGCATATCTCTGAAAATTAATACTTGAACAAAGTACGTGTTTTTGTTTCTAGTCCTAGGCTGGAACGACATGGAACTAGAGTTTCCTGAACACATGATGGCAGCTTGGGCCTGTAAGTCATAAAACAGCCCTGGGGCAACTCTAAATGCAATGTGCCTCCTGGGAGCTGAGAGCTCTGGGACTTCAGGTGTCTCTGCTGGCCACAGCCACTGTCAGACCTGAGCTGTAAATGGAAATCCTCAGCTGCCTTCATGATGATCTCCAGACTGTAAAGTTGCTTTGTTGCTCATTAATTCAGCACTGAGTGAATGCTTCGTGTTGCTCAAAGCTTTATATGGGTTTTGAGATAGGATTCATAGCATATTATTTTTATAATCATAACCCTGTTAGCCCTGAGACAGCTATGCTCAGAGCCCATCTGTGTGTCCCTGCAACCATGGCATGGCATAATCACAAAGCAAACACAATCCAGTTGCTGATAATAAAGAATTTTAGTTCCTTTTGAAAGGCTATTTCAGAACCTCCCGCATGTGAGAGGTAGAATGGGCATCTCTATCTAATACTGCATCTAATAATCACAATCATACTGTTGAGTTTCGTTGTATTCTTATCCTAGTGCTCAAGATCTTCTGATTGTCAGTGCTCCTTGTCAGTGCTTGTCCATGTACCTCCTTTTAGAAAAAGATGTTTAATAAAATTTGAAATAAGATCGGTTCTGAAGAAACCATCCTTGAAATCTCCCACCAGGCTGAAGGAAGGATTTGAACAATAGATCCCTATTATATACCACTTAAAATTTCTTTAAATGTTCTCTTCTCTGTCTTGTCTTTTTATTTCTAATTAGATATGGCACTATATTAAATTCTTTACTTAGAATGTGGTAGGATGATTTCCCTAATTTATGTTTGCACAAAGATATCTTATCGAGAGAAAAATATTTCTTTGGATTGGCACAACCTACCCACCTTATATGTCCCCCCAGTTTTTACTTATCTTCAAGCTGTTATTAATTCTTCTCTTTAAAGAATCCTTCAAAATAATATTAAAAACCATTGCATACTAGTGAGTCTAAAAGGTCTAACCTTCTAGATTACTCTTTTAGACTATTTTTTCCATCCATTTCACTACAAGTGCTACCCTTACTAATCCATCTGTCCCACAGTGTCTGTTTTCCAATTAGAAAACTATAAGTTTTGGCTACTTGACCTTATTTTCATGTCTAGTTCACGCAAAAATAAGGGACAGAGATTATTAATCACATGAAACTCAAAGAATTTTGCTATCTATAATGACAGCAACACTTTCTTGCTTCATATTCCAGTTTCCATTAGAGCCTTTCCCCCTCTCCTATGTCAAATATAATCACCCTCACTGAACACTAAAGCAAATTATTCTTCGGGTTTAAGAGGCTATTCTGTCTGCATAGTAATGATAACCTTTTACTTACTTGATTTCTTGCTTTTTTATTTCAATATATTTTGGGTTATATACATAAATATAAAAACATATAAATATATATAAAAATAAGTTTATATTCTGTCATTTTTTAAATTGGTACTACAACCACCTCTATTTTTGTATGAACATATACATAAAAAAATGTATATTTTCAACAGCTAGGCAACTGCTGTTTACGAACAAGCAAATGTGTATTTCTGCAATACACATGCCCAAACACTGAAATAACTATTTGAACACCAAACACAAAATCTGAAAACATAAATAACGATTATTAAAAACAAATATTGAGAAAGTAGCTAGAACCTGAAGCCCTTAAAAATAACATAGGAAAAAGTTTGGCTTTTTCACAGTACATCATTTTTCTTTTGAAAAAGTTTGATTTATTATTTGATTTCTGGGTAAAATAGGTGAGCAGAGACCCTATTCTTTTGTTACTCTCAGCTTGCTCTCAATTTATTGTCATAATTCCTTTCTGATGTATTCTCTGGCTTCTGGATTTTACAGAACCGATACTTTGTCCTATTAGTAAACTACCTCTAAAATGGCAAAACAACAACAACAACAACAACAACAAAGAGGACCCTTACAAGTCATTAGGCAACTGAAACAGACCCCTGGTTCAAGATCTGTGTGTTTTTAGTTCTTGTCCTAAAATAGGATCCTAGTAGCTTGGGTGCTTCCTTGCTGCTTGGTCAGTTTCCACCTCATTATGCCCAGTGTTAGCTTGCAGGATTAGCTAATAGTCAATGGTATGAGAGGCTTGACAGAAAAGAGAAGAAAAACTATTAAATTTGATCTAGCAGTTATCCCCAGAGAACACCAACAAAGTAATTTACCCCCTTATTAAGGAGGTTATTCAGGCCAAAGCTATCAGCATTTAACTACTGCCTGCCTCTTTTGTGCATAGATATTACCTATTACTGCACCATATTTTAATGTAGTATTAGCCTAAAACCAATATTTGGGGACCTATCATATTGACAGTTTAGTTTTCCTAACAGTGTTCTTGTAAGAAATGTTAGCAAGAGAAATATGAAGATTAAATTATTAAGATATAATTAGTTTTCCTGATTCTAAGGCATGATTCTCTTATGTTGCTTATCCCACCTAATGAAAGTCAGATTTAATTATGTTTTAGATTTTGATACAAAAGGGCTTACCAGCTTTCACAAAGGATTGTATAAAACATTTTCTGAAAGCAAAATCTTGCTAGTTGTTATTTGGAAATGTAAGATAGGAGAAAGTTATGACCAAAGTGTCTGGGCACATAGATTTCCTTTCTACACAAAGTATTTTTAATACAAAATATTTCAAATGGTTCTCTGTCTGAAGACCTCAAATTCTAGATATAGAACAAAGAGGGATAAGAGAGGCAGAGTTGTAGAAATTTGAAGGTAATATGAATCTTTTTCTTTCTGGCTCCCTGTCCAGAACAGATTGGCCTAAAATTTGAGGGCTTTCACCTCAAACACTATGAATCTTGTGTGTGTCTTTGTCCAGATTTTATATTTCAGTTTTATTCTTAATAATCAAGGTGGTCAAAATTCCACTTTTTAAATTCAGCAGTAAATTCTTTTACATATGACTATTTTCCAACATCTTTTTTTTTTTTTTTCCCCGATTAACTTATATAAAATATTTTATATAATGCTTATTTAAAAATAAATCTATTTTATAAAAATGGCTATTATTTAAATATTCTCATTTATTGCTTGACTGTAAATACATATACTTATATGAAAAACTAAGGATTATTATTATTATTATTATTTTTTTTTTGTATTTTAATGAACCAAATTAAATTATTTTGTCTTTCTGACCTGTCTTTCTGACCTATTCACATTAGCCCAATATATTGGCATTCATGCACTGCATCTTGCTATCAAACTGCAATCATCTGTGCCTACTGAAAAAATTAATTTTAAAGCTCAGCAAACTCTCTTCTCTCCCAAGTCTCCATTAACTTTAAAAGTCCCAAGCTCACAAAATGTTGCATTTGGGAAAAAAAGCTCTACAGAGTCTTATGACTGCCAATATGAACTACTGGACATTTTGACTAAGATTATATTAAAATATTAAACAGTGCAGGACCTGGGCCAGACCACTGCTACTCAATCATCTAGTGGTTTATTTGTTTATTTTTATTTTTTTTTATTTATCAATTGAGAGTCAGCTATGACTCTCCCAAACAATTTGCTGGCTCCCTTCAGAGGGTTGCATGAGTCAAAGACCATTCCCACTCAGTATTTAAGATGCAACTATTCTGTTTTAGAGAAAAAAAATAATTTTACAATATCAATGTACTTGTATTAGGCCCCATCCTACCACATGGATGCTGACATTTTTTTGTTTCTGTGACAGGGGTAGACCACTGGTCTATGCCATATTTAGGTTGATGACAGATTAGTTTCAGCATATTCAGCAATCAATTTAATGGTAAATTATTGCTTGTTGATAACAAGTTTAAAATTAGCAAAAAAGCCATTTTATTGTGACGTAAAATTAATGCAAGTCTTGAACTTAAAAAAACAAAACAAAAAAAAGACACTTTTTTTTTTAATCATTTGAAGTAAGAACTAGAATTTTCAAAGGGATATATATGGTCTGAGTGCCTAAGTGCATTTTACGGTCAGAAACAATCAAAGAAAGCTGCTATTATTTACAGTCCTTTAAAGCTACAAAAAGCATCTGCAGGTTACCTTCTAGAAAGATTCATGCCAAAGCAAAGAAATTTATGTCCTAGCAGTAGTTGTCATCAATTTTAAAGATAAAAATTTGAGAATTTTAAATGGAGCATCACCAAATCCAAACACAAAGCAGCAGTTATGAACAGAAACTTCCAGAATACAATATAGATGAAATATAGTAAGAATAAAATCACTTATGCATAAGCTAATGCTTCTTGACCAGACATAAGGGTTGTCATTTCATCTTTTTTTTTTTTTTTTTTTTTTTTCATAAAAATATTTTATTGAGTTCATTATTAATGAGAAGGCAGAAAGCTGAATGGAGATTCAGTAGAATTCTCATTAATTAATTCCACCTTGGAAAAATGAACTGAAGGAATGGTGGAGTTGGAAAACATTAAGCAGCAATGGGCATCATGGTAATGAATGAAGCCGAAAGACAGGAGAGGTGAACTTCTGAAATATAAGTTGCACAAGCAACAAGGTGATTTTAACAGTAGTGAAGTCAATCCTGAAGACATAGGCTAATCTGTCTTACCATACTTTTGCATTTTTATACCATTATTTAAATATTAGGAAAATTAGACAAAGAATGGTCTCCACATTTTTTTATGTGAGACAAGTTCCAGCCTCTTTCTCAAAGTTTTGGGCCTCTCAAAAAATTTATTTGCATGGACAACTTCCTGAACATGATTTCTGCAATAATCCTTACTGGTCTATTAACTTAAATACCTTTGCAAATATTAGAAAGGACATTTAACCAATATTTTCCTGTAGCAATTCACTGTAAACACTGCTAGGCAGGTACAGCACACTTCTGGTGAGAGAAACACAAGATAAGACCTTTGATTTTCTGTGATAGTCGTATATACTCATTACCCATCCATGTAGACTACAGATCAATATTTACTGGGGCACATGCAAGCGCTACAAGAAAAAGCTTTCACTGTATATTTTGCTAAATTGTATCTTTCTTGGTCTACAAAATCTAGTAAGTTTAAGACTTGATATTTTACTATTTATTTATTCCTCTACTTTTGTGAATACAGACAGCAAACTCTATATTTTTTAAAATTTGCCAAGGTAGACTCACTTCATAATGAAATTTTGAAGTGTATGCATGGAGTATTCAAAAATCAACAACCCAGAAACACCACTTAAAAAAAAAAAAAAAAAAGTAAAAATGCTTATGTATATATTCAATAACAGCTCATAGGAAAATAAAATCTGCATCAGATGCAATTAAACAGTGCTGTAGTCAATTAATCCTAAAAATGTTCCTATGTTCATATTCTGAACACTGGTGAAAGTATATTTCTCAAGTATTCTGCTACAGGAAGCGAGTCTTTCCAAGAAGTAATGTATTTTACACTTTTTTTGATAGAAGTTTATAGATTTTTTTGACTAGTTAGAACAAATTGGAGTTTACCAGTGGTTTGGATATGTAAGAGTCATTAAGCAGACAGTGATATCTAGTATTTGCTTTTAATCAAGACTTAATTCACTTTGAGAATACTTGATTTTAAAACAATTCTTTGAACAACACCTACTTGAGGTCTTGGGAAGGTTCTGCTCTGATATGGGGTGTCTCCACAGAGTGCCCAAACACTGCCCCTTCCGTGCCTAAAATACATAAATAAAATACAGTACAATTACTTTGAAAAATAAAAACACATTGAAATGTATGATCACAAATTGACATTTTTAGGATGAAATATCTGATTGAGTCCTTTGTTAATGCCTATCAGTGTTTCTTCATATTTATGCTAGCATTTCTATGTTAGAATCTGGTCTGATCACTTGAGACATTAGACTACCACTTATCAGTAGGTGAATTTCACATAAAAATCTGAAAACATTTATACAACCAAACTTTTCAATGCTGACTTGCTTGAACACTCATTTTAACACTGCAGATGGATTGCTTTTCTGATAAGGAAAAGAATATCATAATTTTGTTTGAAAAACAAACAAACAAAACAAAATAAAGCAAAAACACATTTTAAAAGTACCTACTCATTTTGATTGATGGTCATTTTGATTACTTAAATTGAGATCTCAAGCTTCCTAAAGTTTTGAAATATCAGTCTTCCATCTTAAGTTGCTAGCCTAAATCTCCAAGAGTTCCAGAGCCTCATTCCATCAGCCCTTTGACAGAAATGCTTTTCAAAGAGACTTATTTGGAATGTCCTTTTTTTAGTGTGTGTGCTGATAGGGGATGACTACCACCTACTGGGCACTCAAAATCCGAGATAGAGAAAAATGGGTTCCTATTTCTAAGACTGAACTTATTCTCTACTGAATTTTAATTTCTACAACCAGACCCAAGCTGCATATGGAAAGTTCACATTTGTAGTTACATGACTGAGACTTTTCATTGAAAAAATGCTTTTTGATGAAAAATTTAGGGCTCTGAGAAATATTCACTGAACTTATTTGAAAAAAAAGGCCAATTTTCACACAATTCACTTTTAAATTAATGATTTTTAAAGAGAGAAAAAAAAGAAAATTTAGTATACATATGATTACAGCAAGTTTTTTGTTAAAATAAGAGAATACTCATGAAACTGACACATAGGCAACAGCACTATAAAATCAGTATTTCTCTTAACTCTCAGACACAAAGACTGAACATATAACAGTCATTTATATCACTCAATTTCCATTTTATGGACAGCAATAGTCTACCTCTGCTGTTAGGCATTCAAATGTTATGGAGAACCACAGGCAGGAAAAAGAAGCACGTTTTTATACCTAAAAGTATTCACAGAGGTGCTGTGTAGGATCTGCTTTTTAAAATCTGATGATCCCTTGCAGTTCTGCTGCCTTTAAGGGATAGGAGTATCATGCCTGTATAGCCTTAATTTCTGTTACTCCAAACTGAAATCTTATCCCCATCCATAATGGCATGCAAAAAATCCCAGTGGACCTGAACACTGTGCATCAGAGGGTACTTCCAGATCACATTCACCTCTATAATCAGTAGATTTAAGTATTTTCAAGTCCAAGGGCTCTTTGTATTTTTTAAGGTGGAAATGGGATACGAAGATGCAAAAAACTGTGCAGAATATCAATCTTATGAGAAGACCACAGCTGTAATGTTTGGAAGAGCAGAATTAATGCAAAGATGCATAGAACATTACTATAGTGATGGGTCAGACACTAAATCAATCATAAGTGCCAAAGATAATATTATGGAAAGACTGATAATGGAAGATTTTTTGGAAGAATTTTATTTTTTTTTATTATTATTATTTTTTTTCTCCATACATCCAAAACTGCAGGTATAACATCTTTTGTGGTAAACACTTTATGCTCAAAAAATATGGTATCAAAAAATAACACGGAAGAACATCTCCCTTTTACTTTACACTGGAAGAAAAGCAGGCATATATAATTCATATTTAGAAAGGAAATTAAGAAGGATCAACCAAACAGAATTTACTGACATGTTTCAAGCAGTAAAGTAACAGGATCAAGAAAAATGGAAAGGAACTACACAGAAAATGGGAGACATGTAAGCTTGTTAAGCATTACTTAAAAAAACAAAACAGAAGAGAAGCTACAGGAAGGTATTATTTATTTTTTAATTCATTATATAGCACTTTATATTGCTTTGATGAGAAGTTAGATCATGTTCTGTACTACTTAGGAAATGGTACTAGAAAAAGATTTTTTTTGGTGCACAATATATATATATATAAATTAGGATTCAAAATGAATAGTATGATTTTTTAATGAAATATATCTATTGTAGGTATTTAATCACTTTCAATATTAAAATGTTTATTTTTTTACAGAAATAAGACAAGGATGTAATAATTGTAGTTCCTGACCTACAGAATCATAACCAAGACCTACTTTGAGATGACTGGAATTCTAGACAGGGACAAAGAAAAAAAAAAAGAAAAGAAAAAAGATTTGAACCTTCAAGCCCTTTCAAGTACAGCTCAAAAGGAAGTAGTTAGGGAACTGAATTCAAAGGAACATGAGTTAGAATGGATAGCTATAGAAAGTGAACCTTTCAGAGGAAATAAAATAGCAAGGGCAGTGAGTACATGTAAAAGAGGTAAAATCAAAAGTGTGAGTGTAACTGAATAAAATTACTCCCACCTCCAGCTTCCAGTGGAAAAGAATGAGTTAAGTAAATACTTCACTAAGGAAGAAGCATCTGTGAAGACAAAGTCTTGGTCAAAGAACATCAGTCTCTGTACAGTTTGCTGGATAAATCTCAGGAAGTAACATCAGTCAGGCAAAAAGGCCAGAAGTGTATTTATAGAAAAAGCTACTTATGCATAGCAGATTTATAAACACCAGACATCTAAAATACACTTTTTTTGACACAAAGCAGATCAAAGTAATCCTTTCAGCCCAAGCAATAGTCACACATTTCCACCAAAACTGAAACTAAATGTATATTCAGAATTCAGAGAGACCAATGTAAACTACGCATTTCTGCTCCATTTACTGGTTACTGAAATTCAGCCTTTGGGAAATGATGAGTTTCATAAAATCAGTGGAAATACAATGTTGGTACTGGACTATATTCAGTTACGTATGTGCACGCTGAGGAAATTTTGTCATTTATCTAACAAGCAAATGATCCTTTCTTGATTTATGAGTTAGCTCACAGAACAACACTGGTACTTTTTAATGACTTAATAACTGACTGGAATAAAATGACCAGCACCTGAGCATATTGCAAAAAGAATACAAGTTAAGAGTTGATAAGCCACGAATAAAAAAGTAATAAATTATTTTGCTGAGAAAAATCAACCATACATTAGCATTGTCCCACCCACATTCTTCTTGCAACAAAATCACCTCAAATGCACTGACAATGGATTTGCTTAGCATTTTGATGTGCACAAATTATGTAGCATTGCAGCATCACAGGCACAGCTGAATCTTATTGCCTTGATCTTTCCCTAGGCTTTTCAGAAACATCAGGTAACAATATGATGAAGTATTACAATTATGCAAGTGTTAGGCTGTAATGCCAATTTGTCCTCTGAGTTACAGTTTTTAAAGAAGAATTTGTAAACTTTTTATCACTTTTGAGGCTTGCCATTTAACTCATTGTAAATTCATTATTAAGTTAAAGCATCCAAAGGTTTCACAGAGAAATATGAGTAATTAATCAAGATTGCTTTACCACTGCAGAGACCTTGAAAACATAGACTTTTTATTCTAAGAGTTTAATTCCTATTAAAAACCCCCCAGTACTTAATTCTTTCACCATGTGCGCATAGCTAAAAGTGTCTTTGTGGGATTAGCTGTCCAACACTAAGACCTTGGAAAGGTTGACCACAGCCAGACTGAAAAAAAAACACTGAGTTATTTGTCTAGACATATCAATGATCATAGAAAGACCACAGAAAATACTTATTCATTAAAAGCCCAGTTATTATAAATTATCTTGCACAGATTAGAGACCTAAAGGAGTCAGAATGCAGCTTCTGGGCCACACATTGATTATGCAGCTCTTCAACGCTTTCAATTAAAAAAAAAATATTGGAAATGTAATTTAGCTAGATACTTATATTAAAAAAGCATGATGAAACTGGAGTTTTCCTAGGGAGAAATACAGAACTGAAATGAAAGAAATTAGGTTATTTTGTGGAAACACAATTGGCCTGATTGTTGGGATTTCAATCTTGCAGAGTCTCTCAGCAGCAAAACTGACTAAGGCTAAAATTTGAATTTATGGTATTTATATGGCCACATAGGAGTTATAATACAAGCATGAAGCTGTAGTATGTCTCAACTAGATGCAGCTGTTTATATGTAGACTAAAACATGAGCATTGAAGGCTTCAGAGTTAAGTCATTATTTAAAAGTCATTATTTAAAATTTTTGAAATGAATTATTTAGATTCATTACACAAAGACCTTGAACATGACAAATGTTTTATGTGTATTTTTTACATGGCAACATTACTAAAGACTTGTCCTAAGCCTTTCATTGTGGTAAGAAATGTGACTGACTTCCCTGATAAATTAAAATTCTGTATCTTCAGTGTAATAAATTTTGATCAAAGCAAATCCAAACTCCAGTAACTCCAGTAAATACTTGAAAAATTGCAAAAAACAGTATTTATCTTCTCAAGTCATGGTAACTTGCATGGAGTACACACACTGTAATAATGGTGTGCAGTTAAGACTCCTCCTAGGTAAATGTGGCAAAGCAAATAAAACTGGATTATCCCTATATATTCTTTAACTCAAACATTTACTTGCTTATAGGTACATATCCAAAATCTATGTTTTGCATAGTTTACTATGTTGAAAAAGTGAATCAATTTGGAAAAAAAAGTATTGAATTGAGCATAGAGGTAGCATAATTAAATTAATAATTGGATATCAATATTCTAAACGCTATTTCTTGGATTAAAAAAAGTCATTATAAAACAAAAATGCTGAGAATTAAAATTAAAACTGAGTATTTCTTCAAAAATGAAATGAATTTGAAAAACATAAGGGTTTTACAAATAACAAGTTTTAAAAAATAATAATTTTAATGACATCGATTGTTTTCCCATAGAGTACAAATCAGAGATAAATATGAAAATAAAAATGATTAACAATTTTCTGCTTGAATTGATACAGTCTCCCTGAAAAGCTACAAAAGCTATACGTATGTATGAATAGATTTAAGCCTTATATTTAAATTTCACAACAAATAACTGCTAAAAAAAATAATAACAAAACAACAAAACAACATTTTTTCCTAAATATCAATGATAGTCTGTATTATTATTATTTTTTCTTCTTGTAAAATGGTGAAAATAATTAAGGGTTCACTACAGAGGGAAACAGAGTAGAAAATGTCCTTCAATTCAAAAATTGAATTTTAATTGTATTATTTTTGTAATTAATAGATCCAAAAGGGAGACTGTATTTCCATTTGGTTTTAGAAGACAATCCTAGGATCTGGAAAACCCAGACTTGTGGTATAATGAATACTTAATTCAGTTACAAATTAGAATAGCTCTTTCCTTGATGAAAAATTAATGATTCAATGAAAGAGAGGACAATCGAACAGTCAGTAGCTTGGTAACCAGGGTACTCAGCTAGGATGTGAAAGAATGGGACATGAACTTGCATCTCCCAAGTACAAAATGAAGGCTTAAACTTCAAGACTAACTGAATTTCAAATTATTTTTTACTACAAGTAAAATGTCTTGCATTTGTACAGAATGCTGTGGAAAAACTTGGGAATCTCACAAGGGAAAATGTGAAGATAAGAACACTATTTCTCACCTAGTTTCAAAAGCAACCAGTGATAATCTCCCACTTCGAACTTGAAAGTGTTGGTGCTCACCTATATAACCTAGCCAGGAACGTCTACACAATTTGATTCAAAAAGGTCTAAAAGAAAATAATTCATGTTTAGTTTTTTACAAAAGGAAAGGATATTTGCCCTTCAGTTAGATATTCCATAATTAAATGGAATTTTGAAAAGTATAAAGTTCAGAGGAATTTATCAGGAGCTCCTCTGCTAATTCTAAACATCTCATTAGTTGCCTAACTTAGGAGTAGAAATGATTTATATTTTATCTATAGCCAAAAATGAGAAAATGGTATCTCCAAGGTTTAGTTAACTACTGATACTGAACTGAGACTGGAGTACCAATTTTCCCAAACTAATTGTTTGCTTTTAACATTTGATCATCCATTGAGACACCTGAATTATATCTACATTGGAAAAGCTTGGTTGGAAATCTCACTTTAACTAGATCAGAAGTCATCTAAGTCACTCTTAGTGTTAGAACTGATTGATAGGGTGCTTATACAGATATATAGGGTGTTTAAGGAAAGGTGGAATTGACATTTAGGACATGGTTTAGTGGGTGATATTGGTTGTAGGGGGATGGTTGGACCAGATGATCTGGAAGGTCTTTTCCAACCTTAATGATTCTGTGATTCTATAATTCTATTTTAGTAGCAACTGCTTTATGCCATATCTGGTATTCAAGAAAAGCTGAAGATGCACTTAATGAATTTTGAAGTCACCACAAATACATGTCAGGACTGCACGTATATCTGCAACTATATAACCAATTTGGTAATCAAAAATAATTATGATTTTATTAAACACTCAGAATTAACTACAAAACTCCCAACTGCTGGATAAAGGATTAGAAATTGTTTTAAGAACTTCAAAGCCTAAATTTGGTTGTTTTGTAGGGACATGTAATTTTCATCTTGTTTTGATATCATACTTTCTATTATAGGAGCAAGCTTACTTCCAATGTTTAGAATTATATATCTTTACATGCAAGGATTGTGAATCATCTCTTTTACTTTATAAATGTAATTCTTATCTTGCATAATCACTGGTTCTTTCTGATTTCAGGATATGTAAGATTATATCTCAGATATTTGATTTTAATTGGGTGAAAAAATATGATCAAACTTATGATTTTATTCTGTGTTCCCAGACTTTGCCTGCCTCCATCGTTTCTTATCTCTTTGCATGGAAAAAGTGTACAAAATGACAATGACCTTTCAGGTGATTGTTTTACCACCATTTTCTAGTCCAGAAAAATTATGTGCATTATGTCAGTGTATGTACCGATGATCATGACTGTTTTCACATTTGGCATTTTGTCATGGAACTTTTGAACTAGACAGTTTTGTCTGGTGTCTGTCTTCTCTCAGTTTGCAGAGAGAAATGGTGTTATTTCTGGAAGCTCTTAAGATCTGCAAAGCAAATTTGAAATTCTTAGTTTAACCTGAAGGAAAACCTAATTTCAAGATAGATAATTTCAATGTTTCAAAGGAATATAGCTATCAGAGAAAATTCAAGATGTAAAACCATTTTTTGTTTTCAGGTAGATGGATTACAGAGTTGTACTCACTTCACATTTTTAGTATTTTGATTATTGACCTTGTCAAATATATACCAATAATCTCTTTCGGAAATATGAAAAGAGACATATATGAAAAGAACCTGATCAGCACCTGTGAAGCGGACGGATGGAATATCCCCAGTCATAAATCAATGCTTTTTCAGATACAAGGACATTTTTACGGTTTGGACAACTCATCTTAGCCTATTTATCTGGGAAAGGACACAACCTGGATTGCCATGTGGCAATTAGATCTTTGCAATTAGATCTGTATGTAGACTTTATGGTGAGATCACAAATATCTGCTGCTTTTTGGTCTGGGGACCTACAACTGATTGCCAAGATAGGCTCTGATGGACAGGTGATATTCGTACATGGTGTTACTAAAAGCTGGAATGTGAATTCTGTATTCTATTTCCTGTCTGCCTTCCTGTCAGAAGCTAACAGAATTTCAAAGACAGCAGATATCACAATGTCAAATACTTAAATGATATGATCCCAGTATCTATAAGATTTCTGTATTTCTCAGTGTTTCTACCTTCCATGATAATTCAGCTTTTCTGAAATATTAGCACTATCTACTAACAAGTGAGATTTTATGTTGTGTACTGGGATTTCAAAAACCCAGTCTCAAGATTTTGGAAACTACATTGCAGAATGGGAGTGTGACTACAACATCACCAGTTTTCTACTTGTGACAAAGATTTGATACAAGAATATAGAAAATGTGCTGAGGAAGAACATTTTCAAAGAAAGGTTACTTGCAATAATATGCATTTCCTTCTGTTCTCTACTATCACTGCAGCATAATGAAGAATTGTTATGATTATGTGATAATTACTGCTGCGTTCTTACAATTTACTTGGGTTTTATTTATGCAAAAGGAAACCACAAAACAGTAGGACTATTATCAAGATTTTAAAAATAGATCTATTGTATCATTTTTACTGTGTAGCAATTAGGATGCTATTGATAAATTACAATCAAATATTTAGATAAATGCATTTGTTTACCCTCTAGAGGGCACTAACACAAACAGAAGAAGTCTATCATATACAAGGATATAGCATGTATTAAAAAAGTCACTGTAGAAATGCCTTTAAATATTTTTGAATTCATGAAAAAAATAAAACATGAGAAGAAACCTCACATATATTTTTGTAATGCTGAAATGGAGACACATTTATATAATGCATTTTGTGCCTGTTAAACCAAATTGAAACAAAAGTTTTAGTACCTCCAATTACTGAAAGTCATTTTTTTTTTTTTTCCCCCAAATATGAGAATATCAGAAATAAAATGGTATAATGTCAGTTCTTCACAAGGTTGTTAGGAAGTTTCTATTTGATATTGCCACTAGTTATCTTAATAATCACCTATTACAACAGCCTTTTTTTTTTTTTTTTTTTTTTTTTTTTTTTTCCCCAACACTTTATTACACTTAATTATCTGGGTTCCTCTTTAGAAAAGTAATCAGCTGAATATAGCACATTACAGCCTGGCATTCCTACAGTGCAAAATGGCAAATGTCATTACTGCAATTTTAAATAGAAATTCTGTAGCTGTGAGGGAGACAGTGAAAGCACAACAATATTTTTGTCTCTTAAGAATATTCTCACCTTCAAGTTCACATAGCAGTTAAGCAAACCTTTTAATTTAGCAACAAAATGGATGCAGATGTATTTCACCTCTTAACTACAATGATACCAGCAATGATAAGAGCAAATATATACCAGCAATGGCCACGTTAGCAAACATGGGCCTATGTATGATCTCTATTAATCACCAGAAAGACAGCATGGTTTCTGCAAATAAAGGACAAGATATTACAGCATGTTGCATTATGCTAAAGCTGGCCAAAATACACATCTTTTCTCGAAGTAAGACAAAAGTTTTTACAGGCAAGAACCACAAGAGAGTCGCCATGAACCTTACAGAGGCTGTGGGAAGAGGGTTTATGGCAGTAGCTTACTGCTAGGTCTTACACTCCATTTTCAAGATTGGACTGAACTTGTCACAGAGTAATTTGCAGGGCTGGTCTCAACAGTCACCAAGGAGCAGTATCAGGAATCTGATTATAACCACAATTCAGATTACCAGGCAAGCCTCAAAACAGCCAAGCTGTGTCATGACTCTTGGGGCATAACCCTAGTCTAGTGTTTGCTCTTTTACTGTTAGTGAGTCAAAAGAGACTCAAAAATGACTCTGCAATACACCTATCATAAATTCACCAGAAGGCTTAAGCATTTTTAATTGCTTTGCTGCTAAGGAATGTCTGGCAAAAGGCACAGAAAGACTTCTGCATCAAAAATCTGTGTGATCAGCTGCCAGAGAAACCTGTTGTTCATGTCCTCTTAGAAACTAAGCTGCATTATATTCAGGTGCTTTCAGAATAGAATACTGAACACCAGGTACCACCAGGACTGTCAAATCTGGGGAACAGAAAGTCAGGCAGTTTGACAGCTATCTTGAAAACACTTTTTTTGCTTTAGCTTTTTTAAGTTAAAATTACAGAAATAACGTATTTCCTATGTCCAGCTACAAACAAAAGACCACGTTAGAGATAGTTTAAGAAACAAAAAGAAATCTTTTCTTAATTTGCATGTTCTTCAGACCATGTCTGAGATTTATTTTCCTGCATTACTCAGTTAATTTTTGTAACGATAACGATTAGCAATCCAGTATTTCAGCCCTCACTGATAAGATCCTCATTTGGAAAGACCTCTGTTCTTATAAACATCTGACCTTCCAAATAAATTTATTTCCTTTAGATTCAATCTTCCTGGTCCTTTACTTTCACTCTGCCCTTCAGACATCTTAGCACAGTAAGTAGTGTTGATTTTTTTTTCTTCTTTTCAGCAGGGTACTTCCTCTGCCCCTTTCCTTGTTTTGTATTGAAAGTTCCTCTTAATGTCTATATTATTTTTTCACGTAAATATTTTTCCATAATAAAATTGTTCTGAGAAACTTTCAGTTTTGCTGTCATAATGAAAAAAAAAAATCATTAAAAGTTCAGAAGCTCTAATTGGTTTTTAGATTTCACCCTAAATCTAAATATAAACTGGGTAGGCAAGACCATGAATTATAGTGAGAAGAAAAAAACCTGCAACTATAAAAAGCCTGAAAACAATCCTGACAGCTCAAACATGAAACAAACTCATTGATAAATATTCTTTCTGCACAGTATGCTTTATCTACTGGGTTTTCTCTACTCCACACTGTGAGTGTAAAAACACATTTAAAAAAATCATCCATCATTTCATAATGCTGCTAAGATAAAAATAGCAAAAATAATGCAGCTGGTTTGCTTGATATGAAAATAAATATTTCAAGAAAAAGTGTTTCCCTTTGATATTTAATGAGAAAAGACTTTCAGATGAAACTACCAACTCCAACTCATGCCTTTGACCATAAACTAGGAAAAGAAATTTTCAAGCGAATCTAGCCTTCTGCTACCACTAGTATTTTGCTTTGTTGATCTTTGATCCATCTTGTGTCTTGGCATGTGGTATCCTGGTACTTTGAAAGCTTTATATGTACTGTATCTAGACCTTTGATAACCATTACACACTTTCTTTGCAGAAAGTGAAGCAGAAAAAGGACATGAAAACAGCACTATTTCTAGTTACACTGTGAATGACATAAGCTATAGTACTTGCCTGTCACTTCTATCACACTTGATATATCAGATTGTTTTAGAATGAGCATGGGAAAAGTCTTAAGGGAAAAGTCTCCACTTGAGCTAAATGACATTTTGGAATTTGTAAAGAAATAAGACTGTCTGGAAGAACTGGAAGACATTCGTCATTTGTGTGTGCATGAGTGTATGTGTTATGCACAATTGTACAATATGAAGTTATAATTAAAAAAAAAACAACTTTTGGAAAAAAAAAATAAACATTAGAAATGATGGACAATGAAATGAATGAGAATGCCTTTTAGGAATGTATCAAGCATAAAAAATATGCTACTAGGTTCATTTATAAGCACAGAAGATAAGTAAAAGATAAATTATCTGCAAGGAATTTAAATACTTAATAGGAAGAGATCCTTTTTAAATTTTTTATAAATTTAAAAAGAATGGGAATGATAATTACTGCAGAAGGAAAATCAAGTGACTCAATAAAATCTCAGCCATGATCCAAGATCCTAATGGCTATTTATTACTCCAGTCTTTCAATGTTCCTCGTTGTGTTTTAGCTTCAGTGGTACAACTCGCAGGACCAAAATTCTATCACACATACATTGTAGGATTAGTGTCAGAATGTTTTGCTATTGGTCTTGGAGATTCAAATCCAAAGGACAGACAATGATGTTCTGGAAAAGGTAAATGTGCTCATATCAGTGAGATAATTAAAATGACATACCATGAGTGAGAAAAATTTATAACAACCTGTGTTATTCATAGTTTCTACAAAAAAAAACAAAAACAAACAAACAAACAAACAAACAAAAAAGACTGCAGAAATACTGACTACTTAACTGATGAGTCCAGTCTAAGTACAAAGCTTTGGTGAACTTGGGAGTGAATTTATTTTATTTGTTCAGGGCTCATTCTTGCTTCTAAACAATTAAAAGGAAAGCCCTAAACTGATGTCAAGCTCCAGGTTCCTTTCACTTGATGGGGGTTTGCAAGGATGAAGTTTTATATTTGCCTTGATAAAAAAATTCTATAGAATGAATTTACTGAAAAGAATATTTGTTATCACAATGTTTTGAAAATGAGTATGGTAAAAAACATCTTGGTATTTTAATTACAGGTTTTGCATGGGCAACTAAATTCCAAGGATTAAGTTTATCCAATAACGAAACAAACATACTTCTAATGCATGTCATAATAGCTTGGATTTAAAATCCTAACAAGTCACAACAAAGTAACCATGACCAAAGCACCATCATGAATTATTTACTGAAATTCAAACAAGAATTAAAAACTAGAGAAATGCACTACGTTTGCATGTTTCACAATGGAAAACACACATTTCTACAGTGGAACTGCCTAACGTAACTTAAAAAACTACATTACTTCTATTGTTAGGAAACTGTTTGAGCCTGGTGTTACTTATACATTTAAAGAAAGAAGCTATGCTGTCAGGGGTTCTTAGATCAGTTCCATGACTACAAAATTATTGTCACTGTTGTGTTCATCTTATTGCGGCCTAAATAACCAAGTAATACACAAATCTAGGATTTAAATTCTAAGAAAGAGGAAGGAAGAATAAAGAGATGAATTCCTTAACAGAAGTGATCAGCTGAGGTCTAAAGAAATTGAAAGGGGTTCTCCAAGAAAGATGCTTGATCTGATCTGGAAAGTCCATTCAGGGGCTACAACAATGAAATTTCCATTTTCAAGACTGTATATGCTGGATGGTGCCGTTAGACTTCAAGCAAGGGAAAACTTATTTGTAACTATGTATAGTATTCTGTTTAGGCTTACCTTAAGATGCTTGTCTGATGATCAGGTCTTAGAAAGAGGAGGTTTGCCACTGGAGCAGTGCCTGCTGTGAAAACCTGGTTTGGCTGACGGAAGAATTTGGAATAGGAATGGTAGTAGGTAATGAAGTTCTATTCTATCTGAAAGACTTGTGTTCATCTTAATGACAGCTCTTCTAACAAATGAAAGTTTTCACAAGGTAAAGAAATAAAGCTGTAAGTAACAGAAATAGTCAAGCTGTCAGTAGACTGATAATAGACGATAGACTGAATAGACTTGTCAAATAGTCAGTAGACTTGTGGGTGGGATGGGAACACTGAAGGACTTCATTGGAACAAGGGAGAGCAATGGCATTAAGCCTAGATGAAGTGGTGCAGACATTAGATTTGGTAAGCTTTCTGCCTGTCCCTGAAAGCCTGCCTCTGTCTCATATGCTGAAAGGCAGCAAGAAAATCCAAGAAAGTAGGCGCTGGCTCTACAAACTTGCTGGACCTCAGTGCAGAGCACATAACCTTCCTTCTACAGCAGGAGAGCTATCCCAGCTCTCTCGGAATAACCCATTATGATATGATTTCCTAAGAATTTACAAAGAGACATCTGTATTGCTCTAATTAACGACAAGGAAAATCTTAAGAAATTAATAAAATTATTTGCTATTTTTCTTTTACATTGCAAAATAGAATAAAGGAAATTGCAGTTAGTTTGAACAAAAATACATGCAAAAGTCAAAATGAGTGCTTTGTAATTTGTAGGCTTCATGAATGATTAGTAGAGAGAAAAATGGGTAGAGCTGGGCACAAATGCATATACTGATCTTTTTTTGGTACACTACCAACTTGATTTTTTCATACCAAATGTTTTATTAAATATAAAAAACCTTAAAGAGTATAAATAAAACTAACATGTTAGTTAGAATTATTCTAGTGTAAATTTCTGCCAAAATTCTGACTCTTGTATGAATGTTGTAGGTAGAACCAGCAGTATATTGTTATACTGCCATCTTCTAGACATTATGAAACCTAAATGACCTTGCTAAATTGTCTGAAACACTAAGTATTTCACAATAAAAGCTCACAAAATCTACTAATTTCATATTTTCTACAAATTGTTAGCAAATAATATGGACTCTTCATATATCAACTATAAATTATTCTCCCACAAAAAATATTCTTTTTTTTTTTTTTTTTTTTTAATGCAAGGGAACTTTTTTATAATTCCTGAATAAATTCAAATGGGAGGTAAAGTTCCTTTAGTTTGTTCTGACAAATAAGAGATCAGCAAAGCCCAAAACATTAGTCATAATGCATTAAAATGGGATAATAAATAATATGAAGCATTTAAAATTATTTAAAATTAGAAGATTTTATGTGGATCGTAGAACTACCTGCAACAATTAAAATTAACACAAAGAAGATTTATTTTAAACAAGCAGAGACTTGTGAGAAGTGTGCTAGTAATAGCTGCAAAGAGTAGGACACTGCTGCTAAGTTTACAAAGAAGGAATTTTATTGAATTCTTATTAGTTGGTTTGTTACTGGAGATAAAAATAATAATAATAATAAAAATCTGATCTGCTCTAAGGCTCATTCTTTGCTGTGATCATTAAGTTAAAAACCAAATCAGGATCAACCATCTCATCCTCAAGAGCATTTGGCACAATTATGTGGAACAAAATGCTGAAATTCTACATTCTCTACAGCTAAATTATTCCAGTGTTTCACTATTTTTTCCATTAAAAGTCTTTTATTTTTACAGATAGAGAGGATTCCTTGTTTTTCAATAGGCTGATTCTCAAGGCCTCAAGACTGTTATCATATTCCCTTTGATACTCTTTTCTTCAAGCTGAACAGCAACATCAACAACTAATCAATCTCATGGCTCTGGATTTTGTCCAGTTATTTACTGAACAATGATTATGCCAAACTGGACAAAATGCTTTGGATAGGACCTTGCCAGTGTAGAATAAAGCAAATCTGCAGGCTTTAGTCTTGTTTATACACTCCAGCATGATGTTTGACTTTCTTGCGTCACATGATGTTCTCAATTCATCTTGTGATCCAAAATCCTTCCTAACTTTTTTTGAGGATTCCTGTTAGTCTTACGAATTCTCTGCAATTTCAAAACTGACCACCGGAAGTCAATTTGATTTTGCTTTGTCATTGTGTTTTCTGGTAACTTTCAAAGAGGGGATGTTCTCATAACACTGTGGCTACCCTACCACAATTTTCCTTCCCACGGATTAGGTACGCTTCTTACATTACTTTTTCAACACTGTGTCATCCTTATAATTCATAAATCTTTTGTATAGCCTACATTTTTACCTATACTTTTTCCTAAAAGATGGACATCTCAGTAGTTAAAGCAGACAAGAGACCCCCAAGCATTCCAAAATGCTATTGCCAGATCCTGTGCATTAGATTCTCTCTCTTTTTTTTTTTTTTTTTTTTTCTTCATTTATAAAAAACCTTCACCTGTATAATCTTTTTTGGTATGCTTGTCAATATTACCACATACGTTCCTTGCCCTTTCATCATTACCCATGAGAATCCATGTGAATTCTGAACTTCTGAGCAGTTATGCATTCTTTAGATGCATCCGTTTCTGCTTAAATACTGAGGGTTTTGCTTTTATGAGATGATTTCTACCACATACACTTTTATTTATTTATGCTGATTTTTGCCAGTCTTCTTTCTCGAACTTACATTACCCATTCTGAATCCTTATACACTTTTATCTATAATTCTGTCTACACTTAATCTTTATACATACTTATGCACTTTAGTACTTTCTGCACTTTGTGCAAACTCATGTTATATCCTTTTAATTCTAATATTTATTCAAACGCTTATATACATTGATGATATTTTACTATAGCCAAAATGATGTTTGTGTCTTGGTGTGCTGAATTTAATGCTGTCAGACACTGTGAAATGTAAACCTGTCATTAGCCACAATGAGGACAGGAACTTACAGTCTCAATATAGACCGAAGGCTGCAGGCCATATTTTTTATAGCAGATTTTATTTTTTCTGGAATGGCTTTCTATGAGTGAAATTATTCCAAGCTTATAGGAATTTGCTATGAATAAGCTTTGAGATATATTGCAGAGCTAAAATAATTTAAATCTACATTTTTCAATGCTCTGCCTGCATACCTGGTTTATAAATATCTATGGATAATAGTGAAGTCCAGTGTTACTGTTGGAAAAGTGCTAACTTCTCCTCTGAGTAAAGCGTTGTTTCAAATTGTGATTGCCATGGATTCAAACAGTACCTTCCTGTGAGTACTTCAGTAATGTGATGTGTCATATCCAAAGTCAGAAATAGAAATTACAGACTATGCTGCTAACTATTCACCCTTTGCAGCTTTTCCATATCAGAAAAATGTATATATAAATATAGTTTTCATTTATCCATTTTATTGGAATCATTGTTTGTACATATATAGAGAAAGAAGAGAGGAAAAAGTTACAGCAAAGATCACCCTGTAGTATATCATGTTTTGAACATTCAAGGTAAAAATTACAGTTAAACTTTGAAGGCAGAAACATATGCTTATTCAAAAACAAAACACTCCCAATAATCTATATTTATGTCTTTGTTTTAGAATAAACTTACAGTTCTATATTTATTCTTCCGGTTGTTTTCTACCTAACTTTAGTTCATTGACATATGTTTTGTAAGAATAGTATATGACATATCCTCATATAATTGCACCATGCAATTTATGCCTACTGAATACATTAGCTCATACTGAACATTGGATAAAAATTTTGCCATTTAGCCATTTGCCATTTTGCCTCTTCCCCCCCCCCCCCCCCCAAAAAAAAAAAAGCCACTCTGTAGTGGCTTCACATAGGATTCAGAGAAGACAAAGTGCAGTCCTGACATGTATTACATGAAGCACAGTAAGAGGAACAACTGTGTATTTTTTGGAAAAAGTCAGATGCTAGCAATATTTCCTAAAATGTAATGGCATTCCTCTTGTTTCAAAAGCTTCACAAACTGAAATTTAAATTAGCTCAACTTTCCAGCATTTAAGTAGAATACTGTTCCAGGAAAAAGCAAGGTATTTTTCGTCTGCACTATCATTATTATATTGTCTCCAAATATCCCTTTTGTTGAACCTAAATCCTATAGTGCTTTTCAGCCTGACCCTTATGTTCAACATTCCTTTTTTTTTTTTTTTTTTTTTTTTTTTTTTTTTTTTTTTTTTTTTTTCCCAGGCAGTAATAAATCACAAGGAAGTATTTTAAGGCAAAAAAAGGAAGTGAAAATGCAGGAGCTCCTTTATGATTCACCTTTCCCTCCTGTGAGTAGCTTTTTTAAAAATAGAGATGGGTCTGACTGCTGTAATTTAAATGTGCATTTTCACATCTACCAAAGCCTGAGGGCATGCAAGTGTCAAGTTTAACTCAGGTTTTTAGAGTTGGAATTTTACTACAAAATCTGAATCCAATTAATATCCAGTTCCTTTATCAAACCCTTCTGAATGTTTAGTGTTTTTTTCAAAATTAGTTGGTTTGGTCTGATTTAAGATTTATCTCAGTTTACTAATAATGGGACAATTTTCTACTGAACTCTAACACTTATATAGACCGTGTAGACTTGCCTGTTATCAGGCCATTCAGATCCATGAAAACTGGAGTTGCTGTAAATTATCTCTGAACTCTGGCAAAGTCATTCAACGGGGAATGTGCAATATGACTGGGGATATGATTACACCTACTGGAAGTTTTCCCTAAAAATCTTAATTCCTAGATTGGCAACAAATATCCAATACTGTAAGCTTGATGTCAAAGGTTTAACCCGAAGACAGATTCAATCTGGAAGTTAGAATCAGTCAATAGGATCAATATTGTCCTGTATTCCTGTACTTGATCAGAATAAATAGTCTCTTCACTAACTTAGGGAAGCTACTGGCTATGTTCTGCCAGCAGTTTTGAATGAAAGAGGTGATAGTCCAGTTTTTTTTTTTTTTTTTTTTTTTTTATAACTGATAATATCTCCTCTCCCCACTCCCACACCCCACCCCAAAAAAACAGCTAAATATGGAAGCATGGAAGGAGAGCCATTCAGAAAGAACAGGTAACAGAAAAATTGACTCTCCAGGTAGCCAGGAAGGGGATGATTTTCCTCTACCTAAACATCAGGAGAGTATTGTTTTGCTGTTTTTTTTTTAATATTTTCCATTCTTGTACCTGAATATATGCTGTCTCTGCAATAGAGCACAACCTTCTTGAAAATTTCTCAGTAGAATCGTTGTAGCAAACTGACTGTATCTTCCTGGGCTGCCAGGTCCACAGAACTGTCTGCAGATCTATTTCCTTTTGGGTCTACATCCCTTGCAGAGAAAATTCTTTTATTAAGTCCAGTCACTATGTTCCTTAGCATGTTTTTCTTAAACTGACAAAAGTAAAAATCTTTTTCTTGCAAACAAATTGCTATTATCCTTATGTAACTGCAGATCTCCAACAATCTACATATGCAGTTGCAGGCTGATGTAAGCACATACTGAGCTGGCCAGGGATGTGTTCTATGTTCAACAAGAAGATAGAAATGTATCTGGGCAATGTCCTGGATAAGTAATTTATTTATTTAGTTTCACCACTTTTAACTTGCCTACAAAACTCAGTTTTGGCATTCATATACATCTGCTTGAAATCAACTCTACAGTTGCTCCTTGAAAGGAATGCCCTGAAAGGTTGCTCTGTTGCCAAGTGTTCAGACTCCTGCAATAATAATACCTTTCCATTTGATCTCTCATGCAGAAAAGTCTGGACATGATTTCTTGATATCTAAATAAGCTTATCTGAAATCTTATTCACTCAGTACATTTGGGGGTACACATTATTATGCTCATAACTGGGAAAATAGAAGTTCTATATATGTAATGCATTATTGTTAGACAGATGCTGATGTAAGAATCCTAGTTTATTCAGTTGTCAGGATCCTGAGAGTCTGGCATATCTACTTAAAGGTTTCAGTTTTTACTGCAACATCAAATACAATAGTTTTACTATGGTCACTTACAATTTGGCTGTGTAGGCAAGCTTAAAGCGATTTAGTGTTTCTCTTCATCTTGTTTAAATTCATACTACAAACTCCATCTGTCCTGAATGACAATCTACCAGCTGAACATGGCAAATCCAAGATCTTCTTTCTCTTTCATACCCAAATTCCTAGCCAACCTCTGAAGGAACTAGATATACGTCTACTGTCATAACAACGTACATCAAATAAGCATTTATTTTTCTACATTTCAATACTTGTTATAAATATTTTATTTCTACCCTTCCAACCTAATTTGTAATTCATATATATTTCCTCATATTTCTGTCATATTTCCTTTTTATAGCCATAAGCTATATTTCTACTTTATCATTTCATTTTAACTGTTCTGGAAGACCCTTCTATATTTCAGTTGCCTGCAGACTCACAGTCCTACAACATAATCTTAAAATCAAAACTGAGGTAGTGATACACTTATCTGCATGTTAATTCCAGATATTATTAGAATATTGTTAGAATGTACGTATGGAGGTATATTCTGAAGGTTTCCTTGATACATCAAGGCTCTGATCTTTAATCCAATGGCGTATATTGATTTGATCAAAGCCATGCTGAATCCCTTATAATTACAAACTTTAATGTTTATAAACTGTAATGTAAAAAAAAAAAAAAAGGGTAATGAAAATTATTTGCAGCTTTTCATAGATTTTCCCCTGACACTATACTGGTGTTAAAATAGATTAAACCTTCATGTGCCCTACTATTAATCTCAAATGGTTTCCATAAAAACTGAAGTGTGCCTCCTCCCGTCTTTCTCTTACTTCCATCTTTCTACATATCTTTGCTATTTGACAAGGCTCATATGACGTTGCAATCATCTGCAAACGTTTTCAACCATGTGCAAGCATCAATGCAATTACAATTCTCACTCTTCAGGTAGTTATATCAGCTCACAAAATACAGACATGGAGCTACAAATATTGGAAAAGTTTGGTGTTTCAATAAATAATGGAAACAGTTGTACTCTATAGAGCTATTGCTAAAAGCTTGGTAAAATATTAACTGACAAGATGTAATTAGCTTCTTTTATTTTTAAAGGAAAAATATTACTGATAAAATATTAATTATAATTGTAATAAAATTCAGCTTTATCCAGGAATGAGTTGAGGTTCTGTGCTAAAACAGATCACACTACTCAGATAAGCAGCAATAACAGATGAAGGAAAATAAGCCAGCAGTTCAGAAAGTAATAGAAAGCAAAATAAACTACTTCTCCATAAAAGGTAATAGTATTTTCCAAACAATCTAGACTGTGTTATTTAGAAAAAGTGATACAGTTTGTTTGTGGCCTCTAGAAAACAAACTGGATTTGACTGCAGAACAGCAATGGCTTCCAATGAAGACCTTGTTTATGTTGTAAATCCATTTTTGCCTTGACTTTAAAAAAAACATTATTAATAGAAAAGCAACATGTGCAACTGATTTATAACTGTAAGAAATTATGTTAGCATATTGCTAAAGAATATTGAAAGAAGGGTTAGAGATAAAATCACAATTGTAAAAATACATAAAATTAAAGGTTCTGATAATGTGTTTTTAGCCTTAAGTGAGCGAACCACCCCAAAAGTCAGAAGACAAAAAATTCAGTTTGTTTGCTTCAGAATGTGTTTTGCCTAGAATACACAGCTGCTAACTCAGTTTTGGTTAAAAAAGAGGTGGAAGATAAACTGTACTAACATACACACAAAGTGAAAGATTTTATAGAAATAATTATATCCTTCTTTATTAACAATGTCTCAGAAATACGTGTATTGAGTTAAGCCTCCTTAATCTATTTCCTCAGAAGTACTGTGCCAGATATACAGCCAAGTCTTGTATTCCCACCTGTGTCAACAATCCAGTGTTTTCAATTTCTTCTACAAGAACAACATATAAAAAAGATCATACTGCAATTAAGAGAAATATTAAATAGATAGCTAGGGCAGAAAATTTTGCATTAAGATTAAGGTAAGAGAAGTTGAAGGGATACTCTTGCTCTGTAATTCCAGAGGGAGTGACGATGACTCTAAAAAGGTGTAGACATTGTCCATTCATTTGGATAGGGCAATAAATAAGGGATAGTCAAAGGTGCAGAAAGGAACCTGGGAATCCACTAGAAACTTAGTCACTTATTCCTGCTTATTTCCCTGCTCTTTGCCAATGTGTTTATTTCATCACATCTTTCTCTTCCCTTTTCCAATGAGAAGAGCTTTCAAAAGTTGTATCATTATGAGGAAAAACAGAATTAGAAGGGCCAAAAAAACTCTTTGTAGAAAATTTGAAAATAATGTGGTTAAATTTTCAGAATTCAAAGTGAAAAGGTTGTGGAAGTTTGTGATATCACATGAATAATTCTTTTATGTGGGGGTTGGAATTTAAGATTTAATTTCTAAGAATTATTTCTTCTTCAGTTGGAATATTGATTTCAGTTTACTTTTGTAGCCTCTTACTCACCCTGGTAATTACTGTTAAGGTAAAACTGTTAGAATCAGTCCAAAACCACTGCCACTGAAAAACTCTGGATAGGTAGCCTTTAAAAGATTTTTATTCACCAGGTTACTAATGACCACCATTTGAAGCAAATTTGTTATTTCAGTTATGGTCTATAATTTGATATAAAAAAGGAAAAGGTGAAGCTTTAGATTTGCTGTAATTAAGTAAAGTGTAATATGATTAAGTAATGAACTGCCTTTCTCCTTTCCTTGAATGATAAAGTAGAAAAAGAGCTAACAGATAAAAGAAAAAAGTAAAATTAATGATAAAAGGAAGAATAAGCAGAAGTCTAAATTCAATCAGCCAATTGCCTAATTTGAAACAGATAGTTAAGAAAGATATAAATTGCTGCAATGTCTCTTAAACAAAATAAAAGTAATATTTCTGACTGTATTTTTCTTATCTTGGAAATACATTTATATCTGTATTACTAGCTTATTTCTTCTGTATCCTTCTCCCTGGAATAGACTGACTGTATGAAAATTGACAAAAACAAAAATACTACAAAAATAAGGAGAAGATGTAAATTTAATCCTTCTTGATTAACTTATTAATCAAGTATTTCTTATATTGATTATTATTTCAGAGCGGTGCAATACAAAAGCATCTTTCTAAATTGAGAAGTCTGACTTTGCCATAGTAGTTTATAAATGCCCATGGAATGGGCATGCTTATGAAAATTAATTATCAAAATGCAACATTTATTAGACCCACTCCCAGTGAAGTGTTTCCAAAGAGACAGTTTTCACAGCTAAGCAAGAAAATAAAGTTTTCATTGTAGTACTATAACTATATGTGATAGTTTTATCCCAAATAAACACAGATTATTTTTGCTTTCTGATACACATATTTTGTTTTGTGGTGGTTTTACCGTGCTAGGCAGCTGAACACCACAACCGCTCTCTCACTCCCCCTCCTCAGAGGAGGAGGGGAAGAAGTAAAGGAAAGAACAACTCACGGGTTGAGATAAGGATAATTTAATTAAAGAGAAAATATATATATATATATTAAGGAAATATTATTAATTAACAATTCAACTAAAGGGAAAAAGGAAAAAAAAAGGAAAGGGGAAAGGGAGGGGGAAAGGGAACAGCAAAAAAACAAAACAAGTAAAGGCTATATGGAAGTGCAGAGGAAATAAATGATTCTCTACTTCCCACAAATGAGCGATGCCTGACCACATCCTTGAAGCAGGGCCTCAACGCACGTAGCCGGTGTTCGCGAGGAGGACAGATGTTTTCGCAACGAAAGCCCAGCTCTCCTCTCTTCCTCCTTCTTCCACCTTTTATTGCTGAGTGTGACATCATGTGGTATGGAATATCTCTTTGGTTAGTTTAGGTCAGCTGCCCTGGTGATGTTTCTTTCTCACTTTTTGCCCACCCCCCAGGAGAGTTAGAGGAAGTCCTGATACTGTTCCAGCACTTCTCAGCAGCAGACACAACACTGGTGTGATAACACTGCTGCTCTAGCTACAAGTGCAGAGCATGGCACTGTATGGGCTGCTGCAGGGAAAGTTAACATCCCAGCCAGACCCAGTACACTGTTATTCCACAACTCTTTTCCTATATTCAGCCCAAGGTACCATGATTATCAAAACACACACTTGAGAAAAATGCACTAAAACAAAATCTCTTTGATGTTTGACATTATGATGCCTTGCCACGTTACATCAGTCATATCGTCATATAGAGTAATGCAGTCTGACTGATGCAACTCACAGGGACTCATCATCTTTCATGTATTTGCTGAAGAATGTAAAGGTATCACACAATCTTTGGACAGAATTCAAAGAAATAAAGGTTTTGTTATTTTATCTTTCCATGAAGATAAGATTTTTATTTTACCCCTCTTGGAGATGTTTTTTAAATAACTTTCTTGAGATTGCATGCATCATATAACTTCTAGTCTCCTCTTGGAAATCCATTTTAAGTAATTTCACATTTAGTCTGAAGTAATCTGTAAAGCATTTTACAGCTCATTACAGCTTTAACATTTGGCTGGAGATTAGTACTTCTGCTGAAAAAGGCATTTTAGGGATACAGAAATTGGGATATGAGAGATTTCTGTGTAAGCCTTTCAGAAATGCTTATGTATCTAATACTCTTCCCTTCTGTAGAATGTTTTTTTTTTTCTCTTACAAGATGATGGAAGGGCTATCGTAAATTGGGCTCTATGGATCTAAAGCATAAAGTTTTGAAACTAACTTTTTGTAGCCTAATTATGAGATAGTTTACTAATGAAATCTGATTTTAAGACATCAAGATTATTCAGAGATAAGAAAGACTGATCCTAGCTTCATTAAACTGTTTTAAATACATAAGAAGACAATAATTTTCAAGAGATTTTAAAAAATAAATTACTCTTTCAAATTGCAATTACAAAATACCTTAATGTATTTTTCTGAAGAAAATGCCATAAATATTGGACATTAGGCTATTTAAATGACATATGATTTGTATTTAACTCCCTGACCTAAATGAAAATACGTAGTAAATCTTCCAATATGCAAAGGCCAATTTTCTTTGTGATATTTAATTGCTGCCTAAATCTTTTGTTTTCTCTTTCTCTTTTTTCCCCTTTTCTTGTGAGCAAAAAAATAATGTCTATGTCTAAATTTTTATAACCCTAAAATAACTAATCCTAACATTTGTTTATTTTTCATCTTAACTACAAAGAGAAAATCAATTATTTGTACAAACTCTAGTACTAAGATTCTTTGGTGGGAATCAACCAGTACACAGCAATCCCTGAATCTCAGATGGTTATATGAAAGCAACCTTAACTTAGACTTTCCTAGACTTTTTTTTGTGTGTGTGTGTGTGTGCTTAATATAAACATACATACTGTCAGGTGTAATTCTAGAGGAGTAATTAAGGAGAAAACCCTGTTCTTTTCACAAAGAACAGTCTTATATGCAATATCAAGCATCACTAAACAAATTTTCATTAATTCTTCTGCTTTCTAATGCCACTGAAGTCAGCGAGTACTGTGGGTACTCATGTATGGATGTTGAAGTTAAACACAGTTGAGCAGTGCTTTGGTTTTGAAGTCTGATTAAAAAAAAATGTCATGACATCTACAACATATGATTACATACCTTAATGTCAGGAAATCTAATCCTCTGTGCCATTTGTAAGATGTTTTAATTTGTAACTTATTGCAGACACTTTGGAATCCCGTGTCAACTGTATGTTTAAGATTAACTTTCTCAGAACTAAATACTCTGATCAAGTTTGAACCTTAGTAGGGTTCCAGTATGACTCTCTCATGTTACTTCTTCTCACGTTACCGTAGTTCTCTTATGTTTTATTATGAAACAAATTATTGTAAAATTACTATATATGAAAAAATGCGGAGTCAACAAAACATCAATTTCTGCTTCTCCTAAAAGCAAATTTAGTAAATAGATAAAAATCACTGTATTGGATACTGTGGCATCACTAAACTGCCTGCTCTTGAATGTCATTTCTTTTAGTTTAACTGTACGAAAAATATTGTTTGGCTACAGAGAAAAACAGAGATCAGACAGGAATGAAAAGGTAAGAAAAGTAATCCACAAATTCTGGGAAGCAACAATCTTATTTATTCTGAGGGCTATAAAAAAAGTTAAGTCTCAGCTTGATCCTGAATTTCCTGATGTATTTTAATGTTTTATCCGGTGTTACATTAGAGTACAGTTACCTAATATTTTTTTTTTTTTATTATTTTTTTTTAAATTTTTTTAAAGGCTTATGCAAAGCAAATCTGGCTGATTTTTGTTTTCATAAGTTAACACATTTCTAATATCAGATGGGTTACAGATACATATATATACATATGCATATTACAATAAGAATTGTATTTCTTGTTCTATTGAACAAATGTTGAAGTCAAGAAAAGATTTCTACTTACTACAATTCAGCTGAGCCTCCTAAAGTAAAATTACATCCTTAATTCATACAAAAGTTAGACTTGAATACAGAAAAAACAAGAGTCATGGTATATAGTAATAATTTTTATCATTGTGAAGCCATGTTACCTAAGCAAATGGTATAACTACCACAAAACAATGCTTTACTAACGGTAGCATATAAAAAGCAAATCACTGTGTTATGGGTAACAGGTGGTCCTCCACAGGTGGTCCTGTGGAGTTTCAGTTCAAATCTGTCCTTATAGTAATTCAGTTTTTAGATTATGCAATATCGTTTGGTTGGTCAAGTAATCTCACTGATGATGAGAAGACATTTTTCTCTCCAGTGGATGAAAATTTTTGAAGATGACTGCTAGATTAATTATTACTAAGGTGAGGAAAGGAAAATGCTAACATTCATCTAAATACCATAAAATTACCATACCTGTTACTTTCAGTCTGTCAGCTCCAATGACAATCTCATCTTCATCTGCAGAAAACAACACTCCTCCACCTTCACTTGACCTCACTTCAAATCTTTTACACTGGGCCTCCACAGCATCAGCTCCTGAAATAAAGGAACTGAATATTTCATCTGAGATCATTGGTATAAAAGAGAATTCATCAAGAATTTATCAGTACGTATGGGGTACCCTAAATGCATGGAGTACAAGAGGCTTAAGGGGATTTTATCAAATAGTGCTCTTATGGGTAAGTCTGGTAGTTTCTATTATAAAATAATATTAAACGATTTTATGGAGCGATTATTTCAATATCGCACATCAGGTAAAAATTTTAAATAACTATTGAAAACATCTATGCCATCATCCTCATGGCTCTCCTCTGGACCTGCTCCAACAGGTTGCTCTGGATGGCATCTCTTCACTCCAGTGTGTTGGCCACATTACTCAGCTTGGTGTTGTTGGCAAACTTGCTCATGATACACTTGATCCCATTGTCTGTGTCACTGATAAAGATGTTAAACAGCGCTGGTGTTTAGAACAGTACAGTTTAGAACATACTTAAACTCTGTGTGCATGATGAAATGTCATTTCAGACAGAGCTTTCTGGGCTTTGTTCAGCTTAGAGTATAGCTTCTGGCCAATGGGAAAAAAAAATAGGAGCCTACTCCATGAAAATCAAATACTCAGTGCAGCAGATAATGGTATTTTTCATCCAGTTCTACTGCTAACTTGAACAGCAAAAATAACAAAAACCAAACCAAACCAACCAACCAAACAAAAAAAAAAAACAACAAAAATAAGACTTCAGTGTTCATCTCATGCTATGAAATATAAGTTCCTTATGTCTCAAAGCTCCAAAAAAATAAAATAATTATGAAATCAAATAGATCTATGGGACTGCATCTACAAGTGCAATAAAGAAAATTTGAAGATACCAAACTGTTAAGTTTACTATATTTGCAATTTACAGGCTTTATCCTTATTCTTCAGTGTTTTGCCTGTTATTTTAATTATTATTATGATGTAATTTTATTATTCACTGAAAGCAAAAACTTTGTTCTGAAAAATGTGTTGAAAAGTAAGGAACAGTATATACCTGTAAGGCAAATTTCAGAATTGCAGGGAATACTTACCTGACATTTTTTCCCCAATCCCTAATTAGATTTCTAACGTATACCTGGAACAACCTATCAGCACCAATGTGTGAAAATTATGCAGAAGATGTTGTAGACAAAGATATCCATGTATGTCATTTCAGTCTATCAAACTGGCTCATAGGTTTACTTTCATAATGAAGAAGTTTTCAGTTTAATATGGAAATATTCAATATCAAAATATATAAGAAATAAAATAATTGTCATAACTAACTTTGGATGAGGAACTGCAACAGCAGACCTTAATTTGCAGGATTGGCTATAAAAAACAATATATATATATATATAAATATATAAAAAACAAAAACAACAAAAACAAAATAAACACAATCAATTCCTTCTACTAAGAAATGAATATACTTTAGCTGCTTGGCATCTGTACCTCTTCAGCATCACATTGCATATAAATAGTGCTACAATGCAGCTAGTTCAAACTACCATTACAACACTAATTCTACTTTTTTTTTTTTTTTTTTTTTTTTTTGATACTATAAGAAAATGGCTTTTACTTTATGTTGCCATCACGTCTTAATGGTGCATCACTCAGTATTATTTATTGCTGAAACATTGGTTAGTGTCAAACCACTTAAGAGATTTCTAACAAAAAATTAATACATGTTAAGACAGTCTCTTTGATGTGGAACCAGATGTAAATATTATGAAAATGGTTTTGAAAAGTTAGACTGCCTACAGAGTAATCAATGCAATCAAAATGGAATTCTGTTTCATTACATTTTCATTTCCCAGTTGAAATATGAGAAAGCAGTTGCATGTGCAATGTATTAGTGTATTATCTTTTCAGCTGTAATGCAAATTGCTGTGTTGCAAAAACAGTCTACAAACATTCATGTCTCACAAAATGTCTGAATCTTTAATAGTATTAACGAAATGAAGAATCATCTCTTTGTGAATGAAGAAAGCAAACCTTCTGAAATTTTTAGCTCAAACTTGTAGAACAATCACACTATCCATTCTGCATGCTTGTTTTCAACTAATCCAGAATATTTTATCTGATTTGATAATGAATATGTCAGTCCAGGGAAACATGAAAAAAAAATCTAACTTCTAAATTCTGTTTGGAAAGGTAATTTCTATCAAACACTTGGCCATCTGAAAAACCTACTGGCTATGTTAAGGATAAATGTACTTTATACTAGAGATGCAGTCAACTTCTCTATACCTTTAATCAGGATGAAGGCAAGACCATAGAATATTTTCTTGTCCTCTTGTGTCCAGAAAAATTATGTACTTGTAATTTTATTTGTATAATGCTGAATTAAATTAAGAATCTGTAAAATTCCATTCATTTAAAGTACATGGATGAAGCATATACATTTCACATTCATCCACACACTGCAGATACTAATTGTTTATAATACATGCTTGTTGCACAGCAGTTGCATAATCGAAACTATTATTAAACCAGTAAAAGTGGTACAAAGTATAAAATTATTCATTTGAACTAGACTACAGTGAATATATGTTAAAGGAAAATGTTGGGCAGCACATACAACAGAGATACAGAGAATTATATTACTGTAACACAGATTAATATGAATGAAGATTAAATATCCAGGCAGAAACTGTCTGTTTTGAATTTGTATAGTGTCTAGCTTGATTATTTATTAAATAATACCATAATAATAACCATTTAGAAGGCATGCTTTAAAAATTTTGCTTTTTAAAGTCAATTATGACTCGTGTTATTCAGGAAAAAACAATTTACAACCTGTGTTTGGAGTTATAATAAGTACTACCAAGAATTTAGCCAGCTTAGAGTTTAGATATGATTATTAAAATCTGAATGATTTTAATAAATACTCCATTTACCAAATATGATTTAATTCTGATCAGGTTGAAAACTTGATTTGTATAAAATTATAATCATGCAATGGAAGTATAAATGGTTGTTGGTTTTATGCATAGGCAGGTGTTTTGTTGTTGTTGTTGTGAAAATTGCTGTTCATCCTGGGTAGCACACAGTGGTTTCTTTCACTGCTTGGAGAGCATGTACAGTCATTACAGCTTGCTGGCCAGTTCAGTTTTTCCAGTTTTCCTCTAATGGTAGAGTTGAACTTCCTCACAAATTTCATGGTTATGCATATTTTGATTAAGGATGCACTGTATCATGTTTGGTGCTGTGGGCAAGATTTTTTTTTTTTTTTTTTTTTTCTTCTCAGAGTAGTTCCCACACTAGTTTCAGAGTACTTTCAGAGTTTTCTACTAGTTTCAGAGTAGTTTTTCCCTTCCTGTTTTCCATAAAATGATGTAGCAGAAATAACAATACTTGTATGATACTTGTAAACATAAAAAGTGATGTAGAAAATCAGAATTGTGGGGACCAGACAGACAAACTAAAACCCATAATTTTCCTAATTGCACCCATGGCTTCCACCCAAACATTATTTTAAACTTAGTTTTATTTTTATTTTTTTTAAGAATGAATATATAAAAATATCATTTTAAACTAAAAGAGCTTAGGAACAGATTCTTTACTCAGAGGGTGGTGAGCACTGGCACAGGTTGTCCAGAGAAGCTGTGGATGCCCCTTTCCTGGCAGTGTTCGAAGGCCAGGCTGGATGGGGCTTTGGGCAACCCGGTCTGGTGGGAGGTGTCCCTGCCCATGGCAGGGGGATGGAACTTTAAGGTCCCTTCCAACCCAAACCATTCTATGATTCTATGGGAATATTTCTCATTTAGCACAAAACAAAACATTTGTGACATTAAATCTATATTCCAAGAAGATCTAAGAAGATGTTCCATCTTTCTCAGCAGCAAAACACTCAATTCCCACTCTCAACACCAAGAATTAAAATAGTAGAAATGTTAAAAACAGTATAGTGTAAAGCTAACATTTTCTTTGCTTTATCTTGTGGTCTGTTTCCAGCCATCTAGATTGCATTTCCCTTCATTCCCAATTTACTGAAACATAAGATGAATCTGAAATGTATGAGGAAAAGTAACTGTCAACTTTGTACAATGCAATGGTTATTTGAAATAGGAATTAACATACAAACTATTTATACATTTAGTAAGACATCACAGTATGCCCTGCCATTAATTTTGCTTAATTTTGAGGTCCTGAAAACCGTTGCAAAACAGCCTTAATATTAGCAATCATGGGGGAAAGAAGAAAATGTCTGAAAAGAATGTTTGGCAGAAAAAAAAGTAGATCGTAGTTGCCACCATCTTTAAATGAACATATTAATTGAAATTAACTTCAGGGAGTATGTAGGTGGAGAGTTATCCTATCATGTGTAATAAACAAATGTGATCAAAGAACGCATGTATTGCTGAATGCAAGGCTATCCAAACTGGAGCTGCTGATCAGATCCAGTTATTCAGCCAGCTGACAAAGAGACAAATGGGTGCTGTGAGGCTTTCTGGACCAGAATCATCATATTCATGGAAAAATAACCTTTAGATCATTAGTGTTAAAAAACCTGAAGCCTGATGAGTGGAAGCACTCCATGATTTCACTGAGTGAGATACAATTCATGTAATCGTAGAGATACACATGTAGCTACTTAATGAGATTCATGTAACAGCCAAAGGAGAAACAGACATTTGAGCATGTGATACATTTGGCCTCCTTCCAGCATTTATATTTAGATAATATTAAATATATTAAAAGTTACATTTTTTTCTCTTCTGTTGATAAAGATATTCTGAGTGTTTACATTAGATGTAGATGTACACTAGCAGTACTCTCTGGTTTCTAAATCACCTTCCTTGTCCACCAGACAGACAACAAATTCAGATACAGAAATAGATAAAATTCAACCAAGTAAAACTAAATACAGAGCCTAGAATCCAAAGCTAATTATCACGAGTTTATGATTTTTGTAAATGCACAACAATGAAATTCAATGTACTGTCTTCTGATTCTTCAACGAAAAATGGGTTATTTAAACATTTATTAAATACTGGATATTTTTGGATGACACAGTAAGGCAGTTTTATGAAAATGTGTTGATGCTTTTGAGATTGGAGATAGAAGAGAGAAATCTTTTAAAATAAAGATTCAACCCCCAGCCAGGTCTAAAACCAATATTTTTGAAATATACACATAGATAAAATTCTGTTAATATTCATAGGAATACTAGGTATCATTCTATTCTGGCCACCAGAGGTCTCAGATATTTTTCAGTGAATGCAAATGCAATAACGCAAATGAAGGAATCACACCAGCTGAATAAAAGCATTGAGGAATTTGAATAAAGGGAGCTTTCAGCTGAGAGCAAGAGATCTGCACAAGCAAACATTCATGGCAATGAGACCATATTCTGTGTTCTGTTTGCTAAGAAAGGGAAGAGCCCATCTTTGCTATATCAAAAAAGGGTGAAAGTGACCCTTCAAAAAATAAATAAATAAATAAAAATAAAATGACACTGTCAGTTGTTCCTGGCCCTTCTATGGAGGTATCAGAAGGCTATTGCTCTTAAGAAAGGTTGACCTTTTAGGTTTTCCCCTGCTCAGACAAGAGAAACTTGAACAAGTGCTAGGCCAGAAATAATAACACACATACTGGTTGTCTTTTTTAGAGACAGACTATAATGAATAATACCTTTTGTTAACCTAAACTACTGGCATAGGGACAATCCCCTCCCCACATTTATGTAAGAAATATATATAAATGAAGATAATTAAGTAGAACCACAGTATGGTGGTAGCATGGTTCTTCCTTCTTCATGTTCTACAGACTCATTGGTACCCCTAAAAGATTAGTAATATAAAGTTTAGGACTTGGTCAAATGGAAGATCCCAGGAAAATTCTGCCCTCCCAGACAGATTTTCCTTCTATGAGCTTCATCAAAAGACATATATAAATTGTCACCTTTGCAAAAAATCCTTCCTGCAGCCTGTTTTCCTGGTGCACATTTGGGCTGGATCTGCAGATATGAAATTATGTATGAAAGTCATATAAAAGTTGCAGCAGACATCATCTGTGTGCTCCTTCTATATGAGGCCACATCTACACAAGAGCAAGAACAAACCTGTGCTTCTCCCCCTACTATTCTTAACACGTTATATTCTGTTGGATATTTTCAGAAATTATGTTGCTATACCTGATGACATGACCTGATACAGCTGTCCATAGATTTTTTTTCAACTATATGGATTAATTAAAGTAAAATGTGCTTCTTTATGGTTGCTTGAGCTTTAAGGTTTATTTATTTATTTATTTATTTATTTATTTATTTCTCTTCTGTAATGGCACATGCCTCATTGGTTCCTGTGACTGAGCTGAGAGGTTGCAACTGTAGCTATACTATCTTAAAAACTTATGCAGGTCCTCAGATAAGAAGGCTAAGCAAGTCTAAGGAAGATATGCCAGAAATGTGTATATTTTGCTCTATTTGTAACCTTATCAAGTTTACATGACCTTGATTGTTAAACAGAGACTTTTGGGGAGATTAGTGAGTTTCCTATCTAACTGATTTTTCTCATATGACTATGAATACATTATAAGCATATATAAACAATACACATAATATATATAAAGTTATAAAAATGTTAAAACTAAATAATACATATAAATTACTGAATTTAAAATTAAGTTATTAAATACATTTAAATATCAATTAAATAACAAACTAAAACCCAATATGTTATTGTTTACTACATTATTGATTATTGCATTATCTTTTCTACATATACTCTCCTCCATTGTGCAGGAATCTTTCTTTGTGATATCAGCAAATAGCCACACTATATTTGATTATTTCTTCTTATTAGCTCTATTTATCATCTTCACTTTTATTGACAAGCTGAAATGTTCAGCTCATGCAAATTAATTAATTATTGTTATTAATTAATAATTATAATGTTGTAATTAATAATAATTTTGTTATACTCCAAAGTGTATATGGAAATAGAACATTTATTAATTTTTCCTTCTCATGATGAATGAAACCTGAGAAGTATTAAATCTTAAGAGAATTCTCCAAATTTTCATCATTATACTCAACCTTAGAATTAGTAACTGTCTGTGATATAACTGTTTTTTATCACTGTACTGGGTCTGGCTGGGATGTTAACTTTCCCTGCAGCAGCCCATACAGTGCCACACTCTGCACTTGTAGCTAGAACAGCAGAGGTATCACACTAGTGTTGTGTCTGCTGCTGAGAAGTGCTGGAACAGTATCAGGACTTTCTCTAACTCTCCTGGGGGGTGGGCAAAAAGTGAGAAAGAAACATCACCAGGGCAGCTGACCTAAACTAACCAAAGAGATATTCCATACCACATGATGTCACACTCAGCAATAAAAGGTGGAAGAAGGAGGAAGAGAGGAGAGCTGGGCTTTCGTTGCGAAAACATCTGTCCTCCTCGTGAACACCGGCTACGTGCGTTGAGGCCCTGCTTCAAGGACATGGTCAGGCATCGTTCATTTGCGGGAATCATTTATTTCCTCTGCACTTCCATATAGCCTTTACTTGTTTTGTTTTGCTGTTCCCTTTCCCCCTCCCTTTCTCCTTTCCCTTTTTCCCTTTAGTTAATTAATAATATTTCCTTAATATATATATATTTTTCCCTTTAATTAAATTATCCTTATCTCAACCCATGAGTTGTTCTTTCCTTTACTTCTTCCCCTCCTCATCCAAGGAGGGGGAGTGAGAGAGCGGTTGTAGTGTTCAGCTGCCCAGTACGGTAAAACCTTCACAATCACAATGGAAATCATTTACAAAACTGAACATATACTTTTCTGAAATGAAGACTTACTGCAGCAGTCCACACACATTACACTTTTGTACAAAATTAGTGGGAAAGGTTCCATTGTATTAGCTGAATTGGGCTATAAGGTTACTGTTATGCTTGGACACTACATGTTTTATGAAATTCCAAAGTTGCCTGCTAAATCTCTGGAGCATATTATTTACAGCATATTCCATGGAAAAGGAACGAGAGTTAAAAAAAAAGATAGAATAAAACATATTATGAGATACATTACTACATGCTGTGTTAAAGAAGATCACATTCAAAACAAATAGCAAGAGCAAGCATAAGACAGTAAGGGGAGTATGAAACTTCCTCATTTTATAGACCAAACTCTGAGACAAACAGGAATGTTGCATTTGTCCTTGGAAAATACAACATCTTGTAGATTAAAAGGTTATTTCAGTTTCTATTTCTAGTAATGTATTTTCTTTAGATAATTTTAGTCTGATTTTTCTATTGAAGATGCTAAGATATAGAATTAATTTCAGATATTCTATAGAAAATCACTTATTTTTAAGTCTCTACAACCTTGGTTTTCTCTTTTATTTTTAAAAACAGGTCTGATGTTTGACCTCTTTATATCCCTTGAGACCTTATCTGTCAAACACATCCTCTAAAATAATTGCTAATCATGCAAAACCTTTGCCTGTTTTAGCATTCTGAGGTGAATTTCACTGGAGTTTATATTGAATGAAGTGAAATATACTCACATCACCTAAGTGTTCTTTACCTTTTCTCTTCTTGACTTTTACCTTGTGACCTTTTTTTTTGTCACTAACTCTTATGTATCCTGCTTTGTGAAAATTTAAAAAGAAAAGTATTTCAGTTTCATCTTACTTACTGGTACTATTCTCTTTTTAGATAATTTCTTTATTCTCTTAACACTTATTCTGTTTTTTTTTTTTTTCCTTATTTTTAGGTATTTTAAACATTTCTTGTAGTTTGTTAGCGTAAATTATAAGCTAATTTTTAATTTTTATTTGTACACTTGATTTACACTTACAATATAGAGGTTATTTTTCAATATTTCTTTATTTCATTTTTTTTTTCCTTTGGATTTTATTAAAAGGATATTTTTATTTATTTATTTATTTATTTTTCCAGATGCTTTTACTAGCTTTTCATGAACTTTAGACATAACCTGTTGTGACAAGGAAATAGTCTATGGTATCATTTACAATGCACTGAATTATAACTTTAAAAAGGTTTCTAAATGTAAATTAAATAGCAGAAACAAGAATGAAACAAGATCTGCAATTTGCAGACATCAGAACAACTAGCAGCCACTATGCATTATAGTACAGGGTGATGAGGGCTCAGCCTAACTCTCAGGGCACACCCCCATTTTCACAGTATCACTTCAGAAAATTACCTGTCTCCTTGTCCTTGGCAGTGGAACAAGGGCCAGGCACACTGCAGAAGCAGGATAAAAGCAGATTTAGGCTTTTAGTTTCTGAAAGTGTCTCTTTTGGTTAAGGTTCTTGTTGGAGCTTACTACTGACTTGTAGCACACAGAAGATGCAACCCACTGATGAAGACATCTACCTTGCATCTACCTCAGATTCCTACCCTGCTACACTTAAATTCTGTGCCTTCATCTGTGATTTGAATCACTCCTAGGTAGTCTACCTTTCACATATACCACTTAGAAAGGCTATAGGCTATATTCATAGCTTTCTAAGACTGTCATAAGACTAGGATCTTATGACAATGGGACAAGTTTAGCATCATTGGAAACTCCGAAGTATCCTCAAAGGAATGTATAATTTTGAAGGAAGGAAATCTAACTCTAAAAGGAAATGTAGATGGTTCTATGAACTTGGAGGTAAAACCTGCAGCATAACTGGATTTTTTTTCAGGGAATTCCTCAAAGGAAAAGCTTTGGTAATAGCCAAGTAGAATCAATCCATCACAGAGAAAAACAGATGTGGTAAGTTAGCATCTGGCTTCATACATAAATTCTACAACAAACAAAATCAAAAACACATAGACACACACACAAGCAAAGACCCAGGAAAGACCAAATTAGAGACAGAGGATTAGCAGACTTCCCTTTGGTTCTTAAAAGGCAGGTCATTGTCACAACCACCCTCCGTCCTCTTCCCTAACAAAAAATCACTTTCTTGTTTCCAGAAACAAAAGAGGTAGGAAGCTTTCAGTGACTGACTGACCTGGACTGAATCCAGGTGCCTTGGTAACCCATGAGATTTAAGAGCAACAGAACAGTTTCTCCAAACAGACCATCTGTCCTAATCTTCACAAATGGAAACCCATGAAGTCTTGGGACTCTAAAGTTAGAGTAACTTCTTTTAAGGGCAATGTAGTCCTTAATTTAATTTTATTTTTTCAAATGCTCACTCCATAGTATAGATCTGTAACTGATGTTAGTGATTCAAGAAGGGATAACTATTCCAGGTCACTAATTAATTTCAGATTTATGGAATGCTTTTCCTTACAGGAAGAAATCTATTAGAAATTTTAAAATATTCAGCCAATCATTCATTCAGTGCCATCTGTTTGTCATTTAGCTGCAACTGAAATATTTATCACCCTAAGAATAACCTAAGGAAAATGAAGATATTTGCAAAGATAGATTTATTATAGAAATTTAAATATATATATATATTAAATATATATTTGAAAGTCCTTTATATGCCTAAGACGTCACATCAAGACACCTCTGCCCATCTACAGATGGCACAATTAAAAATCTCTAGTACTGGCTTAAGACAGAATTAGAAATTCCATAATGTTCTGAATGGAAACAAAAATATTAAAAGGCAAATAAACATAATTATCTTGATTAATAAGCACAACAAAACAGCCATGATCTAGCCATAGACATTAACTGATATTTTCCAATGTGATACTTAATTTTCAGTGTTATACTTAAGTTGGTTTTGGAACTCGATATTTTTCGATATAAATAAATAAATAAAATGTAATAATAAAAATATGTTATTTGTAAACTCTAAATGAAAAGTGCATTAAAATGATTTAAAAACACATGTTAGTTATAACATAATAGTGACTTGCAGTTTCTGATAGTCCAGAGGTTGCTGAGAGCAAATTCTAGCAAATAAGTTGTTCTTTTTTCTTTTATACTAGGCATCTAATAAATATAAAATAGGACTTTATATCTCAGAGATTTGTGATTTTGTATGGACAAATTATTTACACGAACAAACAAACCAGAAAGACCAGACAAACATTTCCAAGCTTGACTATCTGCTTGCATAAATCTCTTTCAAATATAGAAATTGAGGCTATTTTCCCATAGCTGATTCAGTAAGAAAATTGCTAAAAATCAGACTTTTTAAATATAGCTGAATAAAGAATCCAAGTCTTGAAGGAAATTAATTCTCACCCACATTTTTGACAAAACTCTTTGTTATTACCTCAACATCTTTAACAAGACCAGCATGCTATTTTATTTATTCTTTGAAGTGTTTTCTGTAGCACTGAAGTAAAGGAGTGCATCTCACTATTTCTTTTTTTTTAAAAAAATATTTTTCCAGTTAAGTTTAAAACAGCTTCACATTTATTTGTCCTTCTTTTGTCCTTCACCTAAGGACTTTTGTCCTAGTAGAATAATAGAATCTTACCAATATAAATGACCTGTCTGAACACTGGGGGGTGGGAGAAAAAAAAAAAAAGAAGTAAATTAAAAATAAAATCTTAATGTCCTGTCAGGGACTTGTTAAAGGGCCAGATGCTGTAGGTAATTTAATAATGCTTAGCACACAGCAGCAGTCTTATGAATGTCATGACACATGCACAGAACATGCTTTTGCAGTTAAATGAAGCTTTAGCAGTTAATAAAACTAAGGACAAAGAATTAGTGCCATCTTTTGAAGTTATATTATGTTCTATTCATGTTATCACGTTATATTCTTCAAAACCTGTTTAGATATCTCCAAATAATATCTATTTCTTTGACATTTGGGATTTCTCTCCTACAAAAGGAAATCACTTTTTCCTACTTTGAACATTTGGGCTGTAGATATACTGTCTATATTGGCCAACTGTGCATGGGTAACAACAGCAAGACAGATGGCAATGGATTAATATTTAAACAGTAGCACTTCTGTACCACCATGCAAACCATTAATGACCTCAAAGACTCTACCTCTACAATTTAACCAAACCTATCCTCTGGTATCCTCTGCCTATCCTCTGGCATCATACATAAAATTTCCATTTTTTTTTTTTTTTTTTTTTTTTTTTTCTCTTTTTAATACTGAGGATTAGATATTGAGAACTGAGAATAAATATCCTTCTTCCTAATTATCAGTGCCAAATATCTGGAAACAGTGGAAGTATTCAGACTTGGATTTAAAATATAATCAGGTAAAAAAATGTCATGGTTTTGTCTGGGAAAAAGTTAATTTTCTTTATAGAGGCTCACATAATACTGTGTTTTAGATTTTTGATGAGAAAAACGGTGATAACACACCAATGTTTTAGTTGTTGCAGACCAGTGCTTACATGGAGCCAAGGACTTTTCAGCTTCTTGTGCTGCCCTGCCAGTGAAGAGACTGGGGATGCAGCTGGGAGGAGACATAGCCAGAACAGACTCTCCAAAGATACTCCATGCCATACGGCATCATGCTCAGCAACAACAGATTGGGTAAAGAGGAAGGGGAGGATGTTTGGAGTGATGGCGTTTGTCTTCCTAAGAAACCATTACATGTGATGAGCCCTGCTGTCCTGGAAGTGGCTGAATGACTGCCTGCTGACAGGAAGCAGTGAATGGATTCCCTCTCTTGCTTTGCTTGCGTGCACAGTTTTTGCTTTCCCTAGTGAACTGTCCTTATTTCAACCCGAGTTCTTGCACTTTTACCTTTCTGATTCTCTCCAACCTTCCACCTGGGGAGAGCGAGCAAGAAGTAGTGTGGGCCTGAGCTGCCTGCTGGGTTAAACCACAACAAATAAAAGCCTATAAAGAGGAAAGGTGAGTGGAGGAATGATGCAGCATTGCTGAAGTAACTGTTGATAACTGAAATCCACGTCAGCTTATATCCAGTCTCACTACAGATGCCCCAGAGTCAAAGCAAACCTTATAAGTCTGAGATGAAATATCAAAGGCTCACACCTAGTGCACTGGACAGCCTTCATGTTCTTGCTTCCCCTCTAGCACCACTGTCAGAAAATCACTGACTAACTGTTCCCTTTCATCATTTTCCTACCATCTCTAAAGTGACAGTGGGTGCAGAAGATCAACAATTGCGCTCTGATGAGGAAAGAAAGAGGCCCACGACTGCTGCTTTTGCAGAGGCAGGCTTGCTGGAAAGCTGTGTGCAGCCAGTCCTCTGCATACCCAGCATTGATCATCAGCTGCTGGGACCTGAAGTTTTCCTTCAAGATTTATAGTGAAGATATATGAGAAACTGAAACAGCTGCAACAGCTGCAGAAGAAAGAAAGGAATGCAACCAGCCCAGGAGGTACAAAAAACTTGAAGGCTTTCTGAAGCCCAGACTTTAGAAACTTATCTCAACTTTGGGAAGGCATCTTTTCCTCCATGTGCTTGTCCTTTTCATATCAAATATAGATTACTGAAAGAAAAATACATTGAAAAACAGCTATTTGACCTCAAATTTCTGAACACAGATGATGAATAAGCTTAGCAAAAGAGAGAGGTAATAACCTGCATTTATTTTGTCTACGCTACAAATATTATATAGAGAAGTATCAGACTAGTGTAAAAGTATAATGTGTTTTTTGTCTGTTTGTTTGTCAGTTACAGATGTAACTGTCAGCAAAAGATGTTCTACACATTTGATCAATACAACTTGAGATACAAACTAACACAAGCTGTACCTTGTATCCTAGGAAGAAACAGAATTCCTGAGATCAGAGGGAAAGAAAAAGAGGAAAAGTTGGATCTAAACTTGAATGGGGAAAACTTTTAGTTCCTGAAGCTTTACAGCCTGAGTATTTTAAAAAACCAGCAAAAGTAATTAATCTTTAGACTTGAAGAAGATTTCGTAGAATCTGCTAGTAAAAAAAAAAAGAAAAAAAAGTTAAAGCAAGGGATCTTTTATAGAGTAGGCCTTTGCTATAGCTGTTTTGAACCAATAATGAACACACACTTTAAACCCTGAAATAGCCAACCAGAAATTGCACAGAATTTAATTATTGTCTTACTCCTGCTTGCATTTGTGTTCATAGGGAAACTCTGAATTCTTGACATATCAACTGACACTGTATGGTCTTGTATTTCAGGAAGGATATTTTAAGTTAAATAATGGCCATACCTACCAGAAAAAGATTACTACTTGGTCCTAATGAGTGACAGAGAAATAGCCTACTATTTTTGATACCATGGTCTTTAACAGGAGATTCATAAGGGAGATGTAAGATAAGTTTCAAGCCATAGTGTTTTGTCTGCACGTCATAGAGCAAAAGAATCACAATGACATAAAAGATATTACTTAGAAATTGAAAATTTACCTAAATGACTAAAAGAATTGTAAAATAACATGTAAAATACCTCATTTTCAAAGAGATCTTGTTATTCAGGTGCAAAGTAGACTATGAATAGCTGTTGATATTATGTAGTTAGTATTTTTATGACTTAATTATGTAATGTATATATTAAAAAGCATTATTTTCCCATCAGTTAATACAAGGTCTAGTTACCAAAGCCTAAGTTCACCAATGCTGAATGTCAAATTTACATGAGTAGATTAATGCAGAGAATGATGTAACTAACTTACAATTGAAATAGAAATAAAAACTCAAAAAGAGTTTGCAACTTTTTTTTTTTTTTTTTTTTTTTTACTAGTCCATTAACTATTACTGCCTTTTGATGCTGAATCAAAACAAAGAAGTCAAGAGGCTTCATATTATTGCAAGATGACTTAAACAGATAAATGCAGAATATGGATGAATTTCAAATAAATAACATGTTAATTTTTAAAAGGCTACTTTGGCAAACCAATCAAAGTGCTGGCAAAGAGGCTGAAGTTTTTACCAGTTTTTAAAGCTTGTTATTTTCCTAATATCACACTTCAGGATAATTAATCAATGTGTGTATATTTTTATAATAGCTTAGCCAAAGTCATTAAGAGTATATCTGAACATATTTTATGTGAGCTACTATTGCAAAACTTGTTATAGCCCAGATGGCTTGCAATAAGACTTTTCCAGGGATTAGACAGACAGAAATAGAGACAACGTCACATTGCCCTGTAAATTATGAGAAGGGATGAGAGTTGGATTCCAGCTGGACATTTCCACTGTTATGAGCAACATGGCTCCGTTTTTGACTAGCTCCTGGCTCTTCTCGCATGCTGTGCCAGGAGGAAACTTAAGGCCATATGGCCTCTCAGTCAATGCTTTTCCTACCTTCTGTGGTAATTCCCTCAGCTGAAAGAGGTCCTTTAACTCTGCAGTAAGTATAACATAGCTAACTTGCATTAAAAAAAAAAACAAAAAAACACAAATTATCTCATATTTACCTCATCTGAAAAGATCTAAAAATAGTAGATGAGTTATATTTTCTCCTCCTGAAAATTTTCTATATTATATACTTTCTTTTTTTATATACTAAATTATACTTTGTAAGTATAGGAATATAAATACTATACATTCTATACCAGCTCCTACTTTGTTAAGAAATATACTTTAGAACTTATATATTTAAAGTTAATATAATTATGCTGTGTAAATTATCTAAATATTCTCTGAATCAACAGGTAAAACAAGGGAAAAAACTAGACAATAGCTTTCAACAGAAAATTCAATTTGCAGTGCAAAAAAAACCTGAACAATTGTAAGCAATGCAAATAATTATGGATTTTGTGTTCATTTATTGGATTAGAAAAGGGAGAGAGAATAAAATTAAAAGTTAAAAATCTTTACAACTACAAAGAGAAGAGCCTGAGTAATGATAGTCTCCAAAATGAAGACTTCATACTATTTCATATTCAGTCTGAAGTTCAGTGTCAAATACTCTTGTTTGTACATCACTGCAAAAGGTTGGCTACAAACCTGATTTCCACCTTTTAAAATAGTTTTACAGACCAAAATATTTTTTCCAGTCTATTTTAGTTAAGACACATAAATTAAGAGAATCCTGAGAAATGGATAACTCATTTTGCCAATTTTGTTTTTGTAATACATTTTAATACATAATCCTACTGCACCACAGTGGTTACCAGAACATTTCTTTGAATGTGAAAATGTTACTAGTGGAAAGTTTAAGGTATTTTCAGATTTTTGAAAATTCTCTTCTGTTTTGGGACTACAGGTAGGCAAAATTCCCTTTAAGAGAAAGGAGAAAGACTTGATTTTACATGTTTTTCACAAATAAATTCTGATCCCTATTTGCCCAGTTGTGAGGTAGATGCAGCTACTGAGGGGTTGAAAAACAACATCACTCCTTCTCTCCCTAGCACTTTACCATCACCAATTTAAAAACAGCCACATAGATAAGAAAGAGAGGAGCTGAGACCTTTTATTTCCATTTTCTACTGTGAAAAAGGGTGTATGTGTAGAACCATTGTGAGCCTACTTTGTTGTTGCAATGCTTAGCTGAGAAGGAGATACTACATTTGAGGCTCCCAACTATGCAAGCAAGCAAGATTAAAAAATAAAGAGGCAGTATTCCCCTTCCACTGTTGCTTAAGCATGTTATTACTTCAACTGCCTTAATAGACACTTAGTTCAAGTTCATAATAAACTTAAATAAGTAAATGTCTGACAATATACACCTAAGATTTAGAACCAATTGTGCACATGCATTATTATAGTCAGACAAGCAATTCCACAGGCAATTCTAAGAGCAAGATACTTGAGATGATTTGTGTTGTTTCAGATCTTCTTTGACGACAAGAGACAACTACTATCAAATGGATTGAGGTGTTTGCAAAGGGAACATCACAGGCAATACTCAGATAAAGAGTTATTTCAAACACTTTGAAAATGAAGGGGTAGCGGGATGTACTACCTGGTAAAAATAGGTAAGATAAAGGCACAGATGACTTGGCCTTTAGATAAGGATGATGAAAGGGACTATGTCCATGCCCACAAGGTTACACACCCGTTGTTTTCAATGCCCAATAATTTCTGCCCAATATGCCATGTACTCTTGGTGGAACAGAGCAAGCAAGCAAGGACATTTTAAAGAAAAATCTTGAATACACAACACTAATTATGTGGTACATGGATGGAAAGTGTCATCAACTTTGACATTTTTTTGGAAAAGATTTATCTTTTAGTACAGTTAATTTTCATTACTAGACCTGGTTATTGAAAATTATATGTCCACCTGTTATTTTGAAAAAGTAACTAAAAAAGTGTGATATAACATTCATTGGTAATCAAATATTTTTTTCACAATTTGTGTGGATGTAGAAATTTCAATAAGTAGAGCTACTGGATCAGGAGCTTTCTAAAACTGACTTGCACAGCTCTGAAGCTCACGAGAGTTATGATTCTGTCTTAAAGGGGCCAAAGCTTAGCAAAAATGATGAGCTTGTTTATCGGTTCATCATACTCTAAAAAGGTTTCAGATATCCCCAGGGATCTTTATGAATAGAAAACAGTAAAGCAATAGTAGGAATGCATGTCAGAAGAAATTATTGCAGAAAAAAAGTTTACAAAAAAAATGAAAAAAGTTGACAGAGTAATAATCAAATCCAAAGATGAAACTACAGTGACTACATGTGGGCTTCAAACGTCTCCTTTCAGCCATATGTAATTTTGATCCCTTTAGCACCTGTCAACCTTATGTCCTTCACTGAAAGACAGGAAGAAGATTTGTGCAGACATTAAGGAGATAACAGCTTATTGGTTTGATGTGAATAACTATTTTGCATTTCTAAGACAGACAGAAAATAAGATGTTTTTCTGTATTGTTTTAAACTATGCAAACATTGATCGAACTGAGTGAAAAGGTTGTGACAAAGTAACCTAGTAGAATGAATAATGCAGAGGGTTTTCCTAAAGAAAAGTTGGGAGGTCTGATTATTTCTCCTTATCTTAGATACACAGATCAATGAATGATCATCTTTAAATCTTTATTCTGGAGATATCCTTCCTGTCTGTACTACATCTGGTCTGTCGATATTTAATGGCATGTCTAAAAATTGATGGCTGTGGAGTCCTTTTGGAGATCCACATATAAACTTGGCAGTTTCCTGACCATATGTCACAACAAGACCTGAAGACAAAACTGCATTTCTAACTCCGTCTGTGTAGATCCCAACTGAAAGCATTGCTACAGTGGTGACTTCCTCTCCTTCTTCACTGCTCCCACCCCAGCCCAGGCTTTACATTCACTTAACTTCCATCACCCAATTCCAAATACAACAGAATTTTTTCATTTTCCTAAAAGTTGACATGACCAGCAATTTTAACCTCAAACACAAGAGACTAGGCTACTTACTGCTTTGTAACATCACTTATATCAGTTGAAATACATATAAAATATCAATGACATCACGTGCATAGGAGGTGCATTGTTATTCACCTGAATGCATAGGCATCCTTTCAGAATGATCCTACCATGCATATAAATTTACACTCTTTCTTGTATTTTTTATTATTTCTCCAACTTTTTAAAATAAATTAACACAGCAACATTTCAAAGTTGTAGATCATCTTTATTTGTTTGTTTGTTGGTTTGTTTGATAACAGTGAAATATTTCTCCCTGCTGCTTCCTCTGCTGTTTATTTTCACACCTTTCACACAAAGAGCTGATTCAACATGCAGCATCAGTGGAGGGACAAAGAGCAGTTCTGAAGAAGACAGGGACTTCCCAGAACATTTAAACATATTTTCTGATGTCAGCAAACCTGTTATAGACAAGTCCCCTTCTCTCAGCATATGCTTTTATGCTTTTACCTACACCAAAAAAATCAAGATTTTGTCTTTCACTAGTCTACTTATACAACAGATGTTTCTGGAAGGGAATGTAAGAACAATACATTTTGAATTTTAGCTGCCCATTAATTTATTTGATTTCCAATAGTAGAATGTTCAGGCTTTCACTGATTGTACTCTGAGCGCCTAGACTAAGAAATATTAGGTTATAAGTATCAACATAAGATGTATTTTAATATGCATTCAATATTCCATGAAGAACTGACATAAAAGAAATAAATATTTTTATATAAATATGAGTAAAGGCCATATAGGCATTATGAAAAAAATAGGAAGATAAGAAAGAAAATAAACCCAATATTAGAATTTATCAAATTCCCGCTCTGCAGATACTGCCCCAGCTACAAACTCACTAAGAAGCTTACAGGTATTCATTCTAATGACTGTAACATAAGAACACACTTTCTTTAGGCCTTTGTGTTTTTATAATATTAGCCTCTAATACAACATCTTAAGTAGGCCAGTCTAGATACCCTCATGCTTTCAATGTAAGATTTACCTAGCAAGAATGGTGCCAGCTGTAAGAGTATCTTATGTATTTCAGCCAATGTGAATGTCTACCATTGGCAACTCACCTTCTTAACAATTAGCAGCTGAATTGGAAGGTTTTAATGTTACAGCTACTAGATGAAACAGAACTGTGTTCCATAAACACATGAGCAAGAGCAATATGGCTGGAACAGGTGTTTGCTTAATCTTCCTCATCTGTGTCTGCTAGCAATTCTGGTTACCTTTGCACACACATTTGATGTGCTCATTCAGAAAAATCAGTGCAGATGGTATGTCACTCTTTGTGCACTTGCCAAAGATTTTTTACAACTTGAAGCCAGTCTCCAGCCAGTATGAAATCTCAGTGTCAATACAAATACAGTTTAATTTAAAACTATTTTGTCAGTATATTCTTAGCACATTAGGAAAAAGAGTGGATAAACAGAGTTTAACCCAGAAGTAATGTGAAAAGAAAAGATGTAGAGTCTAAGGGATTGTCTTCTGAAATTTGTACACATATGTGGTTGCATATATTTCATCCTACTCCCAGTCAAAATGTATTGTTCTCTATCAAATCTAGATCATTATTTTGTACCATTTTTTTCAGCCAGTATTCTTGAAAAGCAACAAACATCTTCATTACTGTTATACTAACGAAAATATAAACAAAATATTACTTCATTAGTAATACATATTCACTAACGCAGTAAATACGATTTGTGATAAAAAGTGTTTATTATGCGTTAGAAGTAATAAACACAGGGAACAAATACATGAAAAGAGGAATCAAGGTAAAGAGCCTACAGGTGAAGAGTGTTTTTTTTTTTTTTTTTTTTTTTTTTTTTTCCCTCTACTTCATTTGGAATGTTGATTTGGTAATGTTTTGCAAAATATCAGACACCTTCTAATGAATGACAGGCAGTACGATCAATTTCTATTTAAAGTTTGTAGTGACTACAGAAGTATTTGAGTTTTTTACTTTCTGTTACTCCAACTGAATTTTAATATATGCTGATCTAAATACATTACAAGAGTAATGGGGACAAACCAATTCCCAGTGAAATAATGGAAGACTGACAGAACTTGTAAGAAAATGATGGCTATTTTCCCTCTGAAATTGTTGTTGAAACATATTTTGCAGGTTTTTTTTTGTTTGTTTTGTTACAGCTGTTTCAAACGTAATCTTTTTTTTTTTTTTTTTTTTTTTTCATTAAGCTATGTTTTAACTACCTGGGGCCATTCCTATTTTCTCTGCCTTCAGCTACTGCTGAAATATGCTTTTATGATCCACTGTGTCATTTTTTGTTTGTTTGTTTGTTTTTGGAGTACAGTGATGAGAATTTTTCTGACTTTTCAGTGTTTTATTTTCTATATTAATTAAACTATTCATAAATCTAAACTGATACAAATAACAGTCAATAAAGAACACTCACCTACTGTCAGTTGTCCAGTTAACTGTCCCATGTGATTTCTCGCATTCACTGTTACATTTCTGTCAGACTGTAAGACCAGTGGGCTATCCTGGGAAACATGTATAAGACAATAGATGAGAGAAAAAAAATGAGGTAGAATTATGTTAGAGCTAAATATAAACATGCATGCTGAGAGGGAAGTTGTATCAAATATAATAGCCTTTTTATAATTCTGTGAAGTATTTTTCAAATTAAACTTTTGTATAAAACAATAACGAAAATACTATTTTTAAGCCTAAATCTTTAGTGCATAGAATCCCTACTTTAGAAATCAGAGTTGAACTTAATTTATATAAACTAGGCTTTATTTCCTGAGGCTATTACAAAGTTAAAAATTCAAAAAACCCTAACACAAAACCTGTTTCATTATCCTTTTCCATATATCAATTATGGATATATTTATCCATATAACCTTTTCTTATAACCTAATAAATGCTATTCTACATAATTCTATTAATTTGTACAACCTGTATTATTTGGATTGCATTTGCTAAAACTTTTCTGAATACGCCATACATCTCTGTGATGGTAATAAGTATTGTTACCAATATTCTTAAACAAAACAAAACAAAACAAAACAAAAACACAAAGAAGGAGATCGCTACATGAGCTCATATAACACACCATTTGTATTCTTCTGTTTTTTTTGTTTGTTTGTTTGTTTTTTGTTTTTTTGAGGTGACTTTGCTTTCTAAGATCTTTTTTGAGACACCTAATTTTTTTCTAGTTTTCACTTATACTTGTTTACTTGGACATAGCGCTATACTAAAAATTCTTCAATCCTAATTTGCAGTAGTTTTGTTTCAGCTCAGTTATATGTATTCCAGAATAGGTAGGCGGGCTGCAACTTCTCCACATCCCAGAAAACCTGCAGGAAAGGCTATCAAGCAACCGATGTAAGAAAAGTTTATCAAATAGCAGTAAGACATCTGACAGAAACACATGGGTATAGTTGAGCCTTAGCTAGAAATGACTAGAGGTTAGGAAAAATTTCTGAGGATTATTATATAATCCTTTTGTTCTTCAATTCTTCCTTGGGTCTCTATTGTTGGTCATCCCTGGATTGAACATATTAGTTTAGATGGACTTCTTTTCTGAGTGTGTACTTGACAAAGCAGTTCTTCCTGTTCTTGAAATGTTTTTAAGAAGAGGGAGAAAGGAGTTAAGGAGCCATATAAACAGATTTATTTTTAACTAGGTGCATTAGGTTTGCACTTAAAACTTCTACTCACGTAATCCTTTCTTTTGAATCTAGGGATTTGCTCTGCAAGAGACACTCTTCCCAGATGTTTTCACAATGATTATTACCCTTAAATAGTACTCAATTCCCTGGAAAGTCTGATTTTTTTCTGAGCTAATTTCTAAGAGTTCAGGTGTGCTTCATCTCTCACTGGACCCTATGACCGATCTCATGTCCTAATCAGCTCTGCATCACAGAATCTGGCAGATGCACATTGCTACTTGACTTGTCCATCTTTCTAGATAAAAAGCTGCAATTATCAGTGAGATACTGTGTTCAGTGTGACTGGTTTGAGCTAAGCATGTGATACAATCAAGGGAGCTTTTGGCAACAAAAGCAGCTGCTTAAGACCCTTTCTCAACACTGGTTTTGATTTCCACTTTTTGTATGGTCCTTTGAAGATCATTAGTCCAAACAACTGCTGCTCTGGGAAAGTTGGCTGTCCTGACAGAAAGCTGCGTGGCCAAAATGTATTTTTATACTTTTATACTTTTATATAATTTATACTTTTCACTTTTCTCTCTTCAGTACTTGAAGAGACTTCTCAGAATAATCTCACCTTTAGTAAGGTACTCCCAAACTTATTTTTGCTTTCTCAGTTAAGGGTTTGGTAACATACACTTCCAAACCATACTCACTGTGTGACCTAAAATCTTTTTTTCACCTTTGGAAAATACTTAACATGATTCTCAGGCTGCCTCTCAGGTTTCTTGTGCTCAGGCTCTAATTGTAAAGACCTCAGCTATCAAATTCTCAAGGACAGGATAATGAAAAATTAGGTGAATCAAGCATTCTTCCTTCTTCTTTCCTTATTTAAAAAAAATAAAAAAATAAAAAAATGAAGAAGTCAAGAATTTAACTCTATATTCCTTAGTTCTTGGATGAAAAATATATAGCTGCGAGCCTAAATTCTGGACCAAATAAATAATAAAAAAAAAAACAACTATCAATTTAAGCAGTCCAACATTTTATCTACAGCATTTACCTGCATGTCTGTTTTCACATGAAAAGTCTAGAGACTGAAACGTTCAATGTATTCAAAGGTAATCTACTCAGAGGAGTTAGCAACTAAGAGAAGACTTAGCTAAAATCAGTGGAATTACAGATCTGCAAGATGACTATAAAGTGACATGAGTGTCAGCTATATGAATGCAAATTAACAGATATCTATAGCATAAAAATGTTTGATAATTGTAGCTCTGGGTCACTATATATGGCATTCTTTTGATGTGAAGTTCAGCTAGCAGTGTAATGGACTTGATAATCCACAAAATACTTTACATTCAGATATTGGTGTGAAGTTAGAAGGTTGTCATCACACTTTTTTTTCCTATAAATTGGAAATTTAAACCAATGTCTTGATGAATATATAAACACACATGGAAAAAAATCAAAAGAGAAAAAGGAATAATTAAGCTCCCCAAATACTGTGGGTAAAGATTTGCTCTGAAGATAGACAAGCCTAGGAATATGTTTAGTTACTTTCTTCATTGTCCTGGTTTCAGTCAGGACAGAGTTAATTTTCTTCCTAGTAGCTGGTAGGGTGCTATGTTTTGGATTAGGATGAGAAGAGTGCTGATAACATGCTGATGTTTTAATTGTTGCAGAGCAGTGCTTACACTAAGCCAAGGACTTTTCAGCTCCTTTCTCTGTCCTGCCAGCGGGCAGGCTAGGGGTTCAGCAAGAGCTGTGAGGGGACAGACCCAGGACAGCTGACCCAAACTGGGCCAAAGGAGTATTCCATACCATTTGATGTCATGCTAAACAGTATACAGGGGTGGCTAACCGGGGGGGGGGGGGGGGGGGGGGGGGGGGCCCCTAGCCCGGGGGAAGCCGGGGGCCCGTGATCAGGTGTTAAGTAATTGCATTGTGCATCACTTCTTTTGTACTCATTATTATTAGTAGTACTATTATTATTATTATTTTCCTGTCTTAATAAACTGTCTTTATCTCAACTCTCGGGCTTCACTTTTCCGTTTCTTTCCCCCATCCCAGAGAGGGAGGGGGGAGGGTGAGCGAACAGCTGTGTGGTGTTTAGCTGTCAGCTGGGTTAAACCACAACATTCATATAATTTCCTAGGCTGATAAACAAAACAAAACACACAACACATAACAATAGGGCAAATACCTATTACTTCCATTGCTGGCAATTATACAGCTGTATATGATATCTTTGCTTATAGAGGAGAACGTAGAGAACATATTATCTTACACGCAATAAAGAATTGTGGTGCTACTAAATGAGTTCCATTTATTTCTTGAGCTCAGTGTTACAAATATTGGGAACAGACTTACGCTACATATTTAGGATATACTTGTATGCATACACCGTAAAAGTTGTGAGCAACTTGAAGGAACATCCTTGAAAAAGTTCTTCTTCACCTAATATTATTTCCTGATGCTAAGTTAATAAGAATGCAAAAGAAAAAGAAAACTAAAAACAGGTCTCTGTTGCCCAGCTACATAGGGTCTTATGCATGTTGCAAAGCCAATGAAAATCTTCAAGTGGAACAAGTCATACTGTCCGCAAGATGATTTTGTAAGTATTCCTCATGCATACCAATGGCTGGGGCATGGGGTTATTCCACCATAGGTGCAGGACACACTTGCCTTTGCAGAACTTCATGACATTCCTCTCTGCCCATCTCTCCAGCCTGTACAGGTCTCTCTGAATGGCAGCACAGCCTTCTGGCGTAACAGTCAGTCCTACCAGTTTTGTATCATCAGCAAACTTGCTGAGGGTACACTCTATATGTTCATCCAGGTCACTGATGAACAAGACTTGACCCAGTACTCACTTCTAGGGGACACCACTAGGTACAGCCTCCAACTAGACTGTGCTATTGACAACAACCCTCTGAGTTCAGCCAGCTCTCATCCACCTCCCTGTCCGCTCATCTAACCCACACTTCTTGAGCTCTATGAGGATGTTATGGAATACAGTGTCAAAAGCCTTGGTTGAAATCAAGGTAGAAAACATCCACTGCTCTTCCCCTCATCTACCCAGCATGTTACAACCCAGATGGTTAACAGACTGGTTAAGGATGATTTCTCTTTGGTGAAACCATGCCTATTACTCCTTAGTACCTTCTTTTCCTCCACATGCTTAGAGAAAATATCCAGAATGAACTACATGGAGGACTGTAGCTCAGGCAGATCAGGGATAAAAAGCAAGAAGATTGCCTTAGAGCAAGTAGTCTGGAGTCTTCAGAGGTGCCTTCCAACTGAAACTATTCTATTTGAATTAGCATTTACTCTAAGAATTTAGAAGGAGAATATGAAAGACACAGTGTCAGTCAAGAAGAAACCGGAGCAAAGAATCTGTGAGGGTCTGGAGAGATTGTTCCTTAGCTGTTTACCAGTTGTCCAGAATACAGAAAATGAACAGAAGCATGTTTCTTATCTCCCTTCCTTGCAAATGTGAAAGTGTTAACCAAGGTGAAATAAAAAACTCCAGGGAGTAAGAAAACAGACAGATAAGGCTAGAAAACCCAGAGCCAAACTTGCTAACACTAACTTAATCATTAGCATTAAACAAACATGAAGGAACTTCAATAAGGAAGGTTTTGAAAAGACCAAACCTACAAATGCCAACTATTTCTGAGATCTTGAGTACTTAAAATCAATTATTTCCAAGAATACTCCCAACATTCTTATTCACTGATATTCAATATTTCCAAAAATATTCTCAAGAATATTATTAACAATTTTTCCAAAGTGTCAGGAGAGTAAGGTACTAAAAAGATTGATACCTCAAACAGGTGAAAGTAAGTGATATATTGTCCAAGTAGTTCCTGGACAATTCCAAGATGAGCAGAATTTATATAGGTATGACCCAATTAGATTAGATACTTTAGATATTTTACTGATTTTCTGTATTCTTGCATTCCCAAAATAAAATGCTAAATTTAATTTTATGGTCTTCATTCATGCCTTTTTGTTCTTTCTGATCTGGGAGTCACAATTTAATCCCTAATTACACTCAGAACTGAGAAAGTGATTGCAAAATCATAATTAACCTTTGGATTTGTGCCCACTAGGTCAAGTTGCCTAAGACCATCCACTCTGACCTTGAACACTTTAAGGGATGGGGCATGCACAGTTTCTCCGGTCAATCTGTTCCAGTGAAAACCTATTCTAAATCATTTCCTCCAGTTTCTCTTGTTTTTGTTACTTACTTTTCTGAAATGGAATAACCAAAGGTTTCTGCTCAGTTTGATTTCAGTCTCAAGTTTTTCTTCTGATATTTTGAATTCCTTAAAATTCTAACGAAGTCTGGAAAACTGCAACACTATGGCAATGCTTTTGCTAGTCTGCTTCCCTATCAACTTTACGACACATTCCCACCATAAATTAAAAGTGTTCATTGGGTTTCTGACCTGTTCTTTGTCACAGATATCATCCAGCTTCATGCTGCTGCAAAGCTGATAGGTAGAGTAATAGAATGAGAATCATATGCAGCATTCTGGAGAGCTGCATGCACTGGTAAAGATACACAGCAATCATTGCTATAACCTCCAGACAGAAATAACCTCCCTGTTTTACTTCCTCATATAATGCACCATGAAATTTTTATTATGGCAGAACTCAGTCATGCATAGAAAAACTTAGTGATAAGGCAGAAGCAGATATTCAAATAGTTAATAAAAGATGCAACTTTTCTTGAATTGATTGAATTATCAAACAAAATTTTGAATGGACTTTAAGTATAGATGTCCCAACTAAAAATGAAACAAGACAACAAGTTTTCTCCAAGTACGTTTGTAAAGTGCCAAAAGCTCATTCCATTGTCATTAAGCTTGTGACACAGCAAGTGAAATTGTGTACTACTGAGCTGCAAAGCACCCAGAAAACTTTAATTTTGGCAAATGTAGGAAACCAATGCAAATCTTAAAATCTAAAAGCCAAAACAGTAAATGTAGAGTGACTGTACATCACTTCTTGCAGACCATCATATTTTTGCTGTGTAGGTATATAAGTTACTGAATGAATTTTTGACATTAATGTTAAATCCAACAGAAATCTAACAGTCCATTATGTTATTTTAACATTGGAAAGCAATCTTTCAGTTCCTGTTTGTATACAGGTATAAACCATGATATTCTGTTACAGTGCAACAGGAGTGTGTTTCTCATGCCTTTTTACCTTAAAGTGTTAGAACTCGAAGGATACTAGCAATTAAGTCCAGGAAAATGTTGAAAATATTACAGGAAAAATACATATAAATCAAGGCATATTCAGACATTTTCATGTTATATCCCACCATGGCTCTATAAGAATTCAAATTGCATTTATTTTAGACTCACTAGCTGATAGAAAATAAATCATGTTGTAGTCAGGGTCTGATAACCTGGACATACATAATTCTTTTAGCAGAATTCCAGTTCCTGAGATGTCTATGACTGAAGAAAGTAAGTGTCAACCCCTCGTCAATTGATGTATGACAGGAAACATGTCAATTTATATGCCGATATATAGTCGCACAAAATCAAATGCTATCCCCAATCTAAAATGAAAAATAACCAAATTAAAACTAGTTCATTATGCTCAATTAAATCTCTGGGAAATCTTACATAAAAATTCTTAAAAAATGTGTACTCTCCAGCATGTGAGTAGGATCTGGGTTCCATTTTTGTGGCACCTTTCAGATATCCAGCAAAGGACTATATGGAAGTAATATTTCCATCACAAGTTTTTATTTCACTGTGATTTATATGATATAACTTTTCAAAGTCTAAAGCTTAAGAAGTATAAAAAATTCCAAGGGCAATTTAATGTACAAAATAGTATTTCAGAATTACATAGATAACAGTGATCTGAATTTCAGAATTACGTAAGTAGCAGAGATCTGAAATGAATAGTATAGCTAAGACAAAGCAGCAAAGGAAGACTTGCTATTAATAAAAATATTAAAAAGTGAATATTGAAAATAATATGCTAAATAAAAATATGACACAAAAGGCAAGACTATTTAATTTAAAAATGCTTAGAATATTTTAGATGAATATTAAACAATGTTTTATAGAAAGTTAAAGTGGCTGTAACTTATGATTAAATTATCTAATATGACTAAATGATACTACTAGCATTAGTGTCAGATTCAACACCAAGTCAGAACTGTTTATCCGTATTTTGTTTTTCTTCACTTAGCTATATTATTCTCTACAATGCTGAGAGTTTCTGATAAGCCTTCCTTCAAGAAGAATCAGTGACTGTTGGATCTTAATTAACTTGACAATGCTTTCTGCAATGCTAGCTCTCTCTACTGTCCTTGATTAAATAACCAGATGCACACACATCTCAAATGAACTCTGATACACACTACCAAAAACAAACAAACAAAAACTAAAAATCCACTGCCACCAACAACAAAAAAAAAAAAAAAAAAAAAGGAATATTGCTACTTCATTGAACCTTTCCCTGCATACACCTGTTGCTTATTACAAAAATTGTTAGATGTTTTCAGGCTTCATTATTGCACTTGCCTGATGCAAGCACTATCAATTCTATGGATGCTTATCATGAGGCTTTGCTCAAGGCATCAGAAAGAAATCCAAATAAGAGTGGCAATGACAGGAATTACAGATAATCCACCAATTATCTCTAGTAATATCTATTATGAAAAGTGTATTTCTCTACATTTTCAGAAAACATTTTTATTGCCATAGCCAGGGCTGAAGACATCAGCATTTACGGCAACGGTCTCAGCATGTATTTTATCAACTGTAAAGCACAGGGATTCAGTCCAAAAATGTCTTTGCAGCATTTCTTTCATGAGGTATCTAGCATCTGTGGTATTATTGAGAACAGTCCCTTCGGGGTATCTAGATATAACAGCCACATAACTTTCCATGTAGTCTTTGGCTTTAAGCAAGAGAAGCTGATTTGTGACTCCTCTGCTTTAATTATGGAACCATGACCTACGCTTGTCCACAATTTGTACTGCCAGTCCAGTCCTTCTTCAGGACCAGTTCCCTATCTTCTCATAAGAAGGGATCAGTGTTTTTTTTTTTTTTTTTTTTTATTTATTTATTTATTTATTTATTATTTTTTATTTTTATCCTTTTCACTTGTTCATTAGGTTTCCTTGGGTGATGTTGTACCTATTCCTTTCTCTACTACATACTATTCCAGACTCTATGACTAGGGCTGAATTTCTGAGGGGAAGTGACACATGCTGACAAGTATTCTTCCCATCTGAAGGAGGAGGGTGTGGTTATCTCACACTCTATTATCCAGAAAAGAGCATTAAAATCCTCTATTAGTAAAGATTGTTCACATAAAAGGGAATTAAGGTGACTGATACATATTTGGTTGGTACAGTCTCCTCAGTTTTTGAATAGGTATGCAAGCAGCTAATAAGCAAGATAAGAAAGTCTTTGCTTTCCAGTTCTTCAGGTAGAACCAGAACAAGATCTTCAACTGAAATGTTTTTTTTTTTTTTTTTTTTTTTAAACAAAATATGTATTTTTTTATCGTTATATGTTACAAAGAATCAATAAAAAAACTGCATCAACTTGAACAAGATGGGTAGCAAAAGAGTATTTCAAGCTTAAGAAAATATCCTCTACACATCAGGCAGGCTTTTATCCTCTACACATCAGCCTTTGATTCCGACACACCAGCATTTAGAAAGTGACCTTGAAAAGTATTAACTCAGGTTTTGCTGTTGTACATTCTTTAGCCTTGCAAAACATTTAATAAGAAGATTTGCCATTAGTATGACACAAACTTGGCCTGTATCTGAGCTCAGAATTTGTTGCATGTCTCCTCTAAAACTTGTCATCTGTGGGAAGAAGATATTAATTCCCACCTTTATTGTAGGACATGACTTGGTGGTTCAATAAATTGCTTTTCTGTTAGAAAATCTGCTTTGAGACTTGCCAATCACTGATTAAAAGCAGTCACCTGCCCTGTTCTCAAGGTCAAAAGAGAGGACAGAAAATTCTGTGTAGAGGATTATGGTTCAGTGAAAGAGACAGCAGATGTCCCTTCAGGGAAGCATATTATTTTTCAGTGGCAACAACACCAGTGTGAAGTTTGCAGTCATAGATAATTGCCACCTTTTAATACCACAGATCTTTTTCAAAGATATAATTAACTATTTGTCTTTCTACACTCAAACTATTGTGAATTTATTTCTGTTTTTGTAACTGGCTTACTTTTCCACACTAGATACTTTTCTACTACAAATTTCCACAACAAATACTGTTCTGTGACTTTGCAGCTTTCCACACTGACATTTAGATTAAAACAGCATAAGAAATGTCACAGACCTGGATCATTTGTTCAACCTGCAAAATTAATCAGTAAAGTTCTAAAGAATGAATTTCTATTAAATTCAAACATGTAAAGCAATATGGGAAATCAAAAATGAGTGTATTTCCTTATCAACATTGTTAAACTTAATGCATGGTTTTTGAGTACTTCTGCATAAGAAAAACAACGTACATGCAGGCATATAAAGAAGTAAGATTCTTTTCAGCCTTTTGTTATTAGTCTTAGCACTATGGTGGTTTTATTGTTTTGTGTTTCTGGCAAATAGTCAAGCTCTACTACAGCAGGATGGCCAAACAGCTCTAGGCAATTCTGTATCTGAATACTACAGCAATTGTCAGTACAAACCATTACACTTAAGTTTCTATTATAATCTTAATATTTTATAACCTTACTAAAATCTCTAAAATATTTCTGGTACACCTTACTTATTTTCAGAAAAGCTTAAGACTCTAAAAAATGTAACAAGATTCCCCCACCCCCCATATTTATCCTAAATGGCAGTGAAAAAAAGTTCCATTGTGCGTTTTGAGATCTGTTTTTTGAGCAAAGGTTATTAGAAAAATTAGATTTAGTTTGTGCTTCCACATAATGACTCCTATGAATTCTTTCTTAAGTTGAGAACTTTGAGTGTATGAATATATGAAAGTGATGTAAAGGTGTCCAAACTTATTCAAAAACCTGTATATGCAACATTATAAGAAATTAAAATAGATAACAATGTAATTTTTCAGAAAGATGCTGGCCAGCGTCTTTTTTTCTTTCTTGAATCTTGTCAGCACTACCAGGATGTGGACATTCTTGTTCAATGAAAACCAACGATTTTACACATTTCATCCTTTAAACTCAAGGCTATAATTAAAATCTATGAAATGTGTTATAATAACTTAGGTGATATAGAACTATACAAAGATATTAGTGTACTAATTCAGATTTAAATAAATAAAAAAATAATAAAATTCCTACCCCTAGCATTGTAATTAAATCAATGCATCTTCCCATCTGATCCTAAAATGCAGTGAAAGAATATACTTGTTTGTCAGTTTTTTTTTTTTCCTTTTTTCTTTTTCTTTTTTTAAAGTTGTTTAATATTGAAAAAAAGAAACAAAAAAATCTGTTAACTGATCTACATTCTAAGAGCTGATCACATCAATCCTTCTCAGACAAAACCTTTTGTTCTGCATTCTCTTAGTAACAGGCTCCCGTAGGATATTTGATGTGCAGAAGTGGCTTATTGACTCCTTTTTTGAGAAAATTATTGACAAGAATGTCAAGTTTCTAGAATTTTAAGGACAAAATGCACTTAAAGGAGGATGATATAAAGGTAATAAATAAAGATCGAAGTACTCTTCAGAAACTTAAATATAACTAAAAACATTTAAAAAATGAAAATATTTCAGAATCTATTATTTATGCAGCTGCAAAAGTAAAAGGAAACAAAAACAAAAAGACATGGCCTCAGAATGAAATTAAAAGCCATATACTGAATATTTCCTAGCTCTGGTTTCAGCAATGTAAGACTGCAATTTCAGTTTCTCCAAGTCCAAGAGCAATGAAAGGAATAGTGTTTACCTTCACTCAGGATACATTTTGACATTAGCTTTTGCTTCTCAGCAAAGAAAAAAGAAAACAACAAAATACTCCAACCTTCATCCCATCACTTAAATGATCTGGCTTACCAAAGAAAACCAAGCCAAAAAATAGTAGCCAAAAACAGTTTAAACTGATTACCCAGATCTTTTGTTTATTTTATTTTGGTAGCAATGAACAAAGACTTTTAAATCTCTTTGAGACTATAGAAGTATTTCTCAGTCCAAAGATCTAACACGAAACCACAGTGTCAGTCTTCCAGCATTTACACTGTTTCTCTCCAAATGATTTATGGCAAAGTAGGAGAAAGTAGATTAGAACTTCTGTTTGTTGAGAATCTGACCTCTGTTGAGAATCTGATCTTTCATTCAAAAATGAATTTGTCACAGTCATTAAGGATTTAAACCAACTTCAGGTAGTAAGTATTCAAAGTAGCAGATGCCAACAAGACCTGATTTAAAGAATTCAATTTTCCTTTCAGATAACAATATATATATATAACAATATATAACATCAATTTAAGTCATGATAATTATCATGTTTTACATGATAATGTAACATTTATAGTTAAGGGTGACATTTATAGTTAAGACCTTACAACCCCCACAAATTGCAATTATGTGCAAAAAATGAATTTTCCCTAGTGAACTGCAAACACTTTTGAGCTGCCTAAACTGCAGCAGAATCTTTATAAGGAAAACTGCCATGTCAGTCAAACTCAGTAGTCCTGTTGTAACTTATTTTAACTGCCTCTTAATTGGTAACTGGCTGTGTGATAATTCCTCCCCTGAAGAGCACCTTTATTTTGTTTTTAATTTTATCCATTTTGCCATGGGGAATTATGCAGATTGTTAGCACCCTGAATATGTGAGATTGCCAGGCAATAAAGTGGAGAGCTATGTAAACTCAAGTTTTGTAACTGATTTATACTCTAAAGTTGAATATTCTTTCTTTTTTAAAAATAAAGTAAATAAAACAACAACAAAAAATATTTGGAACAACTGGTTTACCATTGCTGACAAACTTTTACTCTTTTAAAGAGAATCTTAACAAACTGACACATACCTAGCATTTCAAGTTTTTCTTTTACTCATCCTTGCTGTTGCGCTATGCCAATGCCATAACAAAACAACAAATAAACAAACAAAAAGAAGAAAATGCTCTCTGTTCTCTGCTTAAATGACAATATAAAAATAAATTTCAGCTAGTTTTAGCTGTATTTCAGCTAACCTGTAACCCTCTTGTCAGAAAATCTGAATTGCTCAATCTTCATCCTCTGAATATGTTATGTATTATATTTTAAATTTATTCATCTTTTATCCAGGGTTGTTAGGTTTCAGAGAGCGGTGAAAAACATCCTTTTGTATAGAGATGGTATAACAGATGTATCAGCTTGCACCAGAAGACCTTTGAATTAAACATATATAATATTCATGCATATATCTTTAGAATTACTTTGATTATTCTAATAGCCTGGCAATCAATCTAAAAAATTATGTTATAATATGGTCTTGACATTCCTGAAAAAAATAATATTATCTTCAGATCTCTTATTCATTAACTTCAGTAACTGTAATAACAACTATAAAAATGCAGTGCTTTCATCTCTGTGTAATCAAAAATAAAACACGTGGAACAATGCATCAGATGTGGGAAACACAGCAGAATTATTTTTGTTTCATCTGGCTAATATTAGCTTATGGATCTTTTTTCATCCAATACAATTACAAAAGCTATGATGAAACACAGTTGTACTTCTCATTTTCCTGAGCTGTAATTTCATCTAATTTGTTTCCATTACAGTCATCAGCAAATAGTCCTACCTCAGCCAAAGTCTTTGAATGTCAGCCATCCATCAGTTTCTCTTTAAGGGGTATGTCATAAAACTACATTTTAACATTGTGCTCTTTCTAGGTCAGTACTTCTGATGTACTAAATGTCCTTAGGGGAAAGGAAGAATTCTAGCTTGGAACATTTCTACCCTGAGTCATCATTTGTGTAGCTTATTGTGAGAAAAATTCAATTATTTTATTTTACTTTTTTAAGTATGCAAAAGGCAAGGTAGACCTAACCACAACCTACATTATCATCCCCATGTATCATAAATCATGCAAAATGACTGCTGGCAGTGGAAACACAACAACACTAATCAAAGTTTACACAGAGGAAAATGGAAATTTTCAACACCCATGTTCTTCCCACTGCATCACATGAAACAGACTTTCATACTGTTTTCATTTTAATATAGAATTAGGGAGGAGAGTTTCAATTTCATTATTGTTAATATTTGTTTTATTTTTGTATGGTGTGTCTATAAATGATAATGAATAATGAAATTATAATTTCAAAACCAATAAAGTTGTATTTTCAGAACAACATCCAGTCAAAGGTTTCCAAAATAGAAAGTTCACACAAAGCAAAACATAAAGAATTTAAATGCTCTTCTGTACAATCCTCTCTTCAGATGTTATGATACCATCCTGCTTTTAAGCAATGCCCCAGCTAATTCCTGAACAAGCCTTCAGAGACAAGGTTATAGATTTCAATCTTGCCATCTTCCAGCATCCTTTTTGGGAGTTCAAACCTTTCTTATGTATACAAAATATGGAAGGTGATTTACACGGAAGAAGGCATCATAGCCCTGTTTCTTTTTGCAAGGAACCATCAGAGGCAGCCAAATCTTCCATAGCCCAGGCATCTGAATCTGCTCACTGAAGGAAGACCAACGAGGGACAGATGCAGTGTATCTGGCTTTCATGCCAGTGTAAAATCAAGAATGGATAAGACCAAAACCCAGAACCTGGGAAGCACTCTAAGTCCCATATACATTTCTCTATCAGCATTTTCTCTTGAAAAGCTAAGCTACAAGGTTACACTGCATATTTCCAGGGTAGGTTCCCAAATTTGTTTCAGACTCCTAGGAATTTTTTTCCTGGTTTAATATGATTTACACAATCAAGCACCCTTTGCTGGAGTCCTAAAACAGGCTAAATATGCAAATACTTTGTCCCTTTTAACACCCTTAATCACTCATTCTGGTGACTAAGCTATCGGTTCCCATGAGGTGGGCAGAGAACTTGCCAAGAAAATTCATTGTCAAGGTGAGGGCCCTTTTAGTCATGGAAATCTGCTGTTTCTTTGAGGAAAATGATGCATTGTCTAGGTTGACCCTCTCTAGTTATTTAAATCAATGTCCTCTACTGACAGTTCAGTACCTGCACTTAGGAACTGTTATTGTAAAGTAAAGGTAATGAAACAAAAAACAAACTCACGTTCTAGATGAAGTTTGCTGCAGGAGAGAGAAAACAGAGCACCCAATCCCAAATGCTATCAAAAACACCAACAAACTTATTACTTAGGTATTTGTTCTTGTTCTTGTTCTTTTTTTACACAGAAAATTGAAGGTTTTCAGACATTTCAGATATTACTTTCAACATTTTTTTCAATTGCTGAGGTGCTACACTCAAAAGAATTCACTTCCAGTGTAGCCAGGACCTAACACAGATTTTATTAGATATTAATGCAAGAGGTTTTACCTGAAATAATTTTAAAACAGATTTCCACAGGGAAGAGGACTGAAATCTAAGTCATGTAGGTAGTTTACCTTCCTTTACACATTTGTCTTTTATCAACTATTTCAGTTTTACTTTAACTTTGTAAGAAGATACCAGAAATGTCATATTATCCTTTTAAGAATGAATCATCGATCTTTTATTGTCTTGTATCTTTTTCTTAATGTATTATATTTAATGTCTACTGGTATTCTTTTATGAATAGAGATTTATGTGGATTTATTCAATTCTACCATACTACCACTGATTCCTTGTATCTGGGAGCTTTTCCAAAGCCATAACTCATCAGGACTGAATGAATTAGATGTAAACTTTCTTCAAGTGTTGTAGCATGATGACAAATGAAAATTTCAAAGAATTTAGAAATAAAGTCCCAAATCACATAATGAATTTTACAGTTCCCATTCAGAAAACATAAGTAATCAGTTTAACAATAACAGTGACAATTGGTTACTAAAGTTTAAGTTAATTTAGTGAGCTCAGACTGCTTGAATGAGAAGTGCAGTCACCAAGAGATTGACTGCTTATAACTTAAAATGTTTCATTCAGTTCTGTGACATAGATTATAATTAGAATATATTTTATCATCTCTGAAAGTGGAAGAAAAAACACTGATTGCTTTGTTAATGTTAGGGATAAATGAATTCATGCCCACTTTAAAATAGCAAAAGAGTTTAAACTGCAACTAAATATTACCTCAAAGTATGACTGACACTTCAGTGACTTAACGAATGACCATATTTTAGCTCATTTAGAACTTCTAGGCAATGACACTGGAGAACACATATTTGTCTTTAAAATCAGAAGCCTCTTGCATTTGAGAAAAAAGAGGGAGTGGATAAGGCTGCAGACACAGATACATGGACTTAATGGAAATCTGAACATATTCGAGAATTTCTAGTAACTTCTCAAATGGTCATTTGGGCTAGATCTATGCTACCTTTAAGGATCATTCCAAGGACACACAAAAGTGTCCACCTATTCTGGCAGCATTTCAGGCTCCCATAGTTCCCATAGGCATAGGTGCATAGGGCTCCTTTGGATCTCTTGAGGACAGCTCTTTCTCCATTTGTCCAGCTACTGACTAGCACACGTATAAAATGTAATGGTCATGTATAAGGAACTCTGCCTCACTCCTGTAGTACTGAAAATTGCTCACATTTGTTTACAATTTACTAAGTGTCAGGGCTCACAGAAACATTTCTGAATTATTAAAATCATTTCATCATTGATAGGGAGATAATAATGAAACTCATTTCAGACAAGTGTCCCTGAGCTTCAGCTGTTTTGTATGCCCACTTATACATGGATTTCAAAAGGTTAAAACAAAATTGTATGGCATACTGACAATTCTTATTTATTATAATTGCTACAACTTAGTAGAAAATTACTTTGGCCAATAAATCACTTTCAAGCATTCTTTCTCAAGACAAATCCAAGCTTTATCACATGGTCAGCAGTCAGGATTTTTTTTTTTTTTTTTAAAAGATACAAACTTTGGATGTATAAAAACCCAAATGTCATTGTCAGTGTAAGAGCTGATCTATCCAACAAAACAAAACCAAGATTAATACTAAATGCACCAATTCCTATGATTGATATCTTTTACAGCATTCAAGAACTTGTTTCCTTTTATACCTATTGTAATGAAGCAATACATGTATTTCATCTGTAACATATCGGATCATCTAATGTGAGTCTCAAAACTGATTTTTTTTACAACATGAAACATTATCAGAAACAAAGTTATGTGGAAATTCAATTTCTTTTATCACTTAAAAATGGAAATAATTTTCTGTATGCCTGATATGTTTATAAATTTAAGTGTTGAATTGTCTCCTGACCCTCCTGCCTTGCTTCTCTTCTCTTAGAGAAAAACAAAACAAAACATGTACACACACAGAACCTCCCAAAAAAACCAACCAAACAAAATTTCTAAGGTTTCGTAAGGAAAACAAACTGCTACTTGCTGTTGCACTGAGTACCTCGAATCCACATAGGTGGTCCTGTCCCTTCAACTGTGAATCACTGAGATTACATGCCATTATAGCTTAAAGTGCATGTGTTAAGGCCATTTCAGAGGGCTTTAGTACATGTTTCTTGTATATGCTATATTTTGAATGTATCTTTGGGTTATCTTTGTGTTATGCAACAAATATAAATGAAATGTTAAGAATTCCTCATTTGTAGTCCAATTTTACTTATTTTTCTTCTTTTCTTTTATAGTGTGTGAGACTGTGAGAGGTTAAACACAATCTGAAAAACACATTTTCTTAAAATTTCTCTCCTTGAAAAATCTGGTTTATGCTTCATCTAGAGTTGTTCCTTTCTAAGAGGCATTCTTTGACTTGTGTTCATTGTGATACATCTCTAATGTATCACCAGCTAAAGGTAGCTTATTCATGTGCTTATTATTTGAAAACTCTTCTGTTAGGCCCAGACCTTTCCAAAACAATTTTGGATTTTATGATATTGTTGATGAATAGAATTTGCCCTACAGGGTCTTGCATTTGAAACCACAGCAACAGATTGCACCTTCCCTTCCTTTTATCCTCAAGGAACATATTGCATTAATTTTAAATTGGTTTATCCTCATCTTTTGAGCACAATACATAGTATTGTTGTCAAACTATGAAGTTCTATATAATCCAGAGATGAAAACTAAATCTTACATAATGTAGTCTTTCTTCCTGTATGTCATGACAGCTCATATCACCAAGGCTTTCCAAGAAAAACACTGCATTTGTAAGCCAGAAATTATTAAGGAGGGAAAGCAATTTCACTCAACAGTCTGAGAAATGTTGCAGTCCAATCATATTTATGAAATGAATGTCTCATCTCTTTGACAAGAGATGAAAAATTTGAATTGCCATATTCGTAGAATTTCAGATCAGAACAATAATTAATCTGTCTTCCAACATAATATAGACCACAAAGCCCTAAGACAGTAATTTCTGGATTGGTTTCTCTCCCTCATCCATTCTTTAGGTAAAATACCATGCTCTACCCACTAACAAAAAATAATATTTATTAAAATATCAATATAGGCACAGACTTCTGACAGAACTAATTTCAAATATATGAACATAAAGTATATACAGAGTCAAAATCTGTAAGATTTCCTTACATATAATGACCTTAATTATATTAGCAGCAATGTCTAACATTCTTTTATACCTTCAAGGATTGGTGAATTAGTGATAAACTCCAAGAGGTCATCAGATGAGAGAATCTATGGCTGTCAAGTTGAATACCTCTTCATCACATAAATAAATCGATGATGAAATTCTTACTTAAGGAAAAATCTTTGTGCATTTAACAAGATTGTTGTATTCACAGTAACTGCGCAAAGTATCTGAATCTGTTTTACAGTCCAAATTCATCCTTCATGTAACTTGAAGTTTCAATATACTAACTACAGGTACCACTTACACAAGTCTTTAGGGAGAGAGCATGTTACACATTTCAGGAAATACAGGACAGAAAGCATCAAGGTAAGGCAGAGAAGAAAAAAATCTGCATCCTTTCTTGGCATTTCAGACTACACATATGAAGAACTCCAGAAGTAATTGCAGCAGCTGATATTACCTTAGTTTAGTGTTTACTGTACATATTAACATTTAAGGAGCTATCAAGTATTACCATTATTATTATTTGATGAGGACAGGGCATAGACTCAATTTAACTGCTGAGGCAGTTGCCTTCCCCGTTACTTCAGTCTCTTGAACTGCATAAAATCCTTAAATCTGTTAAATGACTCCATTTTATACCACATATTTGCCAACCTCTACAACGACATGTTTTGGTTGTTTTCCAAATAAGTCTGAATATCCTTACAGAAAAACGCATGGACAGATGGCCTTCTTCCCTGCTGATGTTACATTACAAATGTGCTTGAAGGGAAATTCTGTCAAAATCTCGAGTCATATTTTTACTTTATTTATTTCAAAATACTATCTAATGTGGTAAAGTTCATTAATATATTGTATATTAGTGTTCAATTTAATCTTATTTGATTGATGAAGAATATTATCAATTCCTCATTATCTTTCTACTGTGAAAACAAAGCATGCAACAATCCAACAAAGTAAAAACCTCAGAACAGTATTTTTAAAATCTGTTTTCTTTTACATAGTCCACTTGGAATACATATAACCACTAACACCACCCACATATTTAGAATGTATTAAAGAGTGACCTACAGCAAACAAATTATGTTAAAGCATCTTAAAGTCAGTACTGAGAGACATGATCTCTACAGACTTACCAAAAACACTGGGATACTAAAGTAGCTCCAGAATATATTTATACACTATATATATTTTTTATTTATTTATTTTTTTGTGTGTGTGTGCAAATAGTAAAGCACAGAATTTTGCTTTATATATCTTTGTCACAAATTGTTTAAAATAAAAAGTATAAACTTAATAAAAATTTAGAAAGTTTCACACAAACTTCTTTGAGTCATCATTGAAAAAAAATATATATACAGGGATTTGTTGCAACTAGTTTTCCAGCAGTGAACCTCCAACTGAGATTTAAATGGGCTTTTCCTCTTGCTGTGAAATGTCTATGAGTTTTAGAAAAGAGAAAGATAACAAAAGAAGAAAGACTGGAACCAAAGCTGAAGGCACCACAGAGAGTGAGGAAAGATAACAGGGACTGAAATACTTGTTATGTTCAGACTTTTTTTCTTCCACCTGATTTATTTATGTGCTGCTATAAGCAGGGATAAACTGCCATGAGCTACCAGGAAAACAAGAACTAGAAGAAACTGAGGGAAAAATCATTTATTCTAAAGTAGCCAAGTTGGGTTTCTATTGGAATGGTTAGCACATAAAATACTGTTCTATTCTTAAACTGGTACCAAACAGATTAAAACAATCATGCAAGTCTTGACTATCTGTATTCAAATTCATCTAATAATTTAAACATGAGGTGCAAGAAAAAGTACCAAGAAGAAGTCTTATATGAAGTTTAATTTGAAATATATTTAACCCCTGGTAACTGATCCCCCCGATACTTCACAGATCTTTAGTGCTTAAGTTTTTTTTTTTTTTTTTTTTTTTTTTTTTTTTTTTTTTTTTTCCCCCAAGAATTATTTAGATGTTGAAAGTTTTAATCTTTTCCATATGGAAAAGTGATACTGTCTTATCTGAACTGAACACAGGAAGATAATGATGATGCTGTGCAACTCAAAAATAAAATAGAATAACACTTCTTGTGGAAGGACAGGAACTGTAACTCCATAATACAAGAATCAGAGTTATTTCTAAGTTTCATTGTGTCATGTCAGCTGGTAATATCCATGACAAGTGCAACATAATCTCACATAATCTCATAAAGATACTATGCAGACAAACTGTTTTTAAGCACTGGATATTACAGAAAACACCAGACTCCTCTTCTCCTTCCAAGACCAAACCTGCTGTGCAGTACAAGTTTCCACTAGGTACATACTTTTGCACATGCTTAAGACTGGCTAACTTCATTTGAAAGAAAAACCAAAACAAGATTTTTAAAGGTTCACTAATTCCACTTCTTTTTTTCTTGCTTTCTTACATTAAATAATCACAAAGAATGAACGCGTGTATGTTTATAACATAGATATTTGAGTTAATTCCTTGTTGATTGGTGTAAGCCTAACAGTAACAATTTAAGGTCTAACATTTAGTCTTTTTTTATTTTTTATTTTATTTATTTATTTATTTTATACCTAATCATCTTGCTATTTAATTTAGTGTTCTAAACCATGCCTACAAAATTATAATTAGTACCAGTAATATTAATTAGTATGCCTATTAACTACAATACTAATATTGATTAAACAACAGCAAAGACCAAATAGTCTCTTTGAAAGTCATGGCCACATGCTATCATGAACTTTGGTTTTCATCAAGCTTGGTTTTCAAAGTGACTGTAAGATTTAAAGGTTGTAGCTACAAATATCAAGTTCTATCATAATTGCTCTACCTAAGATTTAGGGTTCTGCTCTCTGGAAAAAAGACACATCAATTCAGATTATAAAATAAAGCCATAAAGATTCAAAGCACTTGTTTTTCTGCTCCTCTTACTTTGTCTGGCAACATATGTATGTATGCATTTCAGAAATTTGATCATAGTAAAAAAAAAAAAAGTAACAGAACAAAACAAATCAAAATAAATAAAACCCCAGACCAAGGGAAGAAAAATGATTGCTTTAGTATATTCTAGCAGAATCAAAGATCACTATTCTCAGTATTATAAAATCATAATTGAGGACTGCACAACCAGCAATTGAATTCATCAATCTGAAACATGAGGAAGTCCAGGACTGAACAAGTTTTACTCATCTTTTTCACCTTTTCAACATAACTAAGAAAGCATTTATTTTGTTCCAGAGCCATTCAGTGCATTAATTAATTTATATATTATGTATTTATTCAATTACAGATTACTTTTTTTTTTTTTTTTTTTTTTTTTTGAGAAAAAAAAGGAATCCAATTATCAGTCATACTCACAAATTTTCTGTTGAAGAAAACCGAGCTTTACTTTTCTGGAATCCATGATTCTATGGTCCTGGAAATGAAGCAGTGTGGTCTGCTATGGATTTACTATTTGGTTGTATTGTGAAATTCAGGGCAATCATGGGTAGATGTTCTTAAGAAGCAACAAGGAGGCATTTTTATGGCCATGGACTAAATAAACTTCCTTTGGTAAAAGCACTGTAGTTATAAATATGGGACAGCACTGAGGTGTAAGAAAGAGTAAGCAAGCTTACACTGCAAGGATCCAGTAAACTTTAGATACTGTTGTGATCAATACAATGGGCAAGTTTCCTTTTCTCTTTATTTTATTTAATCAAATAAATGGCCCAAAACAGGAAGAAAGCATAGATGAACGAGTTTAATGTTATTCTTTCTCAGTATCTATTCAGAAAGAATTAATGCCCCTTTGAGGGCATTTGTGAGTTTGCTCTATGGCTTGGGATCTCCTCCAATAGATGTATGCACTGACCTGGAGGAATGGCATTTTGCAAAATATGTCACTGTGATGCCTGTTCAGTCTTTATCATTACTTCCAAGACAACCTTGAGTTACAGTGCATAAGATATGGATTAGGAACCATGTAGGATTGAAATAGTGAAGATTCCAATTCTTTGGCTTCTCAGAAGAATTATGTCAGAGGACTTCTATGAAGATTTTTGTTATGTGCAGCCAGATGGAACCTGTATATAGAACAAAGCAGGTCTCTTGAAAGTTGCTTAAGTGATTAATGATCATGGAGTACCACAGAGTACAAAAAGCTTGCTTCACAGAGGTCACTAGAACTCCCCAAAAGAAGTCAGTTTAGTAGACTTCTAAGTCTGCACTCTGCAAGCACAGAAGAGAATCAGAAAAGAAAATGGAAGAAGCTGAAATGATGAAGACCACCATGGGCACTACATCTTTCTCTCTCCTTAGGTCTGATTTCAAGCTTCAAATGATTAACCTCATAGTTTTCTTTTTATAAAGAATTTTATTTAAAGGCTGCAACCTTAGTCTACATAATCGTTTCTTCTTAGTTACTGTATCTAGGAAGGCATATTTCAGTTCTCAGTAGATTTCTATCTAAATCAATGTACATTTTCCAAACTATTATGACTCAGTGTCCATATGTTTCTGAGTAACACAATCTACATTCTGTTTTACCCAGACAAATTTGAAAACTGTGATCAACATGTAAGATATGAAACAGTAATACCCCTACACTTCTTAGTCACCAGTGAATATCCTCTTTTTGAGAAGCAGCTAGATAAAAAGTTTTGATTAAAATTGTAGCAAACCAGGCACTTGCACTTCCAGTTCTGGGGTGTACACAAACAACCCAAAAAGCTTTTAAGCTTAGCAGTGTTTTTTAAACATATACCCTTTTCGTTGTGAGCACAAAACACTGACACATCTAGCCAGTGTTGACTAGACAGTTCTCTATGATCCCTGGAGGAAGAGAAACACTGCCATTCACAGATGTTCTTCTGTGAAGGATGTGAACACAAGGTACCTAAATTGCCTGTGCATTGATCATATAATTTGATGGTATTAGCAGGTAGTTGGGAAAGAATAGACAGTTTTTCCAGTTTTGAAAATGTTCATAAGCAGTAAAAGACCAAAGGGACCACTCTAAACATGTCTGCCTTTGTTAAAATTGTCAATGAGTACAGGTCAAGAAAGAAGCTGCTGCTCAAATCAAGATTACAAAAGGAGCATTCTTGTTTGGTTGCTTAATGAGAGAAAATATTTCAAGAAAATATCACAACTCCTTTTAAAAATTAGTAAGAACTAGATATAATAGAAGTACAGAACTTGAATACAAAACTAGCATCAACTACAGAGGCTGCCCTGGCTGGGGATGAATTCTGCTGCAAGGATGGATGATAAACCAGACCTGAAAAGCAAGCTGCTATTTCAAAGATGTGAGATAAGAGAAGACTGATCTCAGACCTCTGGAACACATTCCCTCCAAAATGTGAAATAGAACCAGGTACTCTAGAGCCTAGATAGCAGTGATGCTACCACTCTCAGACTACTAGAAAACACGCTGAAATACAACTCTTGCTACCTGTGTCTACTGGCAGGCCTATAGAGAAGTGAAAAGCTTATTAAATCTATCATTTAATCATTTTGCTCATGTGGTAGGAATTGAACTTGGACCCTGAGCTCTACCCCTGACAGTGACCTTGCTAAGGTAAGTATGTTTTTTTATAATGAAATGTACAAAGCTCTTTTCTCATTTTGCTTCTTTTAACTTGGAAATGGAACTAAAGAAATGAAATACTGATAACATTGTAAAGTCAGGAAATTACGATATCACCAAATTAGTGTGGCTTGTTCAAGTTTAAATCAACTTCCTTTTTACTTTTGCAGTCCACTAGAATTTTTATGTAACAAATAGAATATTTGCTACAAATAGAATATTTGCTACAAATAGAATATTTGCTACAAATAGAATATTTGTTACAAATAGAATATTTGTTACAAATAGAATATTTGTTACAAATAGAATATTTGTTACAAATAGAATATTTGTTACATAATACTTATTGGTATCATTATTAGGAAGTGTATGCATATAATGTATGAAAACTGCACCATAAGACTGTTGCATTTAGGATCCATGTTTCTTTTCGGTAAATGTTGAAAGGTATACCTTCCTTTACTTCAGAGGATACCATACGGTTGTGAGCAACTGACGCAGTCACAAAGCTATACTGCTTGAGACAGACTAACACTCTGCAGGGTTTTAAGAGAAAGCAATATTTTCCTGTGGTAAAAATATCCCATTGGAGGGCTTCTATTATGTTAGTTTAAGGTTATGATTAAACATTCTTGATTATTTTTCTTCCCTAGCAATGACTGGAAACTGTACTTGATAATTTCAATGGCAACATAAGGGTTTGTATGTACTCTTAGAGAAAAAAGGCAAAGCCTCTTTCCACCCTGTATTTTTCTCTCTGCCTTCCCTCCACACCCATGATTTGGGAAAAATGGAGAGGTACAGCCTGACTCAGATAAACTACTGTTTTCTACAGTCATGAGAACAAATATAAACCAAATCTCTCCAGCCTGAAACACAGCAGCACTCTGTGCTTGGTAGCAGTTTCTGAGACTGGAGAGGTTTAGCATCATGCTGAGCACATGCTGTATAAAGAAAGAGTACACCATGCAGATGAGAAAGTGGAAATTATTTTAATGATGTGAAGAAGCACTTTAAATCATTCGGGAACTGTGTCTGAACTGTGTCAGCCCTATACATCCTTCATAATCCAGGGATTAAGAATCAAGTTTTGATGAATGGAATGCACAGAAAGGCATGTACTAATGTACTGAGTAAGAGCTGGGCAATTTTACCTTAGGAAATATTAAGGTGGTTAAAAACATTTCAAGTTCTATGATAAATCTACAAAATCTTAACTGGATTATGACCTGGAACTGAGGTACTCTTCCAGGTGAGAGCTCCAATCATCGGTCCTAATATTACGTTCATGGGCTCTTAATCGCTGTTCCTCCTGTTCCCCAGGAATATCTAAATACATACACAAAGTTAAACAGACCCAGCCATACATAGGGTGGTGGGGTTAGAGTTGGGGTTTCTCAATTAAAACAAATTGAGAACACAATCAAGGTTTCCTTTGCTCTTCAGAACAAGCATATTTTAACCACAGAGAAGTTGGAATATTTTTCCAGTGTGAAGAAAAATGTGTTTCAATTATGAGTTTTAAAAGAACTTCAACACAAGTAAACAACTCAAAGAGGAAACAGTCACCAAACAACTAAATCTGTCACTACCACTAATGCTGTGTAATACCATATCTATCACAGTTAAATTCCCTTTTGCTTCTTTTAGTTCTTTAAAGGAGATTCGTATATAGGAGAACCTTAAAAGAACAAGACTTAGTGTAACAGGAGCAGGATTGAACTCAAAAGGATAAACTAAGCAGTACCAGAAAAATACTATAGACACATCAATTGAAACAAAACAAAACAAAACAACAACAACAATAAAACCCCCCACACCACATGTTCCACACTAATTATTACATGTGAAAATCAGTAAAGAAAGAAAAATGTTATTACACAGATCATAAATTACACAAACTCAAGTTGTTATCAGTTGTTGGACAATCGGGAGTAAGGTATTGAGGACATACAAGATATCTATATTAAAATACTATTTGCGCCAGCTTTGAAATACCACAAAATGTTTCAAAGCATTTCTTCCATGTCAAAAAGACCTATTTATCATCACAGCTGTTTGACTGCTTCCCTTACCCTTCATAAACACAGATAAAAAATAATAGAAGAAGCTCTAAAGACTAGGTATGCAATGTGCAGACTGCTGTGGATACAGTGACTCTCACTAATTTACTCACTGCTATACTAAAATATATTTGCATAAATACAGAGTAATTGAATAAGATAGCAGAGATAGTGGGTTTAAGTTATGTAAATCAGAGACAAGTCTGGACACATATTTCGACCCTTCTCAAAATACCAGCTTAAATGTATTTCACATCAAATTTTGTCTGCAATTTAGGTAAAAACCATGTGTTTTTAGGTAAAAACACAAATGTGTCCCAACAGGACTAGCATGTCTAAAGGGCACTGCTTTTACAGTTCAGTAAATTTTTAAAAGTCTAGTAGCTATTGATTTTGTTTCAGATAACATTCACCATAAAATTACTAAGAATCTAAGTAAAGCCCAACATAATCTGATGAACCTGTGCTATTAGTAAAGGCTCCTGGTTACAAACACACTTTTGCACAACAGGTGAAATCTCACTGCACTCTACTGTATAATTAAAAATGACCTTGTTATGAATTCAATTTATATTAATCTCAACGAACTGTGCTTTTGAGTTATTAGGCTGATAAATAAAAAGTATTTTAGGGTGTCAATGGCTTTTCAATGGTCTTTCAGCTTTTCAGTTTATAAGCTTTTATGTAAAATCAGTTGTGTCACTGATGTTGGCAAAATGTTGGAGATTGGACCTGCTGGCTAACTGAAAACTGTTTTTATCTGTACTGATGAAGATGCATTTGGTATGCTTCAAGAGAAACATTTGTCCAAAATAAACCAACAGCAGAAAAGATAAGTGAAAATTTGAATGTTTGTATTGCTGTTTGTAGGCTTTGGAGTTGATACCTCTTCAGCTGCATTGTGTGAAAACTCTGATAAAAACACAGGCTTATACAGGAATCATGAAATTTCAAAACAAGGATATTAGCTAAAAGCATGTAAAAATTAAACTGGTGATTTGAATGTACACTTTTCTGACAGGAGCTAAAGTCAGATAGACCACTGAGAGTTTAGTTGTTGATTTAACTGAAAACAAGATCAAGACTGTAATGCATAATATATTGAAAATTAGGATTTCTCTTTCCTTTCTGTCCTAATAAATTGACTAGATATAACTAATAAAGCATAACATCAAATTTGAACTTTTTTAAAAATTATTTTTTATTAAAAACAAAACAAAAAACAAATAAAATAATTGACCTGATGGATACACAGAAGACTACATAGTTTAAGAGGGGATTAGACATTATCACAAAGAAACAGAACACCTACTGCTGCAATAGATAATGCATTCAAAAACAAACAAACAAACAACCAAAACCAACAAAACCAACGAAACCCCAAGATATCTAAATCTTTTTATTGTGGGTTCTGAATCAGTCATTAAGTGGAAGAAATTGGGAGGACTGAAGGAGCATAATAATTAAAAATCATGCATACTTTTGTGGTTCATTCTCAAGGTTTCTGTGTTGGACAATTCCAGAAACAGAAAACTACCACAGCCGATCCAGTTACTAGCATTAAATACAACGGTAATTGTTCTGCTCAAGAGCATTTTCAGTGAATATTAAAGTGAGCATTAATTTGGCATCTTCCATCTGATACTTTTAAAAAGTTAAGTCTAAAAAGTTAATATATGTCTTACCTTACATCTAAGGAAAATTACTAATTTACATTTACTGATGAAGAAGCAATCTTAATACTTAGTGGAATTAGCTCAAAAACGTTAATTACTTAACAGCCATTGCATTTTGGCAAAAATCTGTAAGCCTTATCTGTTATTTCTTGCTTTCCTCACAGACGTGTCCTTTTCCTAAAATCCATGAAAAATTATGGAGTTAACAAATCTAATGATAAAGGATGCTGCAGTTCTACTCCTCACCAAAAGCAAACAACCAACCAATTATCACTTCACAAATGCCACCAAGAATAAGTCTTTTTCCATTATTATTATTATTAATATTATTTTTTACTCCAAGCTAAAAAACATATATGATAGAAAAGACTCTTGTTTAGGATTTATCTTCTAAAAAATTGATTTTTAATTCCACTCTCTTGTACATTGGGAATGCAAACACAACTATGGTTAACTTCTGCAGACCCTTTTAATTTGGAAAATCTCACCGGTCTTGCTTGCAACATGATACATCCTAGTAATAAACGCATATCAGTAGTCTTAAACTGACAACATTTACCGCAGATCTCTCAGGATTCACATCGGGACTTCACAACATATAAATATTGTCATTTTACCTATTTAAATTGAATTATTTGGTTCAAGTGAAACCGAGCTCCCAGAGATTTCACAAAAGTAGGTTTAGCTATTTTATATATTTTATACAGAAAATGGCCAGGTCTCTAGCAATATTTTCAGTGTATTCATCTGCTTAATGATAGTAACAGCTCAGGTTTGGTACAGTTTTTCTAAAATATTTTTACTTAAATTTGCCCCATTTTCTGGGCTATTTCAATTCAATTAATGGCATTCAGCTGCTGTAAAATTAATAGCTCGGGCTTTTCATATGATTTCCTTTTCTTTTAATTGCCTCTTTAGTATGTCCTAATGGAGCAGGGAAGGGGGGAAACTACTAAGAGCCATGACTCGAACTTCCTGTGAGACAGTAAAGGCAGGAACTTCTGAGGATAATTTATAATTTACATAGGAAGAGAGGGGGAGTGAAAACTATCTGAAGTCTGAGAGATGACCATACAGTACTGAGACTGTTAAAAGACATAGAACATTGGGCACAAATAATTACTTTTGCATGAAAAATAAACAAACAAACAAACATGCATTGCTACTGCAATTAAATATCTCAGCTGATCAGATGAACCCTTATGGGAAATTTATCTTTACAGATTTCTTTGAAGTAATCACTCATTTGGCTGACCTGTGCCACAAAAGTCACTCAAAAATATATGCATACATTTATATCGATGTTTTTATACCACTTACACTTGTGTCTGCATGCACACTGTGGAATCAGACCTAAGATACTTCTGCCTCTGAATGAACCCTCTCATTTTAAAACACAAGTTATATTGAATGTTTCATGACCAACCCTATATCTACTTGAAATTGTGTGAATATTATTTAAATGCATCCTTGGCCTGTATGCCATTACAATATGTATGCTTCTTTTTGTTGAGAATAATAATTGAAAATAATTTTCTGGACCCTGTCTTCCCCTCTGGCTAAGGAAAAATATGCCTACACTACAAACTGGCTCATCTTCAAAAACATATTTTTTGAAGAAATAAAATATTTGCAATGGTGTTCCACCAAATGTAAAAGAGCTAGATCTAAAACACTCTAGACATCTTGGGATCTTAGAGCCAGAAAAAAGTGGCCATCCTCAAGGTGAGTCTGGATCCAAAGGCCAGCCAACAGCCTGTAGTCCTACATCTTTCAGACTAAGATTTTAACCTACACCATAAAGCACTATTTGCCAGCTTCTGCAATTCAAAAAGGCAAAATAAAACTAAAAAATGTAATTACTTTTCCAGTGTATAAAATTTTTTACCTGAGTTTTTCCTGCTGCATCTGCTGCCAAGCAAACAGGTCAAAGTTCAAACACTTCAAGCAGGAAATATTTCCAAAATGAGCATTTCTAAACTTTAAACTGTGCTTTAAAAGCATGCAGACCAAGAAGGTCTTCCTCATTAATTCTTGAAATTTCAGAGATGTCTGGAAACAAACTAGTTAGGAACTATTACATGAAATTTACAGATTAAATTTTATGAGACAAAGTTTAAAATCAAAACCATAAAAAAATCTTTTCCAGAAACAAACAAACAAACCCATCAGTTTAGCAACTAAAGTCCTCTTTACTTAGTTCATCTTGACTAAGATCAGAGACTTGAATATTAACCTCCCACAACTTTATGTACTTGATGAGACTCATGATCTTTTTACCCTCTTTTAAACACAAACACAGGTACAGGCACATAGAGATTCAAAAAGTTTTATGTTAATCTTTGTGGAGGATAAAGATTAATTCTCACAGAGGATGAAGAAAAAATATTCTACAGAGAGGGGAAGGCATATCAGAAGTCAATGATTTAGCTCCACTAAGTCAATGACACCTTCAGTTGCTCAGAAAATGCTACCCTTTGAATACTGTCATCTTGCCCAGAATTTTTTTCACCTTTGAAAGGAAAATACAGCAAACAAAAGCTGTTGGAAACATTATACCTATGAAATGTTAATAGGTGTGATAACACAGTTTTTTTTTTTTTTTTTTTTTTTTTTAAAGTATGCTATTTTAAAATGCTATAAATATGTTCCCTGAGAGTCAAAATTCACTTGTACTGCAGTGGAATGACACATTTAAGACAAGCAGGATGGACTGAATATTCCTGTTTTTCTATCTTACCTTGACAGAGCTGCTGTTTACTTTCATTTGCAGTATTACTAGTGTTAGTGCTCCTGCTCCTGAAGCATCTCAAAAGATGAAGACATTTGCTAGAAACAATTTTTAACAAAACTGTTTATTTTTCTTTCCCAATCAGGAGTAACATCATTATTGGTTTCATTTCTTAATAGAGAAACTGTATTGGTAGTCTCATTAGCAAAATTGTTTTAGTAAGACAACAAAAGAATGGTAGGTTCTACTCTTTATAGCTTGTGATTAGAAAACAAAAAACACAAATCAAGTCTCACAAGCAATTTATAGATCATCAGTCTCAGACAGGAAATAAATTATAATAGAAGGATAGGCTTAGGATGATGTTTATAAGTTTGATCTTCTAGAGGGGAAACAAAATAACAGTAACTGATGACATTGAACATTAATGGATAAATTCAATATGCTTGATATAAATATTCCATACTAATACGAGACTTCTGTACATTGTACTAATACTACTGTGCCTGATGTTCTTATTTGCTCACATCATCTAACAGAACACAAAATCTTGAAGTATCTAGCCTTACAACATTCCAAGATGGGAAAGATGTTATCCCTGTTTTACAGGCAAGAAATTAATGTGCAGAAGCTGTCTTTTCAGAAATCCTGGAAAAAGCTATCAACCTTCAGAAACAACAACAACAAGAAAACCAATCCTGGTTCTGCTTTTCCTAACCTTTGTATCTGTCTTAATACAAAACCAAATAGTATAAAGATAATAAAAGTCTAAATTCTAAGCAATCACATAACTCATAGAAATAGTACCCCCAGTCTCAAAAGCAGCAGGAAACCCAAAGGCTGTGGGTGCACAATATTCTTCTGAGAAATCTTTTATCCTCAAAGGCTTACCTCAGTCTAAATAAGATTAATTTATTTACTGTGAAAGAGTCTTAACAACCTTACCCTTTACTCTTTCCTTAGACTGGAACACGAAAACATGCAAAAGGCTAGGCAGATAATTGTTGAAATTCCCAGCTTTGTTCAATAATGATTTATTTTTATTAGCACAATTTCATTCACAATTTATGACAAATATGCTACTTAGAATGGCAATTTTGTGTATTAAATATCAAAACATTTTAGTACAGCATTAAATTACCAAAGATTCTTCCAAGATATTGAATGAAGATTGGTTAAACATATAATAGGCAGTAAGGTTTGTCTATGGTCTACTGTGTAAGATCAACCATGTAGTAAACTCAAGGAAAACCACTAAGTTGATTGAAAAAGACAATTGTATTCATCACTGAAACAAATGTTTATCTTGTAAGTACAGAGAAAATAACAATTTCCCAAGATATTCTGATCCTGAAACATTAGAACAGAACAAAATAGAATAATTCAGTTGGAAAGGACCTACAAAGATCTAGTCCAAGTCCCTCACTTCTTCACAGCTAAGAAAAAGTTAAAGCATATTCATGAAGGCATTATCCAAAAGTCTCTTGGACACTGACAGGTGTGGAGCATCAACCACCTCTCTATGAAGCCTATTGCAGTGTCTGACCACCCTCACAGTGAAGAAACTATTCCTAATGTCCAGTCTGACCCTCCCCTGGCTTAGCTTTGTGCCATTCTCATGCATCCTTTCATCAGTTCCCAGGGATCAGTGGCCAGCACCTCCCTCTCCCTTTCCTTTCCTCGGGATGTTGCAGAGAACTGTGAGGTCACCTCTCAGAATCCTTTTCTCCAGAAAGGACAACCCAAGTGTCCTCAGCCTCTCACAAGATGTGCCTTCCAGCTCTTCTGCCAGCTTTGTGGCCCTCCTCTGGATGCTTTCAAGGACTTTCCCATCCTTTGTGGAGCCCCGAACTGCACACAATATTAAAGATGAGGCCACACCAATACTAAATAGAGTGGGAAAATCACCACTTTTGAATGGCTGGGTCAACACTGAATTGTAAAATAAACTCTAAAGCTTATTTCTTAAAGAGATGTTAGACACCTGAAGATCCTAAAAGAGCTGAATAACAACAACAACAAAAACCTGTACCACGTAACAAAAAAAACTCAAAAGGACAAAATCCTTTAGAAAGGAACAAAGAAAAGGTATTTATGTGGAAATTTGTGAACAACCATACACATATGGATAAATATATTCTAATTCTATGCAAATTCTCTACCCACTGAACCTTACTTAAAATAGTTTCTTATTTGTACAGACAAGCAAAATAGGATTAAAAGCAAGAAGAACAGATGCTCAAAGTCTAATGTAATTAAGAGATTTAAGAAACTAATTAACTTTTAGAAGTAAAAACTGAAAAGTTTTTTTTTTTTTATTATTATTATTATTATTTATTCTCAGGATAAATAAGCCAGTAACACTTCTGGTTTGGAAATTTCAGTCTTCAGAGATTTCTTTAACAGTTTAAAAAACAAAAACAAATAAAAACAAAGACAACTCTTCAAAGTGTCTGTGAGGGAGTGCGTAGTCCAGGTCACAGCTGAAAATATTGATCAAGTCTTCTGGTCTTCTGCTTAAGACTACAGTAATAACTTAGCATTTTTTTTTTTAATTATTTTTTATTTTTTTATTTTTTTTTTTAATCTATGTGAGCAGGATGCAATTAGAACAGGCTTCTAGAAAGAAACTTTTGGTGCTGAGCACCTCATGTTCATACTACTTATGTTTTCTGAGGTGGGGTAGGTCAGCATATTCCAGTTAACTTTTGCAGAAATGGAGTAGAGTTTGCATGTGCCAGACCACGCCATAATGTGTACCAAAGGACAGTAATAGAAGAGCCTCAGGAAATGCATTTCAAAAGTACGCTTCTTGATGCAAACTGAAATGCTATATGGGATGATATAGATTAGATAATATTCTGTTTTAAAGAGCTAGAATCACACTTGAAAAGAACTGCAAGGTAGAGAATAAATGTTTACATACTATGTGTGCCCTGCTACTGGAATGTAGTAATTCACTGCCATTTATATTCAAGAGTAAATGTTTACCTGACCTGTTAAAATAGTTAAAAAAAATAATAAAATCTTCTGTGTCATTTTTAAATTATTATTAAAATGCTACAAAAAAAATATAAAAATCACAGACAGCAAAACATCAAAATAAGGGTGGAAATGTCTATTGACCTTCACATAACTAAAATGGGAAACACTGATATGCTTAATATTTTAAATATTTTAATCTAAGATTAGTCTGCTTTAAGGAAAAATTGATGTGAAAGCAAAAGTTTAGTTAATGAATTCAAATTTGACCCAAGTGTGCAACTGAATGTCTCTTATTTTTTCAGACAGAAATCCACATAGAAGAAATTGATAATCTCAGATGGTCTATAACAAGTGTCTCATAAAGGATAACCTCCATCACTGCCATAAGAAAACTGAAGAACTTTTTGATTCTTTCCACACAGGAAGGTCTTTTATGCTAGAGCTGAGGCATATTTTAGATTCCAGTTTGGAATCTCACATATGTAAGGCTTGTTTTGTGTTTATTTACTTCAGTTCCTATGTTTGGTCCAAGTTAGTACTCAGTTTATTAAATGGGAGGAATTTTAGAAGAAAGGGTATATTATGCTGGATGTATCTGCAACTCCTTTTGAAATATTCTGCATACCTTGTGATCCTGACCCAACTGTTGTGCACATCATACAGCTGTTCTCTGTCCTTTGGTGTTTCTTGTGTAGAAATTGAGATACATGGGAGATAAGGAGGTGGTTGGTGCCCACCTGGTTTTTACTGCACTGAGAGAGAGATATGGATGAAATACACAGCCTCTAAACTGAAGACTGTAGAGATCCATTAATATGGTTGTACACAGATACTGTCGTCTGAATGGTAAACTCTAGGTGAAAATCAGATTTATTCCTGTTATTGTTCCTGTAATTTATGCACATGACAAAAAGATCTACATAGTAGTAGTTATTGATTTAGGCTACTGAATTCACACAAAGCATCTATGCCATGCTCACCAGGTGTCTCTTCCAATATTTTGACTGGAAATTACAACAAGTTGCTGAAATCCACAGTTAAAATCCCAGACAAATAAACAGCAGCAACCTTAGAAAGGTACAGAAAAAATAAGCCAGAAATACAGAAATACTAGCACTGACTGTGTTTGTAGACTGAAATAGTTTTCTTAATGCTCCTCTACTACTGCAAGGAGTAGTTGATAAATGCCTTGAAACTAAGAACAAAGTACAAAGCTAAGAAAAAATGTAGTCCTCCATTTGGGAGGGTATAAACATGTCCTTTAGCATACTCTACTGAAAACAGTTCAGATGGTCATAATAATTTTCTGTTTGTTTTGTGTACATAAAAACTTCTGAAGCATTTCAAGCTATTCTTTTTCAATTAATGGGAGGAAAACTTGGAGAAAAAGAAATGAAGAGCAGTTTCCACAGTTGAGGACAAACACCACTTACCCCTAACATACTGTTTATTTTTTTTTTCCATGCACTTAACTTCATTTTTTCCTACTACTCAATCAGCACCCATTAATGTAAGATAAAAGAAGAAACATTTCATCCTTGTATCAGCTGCTTTCAGGTAGTCCCTCTGCCTCACCTGTGCAATACAGGAGTTCTACCAATCTGTACACTGACATACAATTTTCCTCACCAAAAACAACATTATATTGCCCTTATTGATGTTTATTAATCAAGCTACTCCAAAAATTACTACCCTAATTCAATGCGAATCAGTGTTGCAAAACACTGGCATGTGCTACTGGAGTATATCTTACCAACAAAAGAACACCCGCATCCTAAAAGAATGTGCTGTAGTATCCCGGATTGAGATAGTCACAGTGATATTTTTGCTAAAATATTTCTAAAGCCAGGTTTTCTACTGGTAGAACATAGAGTACATGCTCTCACAAAAACAAACAAGCAAAAAAAGACCCCCTTTCCAAATTTTCTGTGTCAAGTGTTTTGGATCAGCCTGCCAGTAGCAGGCATTCCAAAGTGCCCACATTTTATTAAAATGACAAGACAAGTATCAATGACTTGTCTTTAGGAATTCTGTAGTTATTTATCTTACTCAGGGACACCACAGATTTGATTTACAGGAAGATTCTGAGCTGATGGATACCAACAGAGAAACTCAGAGACAAAAATAAACTTTGCCCAAAACTTTTTAAGACATCTTTTATTTATATCTTGGTTCTAGCAAGAGGAAAAAAAAATACTTTTCTACTCATTCTATGCTCTTATTGTAAACTTCAGTTTTTCTTTCTGCTAAAAGCTTCTGTGGCAGTTTTCATGTAGATCACTATTGGAGTGCCAAGTTCAGTATGAACAGAGATTTCACTTTCACTAATGAAAATGACATACAACAACTTTGTGTTTTTAAAAATTAATTAGGCTCCAGACCAGCAAACATTTCACCATCACTAGCCTACACCCGTGCTACTGCAATTACCATTCATACTTGCAAAGACTTCTGCGAGAGCATACTGTAGTAGCTGTTGGCAGAATTGTGCACAACAGATTGCCACCCTAAATTAACAAACCTTGTGAACTGCAGTTACTTTCTTAGCAGAATGACTGATTTGAATTCAGCTGAAGAAACAAATGAGCCTCTGGCTGAAGCCCAAGAGCCAACATTACTGTAAATCCCCAGATGTTTCTTGTACAATCTTTATGCTGAAACTGTAATTACCAATTCCAGTACAGGATGCTAACTTGCTCAGTTGCTTCTATTATAAGACTTCTGCTTTCCTTGTGAGTTCTCTTTACCTGAATAAATTCTCATAAATTCTAAAATTCTAACATCTATTTTCTACAGTTCTTTCCAGTATTTATTACTGAATTTCTAAAAAAAAAAAAAAATTCTGACCCTTCGTTTGCCTCATATGTCAATGCACTAGTTTTTGTGTGTTTGTTTAGTTTGAGATCTTTTCTATAACTTGAGATATATTCTTGAAACACACCTAGTTACAATCCTATTTTAATTATTTATTTATTGGTTAGTTTTAATTCTAAGCTGTTTCAAATAAAGTACAGTCTGATCACTGCTGAGTGTTTAAAGTCTATTTTATTATAGAAAGGGATCATGGGCTAGGGTGCATACTGCTGCTATAGCTGACTTTTAAAATGTAATACAGCTAATAACATTATGCTTGCTTTTCTAGAGCACACCCTTTGTAATTAAAAGATGTAAAATTGTTTTGCTTTGTTCAATTAGTATCATGAAAGTGCTCTTCAAGCCAGTAATATTTTCAAGTAATCTTAGTGCTACTTGTTATCTCTTCTGGATGTAGGCAAAACTGCTTTTGAATAACAGTCTTAGGAAAGATTTCAAGGCATAATGCATAAGATGATGAAAACTGGGACATACATATTTTATTACTCCCCCCTTTTTTTTTTTTTTTAAAGATGGATTTAATTAAAAACATACTGCTATTACTGCTATATTTCTTGCACTGCCTACCATAAGGAAAATGGGAAACAATACTTTTTGATTTAAAATATTAGTTGTTGCACCTGCAAATATTTTAGTAATTATTACTTTATTAAAAAAAAATACTACTTCTTGTATTTATTTATCTTCCATATTTTAATTTGATACTCCCTCTTTATAGGTAATGCTGCAGTCACACTGCTTCCTAAAATGGATGGCAGCTTAACAGTTTTTCTGAGAAATTGATTTGGCAGCATTAAAAAAAAAAAAAAAAGAATAAAAAAGAAAAAATCATCAAGTCATTGAGCTAGGGATTTCAGAAGTATAGAAGGAGTCTGAAGTTTAAATCACAGTATGAGATGGATGGGAACCTCCTTCAGGGAACAGTAAAAAATAAATATACTCTGTAAGAGCATTCTCAAAGCAGAAAATTTCAGTGCTGGTGACAAGTTGTTTCAGAAACTGGAGGTTTATATCATGATCTATTTCTTATTATAAGAAAAGATTGTATAGTATAAACTCAAAAAGCACACTTAGTATCTTGAATAAAGGCTCCAATTCTTAAGACTGACCAGTAATTTTAAAGCACTGTGTGTAGATATATAAGATGTGCCTGCTCATATGTAGGGAGAAAAAAAAAAAAAAAGGAAAAAAAAAGAAAAATGAATGAATGTTGTAGATTTTGAAAGCAGTAAAAAACAACTTGGTTCTCACTGAATAGTTAAAAAACAAAAAGCTCTCTCCAAACAGGAGATAGACAGTATTATAAACACCATCCTTGTGATGTCTACCAGTAGTAGTCAGATATTAGAAGCTGTGGAGGAAAAAGCACTTCATTCCTTTCAGAGAAGAACAGTGTCCTAATCAGGGAATGTCAAGGTAGATGTGATGATTATACCATAACTTGTGCTCAGAATTCCACTACAAGTAGTCAGGGTAAGACACATCCTCATTTTCTCCATCTTAAACTTCTGAATACTCATTAATTTTCTCTATTATCATGTAGTGGGCAGTACCAGAATACATCATATTTCTCAACTGAAAATGTTCCAGGTCCAGGACATTAATGAAGAAATTAAACACTGCTGGCTCCAGTATCAGCGCCAGGAGGACACCACAAGTGGCTGGCCTCCATTTGAGCTTTGTGCCACTAAGGACAAATTTTCAAGCCCAGCAATTCAGTTTCCAGCCACCTTCACTGTCCTCTTATTTAATGTGTACTTCATCCCTAGAGAATGTGATAGGAGACAGGGTCAAGAGCCTTGTGAAAGGCAATATAATCAACATTAACTATTCTCATCCACCACACTCATTGCTGTAGAAAGCTTGTTGTAGGAATCTGTCAGGTTGGTCAGGTATGATTTCTCTTTCATAACTGCATGCTGACAGCTCCCAACAGTATTAGATGCATAGTTTTATTTCAGAGCGCTTTGTTGTTAGCACACCAAGTCTTTCAACGTGAGTTGTCTCCTCCTAACTTAAGTAGCACACTGCTTACAATGATCTTTGTAAAAAAAATTGTCTTTGCCTACCAAAAGACTACAAATAAGGGCACAGCATGACTTGTAAGAAATTCAGTAGTCCCCACACCAGGGCTACCAGATGGCAGTATTTTGAGGAAAATAAATTATGTACTTTGTACTTAATGGCTTACAAGGAAGTTTTTTCCCCTAACATCTATTCCCCCCCACACACACCTTTTCTTTCTCTCTCTTTTTTTTTTTTTTTTAATCATCTGTGCATTCATAGTTCTAGGGTTTCTGCAGAGGAACAAAAAAAAGGTTACCTGAAGTTTATAAAGTGACATGGGAGGGATAAATATTGTTTCCCTATAGAAACATGCATAAATACCTGCATAAAGAGATAAAGATGTATTTTTTCTTCTTTTCCAGTCTTTTACAAGACATCTGCTTTTTATATTCCTAGTTTGGATCATACTGTCTATGGAAATATTAATAGTAATTGTACTTCATTTTAAATATGAATTATTTTTAAGGAATTGCTTAGCCTCTGTAAATTCCAATGTTATTACTTTGAAGTGTTTTTTTTTTTTATTTATTTTATTTTTGGGGAAGAATGGGGGGTGGGGGGAAGGGGGGAAGACACACAATAACAACAACAAAAACCCCAAGAAGTCACTTCTCAGTTTCAGAAGCCCTACAGAGTTAAAACAGCTCAAAGCGAAATCAGTTTGAATGACTGTTAGGGTCAGACACAGGATATGATGATCACCAAACTGAAATATCACAGTTTCAGTGAAATTTTCCCCAGTGGATGCATTACACCAGGGAAGTACTTTAAAACTAAAGATGCAATCGATACCAAAACCAGTAACACCACCAAGAAAAACAAACAAACAAAAAGCAACAGTTTCTACTTAATTAACTTCCCACTTCTGTCTGAAGAATTGCTCCCAAATCAAATTCAGTTCTTCAAGGTGGTATACAGTTTGGTAGATACAGTCACTCTTGACTTTATTCAGGAGTTGTAATCAATGCAAATAAAGAGCTCAGGTAATATTAAGTCAGAATTTTCAGTATAACAAGCAGACATTCTTCTTCAATGAACAACAAATCACAGTAATAAAAAGAGGAGTGCAGGCTGACATGAAAGAATGATGTGTTCAAAAGACAGACTTGCACAATTGGATGACCCCCAGACAGGTTTCAGTGAAGTATAGCATATCAAGGACGAAATCATGAATCATGAAGGTCTTACCAGCTGTCAGTGAAGAGTGAGTACAGCCAACTCAATTTCAGAGTGGCAGTCCCTACAGAGACCACCAACAAATATGAGTGACTTGTTCCTTGGCAAAGCTTGTGATTAAAGAAACCCTTATCGCCAATAAACTGACACTGGGTTTTCAGTACATTGGAACTACATCATGTTGAGAGCCAAAATGAGTTAAGGAGCCCTTTATGCCATAATAATGACTTTATTTTCAGTGACAGGTGAGTGATCCCAAGGGCAATGCTGAAGAGTAGGTATTAAAAAAAAAAAAAAAAAAAAAAAAATTGAACGGGGGAGCATTTCAGATTTTATCAGAGATATGTGACATTTAACTGTAGAAACAAGCATTGCAATTCATAGTGGTGGCAGATTCTTTGGTATTTGTGATTTTTTGATGGTGGTCAGCAACATCTCCTAATTGGGGTTTCCTTGATATATCTCAGTAGTAGTACGACTGCAGTACTCAAACTACTTTTACTGCATGGCAACAGAGCATCTGATAGAGCAGAAAAGAGACTATATATAGTTAAAAAACAAAACAAAACAAAAACAACCTTGATTTTTCAGAAGAATATTCTCAGGCACAGGCTGGGGGAACCTGTTCCTCCTCTTGAAACCCCAAATCAACAAATACAAGATCCTTGCAGGACTTCACAACAGATTATGAACATCTTTTCCAACTTGACAATTTAACCAAACTGAACTTAACACTAGCTAGTCCTCTATACCAGAAGGCACGTATCTCATGGTGCTTGTCATCAATGTTTAACATGCTATTATATTTGAAATTTTTCAGATAATTTTGATGACTGCAAAACCAGAAATATCAGGCTCCTATTCAGGAAGGACAAGATGGGTGACTTGGGTAACTATAGCCCAGACAGCCCCACCTCAGTTACGGGAAAGACTATGGAGAAGATCCCCTGAAAATCACTACAAAGCAGACAAGGCAAAGTAAGGTGTTTGGGAAAAAACAAATGTTGGCTTACTTATCTGGTTGTCTTGTGTAACAAGATGACTGGCTCAATAGACCATTGTCTTTCCTCAGCTTCAGCAAGGCTTTTGATGCAATCTCCTAAAATGCTTCTTTGTAACCACATTGGAGAGAGAAGCTGAGTCAAATGTAAAGTCCTGTACCGGGGATAGAATAACATTTGTACCGATACAGGCTGGGAACCAAAGCAGCTTTATAGCAAAGGATCTCGAAGAGAGGGTGGGGTGGGAGTGTTGGTGGACAAATTAAATACAAACCATTAGTGGAACACCTGTGGCAATGAAGATTAATGGCATTTTGAGCTAAATTAGACACAGCACAGCCAGCAGGTAGAGAGAAGTGATTATTCTCTTCTACATGATTTTTGTGAGAAAGTATCTGGGGCTCCCTTTAGTGTAGGCTTGTACAATCTGGAAAAAAAAAAAAAGAAAGAAGAAAAAAGAAAAAAAAAAAGACTGGAGCACCTTTCCTATGAAGAGACTGAGGGAGACGGGGTTCTTCAGCCTGGAGAACAGAAGGCTTCTAGCATTTCTAATACCCCCCAAAATAATTAAAATATCTCTTTACTTGGGATTTCTGTGAACCCAACTGCTGTGAAGCCAAAAAAAAATGTTAAAAACATGTTTCTAATTGAGCCATCAGCACAGTCAAGTTCAGTAACTCAGATATATTAACTCATGACTAGTGTAATTACATAGATAAAGAATGAGAGAGAAGCTAACAACTGTATAACTTTAAAAAATCTCAGATAAGTCACATATCTGTTACACTTTTGGAAAGCAGTATTTAGTCTACGAACTATATTGATCACCTGTTCATAATCATTTTGCTGATATTCAACTTCGACACACACTGGATGGAATTTCAGCTACGTTTTACAAATGCTGAATATCTTGCTAAATATTCACAGAATCACAGAATAGTCTAGGTTGGAAGAGACCTACAATATCACTGAGTCTAACCTCTAACCTAACACTAACAAATCATACACTAAACCATATCCCTGAGCTCTACATCTAAACATCTTTTAAAGACCTCCAGGGATGGTGACTCCACCACTTCCCTGGGCAGCCTATTCCAGTGACTAAGAACCCTTTCTGTAAAGAAGTTCTTCCTAATATCCAACCTAAACCTCCCCTGGTACAACTTTAGCCCATTCCCGCTCGTCCTGTCACCAGGCACATGGGAGAACAGAGCAACCGCCACCTCACTACAGCCTCCTTTCAGGTACCTGTAGAGTGTGATAAGGTCGCCCCTGAGCCTCCTCTTCTCCAAGCTAAATAGTCCCAGCTCCCTCAGCCGCTCCTCATAAGACTTGTTCTCCAGACCCTTCACCAGCTTCGTAGCCCTTCTCTGGACTCGCTCAAGCACCTCGATGTCCTTCTTGTAGCGAGGGGACCAACACTGAACACAGTACTTGAGGTGCGGCCTCACCAGAGCTGAGTACAGGGGAACAATCACTTCCCTGGACCTGCTGGCGATGCTGTTTCTTATGCAAGCCAGGATGCTGTTGGCCTTCTTGGCTGCCTGAGCACACTGCTGGCTCATATTCAGCTGACTGTCAACCAAAACTCCTAGGTCCTTCTCTGCCAGGCAGCTTTCTAACCACACATCTCCCAGCCTGTAGCTTTGTTTGGGGTTGTTGTGCCCCAGGTGCAGAACCCAGCACTTGGCCTTGTTGAACTTCATACCATTGGCCTCGGCCCATCAGTCCAGCCTGTCGAGATCATCTTGCAGAGCCTTCATACCCTCGAGCAGGTTGACACACGCACCTAACTTGGTGTCGTCTGCAAACTTACTGAGGGTGCACTCGATCCCCTCATCCAGATCATCGATGAAGATGTTAAAGAGGACTGGCCCCAGTCCCGAGCCCTGGGGGACTCCACTAGTGACCGGCCTCCAACTCGATTTGACTCCATTCACTAAGACTCTCTGGGCCCAGCCACCCAGCCAGCTCTTAACCCAAAGAAGCGTGCGCCAGTCCAAGCAATGAGCAGCCAGTTTCCTGAGGAGAATGTTGTGGGGAACAGTGGCAAATGCCTTATTGAAGTCAAGGTAGACCACATCCACAGCCTTTCCCTCATCCACTAAGTGTGTCACCTTGTCAGAGAAGGAGATCAGGTTTGTCAAGCAGGACCTGCCCTTCATAAACCCATGCTGGCTAGGCCTGATCGCCTGCTTGCCCTGCGAGTGCCGCATGATGACGCTCAAGATAATCTGCTCCATGAGCTTCCCAGCACTGATGTCAAACTAACAGGCCTGTTGTTCCCCGGGTCTACCCTCCGGCCCTTCTTGTAGATGGGTGTCACGTTTGCCATCCGCCAGTCAAGTGGGACCTCCCCCGATAGCCAGGACTGCCGATAAATGATGGAAAGCAGCTTGGCCAGCTCTTCCGCCAGTTCTCTCAGTACCCTCGGGTGGATCCCATCCGTCCCCATCAACTTGCGTATATCCAAATGCTGTAGTAGGTTGCCAGACATCTCCTCGTGGATTGTGGGGGCCACATTCTGCTCCCCATCCCCTTCCACCAGCTCAGGGTACTGGGCATCCAGACAGCAACTGGTTTTGCTGCTAAAGACTGAGGCAAAGAAGGCGTTAAGCACCTTGGCTTTTTCCTCGTCTCTGGTAACTGTTTCCCCCCGCATCCAGTAAAGGGTGGAGATTCTCCTTAGTCCTCCTTTTTGTATTGATGTATTTATAAAAACATTTTTTGTTGTCTTTAACAGCAGTAGCCAGACTGAGCTCCAGATGAGCTTTGGCCTTTCTAATTTTGTCCCTGCACCACCTCGCAACATCCTTGTAGTCCCCTTGACTGGCCTGCCCTCTTTTCCAAAGATTATAAACCCTCTTTTTTCTCCTAAGCTTGAGCCACAACTCTCTGTTCAGCCAGGCCGGTCTTCCACACCAGCTCGTCTTTGGGCACGTGGGGACAGACCACTCCTGAGCCATTAAGATTTCTTTCTTGAAGAGCGCCCAGCCTTCCTGGGCTCCTCTGTCCTTCAGAACCACCTCCCAAGGGACTCTGCCAACCAGTGTCCTGAACAGCTCAAAGTCAGCCCTCCAGAAGTCCAAGACAGAGGTCTTACTGGTCCCCTTCCTGACTTCGCCAAGTATGGAGAACTCTACCGTTTTGTGGTCACTCTGCCCAAGACAGCCCCCGACCACCACATCTCCCACCAGTCCTTCTCTGTTAGTGAACAGAAGGTCTAGTGGGGCACCTCCTCTGGTAGGCTCGCCAACCAGCTGTGTCAGGAAGTTATCTTCCACGCTCTCCAGAAACCTCCTGGACTGCTTTCTCTGGGCTGTATTGTGCTTCCAGGATATGTCTGGGAAGTTCAAGTTCCCCACAAGAATAAGCGCTGATGATTTCGCAACTTCTGCCAGCTGTCTGTAGAACTCCTAATTCATCTAGGATATGGCATTTTGAAATTAAACCATCACCTCATTAGTCAAAGTCATCAGAAATATTTGACTGTTTCTGTATGTGTAAATGTAGTTATAGCCTGTTAAGACAGTTCAGGAGATATACCCATTTAAGAGGCATACAGATACTCTGGAAGAAAATTCATGGTCTCTACAGATCATCAACTTAGCTATTAGTGAAAACCTAAAACCAGCTGCTGAAGGGAGAATGGTCTCCTTTGATAACCAAGTATTTTGGTCTTAAACTAACCTGAAACATATTCAGCATTTCTGTACAGCCAGAAAGATCTGCCATCAGGGTACCCGAAAGCAAAGAAAAACTTAGAAAATAAGCGTTAAAATATTTCAAGTCAAAAAAAGGTCTGGACAAAATACAGAAGGGGAACTTTTACTGTGACTACACTACTCATCATCACTATGTGAGTTGCAAAATCATCTTTCAGCGGACAAGAGAAGCTATTAGGAAGTCGGCCCAAAGCCCCCAAAATAACTCTTACATCAGAAAGAGAATTCAGGGTTCTTGCAAAGGCATCTAAGGCCCCCAAACAAATTTAAGTATGTGTTCTGTGCTGGCTGGAAGTCAAAAATATTAGTTCAATGTTGATGGTTACGCATTGAGGGAGAGTGGAAAAAATATGAAGATACGTTAAAATAGCTTTTGTTAAGATTTCTTCATTTGAAAAAAAATAAATTAAAATATCTAAATATTTATAGGGATCTTCAGATTTATGAGTGAAAATCTAGAGAATGAATACCTTAAAGTTTTGCTTGAAGTCTCCCTAAAATTTCAACATCTGTCAAAACATTTGTTTTTGTTAGTTACAAGAAAATCAAATATTTAAAAATATAAGACATACAGGGAGTTCTCAGAGTTTTGTGTGTTTTGTTAGTTTATATTTATTCCATGTTTCTCATTTAATAGATTTTTTTCTAATGACTTTTAACTAAATCGTTAAATTGTGTTCTCTAGAGGTATATGTTGAAAACAAACTCAGGAAATAACTTTTAACCTTGTTAATTGTATTGAAAACAAACAAACAAACAAACAAACACAAACAAACAGTACACCACTGTCCCTAGTTTGATTGGCAATAAATTACTTGCCTTATTGTAATTTTTGTAATAAATTACTTGCCTCCCTTGTAAGGGAGACTATTTAACAGAGAGAAAATTTGATTTTCTTCAACATTTAAGTACTGTATGTGTGAACGAAAAAGGTCAGTGAAGCCAATAATGCATTCTGAAGAATACACCATGAACTGCTTTTATTGTTTCCATTCACAAATGCAGTAGCATGGATCCATTAGCAGGACGACAAAGAAATTAAATACTGAAGAAATATTGTAGTAATTCAGGTTATTGCATTATGTGTTATTTGACATTATACATCGAATTAATTATCTTAGAACTTAGTTTGCATGGTTTCTTTGCACCACACCAATGCAAGTGACATAAAAATGGAAAATACAACACTGCTTTAATGTCTGCTTTCTGCCTGGTAATTTGACCAGAAGTCTAGAACCAGTAAAATTCAACAATAGAGTATGTGTACTCTTGTTCCAGGGTTATAAAGAAGTCATCTCAGGATCAAATGAGCCCTTAACAACTCAGGCTGACATGCAGTTAAGTAATTTTTTGAAACTACAGATTTATTTTGGTGAAAACACGAAATTTTGTGTAGAATATTTTTTTTTTTTTTTTTTTTTTTTTTTTCGTGACCCAATAAACACACATACACACTCTCGGTGTCCATAGAAAGCACAGTGCTAAAATGTAGCAGAAATGGCTAGCCAAAAGGACCAAGGTTAGGGAAAGAGTATGCTTTGAGCAGTCTTCTCATCTATGTAAATTCTACAGCCAAAACCAGATTGAATATTCAGTTAACCACAGACCTGAAGTTTTCATTACTACTTCTCAATCAAAAGTTGTATAATGGTGGGAGATAATATCATAAGTTAGAAATATTATAAATTAGAAGTTTTTATTTTTATTTTTATTTTTTAATTATTATTATTATTTTAAGAATTCATACGTATCTGTTTTCCGGTTGACTTAACTCCAACTATTTTAGCATTTATCTTTAATATTCAGGATTTCAGTGTGCACTGGGCTTACTTGACAGGGTTTGGAAGCAGGGGGCTGCAGGGGTGGCCACTGTGAGCAGAGCCCAGCAGCTGCCCTATGTCAGATCAGAACCAGCTCCAGCCAGCTCCAAAGGGACTTGCTGCTGGCCAGAGCCGAGCCAGTGAGTGATGCTGGTTGGGCTTCCAGGAGAGCTGATTTCAGAAAGGAAAAAAAAAGTGCTGCACAACAGCAACTGGAAGAGAGGAGTGAGAACCAGCCCTGCAGACCCCATGGTGGGAGGGACCCCACATGGAGCAGGGGCAGAGTGACTGTGGAGGAGTGGCAGAGACAAACCATGTTGCTGATGCAGAGGAAATACACCTGCTCCACAAAAACCTTACTAAACGCACTACAGCTTGTCTCAGGATTTAATCAAGTGATGTCACTTCATCGTCTCCACTCTTTTAAAGGGGAATAAGTAAATTTACTTAAAGAGCAAATTCTCCTTTCAGAAAATAAATAAAACATGCATGTAAAAGACAGCAAATATAGAGTTTTAAATGTGTTTTGGATTGCATGGTACATTTTAATTCCTGTATGCATTACACTTCAGTCATTAGTACTTCTATGGAAAGAGGGGGAAGAGAGAAAGCATTTCCCACTTTTGTATCACACCCAAAGCAAGTACTAACAGCTGGTGTGCTCTTCAGAGCCCACTGTCTGTATTGACTGTCTGTACTGACTATAACGAGAGCTCAGAAATGTGGCCCACAATTAGATTTCTACAACACCAAGTTCAATTCTCTAAGTGACAAAAGAGCTAATGTCACATGCAGATGCCATATACTTGGGGACACTCCATGCAGAGATGCTGCAAACACCTGCCTTAGAGCTTAAGAGAGCTTCAGGGTTTTCATCATTCCCTCATGCCATTCACATTAACATACACAAGTTAATGAAACGTTAGCACAATAATTACTGAACAAGCTTGCAAAGGGCTGGGATGTGCATCTGGTTTATGAGTGCTGTGAGATGAGAACCAAGGCCACATACATAATACTTTTTTAGCTAGATAAGGAGTGCTTTAATGTTAGTAGATAGGTATCAGTAGATCTGCAAAACCAAAAATGTTTTAGTTAAAATATTTTGTCTAGCTAATGATCTACTCTGCTGGTTTGAGGGTACTTAAAATATGTTTTCATGAGCCTCACAGGACTAAAGTGACCTTGTGTTAGGCTACTGTTACACTTGGGGTTCAGCTCCTTTATAGTACTTACATTTGCATGCATTTTTTCTTAGATTATTATTTTTCTTTTTAGCGGTTCTGAGTGAAGTTAGGACCCTACTTGAATCTGTGTGAAACAGAAATTTTCACCTTTATTTCTTAAGAACCAATGTTAAGAACCAATCACTAAGAACCAATAGAAATTACTTCAGAGGTACTAGTGCCTTTTCATAGCAAAGTGGTCTAGGAAAAAATAATACGGCTAAAGTTCCCCTTTGTAGATGCTTTCCTATTTCAGAAGGCAGAATCTGGTCTTATTAATTGACTTGGCAGAAGTATTTGCTACTTAAAAAGTCATTTATGCACTTATGCATTGACTGTTTTGTTGGTTGTTGGGTTTTGGTAATAGTAGATTTGTTTTTGCAGCATTCTAGTCAATATCAAAGGTACGATACTTACATTTATTTAGAAATAAATGTATTGTTGACTTTTTTTTTTTTTAATATGGATTTACTTTAGCTAGTAATGCATATTTTTAGCTACTACTGTAAAATAAACATTATACACAAAATTTTGCAACAAATTGGATGTATCGTGAGTTGAAAAGTCAAAGAACATATGTTTAAAAAGTGATCAAAATTCAACATCATTGGGGAATACACTGTTAATTAAATATTACATTTTTTCATTACCTGGAACAATATTGCTTCTCTGTTAAATATTGAAAGATGGTAGTTTTACAGAAAAAAAAAAGGACCAAGAGACTTACCATTCATCTCACACACCTATTAACATGAGAATGAACTAATGAAGAGAGATGGGAAACTGTCATGATCTCATTTATGAATGTACTTGAGACATTTCTTATACACACAGAAGGTACAACAGATTCTAAAGGAAGAATTTTCCATAAAGGCACTTAGGGTAAATATGTTTTCATTCTTGTCAACTTTTGCTCCATGCATATTAAAGTTCTTTGCACCTGGTTGACTGAAAACCATTGTAACTTTCCTCTCTGATCATAGATTAACATTTGTATAGTAAAAAGAACTTAAGAGATTTTGATTATTTCAAAATTACTTTTACTGCATTGGAGATGTTATATATACAGCACAAATAAGTCCAGACTACTCAGTCAAAATGAACCACACTGAATTTCTGAATGCATAATATTTTGATTCTCTTTTTCCCTCTGTAATACCCTGGTGTTAAATGATAAAACAATTGCATTTAAACAATATTTAAAACAGTTTACTTTGAAAAATTATATGATAGAGATGTTAACAAGTTTGCTTGTACTTAACTGGGGAGGGAGGGAAAAATCACCCTACCTAATCCTCCATTATTTCTTTGTATTTTGTGCATACAAGCAATCTTGTATTTCTCGACTTTACATCAGATGAAGAGTCAAATGCTCCATTCACAATGCCATGGTCATTTCAAGTATAGCATATATAGGTTTTAAGTCTCATTTCTTAAGGATAATGCATTTCTTTTATTCAGGCAGGCAAGGTTTCAGGGGAAAAAAATGGTTTTGACATGAAGGAAGTTTTCACTGTTAAGGTATTCTCAAAGCAAACATCTACTGATCACTAATTTAGGAGGTGTAAGAATGAAACTTTGTAGTTTACGGCTGAAGAGACTCATTGATATTAGTTGTAAATTAACGGGGGGAAAGAAAAAAAACACCTACCTTTCGGGAATTGATTTCTTTCACGTATAGTGGAAGTAGAAATTCAGATACTCCTTCAAGTCGTATTCCTTTTTTAGTGACTCTCAAATTTCCCATTCCATCCTACAATCAATAATATATATACATTTCACTTTATGAAATAACCTTATCCAGAACAAGGTAAAAGGAATACAGTATCTGACCTAATATAAAGTAATGAGTACTAGAATACAAATGATGAAGTGAAAGGGAACTCCCACAGAATACAGAAGAGTAAACTTGTATAGCCATATGATAACAAGAAGGATTGCCAGATTTACAAAATAATAATAATAATAATAATAATATTAATAATAAAAGGTCTAGGTTTTATTTTATCATCAAACAACTACCCAGAAGCATTTTTTTTTTTTTTTTTTCCATGAAAATAAATGCTTTTTCATGGTTAGTAGCCAAAGCGTAGCAAGGTTTGTGATGCTGGCAAACTGAAGTATGACTGAAGACACTTAGAGAGTCCAGGCAACCAGTTTTGAGTAAAATGGAGTCAGATACAATTATACTCAAAAGTCTAGTCCAATACAAGATTACCCCTTTCTTATTATGTTTTTGGACCTCTGAAGATTTGCCATAAAAAATACTCTGAACTCTCTCTCTACAACGTATTTCTTTTGCTTTTCTGAAACACTACAATCCTATGTCTAGGAATAGAATTTCAATGGGCCTATGAAAAAGTTCATGTAAAGTCAGTTTCTGCTGGTTTCCACTGTCACCAGCCCTCCTGTTCATTTTGACAGGAGCAAGACAAAATGACTTACAGGCATAGCTTCACCTAGAACTGTGGTATTTAACTGTGCTCCCTGGTGGTGAACTGCACACATTATTCCTTGGCTGGACCTAATGCAAGGGTACAAAAGTAAATCATAAGTGACCTTTATTGTGGAGGTGAAGCTAGATTTTGAATTACATCTTCTAAGCAAAGCAATTGATTATTTTCAAGACTGAATGTAGTATTTGCTAAAGCAACTGATTATATGTAGTGTAATATTAGAAAAACACTATGCAATTGCTATACTTTGAAAAAACGTACACAGGAAAATATCCTGTAGGAAGAAAGAGAAAGGTTTCTTTTTATTAGAAGCTGCTCATGTTTATTAAAAGTGTGTTGCTTGTGAAAAGAACTTCATAATGCTGTTTGTTTTGATCTAGATGGAAATTAAAAAAGGGCCACTGCAAAAGGGTGGATGAAACAAGGCAAACAAATGATCCAATGCTTACTAAAATATATACATATAAGAATAGTATATTCTTACTGGACAAGCAATGAAACTTGCTTGATACTTAGTGACAGGATCACTTTACACACTGGGAGATTCAAAACTTATTATCCCTAGAAGATGTGCAGCCAGTGGAATTCAACTTGATCTACTTAAATGCAAAATTAGCAAAAGTAAACTAATTGCTGATTAAATGCTTAGAAGCAATTACTATCTCTATTGCAGCAGAACTTGCATTTCTGCACTACTGGCTGAATTGCAAAAGTAGTAACCTCCACCTGCTGGGCGGTCCTATGCAGACGAATGGCAATGTCGCCAGCTGCTATAGCTGAAGCTGGAAGAGGGAACTGAACTAAAGACATTTATACTTTTCAAAGATACTGTAGCCACTATAGCTATTACCTGTCTAAAGCAAATAATGATGTCAACATGGCAGGTATTTGATTGATACCACAGTATCTGAAGTAGAACTCTGATAATGTTAGCACTTTAAGAGAAGAAATAATTTTTATTTTACATAATGCAATTCAGCTGATATAATTTCCCAAACACAATGAGGACAGAGTGCGAGAGTGCTCTGTAAGCTATGATAGATCTGTAAAGAATATGCTTTCAGAAATCATGCTTTCACATCAATTATGGAAGCTTGAGCCTAGCTGTCTGACTACACAGCCAGAAACTACTAGAGTAATAAAATAAATACAACTTTCCAAAGTAAACAAAATATGGAATAACAAAAGCTACTGCTAAGGCTACAGAATGTACTTGTTAAACTGTTGTGGCACCAAGAGACATTTAGCAGACGTTTAGCAGAAAAAAATAAATTTAGCAGAAATTTAGCTCCAAGAGTCCATATAATCTTTAGCAAAGCTTATAACTGATTATGTTAAGCCAAGAACTACTTTACTTTTATTGGCAAAAATGTTATTTGTATCAAACTATGACAACTGAATTATCTATTATCTAATGAACTAATGCTCCTTAAAGAAGTGATAGTTAAAAAAATGCTTTTTTCACTTATGAGTTCTCCATAAAAAATGATTTTATATAGAAATCTTACAAATACCTGAGTTTTTATAACAGAGTGGGATATGAAACAGTGGTGGCTATTTCTGAGAAGAAAGTAAGGTAAAGATATCATACATCACTTTTCCATGCACAATCTGCACTAATGTCCATTAATTCTAAATTTCAACTATCCCATCTTTTTACATGTGCTGTAGGAATAGCATACAGAATAGTAATAGGATAAAGTAACCTGAGAGAAGACAACAATCATGCTACACATTTGGCAGCGAACATATACTCAAAATGAAATAGTTATTGATTTATTGATTCAGATATAAACACATTTTATAACTGAAAAGGCAAATTCAATATGTTGCTACATCTGGTTATGCAGAATGTCTGTAACTGCCAGGCACAAAATACTACTGCTAAAGGTCAGATAATTCAATATTCCTGGCCTGGAGAGAACAAGTAGGAGAGTGTGATACTGCAGCTCAGGAATTAAAACTCTCATTGAGTCAAGAACAAAGTTCTGATAGACCCTCCAGTAATTTATCATGCATCTCAAATGAAACGGATAGTCAGTAGGCACCAAAGGACTCTTATAATGTAGAGATCTTTTAAATCCAGATTCTGCCTCCAAAAGCTCACAGTCTGAAGAGGGAAGCACTGCACAAAAAATGGAGAATGGATAAAAAAGGTACAGTATTGAAACAAAGTACTTAAACCCAAAGTCCTAATAAATTAATACATGTTCAATGCTTGCAGGCATCATAGCAGAGGCAAAACTTGAGAAAGAATCTAGATGTTATGGTTGCAGTGCTATGAAATAGCACAGATGAAACATTATGTGTATGAATGTGCTATGCAAATGGGAAAAAAAAAAGAGGGTGAGAGATTATAAGAAAGGTGGCTGAAACGATGAAACAATGAAAACAGTGAGATATTGAAACAAGGAAAAAGAAAACTGGATCTGCTGTGATGGTGCAAAAAGCTGATACTGTAGAGGGGCAGACAGCATGATGGGGATAACTGGGAAGATAAAGACACTAGCAGACACGTTGTGGATAAAATGGAAGAGATACATGAAAGGTTAGGAGGAAGATGACAAAGAAAATTATTTGTATCATGTTCACACACACACAAAAGGCTGTATTCCATAAACAGAGCTGGAGCACAGTTCTAGCTGGAGGAAAATTGTGTTTGGGCATGGGCATGGATGTATAAAGAAAAAATGTCATCAGCTACATTCCTGCAAAAAAACAAACAAACAAACAAACAGAAAAAGGGTGGAGGCATCAGCAATGAAAACAGAGTGGGTTTTTCTGGCTTGCAAGGAAAGGTAAGTGTGAATGTCAGTAACTGTAAACTGATAGCAAGATATCCAGGAAAAAAAACACTGGAATGGCAATAATCTGGATTGATGGAAATATCAGCCTTCATCCGTCTGCTGAAAATAATAACCAAGACTGTGTAAATGACAGCCAGGAGTAGATATCATCAGGGAAGAGTTGAAGAAGAAATTACTATAGTACAGTGCAACAATGTTTGAGGGATACATATTGACTGAGGGAAAAAAACTATACAAGCTATGGGAAGGCAGTACTGACAATGAAATTTTAACTGGAAAAGCTGTTAAAAAGGAATAAGAGTCAGACTACTATACTACCTAAGTGGAAATAGAATATCCTGAATAGATGGTGCCCTTATGATTTTTAAACATGTAAATCACAGACTGGATTCTTCAGTTATGAAAGTAAACTTGAAATGAAAATAAAAGTCTACATGTGCTTATATGAATAGAAAATATACCTCCCTAGACCAGCTAATAGGATCAAATGCATCTCACTTGCTCAAAAGTTGATTTTGTTTTCTGGCCTGGATAGCTATGTCACTTTTCTTTTGTATATTGATGTGTCCTTCAATATCATATGAAAAAGACAGAATTCCACATGATCTGTCCTCACAGCATATTCTAGATTAAGGTACAATCTTCCTATGTTTTTTTTTTTTTTTTTTTTTTTTTTTTTTTAACAATAAATTATGAAAAGTATTTTCTTAAACAATACAAAGAAATCTAATGATGCCATTTTTCTCCCCTCATGCATCCAACATTTCAAGTATTTAAGATTTTCAGGCCTGTTGAAAATCAAGTAGAATCTAATAATTTTGATAGAAACTATGTGGTGAGAAGGATGTGAAGTCTAGACCAATCAGTATAAAAGACAAACAAACAAAAAGCAAAGCAAAAAAACAACATCACTAAAGCTTTTGGACATGAAACCTTCTTTTCTTTATTTGGAATCATATTCTTTGTTTTATGATTTTCTTTAATGTTTTGTTATGTCAACATGCCAGAATGTGTCTACCAAGATTTTTATGCCATCTAAATTATTTTCCAAAATAGGCAAAGTATTAAAAACCCACAAATCACCCAAAACATTTTAATCATCTAACACTGACATGGAATGTCATCTTGTTTTGCAGCTCTTTTGGCACTGAAACTCCTAACCCTTTTATCTTCACTTGCAGCTGAAGTGAAGTAATAAGCTGAAATAAAGTAACACGAAGGATCTGGTGTTTTGTGGTGTTCCCACATACTGCTGCAAACCCATGAAGACAGCAGTGAAATGAAACAATTTTCTCAGTGACTCTGGTAGCCAGCACAGCTCCGTCAGCAAAATGAAAATTCTATGATTGAGTTAATCTGTAGTCAGACTAACATAAAACCATTTCCGTTCCAATTCAGACTCATAGCATTCATCTTTAATAAGGCAGAAAACGCTGTGCTCTCCTTAAAATTCCACACATCATGTAGATAGAATAGAAGCATAAAATAGGGTCAGGGAATGGCATTTTTGTTTATTTGTTTGTTTTCCCACTGTAATCACTGGCAAAATTAGCAAGCTAGAAAGGTTTCAGGTCTATGTAGAGTTTGTTACAGAACACCAGAAACTAGGTAAAGGCAGGCAAATGGGCTGGCAACATAAAACAGATGAAGGTCTGTCTTTCATCCAGAGGTAAACACTGAGATGTGGTAAATCCAGAAGCATTATTTCCTCTACTTCCCTCTTCCTTTCTACATATGAAGTTGTTCAAGTAATAAATATACTATAAATCATTTTAAACTAATTTCCAATCTGGAAAACATATTTAAACTGATCCCAGTGAGCTGAGTAGTTCATCACTTGGCTAAAACACATAGTTTATTGAGCACTATAAATAATAATAATAATAATAATATATAATAATAAAATAATAATAATAATAATGAAGCAATTGAATTATGTCAGCAAATGTAGAAATAATAGAAGGTGGACCCAAGAGCAAGGTGGAAGAACCCCCCCCCCCCACCAACACCATACTGCTTCTGCTGAAGAATGATAATGACTCATTACTATACAAAGGAAGGGTGAACCAAACACCAGCATAAAGACTGGATAGCACAAGTGGGTGTCAGTTTTAATTGTATCATTACTGTGAACAAGCTTTAATAATTGCATGTTTTGGGTATTATTCTAGCTGGACTAATACTATTTTGACAAGACTGCTAATGGTTTAATTAGACTAATAATAAATTATTGGATGTGTGTGTTTGCATGTGTTTATTTAGTCTACATAAATTGCACAGTTATTCAGACTCCTTCCGTGCCTTTGAGGCATGGTTGTAATTTCAACACCATGTCCTGAAGAAGATAATTTAGTCATACTGAAAATGTAATCACATATTAGCCTTTTTTTTTTTTTTTTTCTCTCAACTAAGTGGTTGCTTGACTTCAGAAAGAGCAATGAAAAGCTACAGATTGCCTAGCATGCTGACATTGGAGGATAATAAACAAACTTGCTATTTACAATAGAGGTCATCTTTGTTGACAAATATTTACTTTTATGAAACAATTTGAAATTTGTATGTATGTATGTTTGTATGCATGCACGTATCATGTTTGTATACTTGAGGCTTACAATTAAAATGTTAGACCAGAGGCTCTTCCATTTCTCTAGGAGTCTCTACAAAGCATTTTTAGCACTTATCTTATATTCCAGACCTTACACTGAGCTAATGCTAGAATGATGGTAAATTAATCATAACTTGAGAATTACAAATACAATTTATGGTTTGGGTGGAAATGCATTACAATTCAGTCACATACACAAAATAGGTTCTGTATTGATGGAATCTCATGGGTTTCTTATTTTTGCATTTGCCATTTCACTGCCTGACAAAAGCAAATTTTCAACATTTGTGCCACTAAACTCTATGTGCTCATGCTCATTTAAACCTAAAAATACTTCAGAACTGTTTTAAAATCGACTGGCTAATCAGAAGAAAAGAATAATCATTCAAGACAATTGAACTTAGAGTATGAGCCAGTTCCTCAACATCTATATATTTTGACTTGTAACTAAAGAATACTGTTTCTCGCAAATATTTTTTATTTTATTTTATTTTATTTTATTTTATTTTATTTTTTTAATTAAGTATTTCAACCTTGTTTTCTATGAAACAAAGCTATGACAAAATATTCACCCATCCCTAGTACACGTTTAGTTCATTTCACTTCCACTTATGTGGCTTCCAAACAATTCTGGACTGTGCATCACAAGACTGGAAGAATTGGGGCAGCAAAGAAAGAAAGGACACTCAGTAACCTTTTCAGCAGCATTTATTCCCATTCAGAACATTATAAATCATGCACTGAATTAAGTAGTGGACTTAGCTGAAAGGTTTTGCAAAAGGCTATCATTGTCTTGCACTAGTGAAAAATCAGCTATACCTTAACCACTTCTGACGTAATGGCTTGGGTTTTCTTTTTTTCTTTTCCTTAAAGACAGATTGCATACCTTCTTTAGGCATTTTAGTACATTTTATATGGTTTATATATATATATATATATGTATATATATATATTAAGTATATTGTACTTTCTAAGCTATCTTTATGTTTCAAAATATTTTAACCCATAACCTGAGCCTCCAATGTTGTAATGCAACCACTTTACTACTATTTAACCCTTCAGATTATTGCTTAGACTAAATAGTCAAGGTCCATGCATTTTCTTGAATGTCCTTTTCAGCCTTAATGCCTCCTGTTGCTCCCAGTCTGCTTTTAGTCCATCCATGCCTTAGAACAAAACAACCAGAACAACCACAGCAGATGAACATAGGATCTTACTGTAGCTAAGCAGAGAAGCATTACCTCACATATTTATTCCAGCATACCTGCTTTGTTTTGCAATATTGTTCTATTATTTATTTATGATGTGCTTGGAATCAGATACCTTCTATCAGAACAAATGAATTAGAAGATTGTATTCCACAAACCTGCTGGAAAACAACGACTTTTTTGTACTCAGAGTATTTACCCTGTATCTCATAAGGCCAACTTGTTTTTTCTCCTTAGCTTGACTCAACTAGAAATGATAAATGTAGATACCATATTAATCTAATGATTGCCTTCTTAGCTGACAATCCAGCTTGCATAAATGATGACAATTTTATTGGAAAATAAAGAAGAAATTTCACAAGTCCATAGCATTAACACCATGATTTTTTGTCTCAACAGAACTTTCAATTTTACCAGAAAATCCATGTGGCTTCAGCAGAAGAGACTGAGTACTATTTTAAGATAAATGTTTCAGGTTACGATTCTTGTCTGTAGATCTTAGTCCTAGATTTAAAATATTCTCTGATTCAGATCGTAGAACCCAAAGAAATCTCTGTTGAGAATAGCTAGGTAAGCCACCTCAGAAATTTTAAGATACAATTTAACAATATTAAGAGGATGCATTTATCTCAGCATTACTTATGATATCAGCTAGGTGAAATGATCCAAAAGGTCCTTTCTTACACTGTGTTATCTTAGATAATTGTCTTGTACTGTTACTCTATATTCTTTTTCTTCAGAAACTACTTAAGCATAAGCCTAAGTTACAATAAACTTATGAGCAAATACAGCTGAGGTATCAAAGTGCCTATAGTCCAGCATATCCTTCAGTAATTCCCTGGACTGGCACTTATGTTCACGAAGTATGCTTTTCTTGTTGGAAAATAAATAAATAAATAAATAAATAAAATCAGTAAGTAGTAGCTATTACTCTGTTTCTTCACTCACAATGTAGAAAAAAATCAATCAGAAGGAATCAATTTTCAAGTCAGGCTAGACAACCTTTTACTATCATTGCAGAATTTATTTTCAAGTGAGAAAAAAATGTTGCATAAATTTGGCAGTTTCAGAATTTTACTTTTCAAGAAATATAACTATCTAAAATTGCAGTCTTCGTAGTGTCTAAGTTTATAAACAATATTTTGTATTCCAATACAAATACTGCATATTTTCCAAAACAGCTACCACACATCTTTCAACACACAACACCTTGTTCTTCTGATACACTCAATAAAATAAATGGGACTAAGAGCAAAGCAGCTTGCTGCAGAGATCCATCTCTTGCTATCAGGCAAAGGAAATGAAAGTGCAATAAATGACACAAAGTTGCTTGAAAATAACTTTCCTTTTATCTAACCACCTGCTCATCAGAACACTCATAAATGATAGCTTCAAATTCTTCTCTTTTATACAAAAGGATTAAAGATCACAACTAACACTATTTTTTTAAAGTGTATTATAACCACAACAATCAATAGAACTACCTTGCAAATAGCTTCTCAAATTTTTTTTGCCATGCTGAGCTATCAACTGTGCTGCCAAGTGGGGGAAGTCTTGTAAAGAAAATAATTTCAAGACAACTCAGTAAATAACTACATAAATTACTGCCTCATTTTGAGGGATTATAGTGCATTCTCATGCATCACAAACTTCCTATGGTATAGCTAAACTCCTGATCACTGAAGGACCATGAAAGCTACATATTTGTGAATTAACAGTTCAGCATCCCACTGACTTTTGTAACAGGGCAATTTAAGAGGATGACTGGAGAAGGCATACGAAGCATAGTAAGAAGCAAAGTTTAGTACCACAATTCAGCCCTTTAGAACCACAGCATTAAAGTTACCTCTGTCATTATATCTTTCTCAGTGGTTAGCTATGAGGATGCTGGGTGGATACAGAGTGACTACCTGAAGCTGTGTCCATACAGGAACCTGGAACCCAGACTAAACCTTATGCACTCCTAAAAACAGATACCAGGAATGAAACAATCCCTGCAAATATACTTTAGGAAACTGGTAGGAAATCTATAAGCAAAATGATGAAGCCAAGAAACCCAAATAATCAAAAAGACATCAGTAATGTGCCAGGTACAAAGACCTCCAGTGAAAAAGAACGTCGCCAGCTGGAAGGGAATGCAGAGCTACCAGTCATAGAGAACAAACTGGACACCCTCCAGAGAAGCAGCTGATTAGGGAAACAGCCAATAGTCCTGTCACTAAAAGCAAATGAGGAACCTACCCCAGCTCCAGAGAAAATGCACCCACACCCTGAATAATGAGAACCATAACTACCTACTGTCCTTCTCTCAAGTCTAACTACATTTAAAATTCAACTATATTAAAATTTACCAGACATCTGATTATTAATTCATGCAGCTCATTTTTAATAACAGAAATAATAAAAAAATAGATGGAGAGAAGTAGATTCAAGAATTCAAATTCATATTATACATCCTGTGGAGAACAAGCAGTAAGGGAGCTTGGATGAATGCCCTTGTTCTGAGGTTCAGATCATAAGTTCTGTCTTCCTGCCTTTAAAAGACTGCAAATGGTTATAAATAATAATAATTAAAAAAAGAAGAAGTCAATTTTAGTGTCACTTCATAATTTCCCTCCCAGACTGGAAGGACCAAATGGATGATAAATATATGTGAAAAGTAGTACAGAGCACTATTGTCCTCAGTGAAAATATAGGATACTGACACTCTTTCCAAATAAAGCAGTAGACAGTCTGATCAAGAAAATCCTGAAACACTTCCATGAAAAGAACAATGAGGTACTGAAGCAGTCCCTAATTAATAGAAAAGAAACAGCTAAGAATGTGAAAATTAAGAGGTAATGTGTTTGAGATTGCTCACAAAAGGGCAGAATTCTTGGAGGTTAGATTAGGTAGAAAATAAACTAAAGGCAATCTATTTCAAGAAGGTAAACTTCAGTAAGAGGACTCTCAGAAGATCTCCTGGGACACATGCCTAAGGCAAAAAAGGAATTAGAATGGTAGCTCCTTAATGAACCCATTTACTCAAAGGAGAAGAAAAGCTCCTGATAAATATTCAAGAATATCAACATTTTTTTTTTTCTTTTCTTTTTCAGTTTTCTTCATCCATCAAAAGGTCAACATAATTGGTTCCCTGTTTTAATTGGAGTACCATTGATAAAGTGATTAAGATCCTGCAGGGGAAGGGCTTGAAGGGATGAAAGTGTTTAAGAATACTGGTATAAGCTAGGTATTTTCAAATGAGCTGAGTAAACTGAATTTTATCCTGTGGTAGCCAAAATCTGCAAGCCATAAATGATTAGCTAACGTGTCTACAATAGTGACATAGGTCAAAGCAGTCGAGTGCGGCAATCCCTCATTTCCCCACTTACTCCATGTTGGTTCAGACTGTGGGGCAGTTTTTCTGCATGTGAAGGGAATTCCTTTTGGACGAAATTAAACCAGAAGTTCTGTTCAAAGTGCAGCAACAGTCTCTAAAAGGAACAGAAAGGTCCCAATCAATGCGTGATCTGCAGCACAAGCAAGTCCCACAGCAAGTAACAAGTGCACATGCACCACCAGAATACCCTCAAACCACAGAGAACTCACACATTCTTCTGCTTCTTGTACTACTTGAAATTCCAAAGGACTCGAGCTCAGTAGACAGTGCATGTAGATGCCCCCTGATTTAATTCCTTTGTATTACACAAAGACCAGCTATAGTTCAATTAGTTCAATATACTTTTCTTTTTCCTCTTTCTACTACTACAACCTTTCATCAGTACTTTTCTGAATTGTCTCAGCTGTTGTTTTTGTTTCTCTCTCTCTCTCTCTCTCTTTTTTTTTTTTTTTTTTTTTTTTTTTTTTTTTTAATAAATACAGACACCTTTTTCCGTCTTTCCTTCCCAATGGCAGAATCAACTTCTTTAGTCTCACAGAAGATTCAACGTCATCACATCAGCAGCCATAGGGACAGCTCATAGTCAAGGGTTTTGGCTATGCTCTCCTGCCTCTAAATTCTCCATCTCCTGACAGCCTTCCCCAGGAATTTTCATTTCCATCCATCCAAACCATGCAATATCCTCTCTCATCTACCCTGCCTCTTCATAGAAATAAAGATCTGAGATGCCAGAATCACTGAAGGCATGAGAACACCAGTGTGCTATTGTTGTCTCCACAAAATGGATGAGCAGATGCTCTGGAGCTTGCTGAATCAACACTGAGCAGCCTAAAGTCCTAAAAGTAAGAGTTTGTAAGACAGCTTTCTTTTGACTATCTTTGAACTACATGTGTATGAGGGATGTCTGGTTCAGGAGACCAAATTAATAATAAAAAAATATGCATACCTATATTGTAGCTATTGGGTCCCTTGCACAAATTGCTATTTTCTACTGAGCCAGTCATATTTTACCACATTAGTTTTTACTGCATGGCTCCCAGTTACTCAGTATACATGCACAAAGTCTATGTAAAGGATGGATGAGAGCAAACTGCAAAGGTGAAAACTAGAAAGGCAGAATTGGTATCTATCTTTTAGAAGACAAAATAATGGCAAAAGGATAAACTTTGAACTCTTAAAATACCATGAAATCTATACCAGAATAGATAATAAAAAAATCTGTAGGCAGCTGGAAGATGCCCATGAGATCAATGAGATGCAAGGCAATGAAAGAGATGCAGCAATAGACAACGATGTTACAAGTTAAACATGTTAAAACTTGATGGTCTTGTTCAGACTGGAGAAGAGAAATTAAAGAGGCACACACAATCTTAAAATATGAAAACACTTTCTTTGTGTTCAATGATAATTAGATAATAAACAATGAACCTAAACTGAGGAAATTGAGAATCAGGTCATTGTTAATAGAGCATTTTGACTCTAAGAACTAGAACAGAAAGATTTTGTATGGTTTCATAATACCGTGATGAATTTTTATGTACTTTTTGGATACACATCTCTGAAGAATGTTGAACAGTTAAAGCCATATTGTAGCAGATGCAAAACAAGTAGCTTTTGGAAATCTCTTCCTGTCATTGTGTACAATTATTTTAAGATTTCCATGCAAAACTATTAAAAATGTACATATTTTACATATCTGCAACAAGGTCTGCACTGGATTTGTGTCTTTTTTGTTGAAGCCTTTGTACAAAATGCATTGAAGCCTCTTTTAAGCCCATGGTGCAAGTATCTAAGACATACATACTAAAAATAAATAAATGGCACAGTAGAATAGATTGGAATTATGATATTTTTCTGCAGAAAAAAATGAACAAACATGTTTATGTTTTACTGAGCTTATTTCTAGAGAAATGAAAATGTTGTTTTCAAACACTATCTTACAAAAATCAAAGTGCATATTTTTGCATATCTCTGCATATTTTCCCAGACAGCTTTTAATTTAAAAAAATAAAAAAATAAAAAAATAAAAACAATGACAACAAAAGAAGTTTTAAGGGATGAAGAGTATAGTATCTCTTGAGTTAAATTTCAATGATTGCCCTTTTAGGTATGATAAGCATCATAATTTGTCTTAACATAGCCTTTGAATATAAATAGTATTATTGTATTTATTATATGATGTCAGTTTCCACATTTACTGCCTATTTCATTGATCACCAAAATGCATATACATTGGTATACAGTTGGTTTAAGACCCTACACAAATATTTTGCTTAAACTGTTTCAGAAATATGATAAAATCACTGTCTCAATGAGTGGTGAAACACCGACAAAATTGCATAAACACAAAGTACTTGTTGTTTGTCTACATAACTAACATTAGCCATATGGTTTTATTTTATTTTATTTATTTTTTCCCTTTTGTGGCAGAATTAGTTGAGTACTGGAATCAACGTGATTAATATTGTGCAAACAGGCAATTTGAGAATACATACATAAGGTATTCTGTAGAGCAATCACACATACAATCGATTATTCAGATCAAAACTGTAATAAATTCATTCACTCATATTCTTCAGGATGCACGGAAGTGTGAGCATGATCCTTGTTTATACAGAGGATGGAAAATGCAGTAAAGAAGGTCCTGAAAAACTGGGCTAACAACAGACTGCAGACCGAAAACAAAAAACAGTTGAGATGTGCTGTCTATTGAGAGTAGTGACAGGCTTTGACATCTGAGTTCTGATAAGCAAACAGCACAGTCTATCCAGAGAACACAAATTCAGGACAAATGCAAGTTTTAGCAAGAAAATCGGATTCTTTAATGACGACTCACCAATTAGAAAAATGCATATAAGCACAGACCATTAGAGAGATCACAGGAAGTGTTGTGATTTTGGCTGGGTAGAGTTCATTTTCTTCATAGAGGCTGACACAGTGCTGTATATTTTTGATAACACACTGATGTTTCAGTTGCTGCAGAGCAGTGTGTTTACACTACATCAAGGACTTTACAACTTCTAATGCTGCCCAGTCAGCAAGGAGGATGGGAGTGCAACTGGGAAGGGACAGAGCCAGGACAGGTGACCCAAACTGGCCAAAGGGACATCCCATGCCATATGGCATCACGCTCAGAAATAACTGGGGTGTGTTGGGTCTGTTTGGGATAGAGTCATCTTATTGGCTGAGCTCTGGTCAGCAGTGTGCTGCTTATTGGCTGAGCCCTGGTCCGCAGTGGGGCCCTTACCAAACATGGGACAGCTTCTAGATCCTTCTCACAGAAGCTACGCCTATGGCCCCCTGCTACCAAAACCTTGCCACGTAAACCCACTACAGCAAGGAAGGAAGAAGGGGGGACATTGGTAGTGATGGCATTTGTCTTCCTAAGAAACCATTACGTGTGATGAGCCCTGTTGTTCTGGAAGTGGCTGAATGCCTGCCTGCTGACAGGAAGCAGTGAATGGATTCCCTCTCTTGCTTTGCTTGCGTGCACAGTTTTTGCTTTCCCTAGTGAACTGTCCTTATCTCAACCCACAAGTTCTTGCACTTTTACCTTTCTGATTCTCTCCCCCTTCCACCTGGGGAGAGTGAATGAGCAGTGGTGTGGTGCTGAGCTGCCTGCTGGGGCTAAGCCAAAACAGTAAGAAACCAGGAGAGAGTTAAAGGAGATTTTTACTGGAAAGCCCCTCCCACTAGCAGAGATAGGATGTACTATAGCATTTGAAGAAGGAAAATAGTGAAGGTATTGCCCTCTTCACCTTAACAAAAATATGTTCAATTCCATATGCTGAAAGAGGCTTGAGAATGAAGAAAGAGAAGGTTGGGTTGGACAGGGCAAGTTAAAAACAAAACAAAAAACACTGATTTTTCTCCACATTTTTTAGAGAAAAATATTTGTGAAATTTTATTCTTTGCATACTCACTCTTCAGTGTGAACCATCACACATTTCCTTTGATTCGTCATTATCTTTCACTACAGTGACAGTTCAGTCATCTGTCTTGTCAATTTTATTTTTATTTATTTATTTATTTTTTTAAACCACTCTGAGGGAAACAGCTGTTTACAAGGAGGTCAGACTACATGCTCTTGTGGTCATTTCTAACTGTATTTTTTTTGTGTACAGAGGTTTCCTCAATGTACTGAGAAGATACACTAAGAAAATGAAAGGTATGTGGGGAAAAAATAAATTTTAAAAAAGAGTGCTATAGTACAAAAAGTAATCCCAAATCTTTCAAGTCTTAAATATATGATCTTCACTATATGTAACATGAGAGCATTTTGCTCTAGTGAAATAAAGAAATATAGAAAAGATATTTTACAGTGAACCTATCAACCCTATCACTTCCTGAAACTAGGCAAGCTTTCTGCGTCTAATGATTCACTAAAGAAAAATACAAAACAGAGAAACATATGTCAAGTCACTTTTACTTCTCAAGTGTCTAAACCTCACCCTTTCATACCTATTTTCCAAGGCATATCATCCCAGATGTATCTTAATTTAAAAGAAAAAGCACTCACAGTTATATTTTTCAAGGCTGAGTATCTTAGTTGCTTCCAAGGAAAAATACTTGTTCAGTGTAACAGGCACAGACTAACCATAAAGAAAATATCCTTAACACTAAACAGTCTGTATGGCTTTGAAATGTTAAAAAATATATTCACTTGTTGGGTTGTTTCCTTTCACTTACAAGTCTCATGAAATTTCTCAATTTCACTACTAGTAGCATTCTTCATGTCCACAGGTAAGAAAGACTGATCTCAGATCATACAGTTATTCTGTGATTACCCACATTTTGGTAATACAATTTTTGGTAGGGCAGAAAATGTAGCAAGAGGAAAAAAAAAAAAAAAAAGTTAAAAAATAGTAAGTTAAAGGAAGAGCTTCTTCACAATTACTGCATCACATTTTAGAACAGAACAAATGATAAATTCTCTCTAAATTCACTTCATAGGCAGAAATCAGATCTCTAGTCTTTCTGTTGATTATATTTATATTTCCAACCTATCTGCAAGTATGCAGAGTATCAAATTTCTGGTTTTAGTGAAGATGAAATAACCCATTTCTTGGGATGTACAAGTTTTTGGACTGATATATTTGCAATCCATATGAAAATACACTTGCATCATCAGAAATAGGTTGATGGCAAAAGAAAAAGGAAAAAAAAAAAATGGAGGGGAGAAGGAAATCTCAGTACAGACGTTCTCTTCTACTTCCAAAGTAAGTGCATTTAGAGAGTCAATTTTTCCAAGAATTTTAAATAACTAGCAACAAACATTTCCTCAAAGTTAAGGGTCCGTATAAAGCAGGGAAAAAATATAGAACAATAATTATATAAGCCATCTCCACACAAACATTATTCTTCCCTTGCTGTGATGTGTTTTACATCAAAAAAAAACAACCATGTAAAACTACAGCAAATATATATATATAGATATACTTCTTTTTCAAAAGTAAAAAAGAATGTACTACAAGGAAAGAGTATAGACAAACTGACTAACTTTTTCTTCCCTCTGCTGTCTGATTTACCCTATCTGGTGTTTTGAATCATCACCAATTAAAATAACTTCCTCATGCACTATTGTGACAGTGAATATTGTGTCATTCATTATTAAAGTAGTAAACATATTCCTATAGTACAAATCCAACCTAAACTACAAGTTATTCTCATTTAACTGAGATCCATTTTAGTTTGAAAGAGATCATAATTATTATAGCATTTGTTTCTTTTAAATTTAATCCCTAAATCTTAAATTTTATTTCTAACTTCTACCTTATTTGTTTGAAATCCATCTTGAAAACTATATCTAAGTTTTCTTTCAATCCATTAAGAAAGCAATAGAAACACAGTCATTGCAGTTGGAAAGCACTTCTGGAGTTTGCCTTGCACAAGCTCCTGGGCAAGGCAAACTCAGTGCTGCATTCAGTTGGGCACTGATTATCTCCAAGGAAGGGGATTCCTGGGCAAACTCTGCCATTGTCTGATCACCCTGACACGCATAAGATGTTTTCTACATACTCTTTTCATAACGTCAAAAGCTAAGACATTTCTTTCAATTTCATATATTAGAAAAACAGAACAGAACATCTTCACAAGGACTCAGAGTTGAAATATACTGGACTAGCATGAAGTGCATACATAGAAATCTATCTTCTATCACCTAAGATAAGGGAAAACCTGGGTCAGATGAAAGGTATTGAGTTTTTTGCCAACAGGTTTACTATACACAGCATTTTAGCATGTATACACAATACATTTCCTCACCCCTGAGTTTTAATATACTAATGAAGCTCCAGATTTACAATAAATTTGAACAAACACAACAAAGGACAAAATCTAATGCTTGGTCTTTTTTTTTTTTTTTTTTTTTTTTTTTTTTTTTTCCCATCCAGTGAACAAGAACCATGTAATGACAACCCATCATTGCTGTTGGTAGTATTTTCCAATGTATCAAAATAAATAAATAACGATAAAAAAAATTAGTGTAAACTTATTTTCCAAAATATGGGTGCAAAGGCTGTAACCATTACATCCTGTTAACCTATACATTTATGCCAAACTTGTTTTCTTCCACATTGGTATACCAGACAGCCTCCAGCTTTAAAATAACTAAAAATTTTTGTCAAGTTCATCGGTTTTATTATTCCTCTTGGCACAAGGTAAATTTATCACGTAAGTTTGAAATAGATTATATGTTGTTTTATTAGATTAATTTAACTGTGTATTGGCATCAGCATATGTCAAAATTAATGGCTTTTTAATGACACTACATGCTAATGATTAAGTAGAAGTACCGAGAAGGGGGTGAAGGCATGGTTTTAGGAATAATTAATATGACAAGGTTATAAATATTACTATACACAACACTGACACACAGAAAAGAATAAAAATAGCTTTGTCTCCCTCTTCCTTCCATTCTGGGAATAAAAGAAGAACAGTATGGTGTGTAGTTATTATTTGCTTACATATCAAATCTGTAAAGAGTTTGAATAGCCCTGCTGTTCTTAAAATAGATTTCCCTGAAAATATAACTGAAACTGTGTTGAGGTTCAACCCAGCTGGCAGCTAAGCACCACATAGCAGTTTGCTCACTCCCCCTCAGTGGGATGGGGGAGAGAATCAGAAAAAAGGGTATAACTCCTGGATTCAGATAAAGATTGATATTTTCCATTCATTTTCTGTCCTATTAAACAACAATTATAATGATGATAAAGGGATATACAAAACAAGTGATGCGCAATGCAAATACTCACCACTCTCTGACCAGTGCCAAGCCTATCCCTGAGCAGCAGCAGCAGCTGCCCCCCAACAACCCCCCCATGTTATTGTTCACCATGAGGCCGTGCAGTGTGGGACATCCCTCTGGCCTGCCTGTGCCAGCTGTCCTGGTCGTGTCCCCTCCCAGCTCTTGGTGCACCCCCAGCATCCTCACTGTCAGGGAAGCACAGGAGGCTGAAAAGTCCCTGCCTTGGTGTAAGCACTGCTCTGCAACAACTGAACCATTGGTGTGTCATCAGCATTGTTCTCATCCCATATCCAAAACACAACATCATACCAGCTATTAGGAAAAAAAACAAAAACTCTATCCCAGCCAAAACTAGAACAAACTGGGAAAAAAAATAGGAGCTAATACTGCATTTGTAGATATAATGTCATGATGACACAAAACAAGCACACACCAATTTTCTTCCTGACCAATGGTTCACTTGTGACACTTCTCCAAATTCTGGCTGCAAAGCAGGACAGAAGCACATTCCATTCCCCACCTTCTGACTTCAAAAAGCAAACAATATGAGATAAAAAGAATTTTAAAAAATAGTTTAAATATTTTCCTTATATTCTGTGTGGTTTTAAAATACTACCTGCAAAAATGGAAAGCCTTAAGTCATTTGTGTCTGAAGCTTCAAAACCTAATTGGAAAATCCATTTAAATAGAAATGGGGGAAAAAAACAAGGACATTTTTAAATATACTTAAAGCAATGAGATAGGAAAGTAGTTCCCCCCACCCCCCACCCCCAGTCTCTGCCAATGCCTGATATTGTATTTATGTACAAATTATGTAATGCCACACAGTCATGATATTTAGTTTTATCGAACAAGTTACAATGCATCTCCATAGCTTTATAATAGATGTGGTTAGGAAGTGGCTGATACCAAAAAAACAGATCCTTAGATCCTAGAAATGAGTACATAAGATGGCATCCAACCTGTTAGGTCTCTGATTCTTACCCATATTTATCTCAACATGATTCTCTGATGCTAGTGCCTAATAGGCTAATGCCTATTCCAGTGACTAACAACCTGTTCAGAAAAGAAGTTCTTCCTAATATCCAACCTAAACCTCCCCTGGCACAACTTTAGCCCATTCCCCCTCGTCCTGTCATCAGGCACATGGGAGAATAGACCAACCCCCACCTTGCTAAGGCCTCCTTTCAGGTACCTGTAGAGCGCGATAAGGTCGCCCCTGAGCCTCCTCTTCTCCAGGCTAAATAGTCCCAGCTCCCTCAGCCGCTCCTCATAAGACTTGTTCTCCAGACCCTTCACCAGCTTCATAGCCCTCTGGACTTGCTCAAGCACCTCCATGTCCTTCTTGTAGTGAGGGGACCAACACTGAACACAGTACTTGAGGTGTGGCCTCACCAGAGCCGAGTACAAGGGGACAGTCACTTCCCTGGACCTGCTGGCCATGCTGTTTCTTATGCAAGCCAGGATGCTGTTGGCCTTCTTGGCTGCCTGAGCACACTGCTGGCTCATATTCAGCTGACTGTCAACCAAAACTCCCAGGTCCTTCTCTGCCAGGCAGCTTTCTATCCACACATCTCCCAGCCTGTAGCTCTGTTTGGGGTTGTTGTGCCCCAGGTGCAGAACCCGGCACTTGGCCTTGTTGAACTTCATACCGTTGGCCTCGGCCCATCAGTCCAGCCTGTCGAGATCATCTTGCAGAGCCTTCCTACCCTCGAGCAGGTTGACACACGCACCTAACTTGGTGTCGTCTGCAAACTTACTGAGGGTGCACTCGATCCCCTCATCCAGATCATCGATGAAGATGTTAAAGAGGACTGGCCCCAGTCCCGAGCCCTGGGGGACTCCACTAGTGACCGGCCTCCAACTCGATTTGACTCCATTCACTAAGACTCTCTGGGCCCGGCCATCCAGCCAGTTCTTAACCCAAAGAAGCGTGCACCAGTCCAAGCAATGAGCAGCCAATTTCCTGAGGAGAATGTTGTGGGGAACAGTGGCAAATGCCTTATTGAAGTCAAGGTAGACCACATCCACAGCCTTTCCCTCATCCACTAAGTGTGTCACCTTGTCATAAAAGGAGATCAGGTTTGTCAAGCAGGACCTGCCCTTCATAAACCCATGCTGGCTAGGCCTGATCGCCTGCTTGCCCTGCGAGTGCCGCATGATGACGCTCAAGATAATCTGCTCCATGAGCTTCCCGGCACTGATGTTAAACTGACAGGCCTGTAGTTCCCCGGGTCTACCATCCAGCCCTTCTTGTAGATGGGCGTCACATTTGCCATCCGCCAGTCAAGTGGGACCTCCCCCGATAGCCAGGACTGCCGATAAATGATGGAAAGCAGCTTGGCCAGCTCTTCCGCCAGTTCTCTCAGTACCCTCGGGTGGATCCCATCCGGCCCCATCGACTTGCGTATATCCAAATGCTGTAGCAGGTTGCCAGACATCTCCTTGTGGATTGTGGGGGCCACATTCTTCTCCCCATCCCCTTCCACCAGCTCAGGGTACTGGGCATCCAGACAGCAACTGGTTTTGCTGCTAAAGACTGAGGCAAAGAAGGCGTCTCTGGTAACTAAGTTTCCCCCCGCATCCAGTAAAGGGTGGAGATTCTCCTTAGTCCTCCTTTTTGTATTGATGTATTTATAAAAACATTTTTTGTTGTCTTTAACAGCAGTAGCCAGATTGAGCTCCAGATGAGCTTTTGCCTTTCTAATTTTGTCCCTGCACCACCTCGCAACATTCTTGTGGTCCCCTTGAGTGTCCCGCCCTCTTTTCCAAAGATTATAAACCCTCTTTTTTCTCCTAAGCTCGAGCCACAACTCTCTGTTCAGCCAGGCCGGTCTTCTTCCGCTCCGGCTTCTCTTTGGGCACGTGGGGACAGACCACTCCTGAGCCATTAAGATTTCTTTCTTGAAGAGCGCCCAGCCTTCCTGGGCTCCTCTGTCCTTCAGAACCACCTCCCAAGGGACTCTGCCAACCAGTGTCCTGAACAGCTCAAAGTCAGCCCTCCAGAAGTCCAAGACAGAGGTCTTACTGGTCCCCTTCCTGACTTCGCCAAGTATGGAGAACTCTACCGTTTTGTGGTCACTCTGCCCAAGACAGCCCCCGACCACCACATCTCCCACCAGTCCTTCTCTGTTAGTGAACAGAAGGTCTAGCGGGGCACCTCCTCTGGTAGGCTCGCCAACCAGCTGTGTCAGGAAGTTATCTTCCATGCTCTCCAGAAACCTCCTGGACTGCTTTCTCTGGGCTGTGTTGTGCTTCCAGGATATGTCTGGGAAGTTAAAGTCCCCCACAAGAGCAAGTGATGGAATCAATCAATGACTGATTGATTCAAATCAATCAAAATAATCAATGGAATTTTAACCAAAGGGCTTTTTATTTTGGTTTGAAATAGTTTTTATCCCTATCTGTACCAAAAATGAGGCTAATATTATGCCTCTTATGGAAACAATAATTAAATAAATCTTATATGTTACCCAGTAGTTATTATTAATTCCATCATAACATTTTCTTTTATATTAATGCATGTTTGGAATATTTTGTTAGATTATTTTTGGTTAATGTTAATAGCAGCTTAAAATATAGAGTACTCTACAACAATTACCTAGCTTATAGAGCCTAACGTAAGAACATGAAGTCTGCTATAATACTGAGCTATACTTAATCTCCATACTCCCTAGGAAAACACTTCAGTCAACTTTACACAAACAGTAAGAGGAGAAGGTAATTTCAGGGTGGCTAATAATACCTCTGGGACACATATACTTGCAGAAATACTTCAGTAAATGCAACAGCCTGGGTGTTAGAAATTCTCATGCTCGAAGTGGTCAGCAAGAGACTTCTATAAGGAAATGTGTATGTTACAGAAAAAAAGCTTTGATAACGCAGCCCTCTTTTCCTTGCAGTGTATGCTGTCTCCAGCTTCAGAACCCAGCTTCATTCAGAATTATTTCCCCTCCATTGATTCATCACTTTTGATATCAAATTTTTGACAAGCTTGTCTAAAGCACTGAATTCTAATACACATATATGCATTTATCACCTTCAATGCATTTTGCTAAAGATATATGCTTACCTGGTTCATCCCTATTCTGACTGAAAAAAAATTAAGCTCTGATTGAAAAAAAATTAAGCTCTGACTGAAAAAAAATTAAGCCCTGACTGAAACTATTTAGAAACAGTGTTTAACTTCAGAAGAAGAGAAGAAAACACTAAGATTTCTACCTGAAGTTAAGTTTTGCAATTAGGACATCTACTTTGGATTAAGAAAGAGAAACCCTTAACATGGGGAAACAAAGATAATGTTGGAAACTACTTTTGACACCATTTCCCACAGTGCTCTCCTGTATGAACAGAGAAAGCATGAACAACAAGAAGATGCTGTTAGTTGGGCCACCTGGGAAGTAGGTAGAAGTTTGCTGTACAGATTGTAGCCGGTTCCAAACAGGGTGCTCCAGGCATTGTTGAGTCCCATACTGCTCAAAATTTTGTTCAAGAGCTGGATGAGGAGACAGAACACACCCACAGCAAATCTGCAGATGATGCTAAATGAGGAGTTTATAATACTGAACAGCAGGGCTTGCTTAGGAAACCTGATGATGGGGACAACAAAAATCTCACAGTTCATGCTGAGACACGTAGTTACGCACTGGATAAGAATAACATGCATGAGCACAGGCTGGTGCTCATACACCTTAGGTGTTTACCTATGAGTACCTACCAGCTGTGCTGAAAAGGACTGGGGGTTACAGCAGGTTGAGTATAAGCCAACAGCATGTTCTCTCTGTGGATAAAGCAAAGGCACATGGTGTGATAATAGCAAGAAGGCCACCAGCAGACTGAAGGAAACTCCTAGTACCCTCTACTTGGTCCTGACAAACCCACATCTGGAATACATGGCCAGTTTTGTTCTGTATATTTGCACCAGATCAAGACTCATGCTTAAAACCAAAGAAAATCCTGTATAGGTGTGGTGGTTAAAAGCCAGACCCAGTACAATAGGGCTGCTAACATGATCAGGAGCCCAGAGCATAGGATTTATAAAATAATGTTGAGGGAGCTGAAACTGTTCAGTCTGGTGAAGAGATGGCTAAGGAGAGATATAACACAGATTTTAACTCCTCGGGGAGCAGTTATGAAGACGTAGAGCTTCAGTAATAGCAACATAACAAACATTCATCCCCACAAATTACAACCTGTGAGCCCCAGGTTGAACATCAAGAAAACATATTTTTCTATGAGAAGAGGACAATGTGGAGATGTGATACTGAGCAACTATAGCAGTTTTACCCTTGAATTTTGTCAGGACACCAGCTGAACCTGTCTGGTGTTCAAGACACTTTATGCAGAGGCTGGGCTACAGGACTTCCAGAGGTCCCTTCTACTAATATTTCTGTGTCCTTGTAACCAAAAATTCCATTGGAAGTATCTGTACCCATTTACTACTATAGAAGAGGTATAACCTTTTGAAAAGCGTTGCTTCCTGTGAGATTAAAATAATTCAGAAGTGGAACAAGTTCAGAAACTGGACAAAGAATGACTAAAGAAATGAAAATCTTGCATGTAAAGAAAGGTTGAAAAAAATATTTAGAGATGACAAAGTGAAACATGGCAGAGATATAAGCTAGAACTAGAGCATAAAAAAGTGAGAGCCACAAATAGCTGTCTCCTGATATGAAATGAAAGTCAGAAGCAAAAGCAAACATTTTTCTTCAAGCTTTAATTTTATCTGCACAACAAAATGCCACAATACAGTACTAAATCCCTGTGATTCAAAATAAAAAACAGTCATTAATTAACAGAGATTTGAAGAAAAAAAGTCAGAGTTAGGATTTCAATAACAATTCACTAACAGGCTTCCTGATGCATCCTGTGAAGCATTTGGTACTGGCCACTTGCCAGTCTGCAGGGCAAGGCAGTTCACTGGCGTACCTGGAGCAGGCTTTGAACATTGGGAAGGCTCACACAAACAGAAGGCATGTTTGAAGCAGCCTTTACCTTTTAGAAGGCTGACAGCAAAGAAGCACCTACGTGATGAGACCCTCGAGTTTGATTTGTCACTTTTTCCCATAATAATAGATCAAGTGATGATACAATATATTATACTATGCCTTTTGAAGTCCAGTTGCTAGAATAACTTGCTCTTAGCTCCAAAACAACGCATTACTACCGCCAAATGTTATTTAACATTTCAGATGTTAAATCCTTAGTGGTATTAATTATTTAGAGGGTAAAGCCAACTCAATTCTTAAAATGTAAAATAAGGACCCAAAGTCTCCTTTGATGTATATCCTTTGAAATTTAAGGTGTCATAAATCTTCCAGTTGGGTATTTTTCCAGTTTAAACCCATCACATTATACGAGTTTACCAGAAATGTTTTGTGCTATTCAGTTTAAGTATGCTACCTATTCACTAGGTAATTCAACAAGCTTTGCATCAAGATTAGATATTTGCAATTTATAGAGAGCATCTTTTATGAGCAATGTTACAGTCCTAATTTTGGAGTACATTTTGTAGCAAACAGAAATCACCACCAACTGTTTCGGAACTTTTTGCACTGAAACACACAGCATGTTTACAAGTATAGTCAAGACATAAAAAAACACTACCCCACAAAAACAGGGAAAAAAATGAACAAAACCCAAACCTTTTCCTTCAAGATGACAAGGCATCAGAATTATTTTTATAGATAAAGGAATGATGCTACTTTAAATAAGATTAATGGTTTCCTAAGCTATTTGACATTCTAAGCCAGTACAGGTAGAGACTGAAAAAAAAAAAAAATCAGTCTGGCAGGTACTTTAGGCCAGGTGTCAGGTTAAAGTTTAAATAATTTTAGAGGGTGTTCTTCTCTTTAAATAAGCAGAAGTATAATCATACAAAAAAAAAAAATCTATTAATTAACATTTAGCTTTAGCAGCCTTTATAATCTAAACTATATTTTTTAAACCTAGAAATCCTGGGAAAAGACAGCTGTAAAAAAAAAAAGTAGTTGTAGCCCAAAGAACTCATCACAGTTATTATCATTATTATCATGTTTTGCTTATTTCTGTAAGTATACCTGATCTTCATTTTTTAAAATTAACTTCTAAGTGCCATTTTATTTCCTGTATAGAAAGAACTGTGAAGAGAAAAATATGTGAAGAGACTGAATCTGGGTGAATAGTTACACCTAAGCACCCTATAAAATGTAATGGTAGCACTGCACATAATGTAACAGCAGGTTTGGTGGTAAGGGGAACACAAATCAGGAAATAAACTCATCGTGAACTATGTTTATAGAAAAGTATGTTATTTCATAGATTTACAAGAAAATGTAGGCAGAAGAGTGGGGGCTGCAACTGCATAGGCAGTACGACACGATGGCTGTAGATTCATTTTAAAATAACATCTGATTCTTTGATATTACGCATTTTAAGGAGTTGTGTCATGTAAAGTATGTTCTTAAATTATGTCACTTAATAGAGGACTACAAGCTAAGGAGTTCACGGCAATGATTTCAGCTGGGGAGCGGTATCTGCATTTCAGATCTGGAGGAACATACTCCTTTGCACCCTAAGGAAAGGTAAACAATTTTCATAACTGATACTGTTTTTTAAATGGGGTCATGGTTAAGAGAAAACTGAGGCAATTAAAAACAAAAACAGTAAAGTTTTTTGCAATACTTTTGACACAGACTGAGAGCTCAAAGAATTTTAAATGGCAAGCTTCTCAATTAAAAAATAAAACTTTCAGAGTTGGCATAGCTATTGTATTTACAGAAGTATCAGAAGTCTTTTCCTTGTTGAAAGAACTTGCATCAGTCTTGCATAAGGACTTCTAAGGGCATTCTCTTTCTTGACAAGAGGGAGAATTATCTCACAAATTTCAGTAAGTTTGAAGGTAAATCTAAAGAGCAAATAAGTGTCCCCCTTTAATACAAGAAACAAATTTTGCTCCTTAAGAAATTCATTTTAAAACACATTTTCAAATTACTGTGCATGTACACAGTTGCACTTTAAAGTTGTTTTCAACTTATTGTTCTTCTTTTAGGAGTAGAAGTGCAAGAAAATCCAGAGTATTCCTGTCAGGACATCTATCCCAAATGAAACTGAAAGTCAGGGATGTTGTTTGTTTGTTTTAAATATATTCCAGGATAGCATGTATTGTCTTAATCTGCTAGTTCAGGTTATCCATTATGATTTGTAACTCTTTTCTGAAGGCTTTCCTTCAAGATAACATCCCTCACACTTCTACATGGTCAATGGTTTCTATCCCTAGCTAAATTAGTTTAAGTATTTTTTATGACTTTTTTTTTTTTTTTTTTTTTTTTTTAATGTTTGATCTATGTTGTGTTGTAATTTACTATTAGTGATTTGTCATCCTCAGTATTTGTCACACATCCAATATTTTTATTATGCTCTGTGTGCAGCTATCAACCTTTGAATAATAACTTTTGGTATCAATGCCAGGTCACTGATAAAAAACATTGATTGTGAAATCAGCTGAGAGGTGATAACACCTATTTATGCTCCTCAAGTAGTAAGCCAGTTTTTAAACTCATAAATGTTTCTAACTATTTCAAAATATATTGAAATAGAAAGGATGACATAAAATTATGTCAAAAGCTTTAAAGTACATTAATCACTAATACTATGTTATCAAACAGTATGTAACCTAATTGAAAAAGGTTCTCAGAAGAATGCAAATGCAGATGAAATTTTGTCTCAAATATCTATTCCAACAGAGAAACAATGTTCTGAAGCCCTATGGTCAGAAGGTAGCTTAGATCTGTGGATGCAGCAAAGATGCAACACAAAGCTTTAAAGAACATTCTCTTGATAAAATATAAGTGCCCAAGCACATGGAAGCAGAGCCCTCACATTTATCCAGTCTCTGTTACGAATTCTAGATGCATGGCCAGAGAATAACTGTGGTAATGCCTTGGCAAAGCCTCTTTTCAGTTTTCCTACAGCACAAAGCCAACCATGGATGTAGGGGAGGAGAAGATCCTATGCTTGGCTGAGTTCAGGGATCATTACTGTGACCCAAGCAAAAGAGAAGAGAATGTTAATGTTCTCATGCACAAATATGTACAGATCATAACTCTAAAACACAAAATAAAATGAAATGTCTCCCTTTTTCTATTGAAGCTACTTTAAATTAGACTAACACAATATTTCCACTTCTATTCCACCATTTTTTCCTACTTTTGAGAAGATAGAATTTGATGACGTTTTCATTGCAGTAAAAAAAGATTGAAAAATAAAAAGTATTTTGAGTTGGTAAACCTATTACATTGTTCTGTTTGTATTACATCGCTTTAACTTTCCTAAAGTCTGGAAACCACAAACACTGCATACTTACACTACTTTCCAATGTTTTCTCTTTAATGCCTAATGCTTATGTTAAACTATAACAAAATTAAGAAGCAAAAGCTTCAAATGGCTGTATGATATATATTTATATAAATAAAAAGTTGGATGGAAACCAGGCCTACCTAACAAATGGAAATGTGTTATTTCAGTATATTATCTTATCTGAAACAAAAATCAAGAAGTTTTTAAAAGGTTCACCTCATGCCTTCCCCCACCCCCCACTTTTGACAGTTCTATTATTATAAACACTACTTTTACTTTTTTTGTGCCAGGGACTAAGGATCACATCACTCTCAAATAGCTGATATTTCTGTAGGTGAAGGACTTATCAGTAATGTGATACACGATACCCTGGAGGGTAGAATCCTGATCTGACATTATCTCACACCCCAATAGTTAAAAATAATGTGTCATAACAGCTAAGCTAAAAATGTAATCTCTGTGTGGTCCAGTGATCTCCACTGCTTCCAGCTGAATAGCCCAAGCAGCTTGCTACGAGCACAGAGAAAATCTGAACATGAGGTCTCCTTTGCTCACATTACAGGTCTACGGTACAAACACGGTATGGAAGATTCAATACAGACAGGAGATCCAATCCTTGGTGAGAAGGCGGGGGATAGACAGAGCTGCAAGTTGCAGAAATTGTTTGGGTGGCTGAAAACTGTTCCCAGACACTATTTTCTGTCAATCCTTAATAAATGTATGTGGCAGAAGTGGCCAGAGCAATTTGGTTTGTAGCTTCTTCCAAAATGTCCATAAAGAAAGTCACTGGCAAGTATTGCAGGCTGCATTTATTTCTTTGATGCACTCTAAGATGTACAAAAGACAAAAAGTTTCAGAAAGATTAAAACAAACTCACAACCTGAAAGCTAGAAACATTGCTGGGTAACATGCCCAGCAAAAGGGACACATTCAGTTACAGGTGCATGGGCTTTGTTTAAAAGTATGGATTTATCAAACTAAAGTAGAAGTCCCCTCAAAGGATTCTGAATCAACTCTGGAAACACAAAAAGACAGCATTACCATTATAATGCTCTCATCAATAAATTTTAAGAATTCAAGAACTGATGCACCGAGACAGACCAAAGGTCTGTCAAGCAGCACATCCTGTCCTGTCAGCTGTCAGTACCACTTGATTAGGTAAAGAATAAAACAGGACAAGTACAGAGTGCTACAGCTCTAAAGACTCTGAGGTGAGACCTTGATCACTGCATTTAATGATCTCTGATGGATATATCTTTCATTATTTGGTATAGCCTTTTTCTGATGTATCTATACATTAGATTTGCCCAACTGAGATCTTCACAGTTCAAGTGTGTTTAAAAGCAATTTGGAGTAATGTGTTTAATGTTTCCCTTCCTAACTTTATAGTTTGTTATTTCTTTTCCAAGTTTGAGAGCAATTACTCATAAGGAATCTATTCCATGCTATGATCTATTTCTCCAATAATTTACTTTTAAGATGTAGTGGAAATAGCTTCATGGAATATTTGCAGGATATAGATGGTTGGAGTAGGATAATAGCATTCTCCAGATTTTCAAAACTTTCCTGATAAATTCTGAAACCATAATTTCTTACTGACTAAGTGCTGGCCTCCAGTATTCAGAAGTTCAGAATATCTGACATATTATTAATATAGATAATACACATAAAAGGATACCTTCACCAAAAGAATGGGGAATGGAAAACAAAAGAACTTCCACTGGTTTGTTTTCATTCTTAAAAAATAGTAACTTTAGTCATACTATGGAAGTAGTATCTGAAACATTACTTTATCAATTACCATAGTTAGACAATACAAAATTTCAGAATATATAATGATAACTTTGAACCTTTTTCTTCATATTCTAAATAAACATTTAGATCTCTTAAAGGACTTAAAGCTCTCATTTTTTTCTGCACATGCGGAACTTGGGAATATTGTCCTATCTTTGCCATTATCTGAGGAGTTCTGCAAAGTAACCTGACCACCACAGAATCCAGGAGCACTTGCAAGTTTGAAGCTTAAAGTGCATCTGTCTAATATCCCCTGTCTCATAGATCAGAGCTTCCACTGCAGTTAGCTGGTCTGTGTCCATATATAATGAATTAAAGACTGCACTTTCTCATTTTCTCCTTAGAGTTTCGGTCATCAAATTACAGTTCAGATCCACTAGAACAGTGTATTTAGTGCATAACAGTAAACAGTTAAACTAGATTATGTATTAAACCAGTAGATTATATATTAAACTAGTTATATTTTAATTTAGCTCATTCATTACCAACTTTTTTTTTCTGGATATAAAAATTAAAAAAGCGTTAAGCGTCCTTCCCTCTGTTCCCTTCCCAACCTGCCCCAAAGTTTTTCATTGGATGAATGTGTAGATACAACTGATCCTGCAAGCTGCTATAACTACATCTGATATATAGCAGTTGGAAGACATAGTTTAGGATAAGGAGAAAATAGGATCATCTCTGTTATTGATAGTCTGCCAAATTAGATTAACTGTTAGATGATACTGCACTCTCATTTCCACTACTTTCCTCAGCTGCTGAGGGTGGCATCTAAGAACTACTAGAAATTTTACACTTAGGTCAACTTTAAAGAAATTACAGATACCAGGTTTCAATTCTAAATATCCCCTAATAAACTTGCTGAAACACAATAAACATCATTCTTACCCTCTGGATACACTGCTTCATTTGCAAACATATGAGGCCATGTCACTGGGGTCACTTCATAAAAGTGGAAAAATTATTCAAGGCATTAAAATAAATTTCATCTCAATAAATGTGCTTGCAATTGCAAAACAAACTCATTCTACTCTATTTAAAATTCTCATTCAATAACCTAGTAAATATAATTAAAAAATATAATTAAAAACTACTGCTAGGGAAAGTGGGAATGATATCTGCAAACTACAGTTATGCTGTTTTTGGAGACAGTGATTGAGAATGTCACTTCTGGTTACCAAAATATTTCAAAGGGAAAGTCTTTTCTATTCCTGAGTTCACCTGATAATCTTCAGAAAATGTTTGTCATTATGACACTGAAATAGCTAGGGAAAAAAAAATAAAAAATCAATGCTTAGGTTTTTCATAATTTAACTTTATAAAATGACATTTAACAGCCATTTCAAAATTCAGAGGCAGTGAAGTATCCAGTACACCAAGAGGTGAAAAAAAAAAAAGGACATTAAAAAAAAAATTTTACTTATAAAATGCTTGTAAGTAAAAGAAACTACAGCCAGTGTGACTGGATGATCAGGAAGAGCTGGGTTTCACTTTCAGAATTACTCTGGAAATTAGAAGTCTAAATCTCATTAAAATAAATAAAAATAGACTGTTTTTTTTTTGGCTATTTTTTCTTTCTTCATTCTATTCTCCATACTGCCCTTCATATTATTATTATTATTATTATTATTATTATTATTATTATTATTAGTTTCATTCTTAACAGTTCTTCTTGGTTTAATCATCACTCCCTGTGGCTTGCCTCCCCTCTAAGGCTGTTGCTGGTCTACCTATCAATTGATCTTGGTGTGGAAAAACACTGGGAATATTGAGTATCAAATACATAAAATCATGATAGCTCATGTCACCAATGTACCACAAAAGAATATAACTCTGGAAAGTTGAAAAATCAGTTGGCGGGAAAAACAAAACAAAACAAAACAAAAAAAAACACCCTAACAATAAGTTTATTTAATCACAACGTCGAAGAGGAACAGATTATTTGCTCAGACAAGCAGAAGAAAAAATATTATGCAGAGACGTTGAGGACAGATGGTGTCACAGTTCAGCAAAATCTTTCCTAAAGCAATCCTTACATGCCCAGGAAGATAAAGTTCTCACAAGAAATTATGTGAGTTAGGGAACCACTAAAGTTATTTGAAGCATTTTGCTTTGGATGCAAATAGGTTTTTCTTAACTACAGCCTAGCAGTAATTTTGACTTGGCAAACTGGTTTTAAGAGGGAAATCCTAATGGCGCAGGAACGGTCTGTCCCCACGTGCCCAAAGACGAGCTGGCGGGGCAGAAGACCAGCCTGGCTAAACAGAGAATTGTGGCTTGAGTTTAGGAGGAAAAGGAGGGTTTATAATCTTTGGAAAAGTGGGCAGGCCACTAAGGAGGACTATAAGGATGTTGCGAAGCTGTGCAGGGACAAAATTAGAAAAGCCAAAGCTCAACTGGAGCTCAATCTGGCTACTGCCGTTAAAGATAACAGAAAATGTTTTTATAAATACATCAATACAAAAAGGAGGACTAAGGAGAATCTCCATCCTTTACTGGATGCGGGGGGAAACTTAGTTACCAGAGATGAGGAAAAGGTGGAGGTGCTTAATGCCTTCTTCGCCTCAGTCTTTAGTGGCAATACCGGTTGTTCTCTGGATACCCAATTCCCTGAACTGGTAGAAGGGGATGGGGAGCAGGATGTGGCCCTCACTATACACGAAGAAATGGTTGGTGACCTGGTACGGCACTTGGAAGTGCACAAGTCGATGGGGCCGGACGGGATCCACCCGAGGGTACTGAGAGAACTGGCAGAGGAGCTGGCCAAGCCGCTTACCATCATTTATCAACAGTCCTGGCTATCGGGGGAGATCCCAGTTGACTGGCGGCTAGCAAACGTGACGCCCATCTATAAGAAGGGCCGGAGGACTGACCCGGGAAACTACAGGCCTGTCAGTTTGACCTCAGTGCCAGGGAAGCTCATGGAGCAGATTATCTTGAGAGTCATCACGCAGCACTTGCGGGGCAAGCAGGCGATCAGGCCCAGTCAGCATGGGTTTATGAAGGGCAGGTCCTGCTTGACGAACCTGATCTCCTTCTATGACAAAGTGACGCGCTGGGTGGACGAGGGAAAGGCTGTGGATGTGGTCTACCTTGACTTCAGCAAGGCTTTTGACACCGTTTCCCACAGCATTCTCCTCAGGAAACTGGCTGCTCTGGGCTTGGACTGGCGCACGCTTCGTTGGGTTAGAAACTGGCTGGATGGCCGGGCCCAAAGGGTCGTGGTAAATGGAGTCAAATCCAGTTGGAGGCTGGTCGCTAGTGGCGTTCCCCAGGGCTCGGTGCTGGGGCCGGTCCTCTTTAACATCTTCATCAATGATCTGGATGAGGGGATCGAGTGCACCCTCAGTAAGTTTGCAGATGACACCAAGTTAGGTGCGTGTGTCGATCTGCTCGAGGGTAGGAAGACTCTGCAGGAGGATCTGGATAGGCTGCACTGATGGGCTGAGGTCAACTGCATGAAGTTCAACAAGGCCAAGTGCCGGGTCCTCCACCTGGGGCGCAATAACCCCAAGCAGAGCTACAGGCTGGGAGATGAGTGGTTGGAGAGCTGCCAGGCAGAGAAGGACCTGGGAGTGATGGTTGATAGTCGGCTGAATATGAGCCAGCAGTGTGCTCAGGCGGCCAAGAAGGCCAACAGCATCCTGGCCTGTATAAGAAACAGTGTGACCAGCAGGGCTAGGGAGGTGATCGTCCCCCTGTACTCGGCTCTGGTGAGGCCGCACCTCGAATACTGTGTTCAGTTTTGGGCCCCTCGCTACAAGAAGGACATCGAGGTGCTTGAGCGAGTCCAGAGAAGAGCGACGAAGCTGGTGAGGGGCCTGGAGAACAAGCCCTACGAGGAGCGGCTGAGGGAGCTGGGATTGTTCAGCCTGGAGAAAAGGAGGCTCAGGGGTGACCTTATCGCTCTCTACAGGTACCTCAAAGGAGGCTGTAGCGAGGTGGGGGTTGGTCTGTTCTCCCACGTGCCTGGTGACAGGACGAGGGGGAATGGGCTTAAGTTGCGCCAGGGGAATTTTAGGTTGGATCTTAGGAAGAACTTCTTTACCGAAAGGGTTGTTAGACATTGGAACGCACTGCCCAGGGAAGTGGTGGAGTCACCATCCCTGGAGGTCTTTAAAAGACGTTTAGATGTAGAGCTTAGGGATATGGTTTAGTGGGGACTGTTAGTGTTAGGTCAGAGGTTGGACTCGATGATCTTGAGGTCTCTTCCAACCTAGAAATTCTGTGATTCTGTGATTCTGTAATTATTAGTTATATTATTGGTTACATTTCAAAGAGTTACACACCCCTCCAACCCCCAGTTCTATTTTTCTGTAATAGTTATAGGCTTTCTATAATATTTTGGCATTGCTCCTTTGCTGGGACATTTTAAGTTCTCCCACTACAGTGAGCTTCACACTCCCTCTGTGCAACATTTTCACTGGCTTTCAGAGAGCACTGTTTTTTTTGGCTGTGAAAAATAGTAAAAACTTGAAAAGAATTGCCACTGAACTAGCAACTTCAAACACATTTAAGTGAGAACTGATGATCTATTTTCTGTTTTGTTTTTAATGTCTCCCAATGTTCAAACATTCCTGAGACAGAGCATTACAACATGAAATATTAGCAACATGCAACGTTTTTGAGAAGTGACTACTGAGCTTCTCTGTAACCCTTCATCCTATAAAGGCATTCAATACTCTAAATAATTTCTAGGCCCTGTGTTTTTGACAGAAGGTGCAGTTACAAAGAACTTCCATTGTAAGGCTCTGATAAGAGGCACTGCATACATTCCTTATTTTCAGTAGAACTGGGGATTATATATATAAATGTGAGAAATTAAATGGTGAATTTGACTTATGGATGTGTATTATTGAGTGATGGTAACTCAGAATGAGTTACCTCTGCTTTCTCATTAAAAATAGATTGAATCATGTTGTTTAGTGTTGTTGTTTTAAATTTAAGTAGTGGAAACTATCAAACAAACAAAATCAAAAAGCTGACTGCCACTGCTTATTCTTGAACCCTTGGATGTCATTAACAGAAACAAATCAGACATACTGACTGCAACCTTTGAATTACCCTCCTCTCCTTTTCATTCAGCACAACACTAGAAAACACAACTGGAGCTTTGCCCAAGAGACATTTAGCAACTATTTTCTCATTTTCTTCACCAAAAACTCATAAACCAAAAAACATAAAAAAAAAAAAAGACACAAAAAAGAGAATAAACTGGCTCATCACAGTAAGCAAGTAGGATGGTACAGACTAAAAGAGCAGATAACCTGATAATGATTTTTCTGATACAGGAAATATTGTTTTGTTTAATGATTCTTGAGAGTTTTTTGTTTTGTGTTGTTGTTGTTTTTAGAATCTGTATCTCAAATACCTCAGTTATAAAAACCACCTACATAAAAACCACCAAACCAAGAGCTATACAACATACTTGTCTATGTTGTAAGCTAAAACGTACTACACTTAATGTCAGAGTTCATAGAAATTACAGGCAGCCTCTTGACTTAGGAACAGCAAAGTCCATCCCCACCAGAAATTTATAACCCTCACTTAAACATTCCTGAAGGTGATTTCTCTATTGCATTGTGACTGTTGATTAGAGTAATCCTTGTAAAATAATGGCTGAGGAAGCAGGACAACAAGGAGATGAAATCTTGGTATCATTCAAAGAAAGAAAAACTTCAGCATTTAAGAAAGCAGTTTCCCACTCATGGCTCCATGACAATATTTTTATTTCACAAAGCAGATAGTGCAGTTCCATCATGTCTATGGATAATCTACGCACATATATTTCCACTCCGCAGAGTACACAGCTGTCTCTGTTGTGTGTAGATCAGAACGTGTGGACCCCCATCTTCTGAAAAGAGCCACTGAAGTTAAACCATACATTCCACATAAGCTATTTTTGTATTATCTTTGGCTTTTCTTATTGAAATTGAAATCCTTATTTCCCAAGTAAACATGTAATACATAATGCATTCAAAAATACATATGTATTAAATATCAATTAAAATAATTTGAGTAATAGCCTAAGTATTCTGAGAGTAGAAGAATATATGCCAAAGCATGCTTAAAAACAGATTATTTGCATAACTGCTTCAAAGAAAAGATCTTACTCCCATGTTTGTAGTAATATTTGGTGTATTACTTGTGTTACCTGCTAGAAGTCCAACTGTGCTTAGTGTTGTACAAAGATAAATAAACCCCATGGGATACATAACAAAAAGTTTGTAATATAATAAGCAATAGACATTGGATAATGAGTATAACTACAAGAAATAAGTAACAAAACTACAGAAGCATTAATAAAAGCTTGAGTTTACATACACGCAAGAATTATTCATAGATCATTTAAATACATTAATTTAGATATTCAAATATATCTGATTACAAAGCCGCTTTAACAACAGTCCCTTAAGTTTCTGTACTCAGCATCATCCAGTTGCATCCTTTTTCCCTTATGTATTGCAGCAGAGAGCAGGCCATCCAACAGAATAATGAGTTTCCCACTGAATTTCAGGACAGTGTTCCTTTCAGAAAGAGCATCACAGGGAGCAGGAGGAAATACAAACAGACTTTTGTTAGAAGTGCTGATAAAACTAGCAGTAATTAAGGTGATAATGTGCTACTGCTGACACAGAAAGGAAAGGATGACTTGCCAAGGACTGAAAGGGCCAGAATTCTGTATTTGAGGGAATAAAGAAAAGATCCAATGGAACAACAACAAGTAGGATGCCATAATAACAGTTGTTGATTAGGAAGAGATTTCAGTGGATAGGAAGGTTTTTCTGTCAGAGTCCAGGAAGATATAGTTCTTTTGTTTCAGAAATGAGAGGAGGTCTGATTAAGCATTTTACCTATGAGAACAAGAAATGGATGAATCATATATACTATAAATAACAAATTCCTGAAAATGCTGGAATGGCAGAGAAATGCCAGACGTTAACAGAATTTTCTCAGAGAAAGAATATATGTTAAAGACATACCATACATCTTTGGATAGAGAAAAACAATCAGATACAGAGATGCTGATTTTACAGTCTTTCTTCCACCCCCTTCTTGCAGTGAGTATAACATAATGCTTTGTGGGAGAAAATTTACATGCATTTTGCTCTACATGAGTATTTGTAGATCTATAAAATTCAAACAACACAGCAGTGAGTACTATAGGGAAAGGAAAATTGGAAAAGGATAATTATTCCTACTGTTCTAATTCAGAACTAACATAGCCTCTTAAGGAGAGCTGGGGCTTTTTTTTTGACACTGCTTCTGCTCACTGAAAGCCTTTTTTGTATTAAGTTGTATATTTAGCTTTAACCTCTATATACTTGCCCTCATGGAAATATATTATTTTCTTAGATAATCAATTACAGCTTATAGAGATTACTGTAGGCTGTGGCTCCAGTCATTCATACCTCTGTAGCTCCATCCATTATTTCTGGTACCTGGCAAGGAATCATCATTAACTTCAAACAATTTATTAGACCTTTTCCCATTCCATCCTCCTTCTTTAACATTTATCACTTCAAACACTTCTCCTCACACATCCAAAATCCTCAGTAAAGTACAGTCTTCTGAAACCTTACTTTGACTTTCTCAGCAACTCCACCGCCTGATAATTAGCAAAGTCCCTACCAAGATTGATCACCTAGAGTCTAATTAAATACTCAGTGTGAACATTTCCTGATTACATTCAATTGCATTATGCAAAACTTACACCAAGACCATATACCTATTCTTCCCTTGAGCAATCTGTATGAATAGTTCTCTTTTACAGCTCTTTGTTTCATCCCAGCTTCACTTCCCAAAGCTTACTACAAAAACATTAGTATTTCCCATAGTTCTCATGATATATACAAATTTTCAAATACAATCCTCTTGCAGAATAAAGAACTGCATGCACATGAGAACACACTCCCCCCCCCCAACCAAGAAAATGAGCCTTATGAGTATCTTTACCAGATTTTCTCTCCACTTCAATTACCACTCAACTACTTGCAAAGTACAGACATTTGCATAAAGCAATACTTCACAAAAATTCAAAGATAGATATGGAAAACAACGATGAAAAAACACCACTCAAAGTGACTTTTCTGTCCCTTCACAACATTGCATTCCACAGTGGCCATGATGCCATCGAGTACGAGTAAATCCAGAAATCAAGACTTTAACTTTCCTCTTCTTTCTCCAAAAATGTAGTAAAAGTAGATTTCTTCCAAAAGATGACATGAAATTCAAAAGTATTGCCCTAGTGAACTTGTCACAACATTGTTGAATCTGCACACAGAATTCTTTAAAAAATGAAAGACTACCATAAAGGGGGGGATACCTAGGAAGGGTTGGATAAAACTAATAAGAAAAACAAAGGCTTGGAAACATTTTGCTGTTGTGTTTTGTCACAACAATGGTCAACTTCAAGGAAAGTTTAGATTCATACACTGTAATCAAGACCAAATTAAGGGTGAAAAAATAAAAATATTAACATTACAGTCTGAAAACAATAAAAATATACCATTAATATTGACACAAAAAGTTTTGTTTAAACTTGAAAGCTCATCAAAATGATCAATTAGAAATTTTTAGTCTGAAACTAATCCCTTGTATTCTCACTTCTAAGGAAGGTTGCTCTTCTGACATTCAGTTACACGCAAAAAGCCATCATTATTTCAATAGAAATTTCCAGTTATGAATTCACTTCAGAAGAAAAATTCCAAAACTATAAATTAAGATGTCCTCATGAGGAAAATACTCCTCCTCTCCCCAAGAAACAAGGAGATGGCATCCAGGCCCTGTTCTTAGATGTATGACTTATTTCAGAACTTAGTAGAAGAGTTAAACCTTGGTTGCTCAGAGGACCTACTAAAATACAAATAATGCATATTGTACTGTATAAGAGAAAAAAGAGCACTAATTGTTCCTAACTCCTTGACAAGCAGCAGGAATAATTTAGTCCATAGAAGTCTTGGGGAAAAAAGCTCACCAGGTAGCTTTTTTGTTAGAGTTCTAAACAAATGAGATGGCAATATGTACTGTTTTGATGAAATAGAATTTTTGCAGATATTTCTGTCCTGATGTTTTTTCTTAGATTTTTTTTGTTTGTTTGTTTGTTTCTGACTTCAGAGTCAGAGACTCTTATTTTATGATATAGTGTGTAAGGCATTGTTTTTTTGTTGTTGTTGTTGTTGTTGTTGTTCCCCCCCAAAAAAATCTGGCTGGCACCCTCCACTACTCCAAAACCATTTCACTTCACTCCTCTTAGAACCACAGAATTCTTACACGTATAGAAACAAATTCAATTTACAAAAATAAAAAAATATTTTCAAAACTTTATTTTGAAAAGTCTTACAGTAAATTTGATTGACTAATAAACATACTGTGGCAAGTAATTCTTAACAATTCCTCGTATATCTGCCTAGCATTACAAAAAGAGTAATAGGTTATAGATATATCATAAACATTTTTTCTTGACATCAAGATGGTGAATTTACCTAACTTGAATAACAGCACATTGACAGCAACTTAGCAAAGGTAATTCTAAGAACACCTATCAGCAGTTTCTGAACACAGTTTGATGCCTGTCAGGAAGGAACAAAACCTTTCAGCTGCACTTATGCTTGCTTAGTTCCCAAGGGCATTTTTAGGCCTCCCTAATTAAGGCAATGCTTTACCAGTGCTCCTGCAGTTGCAGGTAATTGGCAATCACTAACAGCAGGGTTCCAATGAGAATTTACTTTGTTAACGTAGGGGAAAGAAAGGAGAGGAGAAAAAAACAAACCAAACCAACCAACCAAAAATCAGGAAGCCATTTTCTTCTTTTATTTCTCAAAGTGCAACCCTACAAACAATGCTAGTGTATTCCAATTTAGCTTAAATTCTACTAGTCAAGATATTTACCCATCAGCTACATCAAAATTTCAAAGAATCCAACCACCCAGACTGGGATTTCTCATTGTTGCAAGTTGCCAGATTTTAACAGTAAATGTTAAACAGAAGATTGATGCTGTTTTACAAATAATGGCAATACAGAGAAAGAAAAAAAAAATAGAATGAAAAAAGATGCGATAGAAGACAATTCATTTTACCTGAGATTTTAGATATAATAAAGTATTACATATAATTTGATGTTGCATATTCCACATTAATATCAAGTTAAGTGTTACACAAAGGGGAGACCTGATCCTCACCTGCTAGGTCTCCCAGGCCTCCACGTTTGAACAAAGTGTTTTAAGAAGACAGCTACCAGCAGTGAATGAGGACTGAAGCAGGGACCAACTGAGGGAATTCAAACTCTTACAAGTCAACAGGACCCAATCAGTAGGACCTAATGGGCTGAATCTGAGGGCACTGAGAAAACTGGCTGATGTACCTGCAAGACCCCTCTCTATCATCTTTGAAAAGTCATGAGCCATGGAGAAGGAGCTCAACAACTGGAGAAAGACACATTGCAATCAAATTATAAAAAAAAAAAAAAAAAAAAAAAAAAAAAAGGCAATAAAAAGACCTGTTGAAGACCTGTTGACCAGACAGCCTCACTTTGATCCCTGAAAAAACCTTTTTACAAATCCCTTTTAAATACACTTCTGGGCAAATAAATAAAAAGAACATGACTGGAAAAGTCATCTTGGATTTAGCAAAGGTTGTATAACCAGCCCAGCTACTTTCTGTGATAAAATTATTGGATTTGCAGACAAGGAGAGAACAGTGGGTAACATTTACCTTGACTTTAGCAAGGCTTTTGGAATTTTGTTCCAGAATATTCCTGTAACCAAATGAGGACATTATGGTCTGAATGAATAAAAAGCTGGTTGAATATGATATGAATAAAAGTTGTTTGGATGATTGGATTCACTTTAACAGTGGTTAATGGTCATCGTCCTCTAACAAGAGGCTAGTGGCTACTGGAGTACCACAGGGAGCTCATGTGTTTAGTATCTTTATCAATGACTTGTAGGAGGCAACAGAGATGGGATATCAAGACAGTTAGTTTAATGAGATAAAATTAATCTGATACATCTTAAGGGAGAAACCAATGACATATAAGTAATTTCTGCAAGCTCTTATGCAGATGCAGTTTGATGAAAACTACTTAATTTACAAGTTTTAATTTTCACATGAAGCAAAATACAAGCACAAGAGGAGTAAGTAGGAATTGGGGGCCTTTAGAATAAGACTTCTGTAAATGCTGGTAATGTAATTGATTATAAGTGAAGCAATTAATTTATCAGAATAAATTATAGCATATTAGGCTTTCACTATTTTGATTATACTAACCACTTTTTAGAACTAAGTATTTGACTACAGGTTTCAAATTAAGAGTATTCCACTAGTAAGACAGTGTTAGGGAAAAAAATGATATTAAAGAATTTTTCATATCTGATATTATTTCCAATAAAATATGTCTTTATAGTGAAGTAAAAGTTCCTGCAAAAATTTCACCTTAAAAATGAAAACTTTCATCTGAGTCATGGTGGAATAAAATGATAGGTACCTGCCACATTCTGGGAGCTAGAGTATGTTTTTTTTTTTTTTTTTTTTTTTTCTTTTTTTCTTTCTTTATATGAAATTCAAAGAATAAAGGTCAATAGAAACACATGAAATGCCTTGTTAAATTGAGGAAAGGTTTATAGAAGTGACACAAACTATTAAACGACTAGAAAAAATACTGCAAAACTTTACTTTTAAAGATTCAAGGAGCTCCATCTTTAAAGTTACAGACAGTATTCAAAGTTAAGAAGGCACAATCTGAAAAATAACTCCCAGTATTTGGGAAAATAATTCTATAACAATGTTGTTCAGTTTAGAAATTTTAGTACCTAGGAAATAAATATAAAAGCAAGATACAATACAGAAAACATCTTTCTACTTTCTTGGTTCATATTACAAAAGAATTAAGACTAAATGAGCACAGTGGTTCTTTTACCAGCTGTGTGATTAATTAATTCCCCCATGCATATATATATATTTTTCTTTTAATTCTAATACTCCTTAGAGAGTTACATGTTAACAATCATGTTAGAGTGATTCTCATAGCTGCTGCACATACGTAGAAAGTTACACTATTTTGGTGTTTGCAAATGAACACAACAGGAAAGACAAAGATTAAAAAGATGTAGCAGTGAAATACCTCTTCATTGGTTTCAATAGAGATATATACGCTGATGGCCATTTTAGGTAACTGAGAAGAACCACACCTTTCTAAGCAATAATCCCATTTCTTGTAGGTTCATTTGTAGGAAGAATGATATAAAATAACCATATTCACAAATACTGTGTAAAATTGGGTATTTATACTCTAATGGATACATTGAATAATAGGTTTACAAAAGAGATGCTTTTTGGTCAGCAAAGATTTTGTTGACCAAAATGGAAGCTCTAAGCAGTCACCAATTCTAAGCTATGAGGTTCTAAAAATAGAACACAGAAAAGACATTGTAGAAGAAATAGAGTGAGAAAGAAGGTGCAGTTTCATGGCAATAAATTAAATAAATTGTTTACCCACTATTTTCTGATCCACACAATGCTAAACCGATGAATAGCCTACAAACCGGTCAGTTAAATTAATCTAGAACACTCACTACAGCCTACTTTGTACATAATTCTTGATTTGTTGGGTTGAGGAGATTCATCATGGTACACAAAGAGGGAAATTGAAAAAAAATATTATCTTTGTACGATAAAATACCCATTTCTAATTAAATCCAACAAATTAATGTAACTCACAATTGAAGCTGAGATTCCAAGCTATATGTAAAAAGCATGGCTGATGTTCCTAACAACAACAAAAAAAAGTTTATGTTTTCAGAAACTAGTAAGATAGCTAATTGCACTTGAATTTTTATGAGGCTGAATTTAATTTAAACAGTACTAGGTGAATCCTATTGTGGTCAACAAAGATAAGTCCTTTGGAGGGGATTTGTAAGTAGATGTGGCTGTGGCTACTCCTTTTAAATAGATTCAGTGAAAATTTGAGAATTTTAAATGGTGGAGCCCTGTTTAGATATTCTACTATCCTAAAAAATAAATTAAAATAAATAAAAAAAAGACTACAAAAATCAAATTTAAAATGAAATCAATAATAACATGGTACTTATGATAATCTACTAATTATCTGCAAAAATGAAGCACTAAGACCAAACTCATGACTAATTGAGTTGCACTGCTCAGGGCTTTTTGCCATATCTCCCCTTACCACAGTTAAACTGGACAATTGGAAAGCAAATTGAAGGATCAGCTTACAAAAGCTGTACATGCAAACATTAAACAAAGCAAATCAAAGCAAAGCAAACTGTGGAAATTGGTCAAGGGGCAATAGCTGCAATATAGAGTACAGGAAGTTCCGCACCGACGTGTAAGAACTTCATGGTGAGGGTGACGGAGCATTGGAACAGCCTGCCTAGAGAGGTTGTGGAGTCTCCTCTGGAGATATTCAAGGCCCGTCTGGACGCCTACCTGGACAGCCTGCTCTGGGGAACCTGCTAAGGCAGGGGGGTTGGATCTGATGATCTTTCGAGGTCCCTTCCAACCCCTACAGTTCTGTGATTCTGTGAAATCAGCATGGGCAGAATGAGAGAGAATAACTTTACGTTTAGATGTAGAGCTTAGGGATATGGTTTAGTGGAGGACTTGTTAGCATTAGGTCAGAGGTTGGACTCAGTGATCTTGGAGGTCTCTTCCAACCTAGACTATTCTGTGATTCTGTGATTTGTGAAGAAGACCCTTCCCAAAGTAGGGGTAGAAAGTCAAGGAGCACAGTCGTAGACTGCACTTTCATGCTTTCTTCTACAGCCTGCAAAATTTGTCTGCTCCCTATTGGTTGTCAAATCCTCTGAGTAAAGTAGTATATTTGGATGCAACTCTGATTTCGGTTCAGCCAAAATTCATTGTTCCTGCTGCACAAAAGGATATGTTTAGGAATGGAGTTAACATGGAAATAAATCTACCACTTCTGTCTTACTGGTGATACAAGAGGTCCCAGTTACTTTTCTCTGGGGGTTAACATGAGCATTTTATTTCCTTTCTTGATGTTTCAATTGCTGTTGCTATTTCTTTCTCCTTTTGTGAAATTATGTTGAAAAAAAAAAAACAAAAAACAAAAAAAACAACAGTTTAAGCCAATTTAATTGTAGGCTGCTGCTGAGAATGAAGGGCATCTGTTCACCCTTCCTCTAGGCAATGGGTACCTGGCTTCCTCCTTGTGCCATGCTAGCACTTCTGTAGGCTGTATCTGAGCTAGATTAGGGGACTACTCTGGTTGAAAATAAAACTTTCTTTCTATGTGACTGGACACAGTCTTCCACTAAGAAAGTTGTTTCAGTAAGTTTGTCTATATTACATAGCAATGTTTGATAAGTTTCAGCCAAACAATAAAAAAGCATGCACCAGCATATTAATCAGTGCTATCGAGTTTATATAAATAACATGTATAAAGAGCTATTGGAGAAAGGAGAAAATGACCTGTACTGGGTCTGGCTGGGATGCTAACTTTCCCTGCAGCAACCCATACAGTGCCATGCTCTGCACTTGTAGCTAGAGCAGCAGTGGTATCACACTAGTGTTGTGTCTGCTGCTGAGAAGTGCTGGCACAGTATCAGGACTTTCTCTAACCCTCCTGGGGGGTGGGCAAAAAGTGAGAAAGAAACATCACCAGGGCAGCTGACCTAAACCAACCAAAGAGATATTCCATACCACATTATGTCACACTCAGCAATAAAAGGTGGAACAAGGAGGAAGAGGGGAGGGGTGGGCTTTCGTTGCGAAAATGTCTGTCCTCACGAACACCGGCTACGTGCGTTGAGGCCCTGCTTCAAGGATGTGGTCAGGCATCGCTCATTTGCGGCAAGTAGAGAATAATTTATTTCCTCTGCACTTCCATATAGCCTTTACTTGTTTTGTTTTGCTGTTCCCTTTCCCCCTCCCTTTCCCCTTTCCCTTTTTCCCTTTAGTTGAATTGTTAATTAATAATATTTCCTTAATATATATATATTTTTCCCTTTAATTAAATTATCTTTATCTCAACCCATGAGTTGTTCTTTCCTTTACTTCTTCTCCTCCTCATCTGAGGAGGGGGAGTGAGAGAGCAGTTGTGGTGTTCAGCTGCCTAGCACGGTAAAACCACCACATGACCTTAACTGCATTTCTGCTGCCAAGTGACATGCACGTTTCTCAGAAATATTCACAGAGGTTTGGTGGTGCTGTTGGTAATTTCAGGTTCCCTTCGGAAACCCTGACATTTTTCCTGATGAGGCAAAAGGACAAAGTCTTCACCTGCTCTTACCAGCTGTGCCTCAGACTGCTACTGTAAGATTAGGTAGACCAACATTTTCTAGTGTCTCATTTCATATATAAAATGAGGTGGATATTTCCTCCGTTATCTTTCTATTGTTAGGAGACATATATTGCTTTTGACAAAGAAGACCAGCTCTCTGTTAGAGACATGGGGGCCTTCTCCAACAATAACAACAATTATAAACACACAACCTACATTTCAATATACATTATTCTAGAAGTCATCCTGCCCTTGTTTGTAATAACCCCAGCTTTCTGTTCTATTGAATGGGCAAAAAGGGAGGCATTGCCACACACACACATATATATACATAAATCTTTTGTGCTAAACACAGTTATGTTTATTTAGGGTAAGCATGTTCATCTGTGTTACACTGAAAAACTCTGTCATGGCAAACCAGATACAAACACACAGATACATACTCTCTTAGCACCCACTTTGTTCTTCTGTTTTCTGCAGCCTAAGTATATAAATCCATATACAAACCTGAAATGCATATACACCACTTCCATGTTTCTTTATCAGACTCCCATTTTCCAGTCCTGAATTGGGCTATCTTACCATCACCAATTTATTTGTCAGACTGGAATAACAGGTATTACCCCAATTTATATCAGTACATATGGGAGGTGAGTAGATTTCCTGAGGGTCATGTGCCATTACAAACAGAATGGTGTAACATTATTTATTTCCCATTTTACCTTTTTTTTTTGTAGTTTCTAGAAACATTGTTCAGCAGAGCAAGTATGCACATTGTGCATTATTCCCTTTTACATTGATGAAATCCTGAAGAAGCATTAGGACAGGTTGAAGACAGGGTCATCCATGTTACATAGTGAACATGTTAGTATTAACATGGATCATTTCGAGGAGAAAAATATCTTAAAAAATCTTGCCTTCATTGTTCAAAGATATTAAGTTGTTACCACATAAACAGTTCTTTAGTATGAATGAATATTTTAAACTACAGGTGGCCATAAAGCACAATTTTTAGGGATTGGCTTTTAAATAATTATATTGTGGGTTGCAAAATTTCTGAAGCACTTATTATTACTTCAGCATCAATTTATGTAAACAATATGTATTAATTTTCAATAAAATTAAGAAACTCCTATTGTTCTACCTTAGTCTGTAAGATATAATCTCATGGACAAAATTAAAAAACAAGCAAACAAGCAAACAAACAAAACCACTTTTTTTCAAAAAAGGAGTATTTGAGCAACTACAATGCATAACATAAATGAGAAACAGATACATTTACTGTGAAGTCAAATACTTACAGGAATTATTCTTCTGTTCCTTGCAGAATGCACAATTACTTAAATCTACAATAAGCAAACAGTTGGACAAGACCAAGGCAATCTAGGATGTTTGTTAACAGAAATGGTTTATGTTTTTTCAGAAAGCCATTATCAAGGACAGGATTTTCAAGCCAATCACACATAAAAAATACGAGCTTTTACCTGACAAATGAGGCTGCAAAAGTTGTTATCACTTTGGAAGTATTACAAATGACATTTATGGTTGGACCTTTTTCAGTGAGTTATTATAGAGGAGCACTTAAACTACTCATTTCAACCAATCAGTTCTGTCTATGAAACAGGCAGGAAAAATCCTACCTCAAAGTTCAATTTGGACTTTAATTTAAACTAGGGATCCAAGGACCTTGATTTGTCAGGCTCCTTTCATAAAAAATTATCAGTAAAACTCTTGTTCCAGTAAAACTAATGGCAAGACTCCCACTTCCTATAATGAAAGCAGAATTTCATACTCAAACCTCCACAGTTGATGATTGGTTAAATTGGTAATAAGATACGCTTGCTTTAATAAAGAAAAAAAAAAAAAAAAAAAAAAAGTATTTTGAATGTTCTGCTTGCTTGGAATCTCTTTTGCCTGTAATATTTTCTTAAACCACAGACATATCCAAACTACCGATGAAGTGTTCAGGAGTGGAATATAGAAGTCCTCATTGCCTCTATGCATGGGTTCATGTGCACATCTGCAGGGTGTATGACCCTACTGTCAGGCTATATCCTGTTCTCATCTTACAGTTACACCAAAATAACATCAGTTACACAATTAGTCTTAGGGGAGAACTGACCTGGTGCATACACATAAGGCTGTAGACAGCCTTAACTTTTTAAGTTAAGCCCACTATTTTAGTCCTTAACACAAAACTCGAAACTCCTCCAAACTCACTCACAAAGGCACACTATAGCCATTAAACCACTGAATACTAAATACTAGGCGTTTATTGGAATCTACATTCCTGTTTGAACCAGCATTTATTTTTTTTTGGGGGGGGGGGGGGGGGGAGGGGATACTAAAGGAGCAGAGATTATCTCAAGTTCAGAGACAAATAAGCATATTTTCCACACATGATTTTTTACCAAAGATAAAAGACTGACCAACACGTTCCATCCTTCTAAACACTGTCAAACACCAACAAATATTTTTTTTCCTCCTACAAAAAACAGTGATGACAGAACTAGGTTTCACTCTGATGTGAAATGATGACTAGTGTCAGAGGTTCATCTTGTTATCACAGAGAAAGTTTCTTTATTTTCATCCTAATCAAGCTCTTCTGTTATAGAGTGGACCTATCAGTACATTTGACAAGTGTTCTTCACTCTAAATTCATGCACCTCAAGTTTCTCTACAAAACATTTGCCTTTTAGATTCCTTAACTAGCTTGATACTGATTTTCTAAACTTCTTGCAGGCCTCTACAACAAGTCAATGTGTAGATTTAAATTTACAGTTTTATTTCAGGTGTGAATCTGTTGAAGATTATCTCCAGATCATTCCCAATTACACTGCTTAATTCTCAAACCGCATAAAAACTGCAGTCTTTTTTAATGAAGCGTCTTATGTACTCTAACCACTAACAGATATTTAGTCCGTGGTAAATATGTTTCATAACAGTAAAAGTATGGCTCATATTCTGCTTCTTCCAGAAGCAAACTTGTGACTTTATCAAGATGATCAGAAAAGTTAATTTTTTCTCATTAAAAGAAAATGCATCCTAAAAGGAGCCTTTCTCATGAGCAATTTGATATCTGTGATGATATAAAAGAAGAAAATGAGCCCAGTAGGTTGAGCAGAGATCAAGAGAACAAGAAAGGCAGCCACAAACCCAGATGCTACTGCTGCTGTAGAAAGGCAGATTTGTTTTAGTTCACCATCTGGAGTATATTGCTGCCAAGCATATCTTGTGAGTAGTCACCAGTACTGAATCCATTGCTGAGGCATATTACCTAAGATAGCAAAGGACTATACAATGCCAATTCTCTAGTACCAGCAGGAAAGACTAACTGAAATTATCATCTGTGTCATTCTGGAAAAGTCAGAAAACAGTTTTCCATACACACAAGTGCAGCCTATACTTTAAAGTTTGGGATAAGCCATTCAAAAATGCAATAATAGTACTTGGGCGAACAATGAAATATATTTGTCAGTTGTGTTTTTTGTTTTTCATTTTTTATTTTCCTTTCAAGTATGGCCTATTTACATTATCAATACACAACTTTAGTATGTGGTCACATACCAAATGCTAATGTTTTAGAATATAAAGGGGATGAAAATAAAACAGCAGAGACAAATTATACCATAGTGTCTGTATTCTGCTCTCTTTTGCTGTTACATTTCTAGTTTACACAAGTACTAATCTGTGTGAATTGAGTCAATCATCAAAAGAAACTAAAATATAACTCATGCAATCATCAGACTATTCCTGTAGTTGTAATTCTATGTTCAAAATCTTGTCTGTAAAAATCTTAAGACTTCTCAAGCATGATCATTATGTAGATACCACAATGTAGATGCCACAATCAGAGAGGATTGTAAAAGCCCAGTATTTAAGCCTTAAAACACCTTCTGAGGATAGACACATACAAAGAACCGTATTCTGTTCTAATCAATTTTTTATTTCTTTTAAACTGAATACTGTTACCTGCTGACAGAACATGAGTTCTGACTCAAAACAGGGATATATGACTAGAAGTATCCCTGCTGACAAAGTCCAGTCCCTCAGCTTTTGCTGGGCAGTAACATTACCCACTCAGAAAGGTTGCTGATTTTATCATCCTTTCAATACCAGACACTGGTTTTATCGAAGAACATCCAGAAAAGAGTAGAATCATGAATATTCACACATATGCTGTGGGAATAATGACTGAAAGGCAGTGTGGAAAATCACATCTATACTAGAGTGCAGTTAGTAAGTAAATAAATAAATAAAGTATTCTTGGCAGCAGGAAATAGTTATTATTTTCCTAAATTGTAAATGAATATATCCTTGTCATAAGGGTCAGTGTGTGTTTACTCTCTCCAAGGACAGACAGATTTGGATTTAGACAGTAATGGATTGCTATTTTCTGTTAAGAATCAAGATTACTTCTCCAGTGTAATCTTAAACTGCAATGCATAAGTTATAGGATGGAATAGACACAACCTATCAATTTGGTCGAGGTTCTGCTATTCTGGATAATTTATGGCCACAACACCATGCACTGAAAACTCCAGCAAAGGGCACACAGCATTCCCTTCCAGACCTCTTCCTGCCTAGCAATGCCTGACACATTCAGTGGGCTAATAAGACTCTACTCACTGTCTTCTCTCATTCCTGTCTGATCACAAAAAAGAAGCAGACAGTCTTGGACTTCCGGAGGGCTGACTTTGAGCTGTTCGAGACACTGGTTGGCAGAGTCCCTTGGGAGGTGGTTCTGAAGGACAGAGGAGCCCAGGAAGGCTGGGTGCTCTTCAAGAAAGAAATCCTAATGGCTCAGGAGTGGTCTGTCCCCACATGCCCAAAGAGAAGCCGGAGCGGAAGAAGACCGGCCTGGCTGAATAGAGAGTTGTGGCTGGAGCTTAGGAGAAAAAAGAGGGTTTAAAATCTTTGGAAAAGAGGGCGGGCCACTCAAGGGGACTACAAGGATGTTGCGAGGTGGTGCAGGGACAAAATTAGAAAGGCCAAAGCTCATCTGGAGCTCAGTCTGGCTACTGCTGTTAAAGACAACAAAAAATGTTTTTATAAATACATCAATACCAAAAGGAGGACTAAGGAGGATCTCCACCCTTTACTGGATGCGGGGGGAAACTTAGTTACCAGAGATGAGGAAAAAGCCGAGGTGCTTAACGCCTTCTTTGCCTCAGTCTTTAGCAGCAAAACCAGTTGTTCTCTGGATGCCCAGTACCCTGAGCTGGTGGAAGGGGATGGGGAGCAGAATGTGGCCCCCACAATCCACAAGGAGATGTCTGGCAACCTGCTACAGCATTTGGATATACGCAAGTTGATGGGGACGGATGGGATCCACCCGAGGGTACTGAGAGAACTGGCGGAAGAGCTGGCCAAGCTGCTTTCCATCATTTATCGGCAGTCCTGGCTATCGGGGGAGGTCCCACTTGACTGGCGGATGGCAAATGTGACGCCCATCTACAAGAAGGGCTGGATGGTAGACCCGGGGAACTACAGGCCTGTCAGTTTAACATCAGTGCCAGGGAAGCTCATGGAGCAGATTATCCTGGGTGTCATCATGCGGCAGCTACAGGGCAAGCAGGCGATCAGGCCTAGCCAGCATGGGTTTATGAAGGGCAGGTCCTGCTTGACAAACCTGATCTCCTTTTATGACAAGGTGACACGCTTACTGGATGAGGGAAAGGCTGTGGATGTGGTCTACCTTGACTTCGGTAAGGCATTTGACACCATTCCCCACAACATTCTCCTCAGGAAACTGGCTGCTCATGGCTTGGACTGGCGCATGCTTCGTTGGGTTAAGAACTGGCTGGATGGCTGGGCCCAGAGAGTCTTAGTGAATGGAGTCAAATCGAGTTGGAGGCCGGTCACTAGTGGAGTCCCCCAGGGCTCGGGACTGGGGCCAGTCCTCTTTAACATCTTCATCGATGATCTGGATGAGGGGATCGAGTGCACCCTCAGTAAGTTTGCAGACAACACCGAGTTAGGTGCGTGTGTCAACCTGCTCGAGGGTAGGAAGGCTCTGCAAGATGATCTCGACAGGCTGGACTGATGGGCCGAGGCCAATGGTATGAAGTTCAACAAGGCCAAGTGCTGGGTTCTGCACCTGGGGCACAACAACCCCAAACAAAGCTACAGGCTGGGAGATGTGTGGATAGAAAGCTGCCTGGCAGAGAAGGACCTGGGAGTTTTGGTTGACAGTCAGCTGAATATGAGCCAGCAGTGTGCTCAGGCAGCCAAGAAGGCCAACAGCATCCTGGCTTGCATAAGAAACAGCATGGCCAGCAGGTCCAGGGAAGTGACTGTCCCCTTGTACTCGGCTCTGGTGAGGCCGCACCTCAAGTACTGTGTTCAGTGTTGGTCCCCTCACTACAAGAAGGACATGGAGGTGCTTGAGCAAGTCCAGAGGGCTACGAAGCTGGTGAAGGGTCTGGAGAACAAGTCTTATGAGGAGCGGCTGAGGGAGCTGGGACTATTTAGCCTGGAGAAGAGGAGGCTCAGGGGCGACCTTATCGTGCTCTACAGGTACCTGAAAGGAGGCTGTAGCGAGGCAGCGGTTGGTCTGTTTTCCCACGTGCCTGGTGACAGGATGAGGGGGAATGGGCTAAAGTTTTACCAGGGGAGGTTTAGGTTGGATATTAGGAAGAACGTCTTTACAGAAATGGTTCTTAGTCACTGGAATAGGCCGCCCAGGGAAGTGGTTGAGTCACCATCCCTGGAGGTCTTTAAAAGATGTTTAGATGTAGAGCTCAGGGATATGGTTTAGTGTATGATTTGTTAGTGTTAGGTCAGAGGTTGGACTCGGCGAACTTGTAGGTCTCTTCCAACCTAGACATTCTGTGATTCTGTGATTCTGTAAGACTCCATTCCTAGTCAGATTCCTATAGTACCTCATCATGTAAAGCCAGTTGTAGTTAAACGCTAGCCAAAAAATGAAGTATTTCAGAAACTGAAGGTCTGTGCATCAATGTGATGTGACTAATGCATTTAAACAGTTATTTTCTGTAGTGGATTTTGACGTGTGAGTGCAGTTATGTCCACAAAATAATGTAACAGCCCCGAATACACTGATGTTAAAATATATAATAACCGTATAAAAACCAATGTTAATTACATACATCTCTATTACCTTTGAATCCCTTAATTTATCATATCACCAACTATCTCCAAATAGCAACGTGCTCTTTAAGTTTTCCTTTGTAGAGATGACTTTCGCTTAAGTACAAACTCTGAAAGATAAAGTGCTGGTGGTGGCTAGGAAAAGTACCCTTAATAAGATCAGAACACATTTCCTGAACTTCATGTATTCTATTTCAGACTTACATAATTATATCTAGTTTTGGTAGCTTGTAAAGCAAAGACTGTATTTCAGAACTTATTAATCACAGCAAGAGCAGCTTACTTTTTGTTGATTATGTATGTACGGCAATTGCTTGCCAGGTTTCTGAGTTTCCTTTCTTTTGATATGTCTTTCAGTCTTTTTTTTTTTTTTTTTTTTTTTTTGAGACATAATTTTAATTCCCACTGTACCCAAATGTATAATCTGGGCTGTATTAATTTCCTAAGTAAATTCAAAAACATTTCTTTTCACTGATGCACAAAATTCAGGTTTGATGCACAAAAGGTTAAAAACCCTGCAAACTTTTTTCCCCCTTTTCTGAAAATTAAATGATGCAGTTTATTCTTTAAGTCCCGTATAGTGGTATCCTTCAAAAAACGGTCATGGAATGTTTTTGAGAAAATGTTTCCCTCTAATTTTTATAATTATTAACCTTAACTGACAAAGTATAAATCTCTGGAATTTAAGGAAAGGCCAAATGATTTCATCAGCTGTGACATCGTTGACAGATGAAAGGCTGAAAGATCAGCATTTATGTCTTCCATTTTGAACCTGATTAAACCTTCTAGTGACATCAAACTTTTTATTTCAGATTGATTTTTTTTTTTCTTTTCTGAATTCAGTGGGGATATTTATCGTAGCTCTACAAATAATTCAGAACATTATTGATGTTTTGATATATTAGGAATGTAGGACGGGGCAGCACTATCAGCCGTGACCACAGAGCTGTGAAAAACTTGAAATACAGATGAGAAAAACATGAAAGACGTTGTTACTAGTGTAAACTACTAGGGAATTAATATATTACACCAAATTTTCCATAGTGAATTGAGAAAACATAATCAACATTTTCTAAGGCTTTCTGTACACCCACACTAAATGAAAATGTCCATACTATCATAACATCATTTTCAAAATAGGTTTAGAACTACTACTTTTTCATCTAAGATGGCTTTACACTAGATTAGCCTGCAACAATTTAAACATGGTTCTTTATGTCAGTAATAATATAGCTTGGGATTGGCTTTGCTTTCTTGCAAATAAAGCTATGAAATTAAAACTCATTAAGCTCCTTGATACAGTTTGTGCTATGAAGGATAGAGGTTATTTTTCTTTCTTGTATGACTGTATCAATCACCAGTGTCTTTCATGATGGAAAGAACACAGCATTGTACAAAGGTTATCAGACAAGAACCCAAGCAGGTATTCTACCCTTTTCCAGACCTCTTAAAATTACCACTATTATTCATTTCAAAGAAAGCAAAGTTTACTTCATCCAAACAGACTTCTACCTAGCTGTGTACAAAATGTCATTGTATCCCTTCATGAAAAGGTCTTCTAATGAATGCTGCAGAGCTCATCACAGCACATCTGTATGCTGCAAGATGGGGAGATACTGATTTTTTAATAGTTCATTGTTGAGGCTGTTAGACTTCTAGCAAGCTTTAGAAATAAAATGTAGGTTAAAAGGTGAGTCCAACTGTATATGTGAATCTATACTGAGTCACAGAATACCGGAATTTGCTGGGGATGTTAATGTTCCCTACAAGAAGGTATAAAAAAAGTTTTTTACTCAGATTTTACCTGTGTCTTCACAACTCTAAGCACATTGATGATGAGGATTTGGAAGAGGAAGAACTCAGAAAATGAGTCAGAGGCTTTACTCAATGATACTCAGAAATCATGTCTTGCAGGATTTTTTTTTTTTTTTTTTTTTTTTTTTTCCTGATATGTCATTGTTAATCCCCACTTAGGTGACAGCTGAGAAATATTCTTGGTGGGAGGCAGGTTTCAACTCAGTAATCAAATGAAAATATCTGATCTAACCACAAAGCTAAGATATAATGCTTGACACACTGCTGTCTTGCAGACTGTGTTACTAGCACATTACTAAAAGGGGCAGAAGATGTCTGCATTCTCCTGCAATGAGCTTTGAAACCATGGGGCATAAAGACATCTAACCACAAATAGAAATAGATGCCCAGTTAATTATAGAACCTTTGTTATAAAATAGGCTCTTTTCTAAAGGGCCATATATGGCCAGAGTCAAGCACATAGACTAGAACTGGCTTTCTTTTATTGATAAAAATACAGAAAAATCTGCTATAAAAAGGGAGCAGGAACTAAGTCTTGGTGGATTAAGATGAGTTTGCATTGAGTTAATGCAAGTATTTTGGGACCACTGGGATAATTATATTAAGCCTAGGGGTAGAACCTGATCAACTTCCAATTAATCACAGGAACAGAGTAAAAGCTGTATTCATTCTTCACATGTATCCTGTCATACATAACTTGAGAGAGCAGATAGTTGATGGAGATGGACATCTGAGAGGCCAACATGGAGGAACCTCAGGTAGCATAAATTTGCTCCTGTAAAACATCTGGAGTGTATCTCAAGGGTATAAATCACCAACACATTATGAGACTTTTCAGGAAAAAAAAAAATATTGCAAACAAAAAATCACAGTGAACAGATAATGGTTTGAGATAACTTAGAAGTATGGTACTCAAACTTCTGATGCTGTCAATATTAGTAAATGCAAATGTTCCAGAAACTTTCATACCAGGAAGAGAATGATTGTTAGCTTGACTAAATAGTTCTGGGACCAAGTGTATATGAGGTAACTACATATCCAAATACAGACTGTTCAGTAGTGCATTAGCTTTGAGATATTGTTTTAGCAAGTAGTTTTTTGGCAGAAAACCGTGATCTATGTGTTTAAGATAAATAGTGATATTTGTTGCGTTTCATACTGAAATGATTCAGAGACTGTAGACTTCTGTAGTCATTTGTATTGGACTTAACACAATTTTTCAAGGTGTTGCTGTTTCACAGAAGGCATGGCACTATTAGGTTTTACCACGTTTTCAAGATACCATGTCCCAGCTCGGTCATTTTGTTGATGATTTTTGAACATCCAAAATTGGGACTTCCTGACTCAGACAAATTTGTCCATTATTAAGCCTTTATGTTACAGATTTTTTTTCTCTAATATCAGTAATCCACGTACAGAAACAGCCCAGACTGTTTTGTGAAAGCTGCACTAAGTTCCTTTAGGAATAACACAGGCACATAAATTAGGTCCCTGTGAATTTATTTATTTGATTAATTTTCAGAATACTGAAAATAAGAAAATAAGTCTGTTGTAAGATCAGCAAAAATGTTCTGAACCTTCTAAAAGATTATTTTAATTGATATACAAGTTTCTCAAGGGGGCAGAAAAACAGTGTAGCACAGTATGTGACATAATGGATCACAACTTTTTATTTTTAGAGGACACAATTTTGTAACTACAGAAAAGTATTCAGAGATTTTAAAACGACCATGCTGTTTCATAAAAGAGACCTGCTAAGTGAATGGGAACCATAATGCTGAACACAACCTGTTTTATTAGAAAATTCAGGCACGAAATCTTTGCAATCAATAGGTTCAGCAGATATACTTTCTTGTTTAAAATAAAGTTTTGCTTAAATGTGTCTTTCAAAATATGGTGAATATAACTGTAGTCATAAACTGGCTTATAATGTACTCTCATAGTTTTGAAAGTGGCGTAAATTAAAGACAAAATTTTTAAAATACATTTCCAATTCAGCAAAAAATAAATTTTTAAATTTTGAAAATAAAAGAGAATACAAATTTTCCAAACTTAAATTGAGGCACTAAAGCACCATCCCAAATTAAGATCCAAATGGGAAGTGCACAAGAACACTTACTTCAATAAGCCTTTGAAAATTTGATTATAATTTTTGGACATACTCCTCCTATTCTTACAGGCATAGTACACAATGACATATGATTATCCTAGATGACCAAACTGAGCAACGTGAGGCAGAAATGCTGACACTAACAAGTGTATTATCATAGCAGTTTTACGCTGTACATCTTCAATGCTGATCAGCAGAATAAAGAACCAGGTTATATATAATAGAACGGAACCAGGCACATTAATGAAAATGCCTGACACACTGCATGGTTTTTATACAGTTTTTTTCAATAGTCACTGTAAAAGATGTGTGGGTTTCTTATTTTTAAAAAATATGCTGACATGATTCAGGAAAAGTAATAAAATAAAATTAAAGAAAAAAACTGTTGCTAGTTTATAATTTATTACATCTTTTAAAACTACCAGAGTAAATGTCAACACTTTTGCTAGAAAAAATGTTGTTTGTTTTATTTATTTATTTATTTTTAAATTATAATAATATTTCTTTCTTACCCTTCTATATTAATATATTTTTTGATCTTTAAGTTCAGCAAATATATATGCAAACTATTTCCATAATCATAGCAAATACAGGAAACACACATATGTATATTGTGAGTTATCTATATTTTTATAGGAAACAGAACACACAGTGTCCAGAAACAGTGTCCAACCATTTAATTTGAGGGCACTGGAGGAAAAAATGGAAAATTTGGGAAAAAAATAACAAAGCATTAACTAAAGCAAAAGCAAAACAAGTTAGATGGTTATAAATAATATCAAATAAACTAAATAAACATATTTAGTTTGGTTACATACCTGAATTACATCTAACTATTCTGTAAACCAATGAAATTTCAAAGCTATTTAGCAATGATTAAGAGCTATCAGGGAAGTGAGTGCACTGGGTATTGCAAAATCTACATACACGTGCAACATCTACTTACTGCTACTGAATTGAAATGCAGTCCCTTCAAAAATAGTTCCGTGGATATGGCATCAATTCATGTTGATAAGTGTTAATACTATCAAAACCTAGTAAATTCATCATAAAGTATTCTAAAAAGACTCACACATACACGACCAATACACTGCAAAATGCTTGTAGGTAACATCAGAATAGTCATCTAACACCAGTACTAATAGAGAGTACATATAAGTACAGTTTAAAGGAAAAATTACTGAGTTGCACCACCTGCATGCCACCAACATAACCAGGGACGTCTGCACACTGCCCTCTACACAGTATGCATACTGTGGTAGTAATGCTGATGCTGGGCCACACAGATCCACACTCCACACACCTGTGGAAAAAAAAGCATTACAGCACTACTCTATCACATCCCAGGTGAGCTCTGCGGTAGCTGCTCTAAAGGGTACTTAGGACCACTGGACTCCAACTAGTTTTGAAAATGAGAATATAGAAATTCAACTCTTGACATGAGGGAATAGTCAAAATATGCATTTCTTCAAAAACATTTATTTTTACTCTCTCACGCACACACACAAACATTGAAAAATTCCTGATGAAATCTAGTTGATAGAGAAAACTTCTATTCTAAGAAGGTCTCCAACAGAATTTTTACAATCAGCCTATTAACACCAGTGTTGCCTTGGAAAATTATGGAGAATTGCTACCTAAAGCAACATTGCGACAATGTATACTCTCCCATAAGAATACTGAATATTTTTTCATTTTTCATTTAAAGAGAATTTCTAAGTAACATACATTTGCATGGCTTTAATGTCTAAAACTATCTAATTCATGGAAGTTATATTTGTTTTGCGATGGTATAGCAAACTACCTCCTACACCAATCTTTATTGCAGTGCAAGTGTGCTTAAAGACTGAAATATTTACAGTATTTCCATTAATTTCTATAAAATACCAGAGAACCTGGTTCGTATCATAACTTCTATCTCTTGTTTTCTTGCAGTCAGCCTGGATTTGTTCATCTCAAAGTCTAATGAATGCTATACAGTCACCAAATATTTCATCCTATCATTTATGATCCTTTTGTAACTACATGAATCTCTGTAGGGTGATACCGTAAATTGGTTGCTGTATTCAAAATTTATTTGATGACAGAAAAAAAAAAATAATCTATTAGGGTCATTCATTCAAGATTAAGTATTTTTTCTATCCAATTTTCCTCATCTATTCTGAGCACAAGGTGCTTTTATTCTACCTGAAATCTAAACCGATCTTTCCCTGCAATTTGTTTTTAAAATTTCTCTTAGGTTCTTGATGTAGTAATTGCCACTAGTATTGTCTCCCATTTCAATAGATTAGTTTTTCCATGATTTTAACTAGTGTGGCTTACCCAGGAGTAATGAGGTAAATTGCACTGCATTATGTTACTGCAGTTAACCCAATGATTGAAACCGCAGCGTTAATGAAACCTTGGCCACTCTTTCATGCTAAAGCAACCTTAACAATATGCACATTTCCTTATTACACAGTCTATTCTCAATTCTTCATTCTTTGATCAGCAATCTGAACTACAATAATCTACACAATAACACCTAAAATGCCATTTTATAATGCTGCAATTCCCATTATTTCTACTGCTGTCACCTGAGAAACTATCATAATGATTCTGCAACTGCTAGATTCAGTGTTGTTTGTTTCCAGTGGTGGATAGCACTTTCCGTCTCCTGTTCAGGGCAACTAGAACTTAATGAATATTTGACTTAGCATTAAAATAGCACTGCATTTTAAACTAATACATTTCACTTTTAAGATTAGGATTAGTGACAGACAAACCCATAAGGAAGAGAAAAGGGGCTTATTTAGGGCAGAATTTAACACTTCAAGATACAGTTGTTCTGTAGGTATCTTTTTTTTTTTTTTTTTTTCCTAGCAATCATATGCTGCCAGTAAGGTAAGGTAAATCATATTCTGCCAAGGTAAAGAAGAGGCAGGATGGCTATTTATATATTTCTAAAAGAATAAGGAAGAATTGAACCTGGAAATATCACTCATTACTAGCCTTCCTTTTTTTTTTTTTTTTTTTTTTTTTTTTTTTTTTTTTTTTTTTTTTAAATTTTTTTTTTTTTTTTTTTTTTTTTTTCTTGGTATTTTAACAATACTAGATAGAAATGTATTGTATTTTCCAATTCTTGTTGGAAACTTACTAGAAATTGACTGATATAATTGATTATACTATATTTAGCATTCTCTGATCATACTATATAATTTCACCTTTTTTGTACAATTAAGTTTCAATCTCACCTGTATATCTTTTTTTTTTTTTTTTTTCTCTGAGGGAGGGGGAAAGGGACAGCAGTGATATTCTTCACAGCTCACTGAAAAAGACTGGGCTTGCTTCTAATTTAGATGGTGTTTTGACCCAAATACTTATAGATATTTAGTGGTTTTGTACAAGTTACCAAATGAGAGGTACTTCTATTCTGAGGTAGAAAATAATGAACTCATTACTCTGAAAACAGAGGAAAATCCTGTACCAGTATAATAACCTTTTGTGGCACAAAATTTAATAGGAAGAACTATCTTAACATTTTAATAACCTTTAAAATACATTTAATAACCATTTAATAACAATTCATGTTAGGAAATATAACAAGCAGTAAAGCAGTATCATCTTCACAGCTTTGAAATATCAGTAGTTACCAGAGAAAAAGGGTTCTATCAGTTACTCATTGGTGGTGAAACCAACTGAGAAATAAATGGAGTTTGTGGGATCTGTGAAGTCTACTGGGGACCTAGGTGCGTAGTTAGTGACTCTTTGTCCCCACTCACTACTGTTTTATCTTCCCTTCTACTCTTCTAGCTCCACAGATCTCTCTGTGCTACCTATCATCTCCCTTGTGTCCATAGACACCTTTGCTCTCCTGCTCTGCAGTTACACTTCATTCCCTCTCCTTGTGGTCCATCTCATTCCTCTCAGATAGTTCCCCTTAAATATAGAAGGCAAACAGATAGCTTACTTATTCCAAGAAGGAGAAAGTCCAGGAGAGGAATGGAGAGGTGTAGATTGTCCCTGAGACTGACTGGAGGACTGACAAACTGCTCCTGCCACTTTTAGGCAAAAGAGGTTACGGCAAGGTTAGATCTCCCACATACGCCTAAATTATACACATTCAAGTGTCCCCTCTACGCTCCAGCAACAGAAGAGGTTAAGTGAAAGAAGGAGAAGAAGATGATTTTACCTGATGACAAAGACACGGTGCTGATTATTCTTAGGATTTGTTTACTTATTCATAAGAAAACAAGATCGGTTAGATTTAAGGTTGGGACCAAAACAGGAGACTATTCCAAATCTTTTCATGACCTTTCTTCCTCCCTTGGAAGGAGGAAGCCACTTGGCAATTTCCTCCCTCCCCCTAAACTGTTCTAAATAACTCTGTCACTACTCATGCTCTATTTTTCAGATGTTTCTAGTGAACAACACAAGACACGTACAAATGTAGACTAGTCTAATAATAATTCATGCCAGACGCAGCTGCACTGGGATTGAGAGTGGAGAAGCAGCATACAGCAGCATGGCAGATCTCCCAGTCACGTAACCTGGAGAGTGTGCACCGCATCTCACAGTGCCCTTACATCTTCAGTTACCCCTGCTCCCAGTGTATTTACCTCTGTGTTACTATTACACCATACACATTATTCTGTAAAGATAAAGGCCACTACAGAATTAAGCCACAAAAACACACAGCTGATATGCCACTTAAATAACACTAAGTTTATATTATCAATTTCTGAAATCTGGCCCATGAAATATAAATAAAGATTAATTTCTCTAGCAGAGTTATTGAATGTACCACTATCTTACCAGAAAACTGCAGCTCTAGTAACAGAGATCTGCATCACTGGAAGATTATCCTGAAATAGTACTATTATCTGCTACAGCATTTTTAAAGTATGTTAATATCTCAGCAGATAATGATCAAATTCTAAAATATACTCGTATCTTCATACAAGACAAGTATGTTTGTGTAAGACAAGTTTGGCTTACGTCTTCAAGCTTTTGTGCTGCACAAGCAGTTAAGCTTGTGATTTCTTTTAAAACAAGAAATACCTTTTTAAATTTTGGTTTTATGATGCATGTTGTTAAAATACTAACAACAAAACATCATAGATGATGTAGAATGGAAACAAATCTGTCTGAAATGAAAATAATTTGCAAGGAAATAGTTACAGAAACCAGGCATAGGCAGTTATATACATCGCCAACTGCAGAAGTCATATCTAAGGGACTTATAGAAATTTATATTCCCAAAATAGAGTTATTTTGCATGACATGCTTTCTTCTATGATCTAATCTTATATAGTGTCCTGTATCTTTTTTTCCCTAAATTTCAGGATAAGGTACTACCAAAGTAAGTGACCACAGGCTTAAATTACAACTAATTAATAAATACTAACAATACCTAAGTTGCATTCACTGTTTCTTTTGATCTTTCATTCACTGCTTTTTTTGACCTTTCACATTAGTTTTATGATAAAAAAGAAGTCCCAAAATTGTTTTGTAAGTGTTATGCTCACTTTATATATAAATTCACACAGTCACTTTTAAAGAAAACATGTATTTTCTTATATTGTTGGTAGAAATATTTATAACCAGAGGTTGAAAAGCCTTAAAGCCTTTCCTTTACTACCATTAACATCTAATTTGTAACAACTGGGAGGGGCAGGGGAGGGAGATAACTCCCCCCCCCCCTTTACCCCCCCCTTTTTTTTCCTTACTGTAATGCTGTAATGACATCTGAAACCAGCATTTCTGACATTTTCCAAGTAAAAAGAATAGGACCAGTTATTTACTTCATATTTTTTTCTGAATGGTTGACTAGTCTCTGATTTATCCAAAGTAAAATGACTGCAGAGAAATCCAGAGTGTTGTAAAAACTCAATGAAATGTTTCCAGAGGTAGAAATTTACGACTATAGTTGATTATTCTTTTTTCAGCAGATCAGACTTTCATTTCCTTGAATTTCTTTGCACTTTGAATATAAAACAGTAATCCTTTGACCTCCTAGAAATTTCCCTAGTGTATGGGCTATATCATGGGATACATAAATCACTCTGAAGATGTATTGTACTTGTTGCTTAACAAATGATTGAATCTATATAGGTAAAAGTTTAGAGGCTGCTAATCTGCTGTCTTTCTGGTAATTCATTTCAGGTGCTTCCATGTTCCACTCTATTATTCTTCTCAAACTGAGTTTAAAATTTAGTATCAAGGGGATTCCCTGAGACTACATTATTAACTTAAGAGTTACCAAGCATCATAGAGACATTATCAATTAACATATTACTTTCCTTCTCATTTGCATGTAATCTATTCCTCCAATCCCAGCTCCTGTAGAGGGTGAATTTAAATGTAACTCATTAAAATGTCAAAAGCAACAGTAAGCAGAATTTATTTCACTGCAAAGCAAACAGTGTTCTATCTGTTTAAAAATTTAATCTTAAATATTTTTTTTTTTTTTTTTTTTTTTTTTTTTTGATATTTTGAATTTGTGTTAATAGTGTGTTAAACTCGTTTATAACTGACACTATATGAAATATTCCAACTAAAGGACGAAGAGAAAAAAAAATATGATTTTTGACAAATCACACTTTACCAAAGCAACTGTTTCTATAATCAAATGGCTTGTTCTGTAGTTGATGTCATTTATCTCAATCTTAGCAAAGCTTTTGGATACTGTCTCCCATTGTATCGTGGTAGCCAAAGTAAGGACGTGTTGACTGTATGAACTGGAAAATGGATGGGAAATTGGCCAAACCACCAGTATCATAGGAACGATCAGGGAGGAAAAATACAGACAAGTGAAAAAAAGTGAAACTGATAATACCATATGACTAAAGAGCACGTTGTTTCACTCAACATCAAAATCAACTAATCCCAAACTTTTTGTCTGATAGCAGTTACGCAAACTCTAACAAATTCTTTCAATTCTTTCATTCTGTGGAAAAAAGTTGTCTAGATTACTCTCCAAAATGCATTGCTTGACTATTATACCTTACTCCTTCTCAGTCTGCTTCCAGGAATGCTATAGAAACATGTATGGGATGGCTCATCATCTAGCTATGTGAAACTGGGTTGCTGTTCTTTTGGCACTAGTTTGAATTGAACCTACATATTTTTTCCAGTTTTGTTGACTATCTGTAACTGTCAGTATTTTCATGTGGTATGTTGGAATATTTTAATGGACAGTTCATTATCAGAAAGTGGTTATAAGAAATTTGTGGATAAATCTGTTAAAAACAAACAAAAGCCTTTGTTTGCCTTTTTTTTTTTTTTTTTTTTTTAAGCCTTGCATATAGAAGCTGTATTCTATACACATGCATACTGGGCTGCAGCATGTCTTTCTTGACTCCAGAGTTTTCCCGTTTTCCCTAAATTATCATTGTAGAACTATTTGTTGGAAAATCAAGCTTAAAATTTTTGTTACTCCAAGTGAAATGTCTATTGTTAAAGTATCGCAGATTTTAGAGATGCATTTAAATTCGATGTCACTGTGTTTTAACCTTTCTGTCATTCTAAATACCCAGCAATTTATCATTGCACAAAATCTAGATTGACCTGAATCACATAGCCAAGTAGCTTATTTGAATAGGCTTTTTTTTTTTTTTTTTTCCCACAACCAAATAAAGTTTATGCATTTGACAAGAAGCATCATATTAGAGGATCCAAATTATTATTCTTTTTTCTTTTCCCTAAAACCTTGGTGTTCTGGTTTCCAAATCAAAGATGAGTGTCTTTTTATCACTAACAATAGATCTTCATTGCAAAACTGGCTTCATAAAGTGAAGCAGAGTCATTACAGCAACTGTAAGACCTCCCCCAGTAACAAAATCTACTTTCATCTTGGATATGATCTGATCTGGTATACGGAATAGAGAAAGGGATAAGGTTTGTAGATGATGCTGAGTTGTGTTAAATCCCAGCCTGGAGTTAAATAAAGTGTAATTGTGTGTATTCATGAATATCTTATGTATACTTTAGAAAGTGATTTAGGAACAAGTAACTTCCAAAATACCATGCTATCTGCACACTTCCACAAAAATAAAGAATCTTGTAAAAGTAATATGTGCAGATTTCAACCTGTATTTAAGCTACCACTACAGATTTGCAAACAGAAAAGAAAAACCTTGTACAACTGTTAAAAGAGAAGTAGTGAGCTGGTCACTAATCCCCCAGTTCCCTATGGTGAAATCCAAAGATGCAACATTTTGTTGTACATGTTTTTCCAATGTGTGATCTTGTAGTTCTCTGCAAGAACAAATTTCCAGCATTGCATATATATAAGCAGGTAGATGTATTATACTTTAAGGTCTACCTTGACTTTAGTAAGGCTTTTGACACCGTTCCCCACAACATTCTCCTCAGGAAGCTGGCTGCTCATGGCTTGGACTGGTGCACGCTTCGTTGGGTTAAGAGCTGGCTGGATGGCCGGGCCCAGAGAGTCTTAGTGAATGGAGTCAAATCGAGTTGGAGGCCGGTCACTAGTGGAGTCCCCCAGGGCTCGGGTCTGGGGCCAGTCCTCTTTAACATCTTCATCGATGATCTGGATGAGGGGATCGAGTGCACCCTCAGTAAGTTTGCAGACGACACCAAGTTAGGTGCGTGTGTCAACCTGCTCGAGGGTAGGAAGGCTCTGCAAGATGATCTCGACAGGCTGGACTGATGGGCCGAGGCCAACGGTATGAAGTTCAACAAGGCCAAGTGCTGGGTTCTGCACCTGGGGCACAACAACCCCAAACAAAGCTACAGGCTGGGAGATGTGTGGATAGAAAGCTGCCTGGCAGAGAAGGACCTGGGAGTTTTGGTTGACAGTCAGCTGAATATGAGCCAGCAGTGTGCTCAGGCAGCCAAGAAGGCCAACAGCATCCTGGCTTGCATAAGAAACAGCATGGCCAGCAGGTCCAGGGAAGTGATTGTTCCCTTGTACTCGGCTCTGGTGAGGCCGCACCTCAAGTACTGTGTTCAGTGTTGGTCCCCTCACTACAAGAAGGACATGGAGGTGCTTGAGCGAGTCCAGAGAAGGGCTATGAAGCTGGTGAAGGGTCTGGAGAACAAGTCTTATGAGGAGCGGCTGAGGGAGCTGGGACTATTTAGCTTGGAGAAGAGGAGGCTCAGGGGCGACCTTATCGTGCTCTACAGGTACCTGAAAGGAGGCTGTAGCGAGGTGGCGGTTGCTCTGTTCTCCCACGTGCCTGGTGACAGGACGAGCGGGAATGGGCTAAAGATGTACCAGGGGAGGTTTAGGTTGGATATTAGGAAGAACATCTTTACAGAAAGGGTTCTTAGTCACTGGAATAGGCTGCCCAGGGAAGTGGTTGAGTCACCATCCCTGGAGGTCTTTAAAAGATGTTTAGATGTAGAGCTCAGGGATATGGTTTAGTGTATGATTTGTTAGTGTTAGGTCAGAGGTGGGACTCGGCGATCTTGTAGGTCTCTTCCAATCTAGACTATTCTGTGATTCTGTGATTCAGTAATTTAATCCTTCTGAAATGGAAATAGGAGTGACAATTGTAACTGAACTTTTTCAATGAACAAGAACTTTCTCAAAACTACAACAAAACAAAAAAATAATAATTCAATTTTAACGTGATAAAAGAGGCCATCTTACCTTGTTGGATTTTACATCCTGATGAATTTTGGTTAATATTCATTAGCATTTTGTGAATGTTCAGAAAAAATCATCAAGGATGTTCATGAAGAATGTCCACAGATTGTTCACACAGTGGTTAATGCACTTGAAAAATTGCAATGCTCTGTAAATTATAGAAAAAACTTCCGACGTTATATTTAATTGTATTCCATATCATGGTTTAAATGTAAGTGGGGAAATGGTCAATCAGAGCAAAGAAGAACGTGTGATACTCAAATAGATAGCATATATTCGCTGAGTGAAAGATATTTAATATTTTCAAGTCAGCTGCTGTTTAGGCACAGTGTACAACTCTAAGTGCAAATTCTGTTCATTCACATATACTTTTAAATTTTAGGGTTTTAAAATGCAATTCTCAATAAATCATGGCAATTACTGCCAAATGGACATGGACATGGCCTGTTAAACAGTAAAATAGCACTGGAAATGTTAGATATTTTTACAACAAAAGAAGTAATTGAACAGCTCTCTAAAACAAAGGACTGTGTTATTTCTCCTTAAGACGCTTATTATTTTACCACATCTTGCATCACTATTTATGACTCTTTAATTAGGAGTTAATTCTCCACCATTACTAGACAATTGCTATATAAATTGCATAAACTGAAAAGCCATTACTGCAAAATCATTAAAAAACTCAAGCAAAGATCCCATTGGACTGAATAAAAGAATTTCAACTAAAACAATTAACTAAAAGTCCCTTTCTTTTCATCTTCCAACTTCACCTACATTTGGAGTTTAGTTATTTTGAATTTTAACTTTATAAAAGCTGAAATAATTCCATGAAAGGCATCAGAGTAAATTTCTGATACCACAGAAAGTTTCAGAACATGTTCTTTAATTCAGTATAGATTTTTGCAAAGCTTCCAGAAAGCACAAAAGCACAGTTCTATAAATCTACATCAGGGTAACACTGCAGTGCTCAATGAAATAAATCCTACCACCACCATGTATATTGAAGTCACTCGTTTGTTATTCAAGGTAATTTTACAAGTTATTTTTAGGGAAACCACTGTTGCCATACCAAAATGCAATGCTTTATCAAGAAATGTAAGTAAATTATTTTCAAGCCATGCAATATCATTTTATTGTTTTTAATTTCTGAAGCAAGTTCCTGATTGTGTTCTATTGCCTATTAATGATTGACTGAAAAAATGCATATTACGTGGTTTTGCACAGATTCCTTTTGTTTGTTTGTTTGTTTGTTTGGACTTTTCACATTTTCTATGGCTTTTCACTGAAGCCATACAGCGTTTTAAATACAAACGTGTTCTTCTATACAAAGCTACAGATCCTGCCTCACATATTCCATTTCAAGGTGGAATGCCTCCAAGATGAAGGCATTTGAAGAGAACCCCACACCACCCAACTCCTTTTGCAGACTCATAATTCCTTGCAGTTTATAGGGAAATGGAGCACCCCACATCTTTTTAAGGGTTAATTGCAAGTGAATGAGCAGGCTAGTGTGGAAAGAAGAATAAGGATGCGGCAGAATCCTATGAAAAAGCTTCTTCAAAATAAATCCTATAAAAAGAATATGCTCCTTCTGCAGCAGAATTAGTGTCCCAAAGCAGCTTTCAGAGTTGCAAATGAGCAGCTTAATTTCACAAAATAGTCTGAAAATGAAACTGCAGAGTGGTAACATGGTGGCTTTAAAACCTTGCTGCTAACAAACAACAAGCCCATTCATTCCTTAGTGCTTTCATACCTACTGAATAATTGTGGCACAAATAATTAAGAATTCAACAAATCAAGAAGTACTATATTTCATTTCTAGAGCCTGTGTGTTAAGTGAAATGAATGTTTAGTCCATACATTACACTTGTCTCTTTTTCAAGAAACATAGTTCATATGTGTCCCTATACAAATAATATTTGGCAAAACTAAGTTGCACTGCACCTATAAGATACCAATTGAGCTGCTGGAGGTTTTGGCACAATTAGACCCGACTATGTCTCAGAAGTTGTTTTATGGAACAACCACCGAAACTACCACATGGTTATCTCTGTAATAGCTCATGCTATTATGATAAATTTCACTATTTGAAATTATCTTCTCATATGAGAGTACCAAACAGATCTAATATTATGGTACTATTTTTCAACATATCTTAGATTTCATTGTGGAAAGCCTGCCCTACCTAGGTCTTACTGCATTATGCAGTTATTGCAAGATTTCTTTAAATCTCTACTACTTCACTTCTAAAGCAGATAATAAAGACTATTTTATGTCTTCTCAGATCCAGAAGTGAGATAAATGAAGAGTCAGTGTATTGTTGATTTGCCCTTATTTGTCTACAGTAAAAAGTTATTCTTTTGCAAAGAGAATCCTGTAGTTGCTGAGTTCAAAACAGCTGCCAATAGATTCCTAAGGAACAGATTTTTGTGGTGATTGAACATAGATGAGAACTCTTTAACACACCTTAGGGAAGGTGATGTGCCTAATGAAATACATGGTGTTCAGATCTGCCCTTCTGAATGTGTACTCAGTCCTTACTGACAAAGGGAATGAATAAAAGCTGAGTCTGTGGCCTTTCTGCAAATCTTATGTAAAGTCTGAAATAGCTTATTTGACCCCATACTTTTAAAATATATATCCTCTAATCAAAGACATAAGCAGCGCTATACAATGCTGACTGTAATTATGAAATCTATTCATTGTGATGGCCATAAAGCCCATAACTCATCCATAATTCCATATTATTACTTGAACTGAGAGAGTACCAAAACACCAGTCAAGGTTTCTGTCAGACCCTAGAAAATAGAATAGTTTGGTTAGAAGGTTGGAAGGTCAAAGTGAACAGCCACTCCAACTGCTGGACCTCCGGGGATGACCAAAAGTTAGAGCATATTCATGAGGGCATTGTCCAAAAGTCTTGAACACTGACAAACAGGGATATCACTACCTCTCCAAGAAACCTGTTCAAAGATTTTACCACCCTCACAGTAAAGAAATGTTTTCTGATGTCCAGTCTGAACCTTCCCTCGTGCAATGCTCTGCTGTTCTTGCATGTCCTGTCATCGGTTCCCAGGGAGCAGCGGCCGGCACCTCCCTCTCTGCTTCCCCTCCTCAGGATGTTGTAGAAAGCAAAGAGAAAAACAACAACAACAACAACAACAACAAAAAAAAAAAACAACAAAACAACAAAAAAGGGGGTGGGGGGGAGAGCAAAAGAGAAAAACATGAAACCCAGGAGATGGCAATAGCAGCTCACAGCCTGGGCAATGGGAGCTGCATGCAGCACTGACATCCTGGGTCAAGATGTGGTCTCAATGCCATGAAATCTGCAGCAGCAGCTCTAGTGGTTCCTGCTATTTCTGCTACCCAGCCCTTTGCCATGGGGAAAATAAACTGGCAGGAGAAAAATTGATTTATATATGTACAACAATTAAAAGACTAATTTATTTATTTACTGTAGTTCCTTGCAGTTCCTTGTTCTGCTCACCTATGCAAAGAACAGACTGAAGTCAGAACTGCACAGGCAGGCAGCCTACAGTGTTGAAGGGAGAGAACCATGTAGTGGGAATGTAGTTCTTTCCCCCATGGCATAAAAGAAGTAAATAGCTGGAAAGCAGAAATCAAAGGTTATAAGAAAAAGTAATATCACTTATTAGCCCAACTGTTATATTTAAAGGGATAAACTCACACACTTATTAAGGCCTGAAGCACAAGGAAATAGAAATTGAGTACAATGGCTTTGACCAAACCATAATGATGTTAATCAGCTAAATGTGACAGACAAGCATGGTTAGTACCTGTGGAGCAGAAGAGATATTAGCAAGGGAATAAGAGTCATTAGCTTTAGAGGAACTGCAAGAACAAGAAAGATAGTTATTATCTATGGAAATTATGGGTGATCTGAAAGAGGGGTGTGAGAAAAATTCTAATGTCATAAAACCAGTATTTAAACTGATCTCATTCTTTCTTCATCTTTTGTTGCTGCCAGTTTTAGTTCCAAGAGTTGTTTGCTGAATTTATTCTGTGAGCTTCCCTTCAGAACTACAGATCTGAAACAAGGTCTGAAATGGAACACAATTTTGTGCAAATGTTCTCCAACCAATAGCTGAGAATTTCTGCTCTTTATTGTCTATATCAATTTGTTTTGAAACATGGAGGTTATGTGACAACCATACATTCCCTGTGATAACTGTAAAATATATTTTACATAGTCTATGGTGTGCATAAGAATGGCATTAATAATACAGTATTCTCCCAGCATAACAGGGAAATATATTTTCCTTTCTGAAAACTTCCTCTCTTCCACTACGGAAACCAATAAATGTTAAAAACAAGCAAACAAAAAAACAAAACTGCCATGGGTATCTTTCCAACAAAATCACAGAACTTTGATGCCATCTCACCTCTCTGACCTAACTTTCAGATTCTGAGGCAAATCACCATCATTACTTTCAGTTCCTATACTCTCCTGGGAAAGTCTGAAGGATGTAAATCTGGGCCTGCCTCTTTCACTCTCAGACATCCTCCTGTCACCCTGTGTTTAACAATCAATTCAAATTTAGTCTGGACAATCTACAGTATCTTTTACATATTTCTCCCTGTTTAATAAAGACAGTATCATAAAGGCAGTTCATCATTATACATAGTGATGAGGAAACAATGGTAATAAAGAAAAGTAACTCTGTAAGTACTGGACTTGTAATTCCAGGTATCCTGCAGTCCATGTCTCACTGATGATTTATTTTGGTGTTAAACAAAACCAAGTGACTGGAGCTCTTCCATGTTGTTCAAGCATATGGAAGGGCTCTCTCCAAAGTGATTTTTTTCCGCAACTATTAAAGTAAGATCTGTCACTGAAGATTTGATTTGAAAATCTGCCACTTCTTGAGATATTTGTAGGGTCTCTTGTCTGTAGACATCCTTATTTTCACAGAATCTTTAGGAACTGAATAATTTTTGTGACTACTCCTTGGAACTGGTCAATCAGTTCCACTGTTAAAGAAACAGATGTATAACCCCTATAATATATGATCAGAGTCTTTGTTTCTTAGGAATCAGTACAGTAAATATGGACACACATGTACTGTAAATAAAAATGCATCAAATATTTCATAATCATTTCATAATTATTTTGTAATTGCTCTATTTCACAGACTTCCCTTGCTTGCTTAATATATGATTGGTTGAGAAAGCCCAAGAAAAGCATTTCCCATGACAATAATATTGCACAGATCTATTTACATAATGTTATTAAAATGGGAAAACAAAACAAGCAACAACAAAAAAATCAAAAGGTAATGCCACTGCTTCACCTGGTAGAGCTTCTCCTGCTACCTTCTTTGCTTCTTAAGAGTTCTCATTCTACTGGTGTCCTGCTTTCTAGCTCCTGTCTTGCATGCTAGGCTGCTGGTCCGGATAACCAGACCAGCAGCCCGAGAGAGCTATTTATGTAGCTCATAAGGTTAACTGGAACGTCACAATATTAAGAACAAGCACAGCTTTGCTGACAACTTCTGCTGTTTCCTCTCTGTGATGCTTTATAGCATAATAAATACTGTATGTCCTTTAACATATTGCACTGTATGAATAAATCACCCTTTAAAAGAAAGTAGAGGATTAAAGCATTCTACAACTCTGCAAATGATTTCCCCAGTTTCATCATCATCTACCATCACACTATCTGTCTGCCATCACACAAATGACAACATTTTTCAAGGCATGTTATTTTTCCCTTTTTCTCTTGTATTTTTCTTGGTATTTTAAGATCCAAAAGTGCTAAATTTTGTGAAGAAAGGGACTAGAGCCAATTTTTTCTGCCTTCTGCTTCACTAAGGATGATCTTAAACCTTTGTAATTCTTCCCCAACTTCATCTACTGCTTCTTAACACAATGTTATCACCTTTTACTTGAAATCTCTGAACCTCCCATCTGAAACATGGAGAGCACTGGGGAAACACAACTATAAGCTTGTCCTGTTCTCCATTCTTTCCTACCCATCCACTATTTGCTGTTGGCAGAAGATGCTGCACTTTTGTCTGATCCAAAGGTGAGAAATATGTTATCCAGTAATTTATCCCAGCAATGTTAGCTTTAGTGAAGGCCAGGAAGGAACAGGGGTTTTGAATAGTTCTCTGCTGTCTTCCTCAATACTTGTAGCAAAAGTACCTTCGATAAAGTAGCTACAGACAAATGTCTCTGTTAACTGCCAGATCCTAAAACACAGTGGGTTTGGTTGAATAACAGTATTTAAAAATTAAAATGTTAAAAATCTGTATGTAAGTTGTTTGGACAAAGAAAACAATTATTTATGGTTTAAATTAAAATTGCATCTTTATTTGTATGAATCATTATATTTCCTACTTAATAAAAAAATAATTATAGTGCTTCAGGTAACAAATGCAATTCTAGCTAACTCTACCAATTTATTTCTGTATGTCCTCACCTAAACTGTGCATTACAAATTATTTTATTGAAATGAATTCTCCATAACAAGAATAACTTGCAATAATAGTTTCTACTCTGAATAATCAAATAAGGAGAGTGATAAATAAGTACAGTTTATACAGTGTATACCCAGCAAACCCAGTGTACCCTTAGAACCCAGAAAAATTATACAATACCTAGCATTTCAGGTGTTCTCTAGTGAGCCTTAGATTTTATTTGAAATATGTAGTCACCAGACACGTGCTGAAAGGCAAGACATACATCTGATTTCAGATATCAACCTATGTGTTTGTTGTTCCTGCTGACTGAGATTTTGGAAGTCTTTTGACCTCAGACAGAACGCCAGGGATCAGCTTGCATAAACAGCATGAAATCACATGTACCATATTGTTCAACATCTGTTCCTAACTTCACGCAAATATTTCTAAGGAAAACAGAGGGCTGTCAGCTTCAGTAATTCTGTGCTAATCTATCAACCTTTACCTGTGTTTTGTCTCACCAATTATTCTCCTTAGAGCCTGTTTATCTAGCTATACCCAGCTAATGAACCTTAGATCAACCCCTAGAAACTGTCAATTTATATTGAAGAGATCATTTTATTTTCTCTTTCTCTTTTCTCCCTTTTCCAGTTAAATCTGCTCACTTTTGAGACCCACATTGCATTCTCATTATGTTCTGCCTTGCTATCAGCCTGAATCCAGTCCTTACTAAAGATCTTTCTCCCTTGCTACTGTAATTTTTATAGCATCATTATAGAGTTTAGAGACAGTTTTATAGTGAGTAATAAATATTTCTAAAATCGTTCAAGCATCCAGCAATTGTTTTTATTTTATGTCACCATCACATCATGAAAGATCATAATGGTTAGAGGCCAAATGCATTTCTAAATTAATATAAAATTTATAGCCCTTCATTAATCGGACAAAGTAATAAAGGAAGAACTAACGAATGGTTTCTAGATATTTCAAGCTCTTTTAGCATACTTAAATATTTCAAGATATATTTAAACCTATAAATTGTATGAAAATGAATGCATCATACATTTCATGCTTCTTTGTTAAAACGTGCAGGCATTGTGAAAACTCATACAATGCAGTACTGGCATTGCTAAGCATGTTCAAATTTATCTGATAGTGACATGAAAGGTAGTCATAACTGCTAAGAATATACTTGTATTTCCTTTAGGAGAGGCTTTCAGAGAGAGTTTAAACAAGTGGCTATTTCTAATGAAACATGATCAAGTATATTCGGTATAATTTTGTATGAATAAAATGCCAGAACCATTTCAAAAACACAGTTTTATGTTTATTTCAGGTGACAACATAACGAGGCGTAGTCCTACATGAGAGTTTTTGAAAGAACTAGAAATACAATTATGGAGTTTGCTCTTCTTTTAGTGCCTTCCTTTTCTATTTTTTTTCCTACCTTATTGTTTGTTCTCTCCCCCATTTTTTTTCCTCATTTCTTTTATGATTTCTCTTTCTTTTCCTTTCCAAGACTTCTAATTAAGAAATGTTTGTTTCCATAATGAAGTTCATTACTACCAGAAAAAAAAAGTTCAAATATTTATTTCTTTAAAGACAGATTATGACTAAAGAGTATGGCAAAATCCATAAAAAAATAACCAAGAATAAGGTGTTTCTTGAAAGCCAGCAAAGCTGCTGGTTACCAAAATTCAAATAAGCTTTTCACTGTTCTATAATCCACCTTTGTAATGAACAAAAAATGCTTATTTTACCTCACCACTCAAAGGAATTTTTTTTTTTTTCCTTAAATAGTATGAAAGAGAAATCAATGATTTGATGTGGATGAGAATGAAATGAACCTCTCCCTCAGATCAAAACATACTCCATCACTACACTGCAATCAAGGCATCTTGCATTCATTGCCCCTAATACCAAGAATACCAATACCACTATCTGCCAAACACATAGGTATTTCAATTGACCCATTGGTTCCTGCTACTTTTTCAGTGGACTAAAATACTCTAAAATTTTACTAAATATATTCATGTTATTTCATTATCTAGCTTTTAAATATTCATGAGTTTTCAAATCTCATTCACTTTGAAAAAATAAATCATTAACTTTCACAGCTAAGTATTGTAGCTAGACTATTTCAGTATATCATATTCTCTAGGCCTGTCATAATTTTAATTCTAGTAGTTTTAAAAATAAGACTTGTTTTGCATTACAAGATATATGTCTGCATGGGGCTATTACTATTAGCTGTTAGCTAAGAGCCCTCTTTTTTTTAAACATCAGAAATATATATATTTTTTAATTTTTTTCTTTAATGCAACTTTTTGATCTCATAACTCTTAACTTTAGGTTAGTCCTTTCTTTTCTTGTCATCAACAGATAGATTTTAAAATACAGCCAGGAAAAAAAAAATAAAAATGATTCACATATGTGTGTGTATACCTATCTATATGTACACATGTATGTTTCATACACTCATGAAAACAGAAAGGGCATGCACACACATAGAGAGGTTATACACCAGAAAATGTATAATTATATACAAATATAAGAGTTTATACACCAGAAAGTAACAGACACATAATTAATTCTTAAAAGATATAGAGTTATCTGAACTGTGCTTTTGCTTCTCTAACATGTTATAATATATAGAGATAGAGGAACAAAAACCAAATAATGGTAAATCAAAGTGATCTGAACTGCCCATTTAGTGACTTCTTCCTTGTGGATTTTACAGAGGGATGAAGAAAGAAACCTGAGAATATGTGCTACAATTAATCTAGGTGTATGGTGAATTTTTATTTATTTATTTATTTTTAAAATTTAAACGGGTTTTTAAAATCCATTTTTTGTAAACTTGAAACATTTAAAACATTAATTTACAAAAGAAATCTATAAAACCTCAAATGAAAAATGAACAAGTGTACAACGCGTTGCCTAAGGTATCTGAAGACAAAGGCAAAAATTGCTAAAAAACTGGCTGATGTTTTCTAGTCAAGACAGTACATTATAGATTTGGAACTATTTTTTAAAAATTATACATCCAATAGAAACATACTTACACTTATAAATCTGAGGTAAAAAAAAAAAATAAAAAAATCAAAATTTAAACTATGAAAATACCCCAAACTGATTCATATACAGTTATTCCAACGACTGGTATTGTTTTACCAGTTCTTCAGAATGTATCTTTTATTGTACAAAATGATAACAAGCTAGACATAGATTGGGTGTAATTCATAAGCACAGTCACATTTTTATGGTGTTAGGTATCCAAATCTAACACTTTGATTTAGCTTTGTTCTGCTGTGTACCCCAGCCTGCCATTTAATTTTTTTTTTTTTTTTTTTTTTTTTCCCTCTTTACTGCAGAAAGTAAAGATCCCAAATAATTCCATGCCAGACTAGGGATAGGAACTAAACCATGTAGTACTCTTTCCAAAACGTGACCATTAAGTGATTAATTTTTTTCACATCATAATGTCATGCATTGCACAATAGAAATCTTTGCTTTATTAGTACACTGTATAAGCTGAGAACTATCTCAGTATGGCTTTCAGAAAAAATTAAGAACAGCCATTCTATGTGAAACAAAAAGTCTACCTAGTTCATTATTTCATTTCTGACAGTAGTAAGCAGTTGACAGCTAAGTTGACAGGATATTCAAATAATGGCATTTTTGAGAAATCTGTCACCATTCTGTGATTTTAATGTCTTTGATAGCCGTTGGTATTTGCCGTTGCATTTTCCAAACACTTAAACATTTATAAACTTCTAGCATCTACATAATGTGTTGAAGTGCTCCACAGATTAACCACAGATGTGGTCAGAATAACATTATTCCTTTCTTCTATTTTTCACAACCTCTTTCCAGCCACCTGGATGACCACCCCAAAACATTCCTTGTGCAAGCTAAATGTCTGTCTCTGTTCCTGATATTTAACCTGCTTTTTCATTTTATGGACACTTCCTTCTAACTGCATTAGTTTACTGGACTCCCCTGAAATTAGTACCTAGAACAATCACACTGTCAGTAAGTAAAAAGGAAGCTGGCATATTCCTGTCACGCAAGTACACCACTAATGCAGAGTTACTGATCTTACTATAATGCACAGAAGTATTTGCACTTAGCACTACTACTCCAATTTCAAGAGAATGAATACTTTCACAATCAAGCTTCAAAGCTTTAGAGATGGAGTCATCACATACTGCTTTTAAACACCCCCTATAAGATAGTACTCATCTATCATGTATCTAATATTTAGCAGAGCCTACCCGGTATAGATCACATAAAAAATAGTTGTGAAGATCCTAAAGCTTGAAAAGGATTTAAGTCATATACAATATCTACAGGAGGATGCTTTTACAAGAACAACAGGCAAAGCTCTGCAAGGACAGTGTTTTAAAACAGCATACATATAATCAAGATTGATTTACAATTACTTTTTGTAAACCAAGCCATTAACTGATAACCTGAAACTTGACAGTCCTAGATTCTGTGTCCAAAAACACAAACAAACAAAAACAGTTATAGCATACAAAAAATCCTTAGAAGTGTGAACAAATTTCCTGAAATTCCCCTAATAACTTTTATCAGAGTGCTCTACATGTATTCAGTGGTTCTGAAGTGCAGTAAGTCATAAAGTTATTGAATAAAAACTTTAGACAGACAGACCACATAATGTAAATTTATTATTTTGTGAAATCTTTTATTTGTCTAGAAATGATTTGTACATTGTGAGCTTATTAAATGTTGAAGCAGTGCTCCAACAAAAAAAATCAGTTCACTAGGACAAAATATTGTGAAGTAGTTCTGACTGGGTTAGTCAGAAAAACTCAGATTTTCTGTCAATGAGTACTAGGATGCTGCTAGAATATTTCAGCTGAGTTCATATCTTTTGAAAATCTCTGATGATACTGTATCCTATGGTATAATACATCTGTATTTTAATTTTCATTGAAACCATGGTTTAAGAATGTATGAAATTCTTAAACAGGTTCCCCTTTATAAGCCTGTTTAGTCAAAAATTCTTATAATGTATTCCGTTGTACTCCTGCTTTACATAAGTAACTCAGTTTTCACTTGAACTTTAGGGTAGCTGAAATAATTTTATTCACACACAGCATGAATCAGAAATACATAAATATTTTCCTTCAGACTATGAAAATGATTTTTTAATTTGCATAGTAATAAAAACCTTCAGTTGCCATTGAATTTTATTTTCTTGAAAGTGAATGCTTTGTTAACCTTCAGTGAGCTATAGATTATAGCTTTATTAAATCTTAAGACAAGAGTGTAGCAGTCCTTTGACAGTTCGGCCAAAGCTCAGATAACAATTCATAACAGGATATTTATTTTTCCACAGTTCATATTAAGAATTAGAAATCAGAACATGCCTGTTAAAAATCAGAAGAGATAGGAGTTTACAGAAGGCATATTCCCCAAAACTTTCATATCTGCCATGGACTGTATGTTTCCACACTCTGCTCTTTTTGTCTGTCCATCAGATCCTGTCTAGGTCCCCAAAAAGAGTGTGACCCTTTTGTAACCACAGCAAAGGGGTTTCCCCAGCAGTAACTTGTAGATGGGATTTCTTTAGACAGAAGGGAGACTCTACACTTTAAATGGCTGAGGCAATAATTTAAGTAGAGGATGACAACAAAAAAAGCTAAAGTTTGTTTACCTAATTTAGAAATGGTTTGCATACTTTAACTTAATTTGGAAACGGGTGAGTTTGCTTACATACCTTTACATCAACCCAAAACCAAAACAAACAAAAAAGACCAGACAGAGATTACATGTTTACTCAGACATGGATGGTGCTCCCATTTTGATATTTCTGACAAGGGTCTTAACTTATGGGCCTGATAAAAACAAATTAAGAGGCCATAATAAATTATTTCTCAAGATGAGCAACAAATCTACATCTGCAAGAAGATCCATCTGCATTCTTTTTAAGAGACTTTGCAGAATCCTTATATTTCCTCTTATTAGGATTTTTCAGTGTATCCAGGAAAAAAAAAGATAATGGTTATTTTTAACTCTTGTGTAAAAATGTCTGTATGTTTCCATAATAACATTGTCTCTATTTCTAAAAGCAAGAAATAACATTGTCTCTAATTCTAAAAGTAAGAAAGGCTCAGAATTAAAGCTTGATCTCTGCCCCAGTCTTTTATGCTTTAATTCTTAGCATCTCCAACCCATATTAATCACTATTGATCTGTTCAGGAAATGGTTACAACAGAAACAGTTAATTTTAATTGTTACAGAGTAGGATTACTTCTTAACTGAAGTAATGACAATACCCACTACAATTAATTTTTACAGAAGTAAAAAAAAATAATCTTTCCAATACATAAGAATTAGAAGATCTCTGATCATAATGACTGAAACAGAAAATAGCAAAGCAAGAGCTATCTGTCTTTCAGGTTATTTCCACTGAAACTTCGGAGCTGCCATGAAAAAGTGCCTCCTAACTCTAACTAAACTGTAGCTTGAGTAATTCTACGGCATCTTTTAATCTTTTTAATTTTAAAATCATCTGGCTCTTTTACTAATCAATTTGTTTCTCCATAGGCAGGAAACCAACAGGAAATTCAAAATGTAAACCGTTTATATCTGTCCTGAGAAAAAAAATAAGTTTTGGATCTGTATATACATATAAGCTAACATCAATCTGCCCTGAGCACAAATCCACCAGCAAATTTCTTATTAACTATTTGCATCATACATTTCTCCTTTAAATTGTCTAATGTAAAAGAGACCAAGTTCAGCACTAGTTATTATGATCATTTGATAAATAAAGTAAAGCATTATAGTGCATGTCCTAACCTATAATTTGACAATAATTAGTTCAAGCAAAAACATCTTTTGGATTGCATGTTCATCCAACAGAATGCCAAGACCTCCAAACACGGCTTAAGTGAGATGTATACTGCAGACAACAAAGAAAATGAGAAAGGGCCCTGTCTAGCATAAAAAATACACATCTCATATTACATATTTTAAAATGTGGATCTGACTTTTTTTTTTTTTTTTTTTTTTTTTTTCTCTCCTCCAGATGTAATAAATCGACTTGAAACTCTCAGGATCTTTGAGGAATCCTGAACAACTTGTTACACTTAATCGCATGGCGAAGTAAAAAGAAATCTGCACTGAGTCTCTTATGGTTGATGCTGAACTGACTAATTTAGAATGATGGCATGATGTCACAGATAGGGTATGCAGTATGTTGCATGCAATAATAATTAATTGGACTTTTCAAGAAGGGTCAGCCAAATTTCTGTTGCAATCTAGACCTTTTGGATGGTGTAATAACAGTGACTTCTATTTTGTTGTGGTTCCACTATTTCTGTGTTCTCTCTGGCAATATCATTTTTATTCTGCCTTTGTGAGATTTCTTGATTTTTATTTTTAGATTGTATCTATCATTACATAAAATATGACTACCAGACATATACCAGACCCCAATAGTATTGCATCTTTTGGGTAAAGGTCTTTCTATTGGTTCCTGAAGGCCACACAAATATATTATTCACATTTTTTATAAAATGTTCATACTGCTGTATTACTCCTGCTTAAAAAAAATGATTTCATCATTTAATACTGGCTGGGACTCTAACCACACATCCGATATCCTGACTAATAAGAAAGAAAATGAAATACTCTGCCATGTAAGATATATATCACTACATATTCTATCTTATCTTCCTATTTCTTATTTATTATAACTTCTAGATGTTCTAGGTCTAATTTAGGCTACACTGATATGAGTACAGGCTGCTCCTGTATATGATTTTCTATTGATTTCAGGATATATGATGTGTACAAATAAATACAGAATTGTAGGCACAGACTGTAATTTATTATTGTACAGCATACCCACATAAATCATAACAATAAAGCACGAGAAACCATGACACATTTCATTATTCATACAGATTGTTGCTGTCTTTAAGTAAATAAAGTTTGTTCAAGTGGTTTGATATCTTTCTAATTACTGCTAAATAACACTAGAAAACATTACTGTTTGCCCTGAACTATAAAATTAACTAGACTGCTTTATTTGCCCTATTTGTGACAAACACAATTACTGATGCATTAGATTTTATTTCTTTTCCTATAATGACTTTGTGTTGATAATTTTCCTGAACCCTAATATATATTTATTTTTATTCCAATTAAAAATAAACACAACACATCAATATCTCTCTTCAAAATATCTGCTATTTAAGCAACAGAATTGGACTAATTAACTCTTGAAATTTTTATTATTATTATTATTATTATTTGGATAAACCTTTAGGAATTCAAAATTATCTTTCTCTAATATTTTCCTAAAAGTCTCACTTTCCACAAACATTTATGTCATGCCACATTACGTGTGGAAAGAGAACACCACTAAAAGCCGATAATGGAAATTAAGTTAATTCAATTTTCATGAAAGCAAATATTTGGAAAAAAAAAAAAAAAAGAAATACTTGTTCTGTTTTTCTTTTTTTTCTTTTTTTCTTTTTTTTTACATAGTGAATGACTAATAATAAGCTGTCTAATAAACATTGCTTACTCAGCTAAAACAAATTATTATTATTTAATATAAGGCAGACCTCCACAAACTGAAAATAAATACAAATAAATAAATATAATAAATATAAATATGATAAATATAATCATTATATTTCATTTATATATTTTCATTTATATATTCATAATATATCATTATATTTCACTTCATGAAACCAATCTGAAGCAGTGAGACAAATGAGCAAACAGTGACCTTGTAAAGCCAAATACCTCCTTTCATTCTCAGTGCTTCTTTGGAAAGTAAACATTATTTATACCCCCCATTGTTTTCCCCAAGCTTTCAAGGTTCTGGATACCACAATTTTCCAAAGCTGCAAATACAAGGTCATGTTGAAATTGTTTAAACTATTGCATTAATAGATTGTGTATACACAGAAATTACATTTTTACAGGGTTAAGTAAGGTGCTAAGTATTTATTCTTTGATTTACTAATCTTCTGACATTAAATCTGCATGACTAAACAAGTATAAAAATGAGAAATCTATGTTTTCTCCATCAGAGATCATTGGTAATAATAAACACTAAAGAGCAGAGATATATATCTCAGGAACAAAACAAAATATTTAAAAGCTTCATTCATCCAGCCAAAATAAATAAGGAAACCTGTGCGTCAAACCAAGGCAATTCACATTTGATAAGAAATGCTCTTAAATATTACTGTTTTAAACAATACCTTCCTAATTTTACAGGAAGTTGCCTTTGTGCAAGATGCCTTGCACTGTAAAAACCTAATCAAATATATGACATTTGGCTGTTTGTGCCATCTGTTGTCATGCATATATGTTACAAATAAGAGGTCATAGAACCACAGAATCATAGGATGGTTTCGGTTGGAAGGGACCTTAAAGATCATCTAGTTCCAACCCCCCACCATAGGCAGGGACATTTTCCACTAGACCAGGTTGCTCAAAGCCTCTGGAATTTGTTATTTTTTCCCCCATAAGATCAACAAAAGGAGATATAAAATACAGGAGGTACAAATATTAAATGAGATACAAAGTGATTTAGAAAAATGGGTTTGGAAACAACTAAAAACAAATTCATCATTTTACTCATAACAGCTACTCTGTGACACACTAAAAACAGGATAAAAATAAATCAATTCATTCCTACCCACTGCATTCCAAATAAAATGCAAGTTTTACCAAATAGCCTCCAGCTCCACAAAGGTGTGCTACTACTCAAATGTTAAATAAAAAAAAAAAAAAAAAAAAAAAAGTAGGATTGTGAAAAAAGTACTAGTGAAATTAACTACTAGCAAGATTCCTTAGCTGACATGCCATTAGCAAGTGAATGGATCATGCATGGAACTGACAGGTTCATTCAAGAAGCTTAAGTTTCTGTCTTCCAGTGCAACATAAAAAGAAGAAGAAAACAGTCAATTGTATAAATAATAATCTGTGTAAATGTGTGTACGTGTATTTTTTAACTAATATTTATTTTAGCTAGCTGACAATTTCCTGAACTTTTCTTAAAAGGCACTACAAGAAAATATATTCTGAATATATGAGTAGAAAATATTTTTAATATTTTCTCAGCAGAAAATATTTTAATGAGCACATATATATTTCATAGGAATTGTCAATAAAACTTTTTATAGGGATGATATCTAAAGTTTGAGATTAAAAGATAATAAGACAGAGCTCATATACCAATTAAAAAGTAATATCAAGAACCCAATCAGAAGGAATAATAGCCTTTGAGTGGGACACTTACCTGGCACATGATCTATATGGGAGATTGCATGAATTTGAACATTGGTCTCTGATATCTTGACTAAGTTTCTTAATCATTAATAGTTAGTGATATTGCCTGCTTTGGAGTGGATCGTTCTCACTACAAAAAAGAGCAAACAAAAAGGAAACAAAAGCTTTCTTGCTTTCATCCCCAGACGGGACATGAGGTTCTCAAAAACTAAATGGCTGAAAGATGTAGAGTAACAGTTTTCAATCCAGTTAAGAGATATCAAATTTTATTCCTCTGAAAATGTGATTACTTCCAGTATAAATTAATGACAATAAATTATTGCCATTGAAATAAATGAAATATGCAGATATGACATTTTTATTAAATATGCAGCAACTGATATTATTAAATCATAATAATACTCATTTGAAACCTAATAACTGCTGCCTTTGAAAATGAAAGTTGTCTGTTTGCCAAACAATCAAATTTTTTTTTATCTCAAAAATTTTGAGATAAATACAGCTATTAAACAACTTCATAAATTTTAAATGCCAATCTGATACAAATGTGACACCTCAGTGAAAATTAGCTAAGAAATGGAAAAATGCTTCTTCATTCTAGAGAAGTGTGCTAAGCTGCTACGGGTAAATTGTTCATGGGTGTATGTGCCCCAACAGCATAAGCAGTTAAAAAAAGAAAAAAAAGAAAAAAAAAGAAAATGAACTTGTGTTCATTGGTCTAGATAAATAAATTAATTAAATATTCAGATTTAGATTTGTGTATCACCAGAAGACTCTAAAAGTCAAAATCCTAGAAGAATATAGGGACAATCTATAAAGATACAAACAGAGACAAGTTAATAGTTGCATATATCTTCATTATTGTATATGCTGCCACACAAAAAGAGTTTGTTGTGTTGGCATGTGTACCCTAGGGCAAGCAGTCAACCACCTTGCAAACTACCTGCTGTTAAAATACCCAGGGCTGGAGCTAGGCAGCCAACAAGCAGAACATGATCAACTGGGAGCATAAAGCACATGAATTCCAGCCAGGAAATTCAAATAGCTGCTTATGTTTGCAGCTAAATTGAAGTTCAAGTTCTTCAAGTTCGCAGCTAAATTCAAGTTCAAGTATTTCTCTGTGAGAAATAACTTATGTTTCAACCCAAATGATGAGTTGTCTAATTCCCAACCCAAATGATTAGTTGTCTCATTCCTGATTGTAAAAAGAAGTCAGTACTATTCGCAAGAGAAATTTAACATGTAACAATACAGAAAATAGCGTGCCATGACATTAGACAAAATTGACTACAACACTGCTATAACTACAGCAGTAAAAAATACCTGAACTGTGTGATTCCATTCTTAGATGGGTAGCATAACAAATAATATTTTCATAGGTCTATTTCTAGCAGGAAAGCAGAATACAGAGACACAAAAGCAAACAGCTGTACAACCAAAACCAGTAAACAATTTGGTACTAGTATTTGCTAGCATATGTGGCTGAGTCACAGGCCAATCCACCAGAGATTCCTACTATTACACTTTTTTCAACTTTAATAAATCCCAACATCCATGTAATGTAACATGTAATGGAATAACACAGTATCAATTAAACACCCATATCAATGCCAACTGCATGAATACTAGAAAATGTATAAATGCACTCATATTAAATGACTTCCCACCAAAAGATCTCAAGTTCCTATACCAATTGCCCCACGTCACAATATCACTTCACAATGCTGCTACTTCACAGCAGTAAGAGGACTACTTTGAATTTTCTCTTTTAAACTGTAATTTGAAATATCCACATAAAATTTTCAGCCACTTGTTTGTACACTGGTATGTAGTGACAAAAATATGAAAAAAAATATCTTTTATAAAATAAGATTGACAGAATGTCAATATACATTATTCACTGCCAGCTATATAAAGTGTAAATAATATAGGATTATAGTTCTATCGAGGTTGAAGTGACTTGAAGAATACAAAATTAAAAAAAAAAGTTATCCGTCAATATGTTCAAGTGATTAAATATTCTAAGAAAAATAAGCTAATTACCTATGCTATGGTCCATACAATATGACAAGAATGAAGGCACAGTAAAAAATATTTCTTTCATTGCTATCATTTAAAATTCATATATACTGTATAAGTGAAATAATCAGGATGTTAATACATATTAGAATCACAGAATCATTAGGGCTGGAAAAGACTTCTAAGATCATCTGGTCTAACCATCACTCTACTGCCAATGTCACCCACTAAACCATGTCCCTAAGCACCACATCCAACTTTTTCTTGAACACCCGCATAGATGGTGGCTCCACCACTTCCCTGGTCAGCTTGTTCCAATGCCTGACTACTCTTTCTGAGAATAAATGTCTCCTAATATCCATAATTTACCCTGGGGTTTCGTCACCAAATAATTACTTGAATGTCCCATCTTTCTTGAAACAACTAATATACTAATTGCATCATTAAAAAACAAAACAAACAAAACAAACAAACAAACAAAACACAAGAACCCTAAATGGACTAACTGCTCTGAGCTTATTTTTATATATATGTACATATATATACACATACACACACAGCCTATACTAAATGAGAGGTAGGATACTATAATCTGAGGGAAGGTGAAAGACATTTCCATGGGGAGCCTGTGGACCATGGCAATGTTAGTGCAAGGAAAGGAAATAATAAATGTTCTATAAAACTTCCATCTCTCGAGTCTGTGATTTTGACTCTCAGAAAAGCTATGAATTTTAGTTTCTGGCTTGATTCTTCTAAGAATCAGGTCTCCTTTGAAGATCAGGCTTAATAGCTGCAAGGAAAGTTGAGCTCATTCTTGAGGGTAGCAGTTGATTATTTGTCAGGAAATAATTTAATACAATAGATGAATCCCAAAGTTCAAGCATGTAGTTCAGAGATTTTGATGGTTCCACTAGGAAGGATATATCACAGTGGTTGAAAATTTACTACTCACTACCGAGTAGATCCACTTGATGCATGTTAGACAAGAAAGCTTTATTCCAATGACGAGTTTAGCCTGAGGATTGTTTCATGGCTAAGTTATTTGTAGAATGTTTTGTTCAAGGTCAGACCTTTCTGTAATATAACCTACTACTGAATAATTACTTGCCACATAAACCCAGGATAAGATGGTATGTTACAGATAGATATATCCATCAGTGGAATTGTTTGGGGACTTCTCTGTATTGAAGTTCTCACACTGCATCTTTTTAAATAGATGACTGAACAGTGAGGGAACAGATCTCATCCAGACATTAAGGGACAGCACCACTAAGCTATCAGCTGGGGAATATGTTTCAAAAAATTATTACTTTATCTCTGATTCCTACATGTAATATTCCCTCTGCTACACTCTCACTAATTACTTTTGGTTTTGCTTGTTTAACTGATACATATTAAACTGGGGAAATTACTCTTGCACTTACCCTGCAAGTTTCTTTCTTCCATTGTACATTGAAAGAAGAGACTGTATGTCCAAAAGTTTATCTACCATTTCCAGTTACACCAGCTAATCTCAGAAAAAGAAACTTGCACAAACCTGCCTGTACTATGTTTTTACCTAATTGCAAATGAACCATTTTCTTTTTTAATTTGCTTCTTTGACCAGCTTTTCAACATGCATATCTTAAAGACAATTTCACTTTAGTTGACTGCCTTACAGTGGCCTTATGGGAGACCATATTTCTCTTTGTGCGTAAAAAGAATGTGAGATAATGAGCTCAGATTCAGAATATGACCTTTACAAGCAAGGTCAGTATATTCAAAAAACTTCCCTACTGGAGAATCTATGAACTGAACTCAGAAAGGCTTTTATTGCGCCAATTGGCCAGAGGCTACAGCTGTACAGTTAAAAATAGAAAGGTAACAGCTCACATATTAACATCATTGCAACTGTCAGCCAGCAATGACAAAACCCATGACCTGGCTTTTCATGACCCCTTCATACAATTAATGTTATTTTCATAAAGAGCTCAATATTGGCTGGTGCAAAAAATGGCAAAGAGTTTAAAATAATATCAAAATGTCAAGCAGTTAAATTTCAACAATTATTTTTATCACGGCTATTTTCCTCCTTTGTGTTCCTTAAACAGTTTGACAAATGTATTTTCCCTTTCAAAAGATTTCAAGCTGTACTACTGATTTCTTCCCACTATTGAGATACACATATAAAATTTCTTAGAAATAGATTCAAATATTTTATTGGAATGTAATCTTTTGCCCAGAGAAAAGTGCTGTGCTATTTAAATATCTTCTCAATATTTTTATTTTTCCATGGATTAATTCCCTTCTGGATAAATATCAGGCCATTTTACTCAAGTCAACAGATATGATATCCTGAATATGCTTCTAATATGAGTATCAAAAGCACGTCCTATTTTGCAAGCACATTATGCTAAAAAATAAAAACAAAACAACCAAAAAAAATATATCAAGCTTTTCTATATATGAAATGGTGATGTAGTTGTCAAAATACAAATATACCACATTTACTCACTGTTGGCAACTCAAAAGTTGCAATGTATTTCTACAATACGTCTCACCAGACAATGATCTCAGGTAACACTGTTAGAGAGCATTGGCAAGTAAGTATAGAACAGTTTCAGATGTATTTAAGGCTGTTTTTATTGGCTGCTTTTTATTTCCAAGAAACTAATGGAGAATTGAAATGTGCCATGACCCTAGTAATTAGAAATACCCTGTTAAATACATCAAAACCCAGAAAGACTACACTGCTATTACAGTGGAGCAGAACCACTGTTATTTTAATATGAGGAGTGTTCTGTCTTTTGATATACAAAAAGATATATCACCACAGCCAACTAGTGAGCACAGCAATCACCTTTACACAAGCAAAGCTTTGGGAACAACTGGGCAGATAGTACAACCTCTACTGAACACAGACATTCTTTCATGTATGTGTACATTGGGAATACAATCAGTAACAGTTTGCTGCTATTAAAGTTTCCATATGGAGACTGTCTCATAAATGTCTGTGGTTTTTATACCCACCTACCTGATCTTATCAGCATCAAAACAGGCACTGTTTGTTCTAAGTGAAACACAGAGTTTTACTGACCATCCAGGCCAGTAAACTTTAGAGAAACAGTAACAACAGATACTAAAAAAGCTATCCCAAGTTGAATCTGACTAACCTGGTTTTCTCCTTTAGAGGAAATATACCATACAAAATAGGCATAGCATACTCCTACTGCTTGCTATCAGTGCTGAAAAGCAACCAGGAGACACCTGGGGCAGTCACCATTATGCTTTCAGTTGGGCAAACAAATCTAAGATACAGGTATATTTTCAGCAGGCACAGGCCACTCACATCAGAATATATACAAAGAGTATAAATATATGAAGCAACATTCAAAGAAGTATATGCCATTTCTAATTCAAAGTTATAGAATTTGTATATATGATAAAGGAAAGAGAACTGAAACTACAAGTTATTAGTATAAGAAATAGGATAAAGTCACTGAGATACTTACCACTGTGAAATTCATAACCTTCAAAATCCATATTGTCATTGCTAAGTTAACAATCATGGTAACGAACAGGAGAAGTACAAAGAAGTATAAGCACCTCTTTCGCCATCCATAAATCCCTACTGGGTAAAACTGAGGATTTTCAGTCCTTGGAAGGATGTTCTGTTGTGTTGCTAATATATACTGCTCTCGTGTCATCTGAAAAAGAAAGATGTAAGTGTAAGTAATGTAAGTAATGAAAAACTGAAAGGCCTATATCTTATAGATTTTATCATGTAAAGGCTATTTGAGGACATAAAGAGATCAATTTCTATGGACAGATAAGGGATGCATAAATTCAGGAAAAAACATATAATTACTATTTTAACTAAGCAGAATCTGGTGGTTTTCATTGTATTATTTTTAATTAAATCTTTTGTTTGACATTTCAAATTGGATTTGTGCTTCAAATTTATTAGCAAGAAATTCTAAAAGATAATAAAGTGATTCATGTACATATCTTGCATTTTACTTCCAAAACCATTTTATTGTTCTTTGTGAGATCATTCAGAAAAAAAAAAAAAAAAAAAAAAAGAAAAAAAAAAATAATGGAGAAATAAGTCATGGAACAATTTCATACAAATACAAAAAAATCTATTGTTTCTAGAAATGCATGTCAAAAATGAAGTTATCACTCTTTTATTGTACTCGGTAAATTAAATTAATAATTTATGCCATTATGTGTACAGTCATATTTTATACAAAGGTATGCCATTATATGTACCATACTTTACAGAAACAAAAAAAAGAAAACTCTTCTAAGCTTTAATTTTGGCCATAACTTCTGTTTTTATACTGAACTATTTTAAGTTCTAGCAAATGAACAAGCAGAAACTGTTTACAAAGTTTTTAGAGGGGTTACCATTAAATATTTAGAGCAAAAATGCTTAAAGCATTTCAGAAGAAACCATTTTACATTTTTATACTTTTTAAAATATTCTTAACTTTCTTTTACAGGTATTTATATTTGTTCAAATATCATATTGCCTTTAGACTGGGAGGTATTAGCTTTTCTCCAAGAATTAAAAATGAAATTAAACATATGCCCATAACAGCATTTATTTAATAGGCTTTGTCCACAGGGGGTGGAAAAAAAAAACAACAAACAAACCAACAAAAAAAAATCTCTCATTGGTTTTATAAGCTTACATGCACAAAATAAATCAGATAAAATGATCAGTTTTACATTTAAAGGCTGCCTTTCAATTTACTAAAAGATCATAGAACAGCCTGAGCAAAACTCAGTCAATTGATTCAATAAGAAATAAGAACCAGATTAAATCTCTTTGTAGGTTCAAACAACTATTGATTTCATAAATATACATATACGTACAAATATATACACATACACATATATATATGCAAAATGTAAAGCTAAAAGGTGTTTAGGTAACCATCTCAACTGCTAGGTTTTCCCATGCACTTGTTAATGAACGAGACATAAACTGCAAAAATTAACTCACTGTGAATATTTACAACCAGAAGTCATGAATACACATCCATATAATAACATAATGCACATCGGTAAGTCAAACCAGGAACAGCAAGTTTATAAAGGTGGTTTTAAATAAGCTGGTAAACAGGAATTTTGTCAGTTACATTCCTCAGTCCTCCCAAGGAAAAATGTTACTGGACTTCAAAATCTTATGTAACCCTTTATCTTGTCAGTATTCATCCCCCCCTTTTTTAAAACACCATTTCATTTCTTGTCTTGACACCCAACTTTATATGTAACTTACAAAGGGATTAACACTATTAAAATTAGCCAAAAAATCAACTTCCAAATTGTGAAAATTGCAGAAGGAGGACTGCCCCTAAAACAGAACGTTTCAACAACATTAATAAAACCCTGCTAAATCCCTAATTTAATTCCCCAAAATGAAGCTGACCGTTCTTATGAAAACCACTAACTTCTTAAAAGATACTTTATACAAGAACAAATCTTCTATAAAGGTTAATTCATATACAGTGCACATGTTCTACTCAAATAACTTTTCCTTCTTTTGATATCATATACAAGCTATTTTTTGTTGTTGTTGTTAAATCTGTGGAATATTTTTTTCCAATAAATAAATAAATAAAATAAACATTTTACTTCCAGAACTGTTCAACATAAAACCACACCCAACTAGCTGTCATCCAACTTCAGGCAAGTCAATATATTTCCTATTTTGTCAGTCCAAACTCATGTAACATCAGTTCATCCCTACCACCACCAAGGATCAAGGTTTCATTTTTTCTAAAACTATAAAGACATACCTAAATAATAAACAGATAGTCCCAAAGAATATGCCATATGCTATGACTATATTATTGCAATTTTTGCTTTATCTTTTAGGATTATTAGTCTGGCCATGTTACAATTATCGGCAGCATTCTCACTATGTATTGTATATTCAGGTAAAAATTAATTAGCTGATTTTTAATTATTGAGAAAAAAAGTCCTACTTGGTCTGGGAATTAGCACTTGGGAATGTTTAAGGTACTAAAACAAAGACACACAAAAAGTTTGATGAATATTTCCATTCAGTATCATGCTTTTATCACAGTAACTGAAAAATTATTAGATCATATTTACTTCAGAAATTCCAGAACACTGGAAGAGCAAGAAAGTTACTACTATATTTTTAAAACATGAACTCCATGAGCCTTGCCAAACCACACAGTATGACAGAATATCTTTCAAAAACTGGTCACACCTAATAAATCTGATGAGTTTTAGCCTAGATTGATAAAGTGCATATACATTTTATATATATATATATATATACGCACACACTTCTTTAATAATACATATACACGCATTCAAATAAATACATATAAACATACACATTTTTAACAACTATTTCATCCTATCAAATTTTCAAAATAGATTATGAAAATACACATTTTAAACAGGCTGACTGACAAATTTTATTGAAGATGTATCATTATTAGAAAACTGATTGCAGTACTGAACTTAATGCTATTCTATTATTCGGGTATAGTAAATATGAAATGACCAGCGACTAATTTGAGATGACTAAAGAACCATGGGCTCAATGTTTACCTGGATTACTGACAATGCTAAAGGATCTCAACTAAACAAAAATAATTAAAAAATTGCTTCATTAAACAAAGGTTTCAGTCTTAGCATCTGAAACTGGTAAACTGCATAGTGCACACATGCATATATACACAATATCAACCCAGAGACACACACTAAAAGAAACAAAAAATAATTCGAGTGGTATCATAATTAATGAGAGCTCTGATTCAAATCAAAAGTAATATGGGATGCATTATTCAGTACCTACAAATAAATTAAATCAATTCTTATATTACACTGAATGAGTATCATAAACAGGAAGGAAAAAGGAAATTATCATAGCATTGTAAACTATTTAGTCATGTCACAACAGAATTTTTAGCAATTTTTAATTTTAATCTTCAGCTACTCCTATACATTTGATCTTCAGTATTAGAACATAAAAAGATCACAGTCAAGCTTTACACTATTGATATTTTGGGGCCACCATGTACTACAGAAACATACCTCATAACTTAAAAATAATTAATGAATGAAGCAGAGACATTTTACATTTTCAAACTTTACTTTAGTATTTTGAAAAATCATAATCTCTTACAGAGGTAAATTTTGAAAGCAAAAAAATAACAAAAGATGTGGAGAGGATAATGAGCAAATAATCTAAATCCAGAGGATGAGATTGTTGGAATAATTCCTAAGGTTACAGTAGCAACCTACTTAACTAGTGTTTATAAAACCCATTTAGAACTTGATTATGACTTGCAAATAACCCTCTAGGCAAGCACAAGTTTTTCTTAATGGCTAACGGCTCTTTTCTAAATGTCACATAAGAAGATTCAAAATCAGCAAAAGAAATAAAAGGATCATTGTTCTTAATTAAAAGATTGTTAGTGTAACAGAAGAAACAGTCCAATATATGCTGTTAATGCAGGCAGGGTATTTGACTTCTGGCTTATTTTCTGAAAATACACACATACATATTTTTTTTTAAAGAAAAAAAAGTTATATAATCACTTTGTCTATTCATTTTCTGGATCAGCTCAACAACTACTAAATCATTGTTGATTCCATTCATCCCACATTTTAAAAAAAGTTACCCAAGAATATAAATATATGTTTCAAAAGGTGTTTTTTGCTATTTTCCTAGGAAGCAAAAAATAGGCAGTAGTAGTAGTAGAAGAAGATAGATTTAGATATGATAATCTGAAATGGTAGGAATGGGGTTACCAAATGGTAATACCATTCCTGTAAGAAGGCAATTAAAAAATTCTTCCCAAGTGTGGTTGACAAATAAAAACAAACAAACAAACAAACAAACAAAAAAAAAAAACAAAAACAAAACAAAAACAAACAAAGCTTAATGCAGTAGCTTCCTCATGACACAGTGAGGAGCTCTTAGGAAGATCACCTTTCTGCATGTGCATCCAGCTGCTAAAATAGGTGGAAATCCAAACTGGGAGCAATACCTTTGATCAAAGCACAACATGCTTTAAGAAACACAGATGACTACAGAAGAGTATGAGTATACTTAACAGACACAGCAGAAGTTATCAGAGAGCATTTACAGAGATTGATATGCCTGTTTGAAAGAAAGGCAGTCTAATAAAAGACCGGTATCTCAGTGCAGATGGGGAAAGAAAGAAACTTCATAAATGATTTGCCAGGATAACTCCAATGTTTTTCAGATCTGAAATTCTTTCATACACATGCATCCCACTGGACTGGGACTCAAGTATTTTTCTTATCCCAAATCTATGTGTCAAGCAGGCAAAGCTCTTTATCAACAAGATCTGTGTCAGCATCATTGCACATATGAGAAACAAGAGCTCAGGAAGGAGAGGAAGAAACTCTTGTACAGACAACAAGCAAACTAGTGAAAAACAGAATAAGACTCATCCCACTGCCCTTCCATTTGGCATTACTTTCAGTGTTTTTTGTTTTCAGGCAAGATAAATTTGGAGACATTACAATGAGAGCTGGTCCAAAGTTAGTTTTTCTGGATTCTGTCCTCTACCAACTTGTTTTCAGTTTTCTGAGAAGCCTAAGCTGAAGGTCTCAAGTTTTACAATTCCTGAAGCAAATGTTCTAATTCAGATTGCTTAGAGACACACAGTTCTCTCTAATCTGACCCAGATTTTTTTGTTAGCTTCAATTAATGCATTTCATTTGTCAGTCCTTCCTATTAACAAAGCTTTCATACTCCTACCTTTGAGAAAAGAATTATTCAGTACCAGATTAAAAAAAAAAAAAAACAAAAAATGATTAATAAGTCTGCCTGCATTCGCAAGGGTGTAGAACTGAACTAACAACCAAATTGAATATATTTGAAACATCAGTACAATGATTACAACTGGCTTGAAATTTTCAATGAAGATTGCTTTTATTGAAAGCTTGATTACTCACTCATTGATATTCAGGCATTTGAACAAACTCCCACTAAAAGGGGAGACAGGATGTCATCAGACACTCACAGATACCTTGGGTGAATGACAAAACTTTCCCTTCCCCTTTCCATTCTTTTTTTTTTTTTTCTCTTTAGAACTTCTAACATTTTTTTAAAGAATATTTAATATTTAGAATTTTAACATGATGTTTTATTTACTATATTTATATTTGAAATAAAAAATAAAAAATTTGTTTCTCTTACATGATTATTGTTTTGAGAATTCCATTTTGTTGGTCTGATATGTCTTATTAGCAGAAATTACCAGCACAAGCAATTTATTTTTAATAAAATAACCTTAACAACTATAGAAATAAATGTCTTGGAATGATTTAATATATATATATATTTGTATTATAAATGACAATGTTTATCTAAAGCTACAAGCATTTTTCAAGCCTAACAAAATATCACAGCAAAGATTTAACTATATTCAAAATAACCTAAGAAATAAACATCTAATTTCACAGATTAAATGAAATGTCTGAAATGTTTACTACTCATATAGTGGAAAAGATAAGCCAAAAAACAGTATGACTGGCATTACCTCAGTTATTTTAATCGTAGCCAATCAAATGCATGACACAACTTCTAGACATTTTCATTACTGATTAATTCTCCATGCATTATTTTCTTAATTCACAGACAGGATCAAAAACATATACAGAAATTTTAAAATATACTAGTATAGTTTGACAGTGTCTGGCTCAAGTCATAATGTGGGCTGATAAGGAACGTATTAGCAATCAGATGATATGTACAAATTAAGGAAGAGAAAAAAATATATATGTATAGCTGGCAGGTAATATTCTTCATATCAGCATTTAGGGGGAAACAAAAAAAAAAAAGGGGGGGGGGTAGTGAAAGCAGAGTGCTCATAACTTGCTATAGCTCAGGATATCTTACAGGTAAATTTACCAGAACCAGCTGACTCTTTTCACTCACCCTGGCAGAAACATAGCTCCTGGTCAGCAATTCCAGCTTTAGACACTTCTCCTTTTGTGTGACACTACAGCATTTTTTTTCCCCTCTACACAATATGCAACATTAATTAAGCTTACAGTTAAAATATTACTCTATTTTTTCTTTACGGAATTTATCTGGAAGTTTATTTTATGTAGTGAAAAGTGTACTGCGATATTTCTTATGCAGCAAATACTCAAGTACTCAGTATGTGTACACCTGAACATTGACACTAAAATCGAGTCAGGATGTATTCAATAATTTATTATAACAATAAAGAAGAAGGTGGTAAGCAAGTGGCTTGTATCTCTTGAAAAGGTTTTACTAAGAAAAGGATGGATTTTCTTGGAAAGCTTTTAAAATGTCTAATGGCTATATAAAAAGCTCTTGCTGTCACTTCCAGAATGGGGTGAAGCAGCTAATTTTTTTCTTCTCTTCTGCAGGAGTTTGGTACTTGACAATTGGTTTCTAAAAATAATAGAAGATGATAACCATCTCGGGTTAAAAGGGATCATACTAACTACTATGAATAGACTGACAAGATAATACAGCTGCATTCTTAGAGAAATAAATATTGGAGGGAGAGATGTTTCCTTTGAAAACATCTGTATGTAACATCTGTATGTGGGCTATACAACACCTGCAGGGTCTTACCCTTATGGTATTAGCCATTCAAGAGTTTCTAAAGGCAACCAAAAGCAGGTCAGCCACTGACCCAGGTATAAATGGTCCATCTGAGAGACAAAGTGTTGGCTAGATATGATAAAAGCCACATCAGTATTTTACACATTACTGGAAAAAAGTAATAGTGAAAATTGTTATTGCCCTTGATGGACAACTTTACATTTGTCAGAATTTGTTTTTTTTTTATTTTGCTGTATCATTTTTTCCTCCCCTCTGTTTAGTATCTTCAGGATCATTCACTACCAAAACTGCTAAAATAACTCAAAAGCATTTGAAGAGTATAGTTCTGGGACAATAGGGTATGTCCCAATATCACAGAATGGTTGAGGTTGGTGTGGCGGTTTTACTGGCAACCGAGCTCCACCACAACTGCTCTCTCACTCCCCCTCCTCAAAGAGGAATGGGGAGAAAATACGATGAAAAGGGCTCAAGGGTTGAGATAAGGATGAGGAGATCACCCAGTAATTATCGTGATGGGCAAAACAGACTCAGAATAGGGAGATAGTAAGATTTATTGCCTATTACTAACAAGCCAGTGAAGTGAGAAACAAAGGAAAGAAACCAAAAGCACCTTCCCCCCCATCCACCCTCCTCCATCTCCTCCCCCTGAGCAGTGCAGGGGAACGGGGGAATGGGGGTTACGGTCAGTCTATAGTGCTTCTCTGCCGCTCCTTCTCGGTCACTCTCCTCCCCTGTGCTGTGGGGTCCCTCCCACAGGATACAGTCCTTGCTGGACTGATCCAATGTGGGCTGCCCACAGGCAGCAGCTCTTCAAGAACTGCTCCATATATGGGTCCATACCATGGGGTCCATCCCTCGGGAGCAAACTGCTCCAACCTGGGTCCCCCACAGGCAGCAGCTCCTGCCAGGTCACCTGCTCCTGCATGGTCTCCTCTCCACGGCCTACAGGTCCAGCCCGGAATCTGCTCCGGCAGAGGTCTTCCACAGGCTGCAGTCTCTGTCAGTGCAGGTCCACCTGCACCACCATGGTCTCCTCCACGGGCTGCAGTGTGGAACCCTGCTCCACCGTGGTACTCCATGGGCTGCAGGGGGACATCCTGCTTCACCATTGTCCTTACCACATGCTGCAGGGGACTTCTGCTCCGGTGCCTGGAGTACCTTTCCCCCTCCTTCACTGACCTTGGTGCCTGCAAGGCTGTTTCTCACTCCTCTCACTCTCCCAGCTGCTGTGTGGCACAGTGGTTTTTTTTTTTTCCCTCCTCTCCCTGTCTTAATTATGCTCACACAGAGGTGCAAAACAACATCGCTTATTGGCTCAGCTCTGGCCAGCAGTGGGGCCCTTACCTAACATGGGACAGCTTCTAGTTCCTTCTCACAGAAGCCACCTCTATGGCCCCCTGCTACCAAAACCTTGCCATGTAGACCCACTACAGTTGGAAGGAAGGTCATCAGGTCAACCCCACTGCTAAAGCAGGGACACCTAGATCTGGCTGTCCAGGACCACATCCAGAAAGCTTTTAAGTGTCTCCAAGGACAGAGATTTTACAACCTCTCTGGGTCACCTGTTCCATTGCTCAGTCACCCTTATGGTCAAAAAGTGTTTCCTGATGTTCACAGAACCTCCTGTGTTTCAGTTTGTGCTCACTGCACCTTGTTATGTCTCTGAGCACCACTGAGAAGAGTCTGGCTAGGTTCTCTTGCACCCTCCCTCTAGGTATTTATATATTTGATAGATGAGTTCCCTCCTGAGCCTTCTCTTCTCTCTTCTAGGCTAGAAAGTCACAGAGCTCTCTCAGTCTTTTCTCACATGAGAGACACTCCATGCACTTCATCCTTTTCATTGCCTTTTGTTGGACTTTCTCTAGTAGCTCCATGTCTTGTACTGTGTACTGAGGAGCCCAGAAATGGGCTGACAAAGCACTCCAGGTGTGGTGTCACCAGGGCTGACTACAGGGGAACAATCACCTCCTGCAATGGGCTGGCAATAGTTTGCCTAATGCAGCCCAGGACAGCATTAGCCTTTGTGGCAAGGGCACATCTGTCTTCTATTCAATAATACTTCTAGCTGAGATTCAGACTGTCCTGGTTTCAGTTAGGACAGGGTTAATTTTCCTCCTAGTAGCTGGTAGAGTGCTATGTTTTGGATTAGGATAAGAAGAGTGCTGATAACATGCTGATGTTTTAATTGTTGCAGAGCAGTGCTTACAGCAAGCCAAGGACTTTTCAGCTCCTTGCTCTGTCCTGCCAGTGGGCAGGCTGGGGGTGCAGCAAGAGCTGGGAGGGGACAGACCCAGGACAGCTGACCCAAACTGGCCAAAGGAGTATTCCATACCATCTGACGTCATGCTAAACAATATACAGGGGTGGCTAGCGGGGGTGGGGGGGCTGGCTGCTCGGGGATAGACTGGGCATCGGTCAGCGGGTGGTGAGCAATTGCATTGTGCATCACTTGTTTCATACACACTATTCTTCTTATTATTGTTTCCTATCTTAATAAACTGTCTTTATCTCAACTCTTGGGCTTTACTTTTCTGTTTCTCTCCCCCATCCCAGAGAGGGAGGGGGGAGGGTGAGCAAACAGCTGAACTGAATTAAAATTCATTTTTTTTTTTTTTTTTTTTCTAAGTTGATAGTATTAGATTACTACAGAGACTTCATTACAGCCACAGGCAGGACAGCAGATGAGGTACACAATTTTCTCCCTGTGATGCCAGTCCTCACTAAACATTTATTGGAATGATTGTCTATAAAAGTACAATAAATGTTTCCATCTTGAATCTCATTCTCCTATAAGATTAACACTTCAAAAAAATGGATATGAATGAGCTGTTCCTATTAGCACTATTAGTAGGAACATTTACAGCTGTTCTGTGTTTAACACATTTAATTGCAATATTCATTGCACAATGAAGTTCACAGCATGTTAACAACAAGTAATCTGTAATGATTAGAATAATATTTTTTTCCCACTACTCTGCGATTTGAAATGTTTCTAAATAGTAACATGCTGTACCGAATTTGTCTGAGAAACAACTAAGAGGAATATTCAACATATTTTCTGTATTCTTATAGTTCTCCCTCAGCATCTACACTTTGGCATACCTGACGACCGATTACTCAGGTAGATGGTACTTTCAATTAAATCAAAAAGAACATCCTTATAAAGATAGAATATGGCTCATACAGAACATATCAAGTAGTGTAAATTTATCTAATTCTACACAAGACAAAATATGGTTTATACACCTATGAATTTAGATTTATTTCAGTAAAAAGAAGACTGAAGAAGTAGTAGGAAAAGATGAACAGAAGGGAACAAAGCCAAAACTTGACATTACATTTGATTTTTATGCCTATTTCAGTTTGTGGAATTTCTGACCTTTTTCCTTCCCTTGGTTACTCATACCTAATCAATTATGCCACTGACGTGTTCTGAGCAAAAAAGAGTTGATGTTTTTTGGAGAGGCATTTTTAGCCAATTAAATTAATTGATTTGGTTCACAGTGCGCTCCAGGAACAGCTGTGCTGGCAGGACTGAAGGTGTAAAGCAAGAATCAGTGGAAGTGTTAACAGGCAGCATAGAAGACAAGGTCAATGAGAGAGTTTTAACCTCAGCATTACCACTGAAAGAAACAGATACACCATAGGAGCACAAGAGGATACAGTGGAAAACGGAAGAAAACATTTTAAATCCATATAAAGAGTACAGAATGAGGGAAACTTACGTTACGCTAACACGTGACAAAACATTAAAACATTCCACGAGTGCCCACTTTGTGCTTGACTCAATAGATGGGAAGACTCCAGAGAACATTATCCTACAGAGTAGGTCCCACTCCAGAAGAAAGAAACCATTCAATTTGCATTCACTGCAAAAAACTTACTATTTGAGGCAGTGTATGCCCATTTTGCTCTGAAAGTAGAGCCACTAGGTCAGAACATGTAAACGCACGTCTGCTTCTGTTAAAAGGTAGGGTGGTAAACTACCTTCTGAAATCGTTGAAATTTGTCAGGAGAATACTATGTGCAATGCAAGTGTAGTAGGGTCTGAACAAATGGCCCAAATGTCAGCGATATGTAAAAACTGGCATTGTGTGCAGATGCTAGTGCTAATACTGCTAGTGCTAATACTTGCTAATACTTGGCAAGGTGTCATTGTTATTACTATCAGTCTGTTTTCCAACTCTAGCCCTAGCCAATTCAGGTAGGTATCTCCAGAGATTCCTGCCATTTTACCTGTGAAATTGTTATGCATTTCTTAGGAGTTCAACATAAAACTGCAGTCTCCTGAGAGCAATGTTATTTCTTAACTACATTTCAAAACAGTCAAATTTCCAAATGAAGAGAACAAACAATATTCCCTTTCTGTGAACACCAACAGTTAAGTCACGACATCTTTACTAACTTCAGCTGAGTAAATAAGAAATACTGTCAAATGATGTATGGTTTGGATGATAGCTTGATTATGGATCTTCCAGCATATGGAATCATTTTGAATCACAAGAATAGTTTTTGCTACCCATCAGAAACATTCAACTTATTGGGCAACTCTAAAATAAAGATTTGCCAATCTGCTGTCTTTACCCGCAGAACAGCTAAAACACATGCTCAATAATAATTTTGATCCAGAATGGATCAATTTCAAAAGTACTATCGAAGTACCATGCAGAGCAATCTCTCTTTCAGTTTACATTGTCACATAACCCACATAATATCCCAGGTCAGTTTTCCGTACTTTCAAATACTCAGCAGGATAAATAAGACTACCTTAAAAGATGATGAATACAGTTAAGGTCTGACTTGTACTTACTGAGCTTCTTCTGTGACTTAAGTTGGTGAAAGACATCAATACTGTGTTCTGAATTTACCATGAGCTTTTAATTTACCAATTTCTTCTTAATGTGAATTTGGTGACCTCATATTCAATATGAATTAGATTTCCTGTCCTTTCAGAAGATTTCTTAATTGGTAGTAATTATAATATCAATACACAAAAATCTTACAAGGACATAAACATGACATAAACATGGATCAAATTTTACCTCTACAGATCACACTGTCAGAATTAAATAATATACATATATATCATATGATACATATATCAATCTCTTATTTTATAGCCTCTACCAACGTGGGGCTGGTCCAGTCTGAAAGAACAAAATATAAACATTTTAACACCCAATGGGTGTGTTTTACCATGGCAGAAGTGTTAATATTTTGGTTACTGCTAATGTGCTGAAATAACCCTCATACATAACATGGTACTCAAAACAATCTAACAGTATTTTCATGAAATTACATTGATGCAAATGGTTGGAGAAACAATCAGAAAATAATAAAAAAAAAGATTTCAGTTACGAGTCTATAATTTTATCATGTATTCCAGATGACACCATAAAGCAAAAGAGAACAGATGACTCGTTTGCTAGACTCCCAAAATCTTATATGAAATTACTACTTCATCACTTAAATATCTGTTTCTAATTTATATGAAATATAAGACTGGGTCCCTAATTTATTTTCATTTTTGCCTTCCATTTCCTTCCATGCTTTAAGATCCCCCCTCGCATTTTATTCTTATAATTATTTATTCTTATAGTTAATTACTTTTTCAGTTTGTCCATTCCCTTTCTGTCTGTGTTTTCTCCTCCCATAAAATGCATGCAGAAGAACGCTCTTTCCCTAACAGTCTGTTCATATTTAGCATGAAAGAGCACCTGAAGTATTGAGGATGGAAGATCAACCATGCAAGAGTTGTTTCCTTATTGAACAGGGGTTCCAAAAACTTATTAAATAATGAAGACATTTAATATATAATAATTCAATGTCACATATCTGCCAGGTGAAGATGGCAATAAAAACTTTATTATTATTATTTCAAAACAATCTCCAAAAGATGCAAACAACATCACAGGCTAAACAATTTCTGTGGGCAATAACCTCGAGCTCTTTCAAGCACTTTGAGAGATACAGAAGAGAGATTTATGAGATATCTCATTTCTACTGCACTTGACCATCTTCATTTCTTCAGAAGGGAACAGGCTAGATCCTTTAATAGTCTAATGCAGGTGGAGATTTTCCCCATTTTTCCTGTAAATTGGTAAGATTAAATGAGCCTCAGCTTACATAGGATGTGTTCTCTCTGCCATGAAAAGACAACCACTCAATATAGCTTGATGAAGAGAAGACTGATTTTTTTTTTAGTATTGAGAAGATACTGAAGGAGTATCTAATGCCTATTCCATTTGATCTTGTAAGATGCTTACAAGCACTACTGAAAGAGGGGAGAAAACCTCTGGAAATATACTGAACCAGCTCTGTGAATAGCCAGTGTGCAGCTGCCTGTCACACCAAGAAGCTAAGGTCAGCAAAATGGAAAACTGACAAACATGAAACACTGATTAGCTGGAGTCTGCGGACTCAGATGTCATTAGTCAGTATGGTTCAAGCAAACAGGATATTCAAGGGAGACTAGGCACAGCAAAATGTCAGACAAATTCCTTAATGATGGAAGAAGAGAAAGACTGGGAATAAAAGAAAATTTGCAAATGCTGGTGTGGAAGACAGCTAACAGCTATAAGAAGAACAAAATGCAGATGTCCTCAAGCAGTCTGTTCTAGCCCTACAAGTGACTCATACTGGAATTTGTAAGTAATTTGGGAGAAGGAACAAGGGGAGGGGGGAAACCTACTTAACAAACAGCAGGGAAGATTAGCATGATCCAATCAGTGCAGCTATGTGAAGGAAGAATGCATGGAAATAAGACAAATACTAAAATAGAAGGGACAGAACTGAGAATCAAGAAGCAACAGATTTTGCAGTAAACAAGGAACTGGGAGAGAAGCCAAACATTCACCATTAAAACTGGCTAGAGTAAGCTAATTCTCTGTGTATTCTGGGGAACCAGCTAGTGTATCAGCAGAAAACACCTTTGCATACCCTAGGAACTGGCTGTGACTGTCAAAAACCAAAAAGCAATTCTTACAGAGCACAATCCAGGAAATTTGTGGAACTTCCAAAGTCAGCAAAAATCAGCAGCAACACAACAGAAGTACAAAATAAATAAATAAAGAGGAGACTATTTCTTCAACAATTTGCCTTTATCACCCTATTGCATTTGCCTTATCAACAAACAAAAGCCTCCCCAGTTTCCTTTAGATAAAGTCTGTCGTATTAATAAACAATTTATGTTTATTCAGAGATAATTTATCTTGTTTGACAGTAATTAAAAATCAGTCATGAGCATTCTCACCAGCATCTCAACAGGAGTGATAAACTTTGTAGGTGTGGCAGAAACAAGATGATGGTAATATTGTGGGAGCAGAAAAGAACCTCTAACTTCAACAATTTCCTATGCCTTCATCAGTGAATCAACCTTTTGATCAGAAATGTTCAGGATAGATCCTCTCTTACTTGTAATGATAAACAATGTATAAAGTCAGTTTGCAAAAAATCAATTCTGCATACTGAAATTATTTCTCTATATTTCCAATATTGACTACAGTCTACAAAGAATTTCTACATTTTGTATTTAGGATTAAGAGAATTGCTGCTGATTTATATTGAAGTCATAATAAAGCCCCTAACATTTAAGAAAATTCATACTGCATTGATGCATTTTTCATGAACAACACAGTTTGTCCGTGGATACATCCTATTTATTGTCCTATTCTACAGAAACTTCTGGTGATGCACATTTTGAACACCTCCTGCTTCAGGATACTTAATGGTTGGTCTTAGATTGTGAACTCAGAATGCTAAAGACATTCCACAGCAAGCTCCAGGTCCATGGAAAGCCAATTTCTTGCTAATTATAGCATATTACTGACACCGCTATCCCCTTATAAAAAATGATCTCAACACACCTGGAACACTATGCATACTTTCCACTCCTCGCTTCTCTGTCAAGCTCTCTCCCATCTGCAAAAGCAACAGGAAAAGTGGCATTTTCAGGGTTCCAAAGCTCACCAATACTTGCAACAACATAATAAACACACTGGAAATAATAAATTCTTATAATTATTTTATTGACTCAACTTCCTTAGTCATACCCTATATTTTAGGGATTCTGATCAGAATCCTCTTAGAAACTAAATATCCTGCTCTTTGTCCCTCTCCTTCAAACTGTGACTTCTCTTTCAGAGCAATCTTTTTCTTCAACATAGATTCATTACAGGCATTTTACAGGCAATGTCAATGGCAGATACATGATTCTTAGGCAAAAGATCCACACAAACTGGAGTTTTCTGCTGGAACAAGCAGTCGGCAATTATGTTATGTTGTTGGTAAATAAACCTCCATGTCTTACTAAGTCTACGTATACTTAGTGAAACACAGAGACTCCAGTGTACATCTGTCCGGGTTAACTGTATAGGATGTTTGACAAATGTCATGCATCCAGCACATATTTTCCTATGTAGTTAAGAGACCACTTTCTTGGGCACCTGAAATAGCATTTGGGAGCTACTTAAATACAAATATTTGTCTTCTTCAGGCATAATAAATATTCAGAATTTAATGGTTTAATGAGAGAAATCTTATTATAGAATATTTGGTGAGCCTATAATTTGCTGGTAGATTGTGACAGGCATTTCGAAATCACCCATGGTCTGAGTTCCATGCAACATCACTTAAAGTAGTACTGTTTCTGAAAACAGTTTTCTTCTGCTTCATTTCTAAACTGGCTACTGAAATTGCTTTCTTTTTTCAACCTCTCATCTCTTCAGCTAACCCATAATCAGGCTTAAAAGCCATTCTGGTCTTCATTTACTTCTAGCATTCAGATTCAAGAAGACTAATTTTTACTGTAGACATAATCAGTATTTTGTCAAGCAGGATGACATGCAACTAGAGAATCAGCATCCTCACTATCTAACCACATAAACTACTGGAGGCTATCACAAACCATACCATACTGCCAGCTTAAGACACATCTCTTCAATCTTGACTTTTCTAGCATGATTCAATAACAAAAATAAAATATTTAATAACAAATTCTAAGACATTTCACTATTCTTCCTGCAGAAAGAGTAAAATGAAAAGCTCTAGCCCAATAACACATTACTGGAAGGGCCACAGGTACCTGTGAAAAACACAGTCAAAATTTTAAAATATGCTCTATAGCATTCTACATATATGAAAGTTCTTAATAAGCTAATTTAATTTCCTGAACTAAAGATGGTAACTAACATAGACAAACTGGAACATGTAGAAGCATTACTCTAATTTCATCACTTTACTGGTGCTCTGAACATTGCTGTCCTTTGTACAACAGCTAACTACTAATAATATACACTATTTTTATACTGCAGTAAACTCAAATTGCCTGACCAAATAATTAAAATATTGCTACAGTTTTGGAATAAGAGGTAATAAGCTTATTTTAAAAATGTTCTTAAAAATTAGTCAGGATGGATCATTTAAAAAAAGTAGTATTATATAAATACAGAAAGAGTTGGCAAGAAAAATCTCACTAAAATAATCAAAGATAGAATATTTTCTTTAAGCCTTTATATTATTTGGTTGGACTTTTTTCGATGCATGTCATAAATACATCATTTGAGACAGGATTTGTCTGGTGAACAAGAACCTATTGTGCAATCTTACACAACTCTAAGAGTCCAAATGAGTAATCAATGCAATATTCACTGATTCTGAAATCCTGTCTTTTTTTTTCCCTTTTTTTTTTTTTTTTTTTAATTTATAACTCATGAGAGATCATGAAAAATGGAACCTATGAAGTCAGGCAAACAGTTAAGAGAGTTTGAAGAAATACAAATCAAGCATCGGAAATATGTATCTCAGGGACTTATGGAAATTAGCTTACATATATAGTTGCTTTTTATGAAGTACAGTGGAGTATGCCTATGTAAGGAAGTAGCAACCAGCATATACTTCATTAATTTAGAGGGGTAGTTTAGAAAGTATAACTGAATAAAAAAAAAAAAGAGGTAAAAAGTAAACACTTCATTTGTTTCAGCTCTGCCTCAAAGAATAGCTGTCTTTCTAATGAAATGCAAAATAGAAAATAGCAACATAAAAATTAACAACAGAACAAAGACCAATATGCAAGCATGAATTCATTTACATTAGTACTGATAAATGTTTTGTAAAATTAATTTACAGTGGTTAGTTACAACATCAAATAAGGATATGATTCACCTGATGGGATGCTGCAATTTTGGGTCTGTTTTTACTGAATATTTTCAATAAAAACTTCACAGAATCATTTATTTACTTCACACAATCATTTATTTACAGAAATGCCAGTCAAGACAAAGAAATTGCATTTACAGAACTTTACAAATCCTGGTATTATGAATGCTAAAATAATCATAAAACAATTATTTATTTCAAAATGCAAGGTGGATTTTAGAAATAAAAAGACACATTAAGTCAGTTCCTAATGGGAAAAAAAATAGAAATCACCAGTGGAATTAGAAGCAAAGCTGGTGGTGAACACCAAAATGTAAGAGACAAGAGGGTCTGGCACAGTCAAGAATGGCAAGTACTTTCAGAATTCAGTCAAAATCATCATATCTTAGATCAATAATTAAGAATAACACTATTTCTACACCTTTGAGAACACGGAATTTCATTATTGCATTTCTGATACCTCTTAAAAAAAAAAAAAGAAATCTGAAGAAAAACAACTGGATTGACAAAGGAAGAGGACAAGGACAAGATGTGAATTACCTTTGGCTTCTAAATTGAGTATTAAGAGTCAATGAACACACTTCTGCACACAGATTCTAAGTAGTGGAAGAACCATGATTTATTATACTCTGCTTTTAAAATCGCTACATAAGCTTCACTTTACATACTGAAAACTGCTGCTGAAGTAGTGAAGCATTGCAGAGCTACTCTTTAGGATGTCTGTCTGATATGCACTTCTTCCTCAAACTTTCTTACCTTGCACAAAATGTGCTTTGGATTCTGAGAAGTATAAACTTCTTCCCATCTCAAGCCTCCACCTCTGTAACCCAGGTAGAAAATCTTCAGTCTACTCTTCCACATTCACACACCAAGCACATTGAGGTGGAAGGGACCTTAAAGATCATCTAATTCCAACACCTCTGTTCTGGGCAGGGATGCCTCTCACTAGATCAGGTTGCCCAAAGCCCCATCCAGCCTGGCCTTGAGCACTTCGAGGGATGGGGCATTCACAGCTCCTCTGTGCAACCTGTGCCAGTGCCTCACCACTCTCTGAGTGAAGAATTTCTTCCTAATATCTAATCTAAACCTACCCTCTTTCAGTTTAAAGCTGTTACCCCTTGTCATATCACTACAATCCCTTGTAAAGAGTCCCTTCATAGCTTTCCTGTAGGACCCCTTTAGGTACTAGAAAGTTACCATAAGGTCTCCCTGGAGTCTTTTTGTCTCCAGGCTGAACAAACTCTACTTCTTCAGCCTTTCTTCACAAGAGAGGTGCCCGATGGCCCTCCTTTGGACATGCTCCAAGAGGTCCATGTCTTTCTTATGTTGGGGACCTGAGCCATTCTGGGATGATACTTATTGACAATAAGTACAGTAAGTACAAATTACGTATCAACAAGAAGTACTGCAAATGCACATATAACCAAGAAATGTCAGATCTGCACACTGTTTTTTCCCTGAGACTACAATCTACATTATCAGAAATGTATTACTGTGCTTTTCATGTGTGAACATAGAAAATGTGCAAGACATTTGGAAAAGTAATGCCCATTTCTTTAGGACTCTATGACTGGATAAGAATTTTTCTTTATTTACTTGAAACACTACAAGAAATAAGGAATCAACCCTTATTGGAATTATAACATGTAAAAGGCAAGCAAGCTGTTTATAATATCCAGAGACATCCACAATTTATTTATTTATTTAACTCCAGTGATGGGCTTACTGCTTTTAGAACAATATTCCTGGCCTTTACAGTCTGTAAATAATTCAGCCCAAAATTTTAGTGATGTTATTCCTGCTAAATTAAATAAAATCTACACCTACTATATTATGCCAGTCCCGTTTTCATATATCTAGACTGACAACAAACATTTATAGTGCATAAATCAATGAGGCAGACAAGAAAAAAAAAAAAAGAAAAAAAAGAGGAAGAGTTATCATGATCATTCATTATTCCTTTTTTTTTTTTTTTTTTTTTTCTCAGAAAGTTTAGATTGATCTTCTTGTTTATGTAAGAAGCCTCTCACTTTATCATGCAGGCTCTTAAATTTCAGACAGACAAAAAAACAAAAACAAACAAACAACAACAAAACAAACAAACAAAAAAACTGCTATCTTTTCCCTGAGCCCTCTGTACAGAAATATATTTCATACAGTGTATACATTTTTTATTTCTTTCTGGTCTCTTCATTGTCTTTATTGTTATATAGTATAGGAGAATCTCAAGCAGTACAATTTAAGTTTACATCCATTCAATGATGGGTAGTATCTTTGCTGGTCTGGAGCCAATCTGACTTCATAGGAAAAAAGTTTTAAAAATATGTATCCTTAAAGTGAACATTTATTGCTCTCTTTAGTTCTAATTAGATTCAGTTACCAATTATCTATGGCCAAGACAAAAAAAAAATAAAAAAAAAATAAAAGAGAAATACTGTTAACATATTGGAAAATACCACTGAAATACTCTGTTCTCTGAAACACTGACAACACTGTTTAGCAATTAACTTTTACCTCTATGTTACGTCTAACGGATTCCACCTATAGAAAAAGAGTCATTCTTGCCTTAATAGTCAAGCTTCTATGACAGCATTTCATGAGAGCCATGGGAATCTGTAATCTTGAAATCCATGCCAGGCTTTCAAGGCAATCTGGCACGTATACATCTGAAAGTAGGATGTCTGGCCAGAAGGAATGAATTTAATATTGCAATTTACATGTCTAGGTCACACATATCAGCATGCTCTCACTACTTGACTCCTAGGAAACCAAGTTCTGTGTAAAGATGAAGCGTAACATATTCTTATCTCACAACCTCCCTTCTTTGAAAAAGGTATTTTCTTTTGTAGTGCTTTCATGATGAGGCAGATTCTTCAATGAGTTTGATTATCTGCAAATATATGGTGTTATATATGTTGGCACGGACTTCATGCTGCAACTTCATTCACTGTACTATTTGTTCATCTGAATCATATCATATTATTCTTTCAAAACAGGTGACAGAGCCTTGCAATGGAAAATAACTGAAAGGTACTAAAAGCATATGCTGCTTATAATGATTTGGAATAAATAATTGCATTTCCCCATGCAGCAGAAATGACAGTTAGGGGACTGAAATTAAATGGCCAAACATAGCTGTGGATGCATGGTTTGCCACTCAAAATGAGGAAGGGAGGAGCGAGGGAGGGAGGAGCGAGGGAGGGAGGAGCGAGGGAG
>CM021768.1:50353274-50499466 GCA_011076525.1 Nettapus auritus | reverse complement strand
AGGGAGGAGCGAGGGAGGGAGGAGCGAGGGAGGGAGGAGCGAGGGAGGGGGAAAAAACATGCATCCATGCAGAAAAGAAAGAAGCCGTATGACTTGCTTAATCTGCACAACTCTGCCTGTAACATTACACACACAGAAAACCTCCACTGTCTATTTTCGACACTTCACAAGTCGAAAAAGGAAAATACACCTTAACTGTATTTCAATTATTGTGCTATAAAATGAGTCACATATGCAATAAAAGTAACAACACTAATAAAAAAGAAAGTGAAAGGAGTAAAATATTCCTAAGAAGCTTATTATTTCTGAAGTTAATGAGCTTAAAACCTATGGATTTCTATCTTCTCCACATAAATTCTGAATTCAGAGATGTATCTCAAAAACATGACTGTAATGATATTGTTATGGATGTGTCACCATTCTATATTATTTAAAAAAACACTTTGTAAGCATTTCTTCTGAGCTTGTAACTAATGTGCAGCAGCTGTTTGAAAATCAGGTATCAATATTTTCGTGCAGTAACTATTTTATCATAACACCTTAGAATATTATCATAGTATTGCAATAGATTTTTTTTTTTCTTTTAATAAATATGATCTATCTATCTATATTAAAAAAAAAAAATGTTATCGGAATGTATAGCTTACATTTACCTGGTAGGAAAATGGCAAGTCTCTACAAGTCTCTATCCACGTTTGATATAAAGACTCCCAGGGTAAGAGCAAACATTTTCTAACTGTCTCTGGATCAGAAAGACGTAAGTTAGGCAAGGACTAGATCGATCTCAATACATATTACTGGCAGGAGGAAAGGAGGTTCCTTAAACTTCTAAACACCACATGCCCACTCCATCCCTTCTTACTCACATTGCTGTTCTGATTGCTTTTGTCATTTAGACTGAAAAATCCTACTTATTGCCAGAAACAAACAACCAACCAAAACAATGAAAACAAGCAAGAAGAATAGAAGAGAACAATGTGCCCCAAATTAATTAGTTACTTGTCAGATTTGATTTACTATACATATAACCCTAATAAGCTCTGCCAACCAAATATAAAGTTCAAAATGGTCTGGAGGTGAAAATCTGTAGACTTATTTCAGAGACTTTAGCCATCTCTAGTTTTTCAAAAAATCTGATTTTGTAATAAAACTTCCAAATTAAGTGATGAGGACTCTCTAACATGCTTTTGTAAGTTTTCAGATATGCTATTTATCAATATGTATATATTTAATATAGTTATTTAACTACCTGAGCTTATATATGTATATAATTATAACTGTATTGTGTGTTATATATAATAATTTTAGAGATTTTATATATTATGTAAATAAATATATACACATAAGTTCAAGTAGTTAAATAAAAATATTTGACTCTTTTGTCATAATTCAATGTCACTTGTGCTTCCCAGAGAACACATTTACCCTCCAGTGAGGAAATAAAAACCACAATTTCTGATAAACCAACTTGAAGTGAAGAAATGGTGGAATTTTATTACTAGCTACTTTTGAAACTACCATCAGTAGGACACATAATAAAACAGGTTCCATTATTAATTAATCTTTTTTTTTTTTTTTTTTTTTTTTTTTTTTTTTTCTAAAATACACAGTATGTCAGAATTACCTTGAATATAAGTTGATCATTAAAAATATAGCACAACAATTAATCTTCACTTTCTATTACCTGCTCTTTCATATAGCAGATACAACAATAACCAGCTGGGGAAAAATGGATCGAAATCTGAATAATAGTGGATGAAGCTTTTAAAAAGCTCCTCATTAAACTGGGCTTTGTTCACACAGTATTCTTGTTTACATAGATACTGCTATCACCTTCCTGACATAGTGACAGAGTGCTTTACGATGCCTAAAATAAGTGAAGACAAGGTGGGAAAAAAGAGAAGAAACGTGACCCTAATCATTTAAGTGGTATTGCAATAGTAGCCTCCACTCTTTATTTTAAAGGAGGAATCTGAAGAGAGCTTTTAATTCCTCTGGTAAAACCATTCAAATAGCAGCACAATCTTCCCTACGTTTGATACAAGAGAGCGTCACATATTTTGGAAGTTTTCTTCCTTCTGCAACATCTGGAAATATCATATCAAAACAAATATTCTGCATTAAAATCCTATATATTAAGTTCTGATAGATGGCTTTCAAATGTTTGAAGGTAAAATATTAGGTTAAACACACAGACATCACTAGAAGAAATTTCTGGTAAATGCTGCATTTCGCCATGTCTGGAAGATAATGTTTCAGGAAGATAATTCCTGTCCCTATTTCCTTCTTGAAGGAAGATTCTAAAGTGGGATCTTTGGTTGTTTCCTAATTAAACTGCATTTTGAAGTCATTTTCTTCGGTAAGTGTGAGAACAGTCATCTAGTGTCTGAAGCCACAAAAGAATGCTGTTACCCTAAACCACACAGATTGCTGATGCCATGTTCATTTATTTTTAAATAATGGCTATGAAATCTAATACAGTTGGTTAGATTTTTATTTTTTTTTAATTTTATTATTATTTTTTTCCAAAGACTGATGTGTGTCACATACTGGCCTGATTAAGGGACTTCAGAATTTCAAGCAGTATTTTTTACTGCTGCATCCATTTTTCTGTCATAGGGTACTCAGTGCATTCCAAATGTTTCTTCTTCCTAAGTCTTCTGAAGTAAACTTAGAAAAGAGACTTGGAAGGTAATGCATTTCTTTCTAGACACGTTAGTATTTGCTTGCTTGAATTATTGTGTTGTGTTGCATTTGACAGCCAAATTACCTCTTGTCATTAGTTACGACAAACTTTTAATTTATGTTCCACTTTCATTCTGCTAATATTTCAGACAGATGTACAAGATTTTATGAAGATATACAGCAGGTGTTCTATAAAGGAAAATGAAATAAATTCTCCCACTTCATTTTTTGTACAACCTGCAACTTTATATAGAAAGATAAAAATGTATTAATAAGCATTGTAGATCGTTATGTCCTTTACCTATTTTCTCCTTAGTATGATCACAATTTAAAAAACAAAAACCTGCATATGGCTCTGGTTTTCCCCGTAATAGATCTCTATGGTCCTACAAAACTGTAATTTGTCAATGGGAGTGTTTAGCTAATGAGCATACACATCAGCATGCTAAAGTTTTAATCAGGGATATAATACTACTCTTTGCAAAAGCAAAAGCTTGTCCTGGACAGAAGCACAGCACATGTGCAGGCTATGACCTGAAAGATTAGGCCTATATGAGATGTTTTTAAATGTCTGAAAGACTTAAGGAATAGCACTTATCCAAAGAGCTTCCAAAAGCTACAGAGAGATTAAAATACTCCTTATTAAACAAGCAATAAATAATTTTGCTATTATTAACTTCAGAATTATCATTGATGTTAAAAAGCTTTGAAACTTCAATGCAATATAGAATTAAAACGAATTAATCATTAAAAGGAAAAATATTTGCATTTTTTCTTCATTAAACAACTACATAAGAAAATATATTTTAAAATTTAAACATTGTTTTCCAATTTTTATAAAATGACAAAAGTTCCATGGCACTTTCTGTAAACAAATCAGTCTGTTCCTCATGCCTTCCTAAACAGACAACACTCATTGATGTATATGAATTAGAAAGACAACAGAAAAAAATGAAGTGGACATTAAATCCACTGTGAAGTGAAAAATTTTATACTGAAAAATTTTATACTGAACCATGAATACATGTGTCTGACATCCAGGCACAATCTATTAAGCATACATACATACGCATACAAACATTCACAAAAAGGAAACTTGTTCACAGCATTTTTGTACTTAAGGCAAAATATCTGCCAGTGAAGAATTACCTAGTGAAGAATCCTAGCAATACTAGTTATAGTCATAACTATACTTATGACCATGATATTATAAACAAAAAAAAAGCAATAACAACAAACAAACGAACACACACACATTCACATCCATTATCAACCAGGACTTAATAAGAGAGAAACAGTTAAAACTATTTTAAAACATATTAAAATATATGTGGAGCACTTTCATCCTGGTAAGTATGCTATGATTTGAGTGACTAAGACTGTTTTCTGATGATCAGCATGACTAGATTGTGTTTGAAGCTTTTCACAAATTATAGACATTACAGATAACTGTAATATCTTATAAACACTGAAAGGATTAGTAAAATAGAATCATCATTAAGCAGAGAATTATTGGCTTATCATAATAGTAGAAAGAAAATCTCTCCAGAACATTCACAACTGGTTAATGTTTGTACCTCCAATGAATAACAGGTATTTCATCCTAGCAGGCCTCAGATGGAATTGTTTTTGGATTAATACCACCTAACCAATGACCTGGAACATAACATAGTACTACATATAGTCCACTAATGCAGTTTGGTGGAAAAAATAAAAATCATAGGACACTCTTTTTGAAAATACTTTCAATTCAGTTTACTCTCTTACTTGCTTCTTATATTTTAGATATTTAAGAGTGCATCTCGCATCTCACTATTGCTAGTATTTTTTCTTTTATTATTCAACCTGTTATACATACGTACACACACTGACACTTATGTTTTATTGATATCCTCCAATATACTGAGGTAAGATTATGTCCTCAATTTTATCTAATATTTCTTAATTCCTTTCTGTGAAAACATCTAAGAGTATGATTGGCATTTTGATGAAAACAAGCAGTAAGTGCTCACAGAATCCTAACAAGCAAATAAATAGAGAAAATAGTAAATTTCAGGCATATTTCCACAACCTCACCACTCAAAAAAAGGTGTTTAACAGTCCAAGCAGACTGTTAGGTCAATAAATTAGATGTCAGTGAGTATCTGAGTAGCATTCACCCAAGAGTACCAATCAGAACTTATGGAACTGCCGGCAAAGCTCTGCAGCATCATTGCTAAAAGCTGAGGCAGCAAGGCTGTGGCAGGTTGTCAGTACAACCTCCACCTACAAAGGAGGCTCACTTCTTTCCTGAAAAGTTATTTGAGGAACTTCAGCCCATTGAGCATGACTTCTGTTTCTGGAAAGTCCTTCATAGTCTGTAACATAAAATGTCATTAGGTACATGGACAAACATAATCTGGAAAGAGACAGCACAACTTCTGCAGAGGGAAGTCCTAGCTAAGAGACCCATGGAATGTCTAGGAAGTAATCACAAACACAAGGGGAACCAGTGGGGAAAACTTACTTGGATTTTCAGAAAGGTACTAACAAATTTCCATAGCAGAGTCAGAAAAACTAAGCTGCCATTAGATGGAGGTTAGATTTTTGGTTAGGACTGGCACAAGTTTCATTCAGTGACTTCACCAGTGATCTGGATATGGCAGTATTCTGTGCGGTTGGTATCTGCAAACGATACTTAAGATCTTCTGGGTAGTGGGGAAACTCTTGAGGCTCTTCCAAACCAAGTGTGTGGGCAATATGGTAGCAGATGACCATCAGAGTTGATAAATATACGTAACGTAGCTAGGGAAAGCAATCTAAACTATGCCTACGCAACTGTGAACTCGCAACCAAGAGCTAAAATGAATTAAATGGATCTACGTATCCACAAAACAGGCGCCCCCCCCCCCCAAAAAAAAAAAAATGCTGAGAATTGTTTAGCAAGGATATTGAGGTGGAAGTGTCATTCTGACACTGTAGAAAGCCTTCATGAACGTTTTTCTACAATCTGCTTTTTACTGAAGATGTGGTATTAAAGTATAAACAACAGCTGTTTTGAAGTAAATCATAAGATAATTCCACATTAAGTTATTTAGGTTGATTCCACAAATGGAACAGTAAGTTCAAAAAAAACATATTCATCACAGCTGTAAAATAAATCTGTCAACTCTCCAAGAATAAACAAGACTGAATAATATACCTACTCCTTCCTTAAAGTAAGTTTCTGCTTATAATTTATCCTTTTCAGTTTTCATCTTTTGCCCACAAAGTACCAAGAGTCCAATATTTGGTAATGGATTTAACTAACATAAAAATTGCAAGAATTACAGTTAGATATGCTCAGAGAAAATAATATTGACATGATTTAACATGCCCAAAGAAATCATTTCCATTAGTAAAAAGAAAAAGTAAAAAATCATAACTGCTATCCAATTTTCTGAAATACCTAAAAAGCCACTTAAAAGAACAGAACTACTGTGATAATCAGGATGAGTGGCAATATTACGAGGATAGGATTAACAAAAGATAAATTCTGTACACATGGCATAAAACCTTCTAAAATAGTGGAAAAGTCATTGCCAGATGAAACAAGTGAAAAAGTGACTCATACTAACCACTTATATAAGAATCATTAATATCCATTAATTTTATATTGGAGCTACCTTGTTATTGTTAAGTTTTGCATAGACTTCTTGAGATAAATGTTAAAGATATTGTATTATTGATTATGAGGATAAAAATTTGAAAAGAAAAAAGGTATTTTACACACACACACCACATTAACGGTGAAATATTTTATGGGAAAACAGTTTCAGACTGGTATGCTGAAATGGAGCTCCATTTTCTCCCCAGACTAAAATTTGCTTAAATCACTTATTTAACCTCAAGATGACACTGACATTACATTTACTTATTCTTTCATATCACTTATGAAACAGAGGTAACAGTCCTATACTATTTAAAGAATATCACAGTATCTAAAGATACTGACTCTTCTGAAAACTGTCTTCAACATACTTATTTTACACGCTCAAATTCATTTTCTGTACTTTAACATAAACACGTGTAAAGAATAACAGCACAAATCAGCAGATTAGTGCAGTTTTAAACCTTATTATTGTTACTGTTATATCCCTTTGTTTTCCATTTTCTAAATAGGTCTTAATTTACATCAGAACCTTTCTTCTCATCCCGTGGATGCTAATTTACTTCAGTCCCTCCATCAGGCAAAAGCCATTGTTGCACAGTCTTTGGCAATCCAGGTCAACCAAAAACTGTCAATAAATTCTCCCCTATAAACAGTTTGATTTGATAGAGACTTTCTAATTTGCTGTCAGTAAAGGAGAATAAAGGAGAACTTGAACACTGATACCTCTCTCTCCACAGAGAAGATGGATGAAGAAGTATATTGTTTCCATGACCTTATCTTTCCTAGGCTTTGCCTTCTTGATTGTGCATTGATCCTACAATATCTGAATAGTTTCCATTTATGATACTATTGGAAAAGCACAAGGATTTATTATTAGCCTGTATCATTTATTTTTAAATACATACCACCACCATCCCTCCTGGCTTAAGCTTTTCTATATACTTTGTACTTCATTAGTTTTCCCCAACTACTTTCCCTCCAAATACCAGTTGAGTCATTATTCTCAAAAAAGACAAGGTATTCCTCTTCCCCCATCAATTTTGTCAACACTTGAAATTGAAACACAATTTTTTTCTTTTTGCCACAAGCCTGTATGGGACTCCCTCCTGGTTGCTACATGCCATTTCATGCTTTAATTTTATCACTACCTATCCATTGGTTAAGACTGGGATCTTAAATGAGTTCATTCCTAGAACGTTATTCTCAAACACTTGATGTTACGTGTGAATTACCCATTTCCTACTGCTCTCATGAAGAAGCCCTATAAATAACAGTTAAATTGACTTTAATGGAATTTAGTCCAATTTACCTATGTAATAAACCTCTTCCATTTGGCTTTTGACAATGCTTCCCATTACTGCAGGAGTTTCCTCAGTTTCATGAGTTAAGGCAGTGCCCAGTGTGTGTGAACTCCTCTGTCCTGCACTGTCTTGTCAGCCATACACTGTCAGACTTTGACCCTCCATCCAATATTAAGAACACTTCCAGACAACCAATATAATAAGCCTGTCTCCCTCTGTCTATCTCCTGGCCAAAACTTCCTTCTTGAACTGCTCTCCATCTTTTCTCATGTCCAGAGAATAGTTGGCCCTTTGATCCTCCACATCATTTTGTAACATCTCCTCCTTTTATGACAAGAGGGAATGGCCTCGAGTTGCATCAGAGGAGGTTTAGGTTGGAGATGAGGAGACATTTATTTTCAGAAAGAGTGGTTACGCACTGGAATGGGATCATGATCCCTGGGGGTGTTTAAGGACAGGTTGGATGTGGTGCTTAAGGACATTGTTTAGTGGGTGATAGTGGTGGTAGGAGGACAGTTAGTTGGACCAGATGAACTTGAAGGTCTTTTCCAACCTTAATGATTCTATGAAATCTTATGAAGCTTGCCATGTACAGAATAAAAACACGCACACCTTTCTACATGTAGGAATATTTCTCTGAAATGTTTAGAAAAGTCAAAAATAATCAAAAGAAATACTGCGAAATCATTACAATTTAGATTACTGGTATATTATTTTAATCCACTATAATATGTGCATATGTAAAGTTAGAATTTACTGAAACTATGCCGTAAGATATAATGTCATATTCTCCCAAAATGTTTAATTTATCTTTTTAACAGTTTAGTAAAGACTTCCCAGAACGAATAAGATTTCAGAACACCCTAGATTCCAGAAGTCACCTTTAGGACTGTTCCTATAAAGGGGATGTTTGTATTATTCATTTATTTCAACTGATAGGATCTCCAGAGCATTTTTCTTGCAGGCTTACTATTTTTCCAAATAGCTGAATACAAAATCCAAGATTTAGATAGAGTCCTACTGTAAGAAATGTCTATTTTTGCAATAACACATTACTATGAAGATACTCGTAGAGGAATAGCTATATACCTCCCTAGTTTAACACAACTTTTCATAACTGTCTGAGGAAAATGGCCTGTACAGCTATCTTTTTAAACTATCTCAGAACCGAATTGATGCATAGGCTTGCCATGCAACAGCAGATATTATATTCTGTATCTGCTTTCTTTTTATGTTAAATCACCTCCCCCTCCCCCCATTTTCTTGACTAGAATGTAGATATGCAACAAAGAAAGTACCTCTCTGTTACATCTCGTTTATTGTATTTTAGATATGCTTCTTTGTAGAAGAATAAGAAGTTTGAAATACTGATTTTTTTCTTAATTAAGAATAGTCACAATCCTTAAAAAAAAAAAAAAAGTCAAAAAAAGAAAACAAAAACCAAAAAACATGCTTGCAATTGCTTCTTAATTGTCAAGCTTTTCCTCAAGGCAAATTATGGCTGGAGCTCTTAAACCTTAAAAATCCAATCCTGAAATTATATATATATATATATATATATATATATATATATATTGCATGACATTTTATTATCTAATTGCTACTGCAATAAGAATAAAAGACAAATAATACAGGAGGAGGAAATCGAGAACTTACTTGTAAATCGGCAAAAAAAAAAAAAAAAAAAGAATATCTGCATGCTTTTCTACATGTTGTAAAAATTGTTTAGACATTTCAGGAGACAATACACAAAACACAAACTTGCCGCTTCTTCAGAACAGTGCAAACACTTTAAGGCATTTATAGCCATGAATCACAACCTTAGCTGACTAAATAAAGGACATGAGATTCAGCTATACCAGTGCTATTTTTTTTTTGAGAAATGACCAAGCAATTATATAAGCGGAAGCACTTATAAGTACAAATGTCCGTGATTATTTTTGCAATTAAAAGTTAACAGACTCACACTACATATACCTTTACTCAATTAAGTGAGTGATTACTTCATTACAATCTTAGAAATTGCAATGTTTTCTAGAAGATTGCAGCTTAGCAATTACAAAATTATTAAAGCATTTTAAAGCTCCTCAAATATGTGGTGAAGAACTCTTCACCACTTGAATATGAAACTAAATTTATAAAATTGCATGCTGGAAAATTTCAGAAATATAATAGCAACACAGCAGCGACAAGTAATTCAACCATATCCACAAAATCAAGCTCTACTCTGAAAAGGAATTTGAGAGAACTTTAAGTGAAATTCACCTGCAAGGCAAGGACATATTAAGGAATTCAGGTCTGATTAAGGTATTCAGGTCTGATCCTGTAGTCGTACTCCTTAGCATTATCTGCAGCCTTGAATTATTCTGGTAGAAATAATAGAGGATTGCCTGAGTTTTGAGTTCTAGATCTTACTGAAATACATTGCAGACTAGATGCAGAAATAAAAAGTACATATATATATATATATATATATATATATATATATATATATATATATAAAAGGAAAACCAGTACATTTTTATTTATATCTGGAGATGGCAAATGTGAGATTTTACCATACTCCCTACTAAACTGATAAAAATTAGGCATAGAAATTTGAAAGGGAGAAAAGGAATCCATTCTGTTATTTTTGGCAATCTTCTCACCTACTAACTACAACTACTAGCATTTATTCAGAAGTTCCACAATTGTTACCTTTTGCCATAAGGCTTTGAAAGGAACAGTTAACGCTACACAAGCAACACCCTTTTTGGAATGCTATTCACATTCATCTTTTTGGAAAAAAAAAAAAAAAGAAAAAAAAAGGAAAAAAAAAAAAAGAGACAGTCATTGCTTTTATTTTCTTTTATTTTACATATTGAAAAAAAATCCCTGAAGCTAAGCTGCCTATGCATAGCGAATGAAACACTAAAGTCATGATGATAAGATTATGTGTAATTGAAAGTCCTGTGGGAAATGTGTTTTTCAGCTGATTTCTATGCGTAAGTCTTTTTATGTCATTCAGAGATACTTTTAATTTGGGTTTTGGTCTTCAAGCTAACAAGCTTCTAAAAATGGCATATTTCTGTTGCTTTTCATAAAAAAAAGCATACATTTCTGCTTAGATGATAAATTCATAAATGCCAAATGAACAAAGGCAAGCAGAAACTTTTTTAAACTATCTGCAAGCACAGCTTTGATAGGCAGCAAAACAAGTATCCTTTAATCAGCTGGGGAAAAAAACATATTGCACATATAAAAAATGAGCTATCCCTTTGAACCTAGAAACTCTCTTCATTTTTCCTTGTACTATTAGCACTAATTAATAGCACTAACTATTCTAGTTTCTTATTTTAACTTCTCCATTATAAAAGAATTTGTAGAAGTGCTTTCCATCTTTCCAAAGTCTTTCTGAATTATAAAGAATGCCCCAAATTGCTCACTGTTTTGACTCCAAATTAGGATCTCCAACTATAAGTCAGGGAAGCAGAAGTGACGGAATTATACAAACATACATACCCAAATTTATTTTTAATGACTGAGAACTATTTTCTCATTTTAGTAGCGCAAATAATCATTATTATTTCACCCTTTACCAACTTACATTTCTTTACCCTAACAAGATATATCAATATGTAACTAGCAGAACACACTGCTGCTATACCAGCAATATTGTAGCAATGCCTCTGTTGCAAAAGCCTAAGGAGAGAAACACATGCTTCTGCAGCTGCATAACCTCAGAGCAAGAGCAATGTAGAATCTAGTAATATTTGCTGTGGATATGCCCTTATTAGTTGTTAATTCTGAATATAGCAGAATCAATATTACAATGAGCTTTTCTCCAAGCCTTGAGCATTTCATTTCTTGGAATTTACAAGAACAAATTATAATGACTATTGAAGATGAAATTGAAAATTTATCAGTATTTGGGTCAATGAAAAATATTCGTTTCTTCATGGACACAAGAGCTAACAACATGGCAAATTCTTTTTCCAGTCACTAGACTCAACTCACATGTTGAGAGCTAAACACAAGCAGGACTTTTGCTATTGGTTTGTGTTGATGCCTGCACATATAAATAATCTGGGACAGGTTTTAGAGCCCTGATAGGAAAAGCACAAAGAAAACCATAATTTATGTTTTTAGACATGTTGAAAGGTCAATAAAATACTAAGGAGTTAAAATCTCCCATAACACATTACAGTGTACTTTTTCAGCAAGTAGAATCTGTTTTCAGAAGATATTTTGAATGAGTGAATAGTCACATATATTTTTACATTAGTAAGAATCTCAGCAGAACCATTCAAAATTAACAGTGGACAACGATAATCTTCTCTATCTTCTGTTTGCTGTCTTCATAAACTTTCCTGTTCAGAACAATGTTTGATTTTTCTGATAGTCTGCTATAATAACTGATAGTCTGTTTCCTTATTGCTTGTTTCTACAAATAATGTTTAAAAACTTTTATTAGAAACAATTTTATATTATATATGCTCCAAGTAAAAACATATATCTAAATTTCTAAATTTCAAGCTACTTGGGTTGGAGAGCGTTTGGTGATGTTTGTGGTGCCAAGACCTCAGATTCAGATTTATACTAGCCATTCCCACTTAGCAGAGACTCAAAATAGTCATATTATATAATGGGAGGAAAATAAATAAATAAATAAATAAAGGGTAAGACCAAGGTTAGAGTGATCATTTGCAAGAATAGTTTCTGAATGTAACCCAACCATAAAATGAATAAGATCCCTTCAAAGCTTCCAGGGAGTGCAATTGAGACACCACAATCTTTCTTCTTTTTTAACTTTTGACTTAGGTAGAAAGCAAAGTTGGAATACTTTCAGATTATTTTGATAACAGTGAAAAGCATACTGCAAAGTTACTAATAACAGAAAGGTAGTAAATGTACTTAAACATAGAAGTAAATATATCAGACTGAAAAAAAAAATATAATGGTTAAATGTATAAAGCTCTAAGACAACAAAATTTATGTATGGAGGAGATAGGAGAAATAAAGGGCAGGGAAGCAAAACAAAACATTATTCTGAATAAGAAAGATTTATTTACATAGCAAATATAATATAGACAAGTTTATTGCTGTCCACACCGAGTGCCTTAAAATTCTGAGAAGAACATGCAAGCAAATACAAACAAATGCTCAAATGCTTGCATTTTTTTTTTTTTCTCAATTTAGACAGACTTTGGTGATTTGCATTGATTCATGTTTATTGAACGAATGAGTAGTGCTTATAAACAACTGAATTAAGAATGAGATCTGCTTTATGATTTTGTACTGAGCAGAATGTTTAACTGAAACAACAACAAAAGAAATTACTTGAGGAATATAAAAATTCCTAGAAGTTGTGAAATTTTGAACATTATCGCACCTCAACTTCACTGTTCAGAGCAAAGGACACAGATTACATCACACTTCACCAAGGGAGTTCATCTAGTGAGTCTACATGTATGGTCTCTTCTGTTGCATTTCGCTCAGTGTATGTTGGATACTGACTTCCATGAAATTTTATTGCAAATTCCTCTTATTTTGAGAAAGTCTTTGTTTGGGTGTTAGATTTGCTTATTTCCTGGAATCACTTTTTTATTATTAAAATGTTTTCCCCTTTTTCTTAACAGCTTGTTCTCCTAATAACACTTGAAATTTGATACCTAAAATTTCATATCCGTGCTAATTGAAGATAAACAGTTTTAGATAAATTAAGTATTAGCTAAACCTTACCACTGACCTCCACATATAATGATGTGTAACTCTTAAAGATTTAAAGAACTAATAATTTTGGAATCCTTTAGCTCTAACCCTAGGCAAAATAAATAAATAAATAAAATGACGAGACAAAACAGTAGCAGCTATTATTTTAGAATGTTATTTCATACCTAGCTTCATTTATTTACTTCAACTCAGTAGCCAGACTTCTTGGATGCCCAAGAAAAATAAAACTGCAGCTGGCTTGTAACTTGGTGCTTTCTATCACTGTTCATATAATGGCACTCTCAAAAAAATGCGAATGCAAAATATATCAAATGGTGATACTTTAAAGATACTCTGGGGAATGCTGCCATTCAGAAGAGATATTTCTAGATTTTGGCAGATCTCATGAACAGTGCCCATAGGCAAGAGTCAGTTCTGATCATATTCAGAGTTTCAGGTTTCCCACTTCTAGAAGTACGCATTTTTCTTTTCCAGATGTCATTTATAAGCCACCCACCCACATCCTCACCAAAAAAAAAAAAAGTAAAAAAGTTCTTACACAAAGTTAATACTACACAATGTTATGCAAAGTCTCATATTAGCCCTGTTTGCATAACATAGATACATCACTGAAATGTAAGCAGTAGTATTTCTGGCTATGGGTGGCTGGTAGATTCCCTTCATTTCTCAGGCATATATATATACCTATATACATATATATATATACACACACACTACACACGCACACACATATGTTGGGGAAGACACATACCCATGCATACGATTTTGTGTAACTTTTTATACTTAAAAAGTCAAGTGTTGTCTTCCACTCAGAACAGGAAAGCTCAATTAAACTAGACACTGATGGACAGCAGCGCTCTCTCACCTAACTCCCGTTTCTTTCCCAGTTAGGAAAGCAAGATCAATTTAGTCATCATTTAATGTACAATCTCCTAAATATATGTAATATATCATGTATCCCTATACCATAATACTATTTTGCAGAGCTTCCCCCCCCCCCCCGTTTTTTTTTTCCCTGCTCAGTGAATTTTAAAAACACATTTCCCATTGCCTACTGGCATTACTGAAGCTCAAATACATTTTTAGTGTGATGTGAAGAGATTACAAATTTGCCTGTTCTTGCAGTGCTCTTTACTCATCAAGCCAGTGCCAGAGTGCTAAGAACTCTGCCGGCAAGAGTGGCACCAGACTTCAGAATTCACATGAGGCAAAACAAGTGGAACCCCAGGAAGATAATTCATAGTACTGGAAAAGCAGGAGAGAGTCTAACAGAATTTGCTGCTTAGGAAGTGTCAGAGCTTAGATACCCAACTGGGCTCTATAGCAGGAAAAAAATAAAATAAAAATTAAAAAAAACATACAGCTATAAAAAGTTAATAAAACATTTAATAAAAATATAACAAACAAATCAGAAATAACAAGTAGTTGATTCCTGAATAATATAGTACAACTGAAGAGGTTCCCCTACAAGAAGAAAATTGGCAGTAGTATCTCAGTTCTCCTCTCCTGACCCACTGCACATTCCACATGGTCTCTTAAGACTGCTGATACTTTTGCTCAATCTCATTAATTGAAAAGATCTACAGAGAAGAGGTTACACAAATCCAGTTTCCTTTGTTCTAGACACAATCATGGAGATAGATTTGCAATTCTAAGCACAAAGAAATTACTAAATGATTCTTCCGCAGTGCTGCTCATTTGCATAATTAAAAGCTGGCAACTCTTCATTTAGTACTTATTTCCTTTACCTACTTGTAATATTATCGAGCTTTCTTTGTGAACATAATTAATAGGCAAATTTATAACTTATAAGTAAATAATACTAACCAACAGCTATCTAGCTGAAATTTGTTAATTACTACCGAAAATATTGTTGCTTAGTATTGCAGAGTTAGCTGTTCCCTGACCAGCACAGGAGAGCTTAGTTCTCATTGGAATTTAAAGGGTAAAGGGTTTATTTTTTTTTTCCTCTCACCCATTATTCTGGACTCGTGTTAACCAACAAGTAGTATAAGTACATGGTACACTAAGTACAATATTCAATAAGCAGGCAGCCACTTAAATAGCTGGACCTTTTCAGAATATTTCGAGGTGGTGGGGAGAGGGCACTACTGTGAACAAACAAATCCAAATCCTCCCACACACATCAAATGCACTCACATCTAACTCAGCAGTGGAATTCAGTCATTTAAATGAGTTCTCAGATTGACAGCCTATTTATCTAAACCTTTTTCTATTACAGTAGCAGAAGATAAGCACCTTGACACAGTAATTCAACTCTTAGTTGGGATGAGCTGCCCTCTAGAAGAGCCACTCACTGTCCAGCACCATGATATGAAAAGTCCAGAGAAACCAACCTTCTCTCAGAACAGGCACTCGGTGATAAACGCCTGACATTACAAAAATGAATCTGAACACTGGACTAAATTGAAACAGCAGAAAGGGCCATGATTAGCCCCAGTGTACCTCAGAATATATTTAGTAAATGAGCATTTCCTGGATACTGAAGGAACACACCAATATAATGTACACATTAACTGCCTATAAAGCTATTGTATATACAATATACTCTATACAGTTCATTTCTAGGAACCATATACAGAATATAGACATACATGAATAAATGTAGCTGTGACTTTGAATTCTTATTAAAAAAAAAAACAAAACTTGCCAGCTACTTTTCACTTCAATCATATCTGAGATCTTCACATTTCAGTCCTTTACAAACCTTTCATATTTGGATAAAATATCTTATATAAAGAAAAAGTTCCTTTCCCACATCTGTCCTACTTTCTTTCTTCCATCATAACGCAGACAGAGTCAATAACAGGAAAACCAGAAAGGTTCCTATATGTTCTTATAAGCTGGGGTACTTCCCTGAATTCCTTCTAGACCTATCCAAAGCTATTTACTTTCACAATGTGCTGGAAATCTCAAAAGAACAGACTCTGTCAGATTCTAAAGACAGTTTTTCTTAGATCCTTGCAGCTGTCATCTTTCCACTATGATTATTTTTCCTGTCATTTTAACTGTGTTTGTGTTCTGAATATTCTTCTTTATGTTCCATACAAACTTATCAAGTCCTGCTTTAAGCTTTCATTTTTATTATTTTGAACTCTATATCACTGATTGAAGTTGTGCTGCAGTTACTCCTCATTCAAACTTTCTTTTTTTCCAGAACACACCAGTCACACCAGTTTTGAATCACCTATAAATCAAGCCAGTTATAATTCAACATGAAACTGCATTGCATCTTGCAATGTAGAAATACCTGTTTTTATTACCTGATACATTAAAATGCAAATTCTATCTAGGTCTTCACATACAAATTTTTCCATGAATCTGCTAAGATTAGATGAATGTATTTTCAGATATTTACTGAGAAGTATTTCCCTCTCACCTTCCCCCCCCCCCCCCCCCCCCAGGCTCTGATGCAGCTAGGATAGAAGATGCTATAAAAGACTGTAGCAGGACCCACAGACTACATGGCTTACTCTCCACAGAAAACAGTACATCCTGGTTTTCATCAGCTTTCACTCAGTAACCCAGACATTAGGAATGCAGGAAACCTTAAAAAGTTTTTCATTGCCTATGACAGAGCTTGTGTTTAAATTTATGCTTCTTCAGAAAACATCTCCATCGCTGGTTTACAGGTACAGTAAGAGCATGTAAACAGCTATGGCTATTTACATGCTGTAGAGCGGTTGCATACCTGCATAAAAGGTATACTGACTGGTACTACACTGAACATGAATGCCAAAAGAAAGCAAACCAATGCAAGCTTGACTAAGAACATTACTGACATCCAGATTATGCAATCAGTTTTACCAGTTCCAGTGCCATAACATTACTATGGCCCATAACAACTATGGCACAATGACAACTAGTAAGTCTTGCCAAGTTCTTCTAGCAAATACATATTTGGTGGGAATTGACAGTCCTTAAGTATTTACTTTCCCAAACCAGATGAAAGCCCACAGAAACTCAGCAGTGCAATCTACCAACAAAAGTGTGTCAACTGTTGCAGTTTAAAGAAAAGAGGGGAAAAAAAAAAGAAAAAAAAAAAAAAAAGATGTAGCTTCCTACTAGAAATGCACCCTGAAGTGCATGAGCAGTTGAAGCTATTAAAACAGAGGCTTATCCAAAAGACTTTCTGTTGACTTCTGTAAGATTTTCATTACACATTTGAGAACAAGTTAAAACTCTCTGAGGTTTTCCTAATACAATGATATATACTTTGTTCCTAGACTTCGAGTAGTGAGAACAGAATTATATTACTGCGATTGAAGAAAGCGAGTATGAGCTGTAATTTGTTATTCTGCTGTTACAGAGTTTCCCTGCCTCATGTAAGTAGAACTGAAGAATCATATCTCAACATAAGAAAGCTAAATAGAAAACTGAATCAAAACCATATACCCTTCATTGTAAGCCACACACATACTATAACATCAAAGAAAAGAATGAGTCATAGGAGTCAGACTGAATGTTGTTCTACTACCTTTCAAAACCTTTCATATAAGCATTTCATGATTCTGCCCTCAGGTATGTGACTTCATCATTCACAACTGAATTTGGAATATTACATATTTTACAAACTTTTAAATTATTTTATAATTTATTCCAAAGGTGAACTGATCAAGGAAATATAATCTGCTACCTGCTTTCTAGTTGCAAGCAATCATGTTCTATCTTGCTTACTTAAGCACATATGAACAGAAAGTTGTTGTAGTCCAGAAAATTAATGTATTTATTAATGTTTATAAATACAGATAAAACTACTCACAGTCCATTTTGAAAAAAAAAAAAGACAACAACTAAAAACAGTAATGTAAGTTAAATATATTTATAAGAAAAACTGTAAAAAAACATAATTGTCTTGTCTGAAACTAGACTGAAAGCATAAGATTGTTAACTATGATATAGATGATAAAGTATTTAAAAAATAGTAGCATGACATACTTCTATTAAAATGGTAATAGGATGAAAATATGAATATCAGGAGTTAATGCAAAGGTGTTTAACAATTCACTATTGAACAAAATTTAAAAAATATCACGTGCACTGATACTATTAATGCTGCTGGGTACTAAACACTAACAATAAAACATTAATACAGATTGTGAAGGTGTAACACAGAGGTAATATGATGCGGTTGTGAAAGGTTTGGGAATTCCAAATGAAAAGGGAGCCTAAGCTCTGAAAATGGTGGGGTAAATGAGGTAAGATTGACATCAATGAGACAAATATGTAGAAAAGCAGCTAGCAGAGTAATCAAGAAATCATTAAAGTGTAATATAACATAACCACATAATTTGTTACAACAAAGAGCTGATATTTCATTCTGATGAACTTATCCTATATAAATTGAATCAATATGAAATATATTTAGGCTCTCTTACAGCTACATATTAAGCAGCAGGTCCAAAGGAAACCCTACCCTCCCACAGAAAACAGAAATTTAGGTAGGTCAACCCTCCCACCCCGTGTTCAGGGCCCAGCAGTGCATACACTGGGGCTCTTGTCTGAGCTGCTTTCCTCACCTTCTCACTACAGAGAGCATAGCAGGTAAATCTGGGCTTTGATTTCCAATGTCAGTGGCAAAACTCTTAGCATTGCACCTTGCTGTGGGGCAATTGGGTAGATCTAGCTCTTGGTCACACATGACACTAAAAATAACCATACAAAACCAGTATATCCCATAGTAGCTGATCCACTAACTAAAACTAACTATCAGACTAAAACTAACAGAAAGTACAGGTTAGCACACGTTTGCCTTCTGGTTTTCATGTTCATCTGCTAACGAATGAGCAAACAGTAGCCTGAATTTATTCTGTGATGAGCAAAATTTCTTTCAGCTACATTTACAGATGGGCTATTCCAGCAACATCAGAAATAACAATAAGAATTTTAAAAAAGCAGGTGTTGTAATTTAACTGTGTACATTATCAGACTTACCAGTAAATAATTTCTATGAGTAATGCAGCAAGGACATGAATTATCGTATTTCTGTACAAGAATTATCCCCTTTATTTCCAATGCTTTGATGATAAAATTCTCTATTTAAAGTACTGTAAGAGTGCATGCATTAGCACTCGCATTGACTGGCTTTTTCTGTTTGCTGTATATAGCATTCCATCAAAAATGCCAAACTACTGAAGTGGCACTCAGCAGCATAATTTTATCTGTTTTTATTCTGCCCATGATCAGGCTGTGCTCCCTTATTAAATTGAAATTCTCTTAGAATACAGATAGGTGACATAGCAAAATCATATGTTATAAACTCTTTTGGATGTTAGGAAAAAAAAAAAAAAAAAAAAGAGGCAGATACTTTTGGACTAGACTAACCAAACATTGAAATATACAAAACTATTTGCTCAGACGCTTCCTTCCTTTAAGAGGAAAACATTGAAGAAAACTTATGTATGAATACAAGGAGACTAATGCATATCACAGCTGATGAAACTGAAAGGAAACCTTAAAATTCACCTAACTGTATTACAATAGAACATTTAATCATTAGTTACTGTGGCAAGAGTAAAGTATAATTAAGAATACGATTACTAGAGATTTACTTCCATGCAAATTATACAACTTGTATTAATCAAACCCATGAATGAGAGTGTTTGCATAATAAAAACATTTTTAAACTTAAATAATAACACAAGCTCCCTATGAAACATAGTCATAAAAATGCGAAGATACAAGAACCTAATTAAAGCAGAAAACTTTGCTATTTTTGACCACAAAGGCCCCTATTTTCTTATTCCTTTTGCACTCCAGTTCTTAGGCTGTCTAAGAATCTTGGAGTAATTTTTTTCTTCACTCAAGTGGCTTTTGTCAGTGGCCAACTTCAGAAGTAGAAGCAAAGAGTAAATCATGCTACTGGAGGTTTTTAAATTTTCACAACTGAGATGATGAGAAATGCTGAAGTAATAAGTAGCAACTTTCAGCTGCTTAAGTAATTTTAAAACTGATATACAGGATATAAACTAGGAACGTTCTTCAAACTTGAGCATACATGTTGCCACTATTTAAAGCTGATCATATGATTGTTATTGGGTACCAAATTGCTTGTTGTTAAATCCTGTGTTTTGTATATGAATAATATGACATTCAGAGTACAGCTGATATTTCAACAGGAAAGTCTGATGGAACACATTCACCAGGTAAATCAGAATTATAAGAATCAGTTCAGATATATATTCAGTGTATAATTCCTGGTCTTCACTCAACTATATAAGAATATGGTCCTTATTTTAGCAGAAAAAAGGGAGAATCAAAGCCTATAAACTCCACCCCCCCACCCCCCCCCACAATTTTGCGGCACCCATTTTTTTCTCAGGGAAAGCCGTTTTTTTTTTTTTTCCCTGATAATTAATTTCCTCACTAGAGCTCATCCGAGCAATTCCATCTAACTCCTGCTCTGACTAATTTCCCATACCACAGTTAAATTCTATCTCCAACATTTAAATTGAAGTCAGTAACTTGAACCATTAACATAAGCTTCAATACTTTGGGACCTTCATAGTGGTACACATCTGTTTCTGTAGGAAGAAATAAAGCTGTCATGTTCAAGGAACTGCTCACTGTTACAGTTTCTCAGAGTTCTAAAGATGCCCCGACTATAGAGCATAAAGATTTTTAAAAGACTCAATTACAGATTTCATTCTACACTGGCATGAACCTCACAATTAATAGCACTAATCTTGAGCACAGAAGAGCTTTCCCAGAAGACCAGCCTTCTTATGCAGTCGCCAGTACAGCAAAGAGCTTCAGATCGACCATAACACCATTTACAGTAATATATATATGCATATTTATAAATTGAAGTGTAAAATTCTGTGTGCACGGGAGTATTATATGTTAAACTTTCCATAATATTTTCAAAAGCATTCAAGCAGAAATCAAGTTTGCTTTGTTTCTGAGTTTGCAATAAATTCAATTTAAGACATCAATGCAACAGTTGAAAATTTTGAAGAAAACTAGTCCAACAACTCTCCACAACTTGATAAAGGATAGATGCATCTTTTCCCATTGATTGCTACCTCCAGCCAAAGTAGAACACCACCTATACTCAATATTTATTGCTTAACATATGAAAATATTCCTCATTTAAGGATTTACCATCCATGTCTTTGATCATGGCCTTTTATATGCTGCTTAATGTTGATAGCACCTCCTAGAGAAACAGACCATGTATGCATGCCACCCTGTGATATCTGTGTATATGACTTATGCAGATGCTACTGAAAGACAAAATTCTTCCACTGGCTTGAAACTGAAATAGATGCCATTTGCTCTATCAATAATGAATTGAATATTTTATTAAGCTGAGCTGTTGTTAATAACAGTGCATAGCATTTAGTCTTCCAGAACACATTTCTCAAGCAACACATTTTTTAAGCCTGCTACTTGGTTCTGATTTGCATTGGAGTCAAAATGAACCTGCTGCACAAAACCCACTAACATTTCTCATAGTTTTTCTGTGGTTTTCTTCCTGAATGTGTTGATCAGACAGTATGTTTTCTAATTCATGCTAACACCACACGAAAAGGAACTGTAAGTCACAGGACAGAGCAGATGTCAACTCTACATTTCCCCTGAAAAAGCCAGCCCATTTTTTCAGCAGAACAAGAAAATCACAGTAACAATCACCAATACACCTGAAACAGCCAGCAGCATCACAGAAGTTGTCTGGACAGATTACATGGATCTGAGGTGAGATCTCTGTTTACCCACATCTCTGCTCCTTCCTGCACCCCTGGCATCCCACTTCATATGGGAACCACGCCATTGCCAGTTTTCAGCTGCCACCTACCTCCCACCCTTCAGTTATCTACTCGAACTTCAGCAATGCAATGAATACGTGCAAGGAAAATATAAAACATTTCTTTAATAGTAAGCCCACCTGCCTGAACTTGAGAAGTAAATTGAGTTTATATCGCCTAAGACTACATCTACGCATTTACCTGGTTTACAGAGATCTCATCTTGATAGGGTAGGTCAGGATGGGTCTAACTTAAACCAGGAAACAGCTTTTAAAATAAACATTGCTCAACTTCTCTTGGCATCACTCAATCCAGAGAAGTAAACTACACTGAAAAATTTAAATCAAAGGCAGAAACACCATTTTGACACACAACATCACCACACTGTAGGACAATTCTCAGGCTACCAGTGACACCACATCAAAAACACAGACCCAAAATGTTACAAAGTGAAAAAAATAATTATATATAGCAAAAAACAAGCCTGAGTTGCATAAACAGCAACATTCCTAAGACTCTTTCCATGGCCCTAAGCAGACTGGTAGTGGTCCCTATGCTGACAGCATATGCAGGAAACTTTCTCTGTGCTAGTCCTTCCAGCTGTTTTCGTATGATCACAAACTGTAGCTTCTAACCATTATTCATAATTTACACAGAAGCCAAAATGATTTGATCAATTTAAAACATAATACATAATAAATGAAACTCCTAAACTGAGTCTGAGTAGCTGAAGATAACATTTCTGCAGGAAATGTATATATATATACATACACACACAGCAAGTACTACGACAAGAATTGCTTGGGACGGCTTATGCAAGGGTTCAGGAGACGTTCAGTGGAACAACCACCAACCATTTCCATACACATTCTCACTTGCAGAAGCAGAGCTACAGATCTGTATCTGTAGATGAACAAATTACATTCCCTTAAATGCTTTTTATCATCATAACCAACAAAACACAACTATCCTGTTTACTTGTTGAGTTTTTGTTTATGTATATCAAGACATTGGACATTATGAATTCAAGAGAAACAGAAAAACAAAAAATCATAATTCTTGTCTAAGGGGTTTTAATTGGTACTTTCAAAGCTGCAGACAGATGTGAATGGTATCAACTTTTATTTTAGACAAAAAAGGACAATATTTATTTTTTTTATTCCATTTTGTCTAGAATTAGAGACAGGGATTAAATGAAAGTCAATCTTTTCTTTAATTCAGCGTAGATGAGAAAGTACTTCCGCTTTTTGGACTCCGTAAATAAAATGTTTATGGAACTCTAAGAAAGCATAATTGATCTTTTCCTACTCTTACTTATATGTGCTATAAATTGAAAAGAAAATATTTGTAAGTATAAATACCTTACTGTTCCTGTAAGTTAGAGATTTTAATACAAGCTAGTGATAATGATACCTGGGCCTTCAGAAGAATTAATATTTTGAGACTGAAGTTTTACAGATGTTTCTCATTTAAAATACATTAACATAAAAAGAGGTTAGTTCTGAGACTAACTTACTGAGAATACTATTTCCAACTATCTGAAAGTACCACTTACGTCAGAAAACAGCGATTCACATCACAGCTGTCACAAACATTAGATTTCATTCATTTTCATTCATTAGATTCACATTCATTTTCTTTTGTGGATGGCCTAGATGTGGAAAATAATTATTGGATCTTAACCATTTCAGAACACTGATAATATTGCCAGTCTCAAATTTCAAAAAATAGCTAACAAAATCACAAAAATGAGACTTGTCTTAAAAATAAATGTCCTATAAACCTAACCTAGACTATGTGTTTTATGTTTTTCAGGTGTTAAAGATTTCTACAGCCATACAGTTCAAAGGTTGGTTGGTTGGTTTAAGATGAAATTGATATTTTCTGCAATTGTGTTATAAAAGAAAACAAAACAGTATCTTAAGGACTGACAAGTTGTAAGACAAAAAGGAAATTCAACATTTCCACTATAATTGTTTTCTTAGCTGTTCACTGTATTTTTTATTTCACCATTTACCTACTTACTAATTTTACCACACTGTATGAAAAATGAAGATTACAGTTTGATGCAAATCAAGCACAATCTCATTAATACTACAAGATTTGAGTTTGAGTACTGTGTAAATTACATGCAAGAACAGACCTACAATTTAAAGTAATTTTTCTTATTAAAATTCCAGTCCTATACATTGTTATAAACACTTCAACATACTGGGACCACCCTAAATTGCCGTGTAACATTAAACAAATCACAGACAACTCTCTGTACCAAAATGTTACTACTGCAAAATCTGTATCCAGCAACCTATGGAATCTGTGGGAAGCCGGCCAGAGATCTGCAGCCTTATGTCCTTGCAAAAGCCAGGATTTGCCTTCCCATGTCCTCTTATTAAATAAAGTGGTAAAAATCAATTTTTGGATTTTCACAAGGAAGTCCATTTCTATCATAAGGGAAATATCCTCCATGCACTTAGCTACATTTTTGCTCCAAAAGTTCACATAAAAATGAACAGATAAATAAAAAGAAAATATTTAATCTTATGCATTTAGCTTTTTCTGCTTCCTTGCTGATTTTTTAGATGGATCCTTCAGACAAATACAGTACAAGATTGATATAATGAGTGCATTGTTTCTTCAACATCTTTTCCAGACTGAGTTTGTACTTTTCTTTCTCTTCATCTCCAATTTGAGAACAGTAATGCTCTAAAAAGCCCGGACACCATGTTCAAATGAAGTGGATAATATTTTTCATTCAAAATTCTGAAATTCATTTCTAACTCTGTAAATACATACGATTCTTTATTTGCTATAAAAAATAGAAAAAGCAAAAGCACAGGGTTGGATATCTTATTCTTTATACTATTTTGCTCTTGCCTTTAACTGTTCAGTATATTTTTTAGTGTTTCTATTATAATTACAATTTCATTTGTAGAAATATCTTTTATTTAAAGAAAAATCTATTCCAGATTTTTAAAGATAAGCTATATGGTTAGAACAGGCTCATTTTGGCAGGAGTTACCAAAAGATTTGGTTATGATTTTTTTTTCTCAGTTTTTAAGACCCTTTTTGCAACAATCTAATTATAAAGTGATGGCTAAATAAAACACATCCTTTGTGTAAGAAAATCTATAAACTCCACTTATGAAGAAAAAAATCTACATCCAGAAAAATAAAAAGAACATATATTTCAGAGATATCAGATTTAAAAAGAAGAGAAGAAGAAAAAAAAAAAAGATTAATTGCTAGTGTTAATGTTTTACATTTAGCAACAGTAACAATTAGGTATCCTCAACTCCTGCTGGCTTCATTTAAGCTATAAAATCTATTTTTTTTTGGAATGGAGAGCCTATCAAAAGATGCCATATCAGCACTAATGAGTAAGAAGGTAATAAGGTACAGATATACTATCAGGCTTGAGGACACAAAATATTTTTCTACTCATTTTTCTTTTAGAAAGTGCTTTTATGCAATCATTCAGTTGCTATTAATAGCTTCAGCACCACTTATGCAAAGACTTGCACAGTCGGAGAGTCGGGTCCTTATTCTGACAGGCCTTTAGTAGTGGAGAAAACTTGTATGTGTGTGCGCGTGTGTTGCATTAGACCACTAAACTATTTCAATAAAACAGCAGTCAAAGCACACAAAAAAATTGGCATTCTTCAAATACGCCTACCATTTGAAAACCTCACCCTTTCTTTTACTGAGTTGAGTATTAACGTAAGTTAACTGCTTAAATACTCTTTAGAAACTTTAGATTGAAGCACTGAAGCTATTACTTTTATTAATATTAAGATGTCTTCCAGCAAATAGACTGTAGTTATAGACACCTAAATGCAAAGTATTTTTAAATGTCTGGTGTGTATCTATGCATTAAAATGTATGCAAATAAATAAAACTACTTGTGATCGCTTTTTCCAGGTATATTTGCAGTTAATTGGACTTAGAAAAGGACTTAAAAAAAAAAAAGTCCAAATTTTTTCAATTTTTCCATCAAGCAAATATTTACCACCTTAATAAAATACCAAAACACCTCCTCAAAAAAAGTTAAGATCCAAGTGTTATTCAAAGAATGAAACAAGCTTTCATCCAGATGAAAGATACCATTTTATAATGACCCTGTACCTGTTTCCATTAGAAAATGAAGCAGCAAAATTCGGTAAATATTATGACAACATAAAGCAATACAAACCATATATTTCTTTTATGCTGACTTTCCATGAATGCAATCTAAAAATAAATGAAATCATGGATATAGTGGCCTGCCAATCTGAACTTTACCAAGTAATTAAAAATTACTTCAGTTTTTTATTTCATACAAGGTTTCCATAAGCAATCTAGTATTTCATGTAACTTAAATAATAGAAAGAAAATTTAGAACATTTACTTTCAGAAACCAGCTTGCAATATACCTTCAAAAGTTATTCAAGAAAACACACTGTGTTGAGTGAAACAATTTGGAGAGATGTGAAAGGCAAGAAATATGGGTATGAAATCAATTACATGAAAAGCTGAATTCATATTTGCTAATAATTTTCATTTTATGAAGTTTAGAAAAAAAAATGTTTTTATGTCTTCATATTACTATTATGTCAAAGCAGTAGTAGGTGGCAAGGGAGAACATTCCCCCACCCCAAGATTATCATGGCCTCTCATTGTCTGTTTGGCATTTGTCATCTCTGTGAACGATGTTGGTCATAACTATAAAACTTACAGTTTATTCCATTCTCCCAGTGAATGACTAAAACCTTAACGTATATACTAAATGTTTCCACTAAGTACAGATCCAGAGTATTACACTGAATGATGCTCAAGGCACATCTCCCTGCCACGTCCCCATCACTTTTATGAAGTGATATATGTTGCTTGTAAGTAAAGACTTAAAATCTTTATGAATTTTTGTTTCAGTTTCCACCTTTGATATTCCAAAATACATGCACTCCAAAAAGTACATTTTAATTCCTATCTTCTACATCTAGCTTCTTCTTCCCTTCCTCAATTTCTATTCTATAATTTTTCTCCTCAAGCAGAAATACATTTATCAAACTCAGCATTTTTTAGCCACCTGAAGGGCACTCATAGTGGAACAAGACTTCAGCTCATTGTTCTGCCAAGCCAATACGGAAGTAGGCTGAAGAGGTGCTATATTTTACTTCACAGAAACTCATGACTAGTACTGACAAAGCAATTGTGCTGGACGGCTGAATGTAATCATTTCAGCATTACAAAAACTAGTGTTATATGCAAAAGGGTACTTTCTTGGAGTAGAGGAGGAAAAAAAAAAAAAAAAAAAAAGAACAAACTACAGACACATTCCCACAGAATTTCTTCCCCTATCCCCAACTTCATACCTGCTCTACTTCATTATTACTGTCTTTACCCACTTTGGCACCTTTTCTTCTCCATTGGGTCATCCTTATTTTTCCATCTAGCCATTAAGGCAATTACTAGACTTTCAAAGCAGGAAACAGCTTTCACTTCCACAAACCCCTCTGACTTACATATGTTCCCAACCATCTATTGCTTCTCTGTGCTCTTTAAAAGGCCAAATTATTGCTAGTCTAAACTTAGCGGCAGAAAACTTATGTCTGTTATTCTCTTGACTACAACTGACTGAAAGTATGCTTAAGGCAGAGTAAAACAAACTCTGAGGACAAAATCATATTCTGAAAACCTTGCAAACTGACAACAATAACAAAGACACAGTGTACAAGGACACAATGACACAATTACTTATTATTTCACATATCTGAGAATCATAAAATAAATGAACTCTTTGAAGTGGTTTGGATATAATACTAAGAATGGAATGAATCATAAGAGCATTTTGTACACAAGACAAATAATAATTAAATAAAAACTAACTGAATTTGAGGCATCCCACTGGTTAGTGAACATGAAGGTGGAAGACAATAATCCTAAAGAAAAGATCAAGTACATAGACCAATATTTAAATGAATCTGAATAGTGTTTGATCAACACTTATGCTCAACATTTTTAGAAGCTTTAAACTTCACAGGTTTTGAACTTGATGATTAATCTATACAGAAAAAATAAAGATAAAGATAGTTGGTGTTTTGTTCTGAAATGAGGGACAGCTGCAGAACTAAAATGTACTTTAAAGACCAGAAAACATCACTATCCAAACTGTCACTGTTTAACATATATATTTCCATTTATCAGTCTCAGAATTTTAATTCTGAAGAATATTTTATGTACCCTGAGAGATACTGATTAAACTTCTCAGTAAGAAGCTTGAAGTTGTAAACAAAACAAATACCTCTGTATTTTTTTTTTATGTAGTTTGCATATATTTCTATGTGCAGTTTATACAGGTAACAAATATATGTCTATAATATGGATGGATACATGCATGTGTGTATGTATATAATACAGATACTTTGCAGAAGTCTTCATTACACTTAAACCACCACTGGTAAAAAAGAGTTTGGTTTGTTGCCTAAAAGATTTATCCACAAATGGCAAGCACAGTTGTGGCCATGAGATTATCAGAAAACATAAGCATTAGCAGTTAAATACACTTCCTACAGATGAATATTCACACCAAGACTGTTTCACCTACACCACATTTCAATGATGTCCTTGAAATTATGTCCATGTATCACTTTGCTGGATTAATATTTTTGAAAGCTTTGACACAGTAATTTGGAAAACAAAATCCCTTATTTTACTTTAAGAAATCCATTAAAAATCACTGCCTAGTTTTTTTTTTTTTTTTTTTTTTTTTTTTTTAAAAAAAAAGTCAGGATCATAAAAGAACATGTTGCCAAAGAGGCAAACATCAACTCATGTCCAGATGTTTGGGCAGAAGACTAGAAGTTTGAACTGGACCACAGGTTTAGACACAAACTCCAAATATAACCTAGCCCTTCCCTAATGCACTGTTTTGAAATGGTCGTTTCAGTTTGAATCTACTCCATGAGGCTTTGTTTAAACTTGTTGCTAACATTCCTTAGTTCTCTGCTCTAAAGCTGAGCATGGAAACACGAAAGCAGTCCATGCCATTTCATAAAGAATATCTAATGAATTCTATTACTGCAGAGTCAACGTTAACGTGGAGTGTAATGTTGCTTAAAAGTAACTGTAAGTAGCATAGATTTTAGCTCAGAAAAGATCTAATTTATCCTGGCAGCAGGAATCTTAAAGGCATTTTGCCCTACACTACTACAGAAACAATATAACAGCAGATGACGCCACATATGGGTTCTAAGAAAATATAACAAAAAACAAGTCAGCAGAAAAATTTTAATTAGAATGCAAGCAAACACAGATCAACAAATCACTGAGACACACTTTTGAAAGAAACAGTAAGGAAAAATTGGGGGGGGGGGGGGGGAAGGCATGATGTAGGCATGTAAAAGACTTTCATTTTACTGGTTTCCTTTGTCTTCAATCTAACCTCAGTATAGAGAACTGAAAGAAAAATCTCCTAGCAGAGTAGATTTTGTCCTGTGAAAAAAATGAAGAAAATATTATTGATATATATTTCTTCAAGTGTACCCTGTTAGTAGCCAATAGTCTCAGATGGCATATGTCAACATCGTCATCACAACGTGACTGTACTAGACTACAGATAAATTTAAAACAGATGCTAGCATTCTCACTGTGGCACGAAATAGCTCAGAATATAAACTACATAATTGTTTTTCCCTTTGATAAGCTTGTATTTAGTGCTAGCATAACTAGGCTTCTCTTTATGAACTAAATGACTTGAAAAAGGACAATTCTGCACACATTGAAGCAATATGCTACAGCCTTCCTCCTTACTTTATCTTTAAATGTACAATTTAAAGTAAATTAATTTCATTGATTTTTTTTTTCCAGTTCCATCCTTTCCACCCAGAAAGGGGCTACTTTTCATCAATACGTTATTCTGTAGAGAAAACTGTACATTATTTTTGTGTTGTATCACTGTTATATAGAAAAAAAGATGTCCAATTTACATTCCATCTAAATGAAATGTGCCTTTTACTCAATAGAAAGTATTATTACATTGATATTCATGCCAAATAAAAATGATGCATTTAGATAAAGTAGTCTGCATGCCATCTGCTAGATTATCAGTTGGCAAAAAGATGTCTTCATAAAATACCAGATCTATGGAGCTTTATATGATATCTGGTCAGAGATCAGCCTTCTTTGAGATATCACTGAAATCACACATGTAGATTCCCTTTGTTCTTGTTAGTGCTGGTAAAGTGAGCTAACCACATTGGTAATTCCATCCACAAGTGAAGGCGGAACTAGTTTTTGACTTGATATTATGCCATGGTCAAGACTTTTAAATTTCAAGAGTTTTTGATAACTGTTCTTAGAGTACTGCAGATACTTGACCAGGACACAGGTACCCATTTATCTATTCCTCATTACTGAACAAAAACCATTTTGCATATCTTAACAACACTAAATACATTAAAATTTGAATTAGATTTTGGCTTCTTTCCTGCCTAATTCATTAGACTTTTGGGTTCAGCAGAACGTGAAAGATTATAACAGTATGTGGTAACACCCAGAATACTCAACTCCATTATGTTCGCAAATAATGAATGCTCCCTGGTAAGCATACAGACACAGATCAGCTTCTCAGCATATAGACAGGTAGCAAGTACAAACAAATGGCTCTACAAAAAAAAAGGAAAAAAGCAAGAATGCATTTTATTGATTTTCTATGTCACACGTACACTGAACTACCAATCTTTAATTAATATAGAAAAGATTAATGTCATTAATAATGTAGTTGCAGCCTTCTCTATGCTAAATGATATGTTTTGAGGTGTCTTTTCACTGATTTGTATATCAGGAAGAGTGCAACACAGAAGAAAATTAAAGAGAAATTCCTTCTGGTATCCCAGGTCCTGGTGGAAGTTCACTTGCAGCAGAAGGAAAAGAAAAAAAACTGAAAATGTGTTTATACATTCTGATGAAAAGATAACCCTGTATTCCCTATTGACAGTCCATCAGTGTAATTTTGTAGGACTATAGCAGCCTTCTAATTAGGTCTTCCCATTCCTAAAGCAATCTCAGAGGAAAGCTTGAAAAATACTGATTGCATTGTAAGTTTGATACATATTCAGGCTGTCATTATTTAGGTTATACCACACTTCACACTTCTACCTTTTGATTAGTGACTTCCAAAATAGATCAGGTTAAATTCTACATCACATGTGACTCACTGTTTTAATCTACAATATACACCTTTCACTAACTGTCTCTGCTTAACCTAAAACTTTTCAAATGGGTATTTTAATTAGAAGATAATTAAATAGCAAAGATGGGAACTTCAAACATACAGAAAAATATCACGGTATTAATAAAAAGATTCTCAGACTGGGAATACCACCCAGTTATGGCAAAATGAATGCTACCTGATAAACTACACATTACTACTTTCAAACCCTCAGTCTGAGAAGTGGCAATGTACATGATTCACACCTTAAATAATGAGGATGCATATAAAAGCCTGTTTTGCATTTCCAGTTTGCAATGTACTGCATGCGACAGCACCCAGTATGCCTCTTTATGATTGGTTGTTTCATTACTGCTTTCATTTGGTTTACTCTTAATAAGATGTTTTTCTCATTTTTGCTTTTAAATAAAGACAGTAATTTCTCTCTCTGTATCCCCAATTACTCATAAATTTAGTGCTCATACGCTGAGCACTGGAAACAAGCTTCTCAAACAAGCCAGACCTGTCAGTGAAAATGAACAAGTTTATTTTCATATGAAAATGAACACCTATAAAGTGAGGTTTATGGAGCAACTTCATCCCATCCATGTATGCAGAACTGCACATGGCTGGGACTGAATGTTCTTTGCCTTTCTCAATGGATCCTTACTCAGTTTAGGTTTTATCTGCTGTTTCTTTGCTTTAGGAAAAATAGCTGGTTTATATGAAATATTTAGGTACACCTTTGGTTTTGAACAATTTAAATTTATTTTAAGAATTCCATGTATTACCTGAACATTGTTACCAAGTCTTTGTCACAGCACCTAAATCTTAGTCAGAGTAAAAGGGCTGACTGCAGAAGGAGGAGGGCAAACCAGATAAATACAGACTTTTATAATCCAAGTATTTAAAGAAATAAATTCATACAATGAGTGTGAAATTTTCATGGCTTACAGTTTCTCTGCACAGATGTATCTCATGAAAAGGACTTAAGACACAAATGTGGAAATGAGCTCCTAAACAAGCATTTATATGTTTTTATTTAGTCACCATATCCATATTTAATAAGTGTTCACCATTCTGGAGAAAAAGCAGATTTTGTGTTCTTCATTAGCTACTCTTCTCAGCAGATATTTTGTGGATATTTTCATTTGGCATTACCACTTTCCACTCTGAATCATACTACAGTAAGATATACTGCAGTTGACTTTGGTGAAGACCAAATCTTGTTTGTATTTTAATCAGAGAAGGCTAAGTACCAGCTGTTGTGTAAATGATATTCAAAATTATCTTCCATCATATTCTGGGCCAAATTTCATCTCTAATGTAAGCAGGCAACACTCCAGCACCTCCATTGCACTTGTAACTCATCAGAATAGAGAATGAAATTTAGCCTTCAAAGTTCACATTAACAATCCATATTTTCATTATAGATACTAAAAAAAAAAATTACAATTTACCATGGAATCCAATGAAGACAGAAATGTTGACAGCTTTCTTAGCATATTCTACATTCTTTTTCCAGGCACAGGAAATCTGCTTTATGACTGTATAAAAATCAGACTCTCCTAAGCATAAACAAACAAAACAAAAGGAAACAAACAAACAAAAAAACACAAAGTAAAAAAAAAAAAAGTCTTCCAATGTCTCTTATAATCACTATGAAATGTCTGATAAAAGTTATGAACTTTTACACACGAACAGTTGGTACTACAAGCCCCAGTTTCATCTTGCAGAAAGACTGACATTTTGCAAAGATCAAGGAAGCAAGACAACTCCTTCATTTTGTGACAAACAGGTTACTTTTAGTTATATACTCTCTTCTATATGAAATAAGCATTATCATTAACTTTTCTGCCTCCCCAATACTTACACGACACATGTATCCTGCTTCCAGAGTTTGATTTTCAGAATAGGACCATGGATTTAACAAGTCACTGCCCTCCCATCAGCACTGCCAGTACTGTGGTTGGGTGGTGTGGAAGCTTTAACTCTGACTTCACTAAGATCATAAGACTCTTTAAAGCCTTTTTATGGACAAAACAAGAAAGCAAAGGTTAAAGCTAAAAGTAAAAAAGGCTATATAGCACAGTGGTGGATGATTTTGAGTACTTTTTGAGTACAAAAGCTGAAAGGAACTCTGGTCTGTTTTTGAAAGGAAGAATCTCTTGAGTACCTCACAGACTAAATCAGCAACCTCAGACACTCTCAGATTATGTCAAAATCCTACCAAGTTATTTAAGCAAAAATCTGTAATAGAAGAATATTTGATATTAACCATCAGGAAACAAATGTTACAATTGACCATAAACAGTCTTTGAAGAATTAATACCATACCTAAGTCACCGCTCTTTGAAACTTAGTTAAAACAACTTACTCTTTACTTGTATTCTGAACTCTTTTATCAGGGATCAAGGTCTTTATTCCCCCAGAGAACACAGTAATATTCCAAAGTGATCTATCGTTTGAGAGACTAGAGGTTTAATTAACTGATTAAAACACTAAAGAAGCTAGGATGGCCACATATTTGTTAAAGATTATTGGATCTCTGATAACGGCTCAAATTCAGAAAACCCACTATCATAGGTAAATTTTGTTTCTCTAAGTCCCAGTTAAAAATCTACAAGAGAAAAAAAGGCATAGGTAATGAAATCCTCACCTGGAAAAGAGCATTGATTATTATCTGAAAACTTTTAAATCAAATAACATAAGCAATCCTGATATGACTGGAACCTAAATCACCTTTTCCTTGTGTTATGACTAGCAGACCCCAAATCCCATGGATTCTGGAGATGCAAACTAACTGAAAACATCAAAAAGGTTTATACATTTATCATCGTGAGTCCTCATGTTCAGCCCTCACTGAGCCTGTCAGTGCTCTATGGATGAAACATTGTTTTGAGAAAAAAGAAAATAAAAGTAGAATGCTGAGAATGACTATAATATAGCTAGGGTATAGGATTAGATGCTGCAAGCAATTTTTCTGGTCTCTGCAACTTGTTTCATGTACAGAAGTAACTCCTTTTAAGAAGTGCTCTCTGTCATCAGGTCAGTTTCATTTCAACTAAAATAGAGTGATGCTTAACTCAATCTTCTACAAATATTTGTGTGGCAGACCAGCTGCACGCTAGGATCAAGACATTTTCCATACAGGATGAAACTGTGAAGATTTTATAAATCCAGTAAATATGCTGACCACCTGGTAAAGGAAATCCTTCAGGAGTCAGCTGCTACACAGTAAGCATACATACCTCTAAGAAGTCTTAATTAGCTTAATTAGTTAAGACCAGATATTATAAAGTATTGACATTCACGTCTACAGTACAGGTTTGTACAACTGATCATACAGTTACTTTCTAAAACATATTACAGAATTGTGCCAAATAATAAATGTCTCTTGAAAGGAGATGGCAGAGTAAGACTGAATTGTATTTAGTGGTTGACATTACAGAAGAGCATCAGTGAAGTACCTGGTTTTAACCTACTGACATTTTTGTCAACATAAAACTGAAAAAAAAAAAAAAAAAAAAAAAAAAAAGCTTGCAGTGTTAAAAACTGACAACAACAACATTGGGAACTTTCAGAACCATGACAAGACAGGCAAGATGAAATCAATCTGGGACCTGGAGAAGTGCCTAAGCTCATGAAAAAGATGTTCTGTCTCTCTGCGATTGAAAACAACACAAAGGAATGATGGCACAAGTAGGAAGCATGAAGAGACTACATCTGTCACCCCAGAAGAACACCTGCTAACAGCCTATGATACACAAATCTTAGCAGTAAGAAAAGCAAGTTAACAGTCAGTACTTTTATCTTAAGATATCAAATCAGCAAATAGAGACAGCAGATGGAACAGCATTGTAAGTAGTAAGACATCTGAACTATTGATTACTGGAATGGCTAATATCTGACAAAAAATAAAAATAAAATTTAGCTAAAACCACTCAAAGAGCAGCCACCCTTAGTCCTTTAGTTAGGACTTGGATTCACAAAGGCCATTTATTACATCTAACATAGTAGTCACTATTTGCCTCTCTTTTCTCCCCAGATTCCTTGCAAAACATCTGATAATTTTTAAGGTAACTGGTGCCCTGCTGTAGTCCTTCAACACAGCCATAGCTGGTCAATAAATTTCAACAATTGCCCTATATACAGATATCACTATGGAATATGTTGCTGGGCAAATATGCTACTACAAGACACATTCAAAGTATCATATGTCACTGCGGGTCTTTCCTACCATACTTGCGATATGCATGAGAGCACATTGTTATGGATACAAAAGACATTAAATACCAACACTAGTTAGAAAGCACATGGAATGGATGTCCCATGCTGTTGGGTCTCCAAAAACATGTATAATGGGCATATACTCAACACTGAAATGCTTTTATTTATTTATTGAAAATAAAAAAGCTGTTTTGCTCCTGTTAATAAATAAATAAATAAATAAAAACACTCAGTAATTGATAGGAAAACACTTGATTCCTCACCTCCCACCACTTTGCTTAAACTGTCTTCAGCTAGGCTGGTGGAAGAGTCCTTGCTCTATCCTGGAGCCACTTTTTAAAACTCTCCTCAGGAACTAGGAACATTATCCTGTGATGTAAAAATCAAAGCAAGGGTCAAGTCCTTTGTATTAGGAGAACTGTGGTTAAAGGTTTTGCTCAAAAAGGATGAGTGATTCCTGCCCCCCCAAAACAGGATCCAAACCTTAGAAAAATAGCCCTGAACTCAGACTACAAATAACTTAGAAAACAGGCATGCTTAACCTCTCTTCAGGAAACTAAAAAAAAAAATCATATGTACATACACAGACAAAATCATCCAGGTTTCAGAGACAGCAAGCAAATCCACCTCTACTAGCAGAACAAAGTGGAGAAAGGGAATTGTATAAGTCCTAAAAGCACTCTTTTCTTTAATCTATGAAATGTAATTTTCAAACTAGGAGTGAAAAATACTCCTTTTTCACCAAAATCTTAATTCGTATTTGTAAAGATGACATTGCTTGGCCTTGTGACCATTCATCTCTAACAGCTAATTAAAAACCTCTCGCTAATTTATGTAAATGGATTAATACTAGTGCTTGGCGTTGAAGAAAATGAAAAGATTTTAAAAACTAATCACTCAGCATTTATCAAAGAATCCTCCATTTTAACACAGCAGGTCATTGATGGGGAAAAAAATAAGAGGAAAGGAAAAAAAAAAAAAAAAACAAGACTCAGGTGTACAATTCTAACTTTCTACTGAATTATTTCTGGATACACTACTATCAAACATGCCAAAAAAAACCCTTCCATTCTTCTGCAATGAAAGATTACAAAACTAGATAACTCACTGTTAACTTTCCAACTTTTGAATATTATGAAGCAACAGTGACAAAAAGAAATGTCTTTCTGAGCAGTTTACTGCTGGATACTGCAGCCATTGGCAAACTATTTGGTCCCTGATACAGCACTTGACATTAAAAAAAGTCATGGTGTTCAACTGCTGTCCCAATGTAGGGCAATTCCTGTATTTCTTCTTAAGGATTATAAAGTGAACTAACTTTGCTAACATAGTTTCTTATTTCATAAGATGAAAAATATTATTGCCTATTCACAGACAGGCAGAATTCAACAGAACCTGACTGTAGTAATTTAGATGCAATTCCTACCTTCCTTTTCTCATCTGCACAACTGTACTATACTTAATAAAAAAGGTCTTGCATTCAAAATGCAGAGCATAAATTACAGTCCTAGTTCTCACCATCTATTCAGTCTCTTTGCTCAGAAGAAATTGTATTGTAATTTTAGCTATATTATCAGGTACTTTTACTCAGGATTTGCCAGTTTGTCTTCAAATAATTTAATTCTCTCAATTAGAAAGTAGCCCATGCATTCTGTGTCAAATTTCTGTACCCTAAAGACATGAGGTATGCCCCGTAAATTAGTTTCTTCTAAGTTACTTCAGTCTTTTTTTTTTCTTTTCTGGTTCTTAAAAACCTTGGTCATATTTGCATGTTTCTTGGTCATCTTTTCAAGTATTTTCTCCCCATCTCTATATAAAGAAAACAGAATCAGAGCTATGTTCTTTGGAAGACTGTGCACGGGCTCTAAGAAAAAATCCTGCTGTCATTAGAGTCATGGGTCACCTCAACAAAAGGAAAAAGGGCACACCAAGATGGTCTTTACAGAGCTAATACTTTGTGGATTGAAACTTCTGCTTTTGACTAAATGCAGCTGAAAAATTCTGAACAGTTTTGCACCTACCTGTTTTTGAGTTTTGTTCTAAAAACAGATTTACAGGATAAAATGTGCAGAGGTCTACAGTCATTTCTGTAGATTTTATTTATGTTTTCCTGACAAAGTCTGCCTATCATCTTGTAAATAACCTTTTCTCAGTCTTAGGTTCAAGATTCATTTATGTGACAAGTACACAGAATCAGTGGGAACAATTCATTCTAGCTATTTCATCCAACAAATTGAAACAAACAAACAGAAGTTAAGTATGTTGAAGAACATTAGATTTAAAACTGACAACAAACAAACAAAAAAAACAACAACAAAAAAACCACATAAGAGTAACTAACTATTTTTTAGACTCTGTAAAAAGGTTGGAAGGTCTTTTCAATAATACATTCAAAACTGTCCAGAAAGCTATCTTTCACAGTATGAAAAAGTCACTACAATTCCTTTTGGCTTTTTTTTTTTTTCCTTCCAGCTTTCTTTAAACAAAAATGAAAAACTCCTCCCTACTAATCAAAGGACTGTTACACTGATGAGGCTATTAACCTTTCTCTAGAACAACACTGCTGCTGAAAAAAAAGAAATGCTTTACATTAATTTTCCGGAAAAGGCATATCTGTCAGCACGGTTGTTGTGACAGATAGCTCTGTAAGGATACCTTTGCTAAAATAAGGATTAATAAAACTCTGAAGAATCTAATCCCACATCTCCCCAGGCACACCATCAGTATGGCTTTACTAAACCCAGATAACCTTGATTGCTGTACAAGCTCACTTTCATAGACATGGCTCCAAAATATGCTAGAAGAACTAGTTAATAAGTGGACAATTCAAGCCAAAATTTCACTAACGATTTTCGAAAGTCTCAGTGACTGATGTATTAGTTTGCTATTTTTCTGTGTTCTGGTTGCTCATTTTTACTAAAAAGTAATTTACTAAATACAATATCATGGTTTCCAGCCTATTAAGTTATTTTCATTGGAATTTAAATAAATTAGCCATAATTAGAACTAATGAAATCTCTAAGAGCACTAGCACTGGGTTCAACTGCAGAAATTACTCTATTGCCTGTGACTCCCTATTTACTGCAGTATCAGAATATACTCAAGGACTCCAATTAGAATCAACATCTAAAACTTCATTTTTTTTTTCCTCTCACCTTTCATTGTTCTCTTATAGTGTTAGAACAACAAGAAAATCAAAACAAAGTACAAATGAATGAGACAAAACATATCGTGCTATTAATTATTGAAGAAAAATGAAAATAGATTTAAGAAAATATTACCTTGGGTTCTTACAGAGACTGGAAAACAGTCAACAGTTATTTTTGTAACTCTTCTAAGGAGATCAGAACTTATATACAATAAATGTGGAAACAGATTTAAAGCTTTGGGTTAAGCAAAAATTGGAAGATGACTAGTATTTTAGACAAATTCAAGTCATTAAAAGGACAAAAGAGCAAGTCAACAAAATAAAGGTGAAGTGTGGTGGGTTTACCCTGAATCAGTGGGAACCCACCTAGCAGGTGGGTTTACCAGCTAAACTCCACCACAGCCGCTCTCTCACCCCCCTTCCTTAAAGAAAGAAGGGGAAAAATATGAGTACAATGAGGGTTTGAGTGATCGAGGGTTGTGATAAGGACAGGGAGATCACCAATTACTGTCACAGGCAAAATAGACTGAGCATAGGGAGATAAATGTAAATTTTTTTTTTTTTTTTGCTTATTGCTAACAGCCTAGAACAGTGAGAAATTCAAAACAAACTAAAAACACCTTTCCCCCTATCCATCCTCTTCCACTTCCTTCCCCCAAGCAACACAGGGGAACAGGGAATGGGGGCTGCAGGGTCAGCTGGAGTTCGCTCTGATATGACATAGAGCAGCTGCTGAGCTCTGTTCACAGAGGCCCCCTGCTACCAAAAGTTGTGCATTTAGTTTCAACTATAATAATTAAGAAAGGTCCAACAACCCATCCTCTGAATATTACTGGAAATTCATAAAGATGGTCTTGCTGTGGTTTATGTTCTAGCCAACAAACCAGTCTAACTGAACAGCAGGAAGACCACCTTGTTTTCTGGCCCTCAGATCTGAATCACAATATCTTATCCATCTTCAGAACACCAACATGGAAACAAAGACACAGCCTCTGTAATACAGGGATAATCAAGGATTCCTAACTATTAGTAAGTTACATTACTAGTAACAATACCATACACTTTAAAGTGTTCATTTTAGTTACTTGGGACAACTGCAAAATCTAAAAATGCAACACACAATTTAAAAGAAAACAGTGCCTGGGCATGATCAGTACCCCCAAAAAGGCATCACTGTCCAGCAAAAGAGCAGCAAGAGAGACAGCAAATCTTCTATCTCATATTATAATAGACCAAATAAACTAGTAAAAGAAATACTGCCTAAATCATCATTATTGTCTACATGAGAATTGTGATGATCATGTCTTTGCCAGAATTATACTGACTGAAGTCAATTTACGTGGTCAATCTTCAGGAATGGATACGATAGACTGAAACACTTCTTTTAATTCCCCCAGTCATCAACAAATTAAACAATAGCTTATCTATACAGTACACCCACAAAAATTAGTAGAAAACTCTTGCACAACAGCACTTTGGATAATGATGTTGAAAAATGCAGCTTTACATCTTGCTTCTGCTGCATTTTCAAAAGTTCCGTGCTTCCCGAACTAATGCCCAATCCATCTAACAAACAGTACAAAAATACTGTGTTAGGAAATAAATGGTTAAATGCTTCTAAAAACAATGAATTGGAATCACTAGGAACAGACTGTTTTTAAACAATAAAGCTAGTATATGGCTCGTGTAATTAATATTTTATTTCATAAGTTGATTTGCAAATGCTTTTATCAGGACATTAATTTGAAGGAAAAGCTACTCTTTAAAACACTGGATAAAACTCTATCAGTTCTTAGACAAAACACTTAGTTATCATACCAAACAGAATGCTCTGCCTTCCAAGACACTTAAGCTAGACCTGCCTACTTGCTATTTAAGAAGCATTATCCAAGACCAAAGTGGTTCTCCTTCAGGTTCAGCATTATGTTTTTTAAAATAAAATAATCTCCAACTTTTCTAAAATGTATTATCTTAAAACTGGGACCTGTGAATGACATCAAAGTAGCAGGAAATCCAATGTTAACATTGAATAAGTCTTTGCAAATATATATATGCATATATATATATTTGTGTGCATGCTTATACATTTTTGCACCTATGCATGTTTGTGCAGATACATATATATACACATTTATAGACATTCAAAACCAGTACAGGATTCTGTTAAATAATGAACTATACTTTTGTGGTATTTCCCTCCATTTTCCATACATGTAATCCTACTGCAGGGCAGGGCAGGCACACAGACTTTCAGTGCAGATAATGTTCCTTAAGGTAGAACAGTTCAGCTGTCGTTAACTTCCATAAGTTTTCCTTAAAAGCAACTTATTTATATTGACACATTCCCAGTAAATTCTATGGGTCTCAACCACTCTAATATGTACTAAATGATCCTTTTAATCCAAATAGCTCATAAATAGTACACAAACATAGTAAGTGAATATCTTCAGTTCAAAGTACACAAAAATAGTGTAAGTGGGAAGCAACTTCAGTGGAGCATTAATTTTGTTATATTTCCATCATTTACAAGAGTGCATCTGTATGAATCTGAAGAAAGTAAAATGATGAACTCCATATGCATATAATGTTCATGGACTCATGGAAGAAAAAGCTTCAGCAACCTATTTTTATTTCTGAAAATTCTCTCTCCAAAAAGTTGAATAGTTTCACAGATTTCAATGCACGATTCAATGTAATTTTGCCTATAACTTCAGAAATTAACAGCCCCACTCTGCAACAGTTAGTTACTGAGTTAGTCATGTAAGTTCAGTAGTCTTCAACACCTAGAAGAGTACCTAAAAAGCAAAAACCTTATGTCTCAAGACATGGATTGTCTTAAGCTAAATAAAGGTATTTTCTGACTCTCTCCATAACGTAAGACATCTTTCCCTAGAAAGTATTCTTTCAGTTCATTAATCATCACAACTGAAAAGTTCCTAATATTTCCATACAGGTTTTAGTTTATGCAGAGTTTATGAAGCCCTACATCCAAATACAGCTTTCAGACACTCAAAACTACAACTGGTATAAATCCATTGATATGATACTTAGGTATCCTGACCCAAAGACAACAGAAATCATTGTAGTTGAACACTGATCTCCTATCCTCCAATTTATAGATTTTTCTACATTTAAATTGCTCTGAAAATACTATCTAACTTAAAATATCACTGACTGCATTTTACATACATCAAAGCAATTAGACTTAATTAAATGCTCACTTACACTCCATAGTGATCTATGCCTCTTTGGTCTGTCTTTAGCTTCCAAAGACTCTCTAAATAATAAAGAAAAAAGCTTATTATAATTAAATTAGGCTTCAGTATATCTAACTCCATAAACAAAAGAAAAACACTTATGGTCCCATTTCACCAAAGGAGTAACAACTGTAATATACAGAGGCTGCTGAAGTGGCTTGTACCAAACCACGATACAAATGCTCAGTCATGCTTCCACTATCTAAAAAGAATGAAATGGCATAAAATACTTCGTTTCCTTTCAAGTTTTTAAGTCCAGTTGTTGTATTTTTTTCTCAGCTTCACATTAAAATAGAACTAAAAAACTCATTAGCAGAACGGAAGTTACTTCAGTTAGCCTTCTTTGTGTTACGTTATAAGTTGTGAAAATGAAGTTTATGAATTTTTTAATCAGTACATTTTCATTCAATCAGAAGCAAATAGCTCAGATATTCAATATTTCTAGTGCATTTTCTCCAAATTAGTTCTGTAGAAAATAAGCTTTACAGTACAGGGGGACACAACATGCAAAGCCCAAATTTAAGCCAATATTTTCCTAAAATTCACCTGTTTGAGCACTAATATGAAATTATGCATTTAATTTAGAAGTTATGCTGAAGAAACCTTAAGGATTTTATGATTTTGCGACTATTAACATGAGTACTTTCTGGGTTTGACTCACCTAGTGGTTACTTTCAGACTGAAAGTTCAAACATTTCAGAACATGATTGAGAACAGGAATCTATAAAAAATACTTAAGAATTAAAAAAAAAAATAAAAAATAGTGAGATTATGCTGTTCTAGCTTCTACTGCTAGGGCCAGAAATAAGGATTTGAGTTTTTTTTTTGGCCACTTGGGAAAAAAAATAAATTAAAAAAAATATAAAAAATCACTAAGTAAGTAGAAGACTGGATGTGAGTAACATTAACTGAAAATACAACTGACTCTGGATCAGAGATATGATAGAGAAAATGGTTATTTCGCCATATTCGTATCAGACTTTCAGTTAAGACACGAGCCTGAATGGGGTATTAAAGATATTTTTTTGCCTGAGCTATTCATTCCTGTTCCAACTGTATGCTACCTGAAAATTTAAAATACTGAGACAATTATTGTTAAATATATTTTAGCTGGTTGGAGTTTGCACAGATTTCCTTTAAAAAAACCTGAACAAGGCCAGTAAAGTTGGTAGAATAAAGAGAATGAGAAGAACTGATGCTACTTTCAACTCATTTCTGTCATAATAAAAATTTACATTTCAATTAATTCATACCTGTTATAATCTATTCACAGCTTCTGAAGCCATCAAGGCTTTTCTCCTTTTACATTTTGTACTGAAATATCTTGATTAACTCAAAATCCCACAATTACTTTACAGAAAAGTCTTCACATTAGTAGTGCATAAATAAAAGGCTATCAAAATCAGTATGATAACATCAGTGACAGAATACGTGCTTTTTATTTATACTTCAAAGCAGAGGCTTTAATATATTAAATGCGTGTCAGAATTTGTAACAGCTTTCTACATCAACTTGCTTGTGTTTCTCTTTCTTTTCTTTCTGCCTTCAAATATATCCCTCTATTTCCTGATTGACATTTTTTTTCCAATTCAAATGTTAATGTATTGCATCTGAGTTGATAGCATAGGCATGGAAGAGAAAGATAAGTGATACATCTTAGTACCTCTTCCTCTAAAATTACATTAGCCTTCTGGGATACTGGATAGGATGAAGCTGCAGATTCAAAGATCATTACACTTATTATGCTTTGTATTTATCTTCAGTGCTGCTAAAGCTTTACAGAAAATCTAATTTCTCTGAAGCTGCATTAATGTCAAAACCACCACTTGTTGGATGCCAGACTTCATTCCAACTGGCAGATAATGCACAAAAGGATCTAATATCAATGACAGTTAAAGGTTTGGCATATCTGGCAAAGAATTCAACCAATGCTCTATTTCTAAATTACTGCAGGATCTTTGCTCTTCTGTTCAGTTCATGTTTTACTAAGCAGAAAGATGAAGCATTGAGCAATGAAGTCAAGGTTGTGCTTAATCTTTTCTCATTCTATTATCACTTGGGACGTCTTTTATAACTGATCTGGGTAACTTTTTCCATCTCTGCAATAGTCACTTTGGAGAAAATGGTACTGGGCATTCTAATTGAAACAAAGTAGAAAATAGACTGTGACCCTTCCCACTCCACCTTTTTAGACAAAACCAAACCAAAACAAAAATCGCACAATAGTATGAACAGTAATGTGATCGTATACATACTCATCAGTTAACCTGTAACATCTTGCTGATAAAAGAAAATGATTGTCCACTTCAATGTTAAACTTAAGACTTCAAATGCAATCATAAAAAATTACAGGTCAGATGAACCATGACACAGAATTTCCTATTTCTCTTTACTGAATTCAAGTCTGGAGACTGCTAGCTCAAGTCTACATGTCTGCATTTTAGACATTTAAAGTTAGCTAAAAAGATTCTAGCCCTCGGGTCCGTATTTCAAAGAACGTTACCTCCTTTACGTAAATATGCAGATTTAATACCCTTTACATTACATCTAACTTTTAACAGGCATCTGGTACTTGGAAATAAAAACGTAAGTCACTTAAGAGGAATTTTAAAGTTAAACTAGAAGTAGTGTCCAAGCCACAAGGCATGACCCACTGTACGAAGTGCAGATTGTCAGAAAATCATCAATGGTTTAGTGACACTATAACCCAAGTGTTTTGCAACTGTCATGATCCAAATCAATCATTTCCCTTGAATATTATTAAACAGCATGTGTGTGAATTAATTTGTGAGACAGTAATATTCCAAATTCTGGCCATATATTACCTTAATTAACCCACTACATTTATCTCACTCTTTCCCTAACACCCTTGACCTTCCAAAGAAGGCCAAAAAAATCTCAAAAATTTACACTCACAGATACCTTCACACACATGTCCTGTGTCTGCCTATTCAAATTTTTCTCTAGCATTTAGATCTAAAACTTATTTTGAAATGTATCAGTTGTCAAGCTGTCTCATCTTATTACTCTAACACAGTAAAATTTTTATTAAAAAGGATGAAGAGAATTAATTTAACATCCTTTGCAATTTTTTGTCTTCCACAAAAATGACTAGAAAAAGATGTTTTCCAGGAAATGTCTCCACTTCTGAAATACTTTACTTCCCTACATCCCAAAACTTTGTCTCACTAGCAGTTATTCAACTTCTTTTTTTTTTTTTAAGTTCAATTTTATCAAGTGGAAAAGCCATATCTTCCTTTTTTTTTTTTTTTTTTTTTTTTTTTTTTTTTTTTACTTTCTTGAAAGAAGATATTAGCATGAAAGAAGATATTAAAATATGTTTACATATTTTTCCTCGGAGCCTTTTGAACCTCAGATTACTAATGCTGAGCCATAGATTTAAAAAACAAGAACAGAAATGAAAGCAGTTAACTAACAGGCATCAGCTGGTGTGCCCATTACTTTGTAGGACTTGTAAGTAAAATATCAAAAGATAAACTTAGGGTTGACCTGAAATGGAGCAAAGAGCCTGGAAGACAAATATATATGAGTTTCAGCAATATTCCAAATATAATGTAAGAGCAAAGAAAATGCTGCTCTAATCAATGCCATAATTATAAATATTGGTTGCTTAAAGCTCCTATAAATTCTGTTCAATAACCCTCTTCCTAACAAATACAATATACTTATGTCTCTTTTGAGCTAAAGTCCAGTCAGGAATACCACCCCAAATCTCCTTCAGACCAGATTCTCTATATTTTAGACTTTCTAACTAATTAAGAATGATTTTCTGCTCTTAGTCTGTTCCTGCTTTAACGCTTGACATTTAGTAAGACATAGTGTTATTTCTGTGACCAAAACTCTGTCTTTTCATCATAAGTTCACAGAGGAATAATACAGGTTTTAAAAGTCTCAACCAATCACAAAAAATGGACAGAAGTATTGGTTAGCCCTTATCCGGAAACACAACTATTTCTCGATCTCAGAGAACACAAAGAAAAACATATTGCAGTAGGATTATTGTCCCCACCATTCAAAATATCAAGAGAAATTAGCGTAGTAACATCTATGGTTTTATAATCCAGTAAAATACAGTGTTGCCCTCACCAGAACAGGTCACAGGCTTTGTATTACAGTTGAGAGCTGTAACATGACATTCATACATTTCAAAGTTTATTTTATTTCACAAGTGGAAAAAAAAAAAAAAAAAGTGTCTACACTTCAGAAAAATGTATAACAAATGATTACCTGTAGTACAATACTGTATTGTTATCTGTAGGTATTTTCTATGTTAGATGCAAATACTAATATATAATTAAATTCCATATATTTTTTCTAGATTTCAACAACTTGACCGTAAAAGCCTGACTTTTAAAAATTCAGTTATTTATTGAATACTGATTGAGAGAAGTGATCTTAGCTCCAAACAATGTTTTTTTGTTTGTATTTTTCCTTTTAGAAAGCTATGTTAATATTTTGCTTTCTCTGTCATTCTAATTAAATGGTAAGAAATACCGCTATGTCTCAGTAATATTACTAAGTACTAATTTATTTTTCCTGCAGATTTTGCATTTATATTGCACTTTATTCCTTTTCAAGATTACAGTAAATTATCTCAGGTAGTTAATCAGTCACAAAACTTCCAGCTGAAACATGACTCCTTATTTCATTCATGCTACCTTAACGTAGCATTTCTCATTCGTTCCAGTTTTGAGATCTTAGAAGAGGTCTCATGAATCACAAGCAAAATTCCTTCAGTAGTATTACCTGTAGTAATTATGTATAATTGTAAATTCTGAATTAAAATACACACACACTTCTGCAATTTTTCATGTAAAATTAAATAGCATTTATATATAACTTTGGAGTAAGAAAGCTATGGATTGTATTGTAACTACAAATGAATTAGAATTTGTCTACTCTGCTTTTTTACTATTTTATGAACTTATTTCTGCCTCTTACTAACGGGAAGCACTAGACCTGGGTTGATGGGGGGTGGACAGGGGGGAACACATTGAAGCTTCAGCCTTCATGTACACATGGTCAGCAGAAACACTAAAGAAAAGAAACCTGTAACAGCTGTAAGAAAGCTATGCTTCAACATAATGCATATCTTTTTCCCCCAGAGATTGATCTGAAGTTCTTATCAAGCTAAAAAAAATAAAAATAAAAATAAATTTAAGAAAAAATACTTCTTCAGACTGCAAAATGGACAATATGCACAACTCTCAGCAACTATGAACCATGAAATAATCTTATATAACGGATAGGGCTACAATCACAAACAAAACATCAAGCAGTCAGAGCAAAGACCTATAAGATGTGTAGAAATTTCTAACAGAAAAGCAACTAAATACACTATAAATTCAATAGGCACAAGATACTGTGACAAGACTAACTTACTGCATTAAACCTTAATTTTTAAAAGGGGTAAAAATAACATTAAGAAAAATATTCTTTCCATACGTGAAGGAATCACTACCAGAAATCAGTAGTGAATTTGTGAAGGTTTTTACCTCCGTAAATGGAGGTATAAGGTTCGTAACAACAGAACTTTTAATAAATTAAATCATTATTGCTACTCTATTAATTGTCCAAGATGAAATAATCAAGAGTTACTTCAGGATGTATTTATGTATTTCTAATTTTAAAAGACAAAAAGCTAGACAAGCATTTTTGAGACCTGATGCAAATTGAGTGGGGATAAATTTGGATTTAGATTACTACTATTTAGATTACCATTTGTGTTTGACCTCCAAATACATCACCATGCTCTTGACTTATTATATACCTTAAAAAAATACACTAATTGCAATTAAGTAGAAATACTGCTCATACACTGAAAATTATTAACTCACAATTTCTACTTTCTTTCACACTGCCATGTAAAACATGGTTGTTTATCTTCCGAGTTTACCAAATTCATGCACTATTTTCCAGCAAGACCAACTAGGTCTTCAGGATTTTAGTATCTAGTCATTAAACTCTCCTTACAAAATCTCAGACAATAACAGAAAAAGCAAATAAATCTTGTAACACTTCAGCCTCCTCAGAAAATGTCCAAACCACTTGTAGCAAATTAAACTTTACACAAACTTAGTGGATGAGATTTTCATTGTATCTCACGTATGTACAGTAATCACTAAAACAACATGCTATAAAGAATAAACAACACATTGAAAATAAAGACTAAAAGATCACCAGTAAACCCACCAGTGATCTAAAAAACTAGAGTGCAGGAAATGTCTGTGAAGGTGTGGTGAAGAAACCATGCTTAAGCATAAGAAATTGCAAGAGTATGCGTGGGAAAGAAAAATTATGGAATGGCGCAATCATGCCGAATCCAAATCAGGTTTGTCTCCAGAACTGACTGATTTTAACAGCAGTCCAAGCATTTAGTGGGCACAAGCAACTTTAATGTCACAGAATTACAGAATCTTCTAGGTTGGAAGAGACCTCCAAGATCACCAAATCCAACCTCTGACCTAATGCTAACAAGTCCTCTACTCAACCAGATCCCTATAAACGTCTTTTAAAGACCTCCAGGGATGGTGACTCAACCACTTCCCTGGGCAGCCTATTCCAGCGACTAACAACCCTTTCGGTAAAGACGTTCTTCCTAATATCCAACCTAAACCTCCCCTGGTGCAACTTTAGCCCATTCCCCCTCATCCTGTCACCAGGCACGTGGGAAAACAGACCAACCACCGCCTCTCTACAGCCTCCTTTCAGGTACCTGTAGAGTCTGATAAGGTCGCCCCTGAGCCTCCTCTTCTCCAGGCTAAATAGTCCCAGCACCCTCAGCCGCTCCTCATAAGACTTGTTCTCCAGACCCTTCACCAGCTTCGTAGTCCTAAAAATAGCAACTTAAATACTATACATACAAAACTCAAAGTTATTTGAACATTAAATACAATGTTAAGCATGTAATTCCTGTATTATAAAAACACAAAATGCATACATTTGAGTTTCTATTTTCCAGGTAATACAGATGACATACTCTCTTTTAAGCAAACTTCAGTAAAATTAGATTATCTTAAATACAAAGCCTTAATTTCCTTTCAGATGCACACTAGTTGCGGGGATACTTCTTACTTTTACTTTTCTTAAAGTGGTATCATATCTCCTGCCTTTCCCAAAAGTTGCCGTATTCCTGAAGCAGTCACTCTCATAGCAGTAGTAATCTGCTACAAGTAGTCTCTCAAAACACAGACACACACAGAAATGCCTGAGCTTGCCAGACCAATATTCCAGTAATTCAATGCAAGTCAGTTACAAGCCTGACTGTTCTGTGCTATGAGTTTAGTGATGCACTGTTCTCACCTTTCCAATGACCTTACCTACCACTGAATGATTATTTTGTTCCCTTCTAAGCACATCACATTTACCAGAAAAAAAAAAAAGAAAAAAGAAAGAAAAAAAAAGCCAGAAGCATAGTTAATAAAAAGCACAACAAAGCAATAGAGGAAAAAATCTACAGTACCTTGCTGTTGTGCATGAAAGGATAGTATTTTTCATCATATAAAAAGGTTTGTCACATAATTTTCATACACTTCTCCATCAGGGGTACACTGAAGAAGACAACAGATATAGTAAAGGTAATGAGCAATCATAACGGGGGGAATTTTAGCCTAAGAAATGTTTTAATAAAGCATCATAGAGTGAAGTTGGTAGGGACTCCTGGTAGTCTTCTAGTCCAGAGCTGCTTAAAGCAGAATTACCTTCCACCTTGGCCCAGGCTCCTTCAAGCTGCGTCTGGCTGAGTACTGTCAGTCTTCAGGGACAGTGACTGCAACCACTCACTCTCATGGCAAAGAATCTTCTTGTTATGTCCAGTTAAGGCTCTCCTTGTTATAGCCAGTGACCGTTGCCTCTTGCCTTTGCACATCCTTAAGGAAAGCACAGTTCCATCTTCTCTCTGAAAACCTTTAGAGAGAAAGATTGCAGCTGGATGCCGAGCTGTCCTTTCTCCAGCCTGAACAAAATCCTGGTCCCTTGACCTCTCCTCATTCAGCATGCAGTCCTACCCCTAACCATGCTGGCAGCCCCTTCAGTGGCTTCTTCAGCACATCAGAACCTTTCCTGCACCATAGGTAACTTAGAGATGCTGGAGGAAAATAAGCCAGACTCTTCTGAGGGGCTGACAAAGCTAAGACAAGGGACTACAGATAGTATATCTGTATGCAAAATGCAAACAGGAAAGAGGTGTAAGGAAAAAAATTACCATGACAGCAGCCAAATACTGGAAGATTGGGGAATTTCAGTCCTTAGAGATATTTTAAGAGATAGGTCAAGACCTGCATAGCTGGATCTAATTGGACCTGCTCTGAGCATGAGGTTGAACAAGAAAATCTCCCTCCTTAAATAACTTGGTGATTCAGTGTGTGATTCAAGTTACAGGAAAAGCTACTATTAGCATAAGCTGGCAACATTTCCCACAGGCCTGAATATATATCAAAGCAGAACTTCAAAACAAAGATCAAGGTGCATTAAGTAGTTCAGCGACTGTTTCTTTACCAATGTTGGCTTAATTTCTTCCAAGTCAAATGACTCATCTATGACTGATATATGTATGTCATACCACCTACATCAAGCACTGAAAAAACTTAAGCCTGTTCTTCATTGGTGTTCTTCTACGTACTAATTTGAAAAAGCATATTAAAAATAAACACACATAAAACTACATCTTGAAAACTGATAAGTATAAATGCAGCTTCTTGGAAGACCAGGTTACCTTAGTTACCACAAAAGCAGTTTAAAACAGTTTCTGGGCTGCAGCAAATATTGAATTTTTTGTTACTTTTGGTCTTTTTATTTCTGCAATGCAGCAGAAGAAACTGACCAAAATACTTTAATGAATCTGCAGGGAGACACATTTGGGGTGTCTGACACTAACACTGGTATATTTCAATGAACAACACAAGGAAGAGTTGAATTAGACTATGGGATCTAGTGTACAGAAATGCTCGAAGCTTTCTGCACTGGAAGCCAAGGGAGCTATGCTTGAATAGAGCTTACATAATGATGATCATCTGTAAATATTCACTCAAGTGAAATATTTAGCCTTAAAATCATATGACCCCTACATTGTCACCTACTATGAGAGTAAGGATGAAAGTGGGGATATCACCTTTCATGACAGTATACAAATAAATTAAAGATTGTGAAGGCTTTCAGGTAGCTTCATGATTACCATTAGGGAAAAAAGAGCAAAATAAGAATTCTGTCTTCAGAGCATGAGCAGGATTTAATACTTAGTAATGAAAGAAGAATGAGGTCATGCACACACTGATGAAATGAAAAAAATATATATATATATATTAATTAGCATTTACTCTTTGAACTTTGTCCATCCTATTAAATGATGGGAAAAGAGTTTCTATGGAAACACTACATACTTACTGAAATACACAGACCACACATAAATGCAAGGGTTGAGATGCAATACAAGGTAAAGTTAGTCTTATTTCTCATATTTTCTAACATTGACATCCTTAATTATATTCTTTTACTGTCAGGGTGGTTAAGAACGTTACATTGTACTATTTTGCTTCCCTAATACCCTTAATCTATCAAAACACCTTCTGTAACATGGCAATTAAGTAACTGCTACTTTGCTTAACTTTTAGTACTGATTCTATACTATGTGAAATTGGTTTTTATTGTGAGAACCCCAAAATAATTAAGATGCAAACAGTGGACAGAATGCACACTAATATTGCCTCTTGTAACCTTACAATTGCTGACTTGTAATATCCTATTCCTTTTAATCCTTCTTCACAGTTATTAATTAGTTTTACTTTAAACTGTCGCATGTCACACTAATTTTATGGACTCAGATCAAATATTTTGAGATCTCTCAGATGAAAATTCAGTATTTCTCTTCAACATCTTTTTACAGTCCTGCAGGCAGCTGACTATCTCCTTTACTATTTCCTGTATTGTTTCCTCATAAAGTTATTTGAGAAAGATTTTACAGGGAGCTCAATTGCATTTCAAATTTGATCAAACTGCTCGAGTCTTTAAAATGTGAATATTTTTTACATGAACTTTTTTTTTTTTAATGTTAACCAAAATATTTATATTTTTGGTGATGTTGCTTTAAATTCAAAGGAAATTATTTCTATGAACTATGATCATAACATGAATTAAATATAAACTGTATGTACAACAAAATATATCTATCCTTTGGTAATGCTTTAAGAAATGATGCTCCTAAAAATATGCGTGATGGACTTAAAATACATTCTCTATTATGGACAACTTCATCAATAAAAATTTTTATAGGTTTTATAAAGCACGTTGTAGCCCTGACATTTAATGTTTTGCTAAACCTTTAGAAACAAAAGCAGCTTGTCTAAGCAATAAAAGGCAGTGACTCTCAAAAGCATCTCTACAGTAGACACAGAATAGTAATGACACAGCTTACAGAAAATATTTCCAAAATGTAAGAGGGAGTAAAAGATATTTTTTCCCCAGTTGCATTAATATAATCTGCAGAAATACCGAAATACCACAATCATAATTATGGTGCTAGTGAATAGTACTATAAAAGACCAGAATTAAGGTTATTTGACTGTCTTAATGATTCTATGATCTAAATATATTCAAATGTCACATTTAATCATAACATTTAATTTTCCTTAATACTCAGCCTGACATCTCTCTAAAACCTCTTTATCCTATATTTTTCAGATTGTATCAACCCACCTTTCATTTTCATACTGTTAACATTTTGAATATATGCAAAAACATGAATACTCACTCACAGATATAAGCTTCAGATTAACAGCACAATTACCAAAACTCCAACAGGTTATTTTATATAATCCCAATTATTTTAAGATTTTCTCCTTTACAAAATTTATATAATTTTTCAAAGTTGTAGCAAAAAGGATCTGAGTTTTTTTTTTGTTTGTTTGTTTTGTTTGTTTATTTTAATGTGGGACTGTACTTCTACCATTTAAATCTGTTTTTCTGGTTTTCAAAAGCCTAGGTTTCCAAAAGTCACAGATCAGGTTACTACAGATTTCATAACCCCTCCTTTTTTTTTTTTTTTTTTTTTGGTGGCAGGGAGGCAGTGAAAAAGAGGTAAAAAGAGAAGGGTAATATAGACCTTTACAGAACAATAAATGACCTAAACATGTAGTTGCAGATCTGAAACCAACAGTGGTCAAACCCAGTAAAGCTTTGGATTCTGAAGCTACAAACTCCTTTGTAGTTCATACAATATTATGTGCAAAATAAATAGGGTCTGAAACATGCTTATTCAACACAGTATTAAATAACATCCGAAGTGCCTTTGGTGGGTTTAGGTAGAAAATACTGTCTCTATTTCAGAGGTTTTGAGGAATGAAACAGAAGTTTATTCATGAAACTAGTTATGTCTACACAGATGTACTGAACAATACAAATTCTAATATATGATTCCACTATGGAAATATTAGACAAGGAATATACAGGTGAGACATTTGTCCAAATACATTTAGAATTTTTAAATTCACAGGAAGATTTAGAGAACTACATTTTGTTTGCTCTCACCAATATGAGTTCACTTACAGCATCTAAAAAAAAATAATTCTAGACTCTGCTCAGCTGTTCAAGACAATCACTGCAGATTTTATCATGCAAAAGTTGTGCACAGGAACACTTCACAAACAGCGTTGGATTTCCTTCAAGTACCTTTTTGTCCAGAGTTGAGGGAAGAATTAAAATTACATTCCACAGGCAAAGTATAGAACTCAGAATTTTGCCTTATTCAGAGTTTTAGGCATCTTCTAAAGAGAAGAGATATGCATTCTTTAAAAAAGATCTAATCTAACTCCTTTAGTAAGTTGACTACCTTTTTTCTAATCATTTGTTTCACTGAAAGGACACAGAATTGTATAAAACCTAAAGACAAGTAGTTTACTAGTTAATTTATTAACCACTGAATGAAACTTACAATTGTAGGCACCTTAAGATCATTTTTGTCATTAACACAAATCTTGCAAAGTCATTCTTTTTTTTTTTTTTTTTTTTTTTTGGTAGAAGCAAGCCACCATAGAGCATCAGAATTAAACAGAAATTATTAATAATAATAATAATAAACTTGTCAAAAAAATGAATTAGCTGGATTCTAATTCCTGCCCATGATAAAGCAGTTGGAATTGGCTATTCAGTACAACATATTGTTAGATCAAAACCAAGTTCCTTAGAATAGATTCTGCCTGTACACACAAACAATAAATAATATATTCTTGCAATTCCTTTTTACAAAAGCAAAAAAAAAAGCTATTCTACTCACTGAAGCATAACAATGTTTCCTAAAATCATTCAAACACGTTCCATTTTTCACTTATATAGTGGGAAGAAATAATAATTTCTGAGTACAGCAGTTCAGAAAATATGGACAAAAACTTAATTCAGCATTTTAAAAAATGTTGTTTTCAAATACAACTTCTGATTGTTTTTTAATATTTCCTGGCCAAGAAAACATGTGGTGAATAATATTTTCAAGTCATCCAAACAGAACTATAATGAGGTAGTTGAGGAAGACAAATCTCTGCAGTCTGTAACTGTACCGCTTTTGTTTTTCAGAATTTCATTTGAAAAATCAAACATATTGTAAAAAAAATCGACCAAGATTTATTTATTTTTCAGCACTATTCAAGTCTTCTGACTCCAAGATCACATATGTGCCTTTTAGGGCAAGACTGAACTAATTCATTGAGGTGAACTTTTGTAGAGTATGACTTTGGATCATGACAAATTATATATAGAGACGTGAACAAATCATAATTTGTGACAGTTAGAAAAAAAAACACCTCATACAGCAAAACTTGTTGATGCCAGTTGAACATGTTAATTTGCAACATGTTCTAGTCATTTTGAACCCATTTTACATGACAGTCAAATCAGCTACATTAAGATTGGATACCTCTGATGACCTACTCAGAAAATTATTTTTTTAGGATAACAGCAGTTATCATTCATTATAGAATGTCTAATTACTAGTATTTTTGATTATGAAAACTGAGTGCGTTGGCTATCAGCACTATTGGCAGTAGGGCATAAGAATTACTGTTCTTCAGAAACAAACAAAACAAAAAAATAATCTATTTTGAAGAACGCCTGCCATCCATGGAAAGTAACAAAAAGGCTAATACAAGAGATGAAATATTGAATTCCTACTGTTGAAACCACAGCAGTATGATTAGCATCCCTCTTTCTCACATAAACAACCAAAATTCTGAATAAATAGTATACCAAACAAGAAGATCATATTTCATAAAGCAAAATTCCGATCAAGCTTTTTTTTTTTTTTTAAATGTGGTATAAATGTTCCCTCAAAGTGTGTTACAAGCAAAGACAGAAGCTTTATCATAAAATGTTACTCAAACTGTCAGAAGTTTTGAAATTAATTTTACTTAAAAGCTAAGCAATTCCTGTGCAGCTGTGGCATCATTCCACCTATTCTTGATTAAGATAACGTTAATAGCATAAATTAAACCCCTTTTTTTCACTTGAACTGTTCATTTTCATGAAATTCAACTATGGAATCAAAATTGAATGCCTAATTTATGATCGTGTGTTCACTTTTAAGTGGCCATATTTGCCCGTTGCAGAGCTGAACAATCAATTACCTCCTGTGCACGTTAATCCTACTCTTATATTTAAATACAGGGTTTGGATTTTAAAAAGTCAGGCATAGGAACAGATTAAAAACCAACTGCAAGTTTCAATGATAAACTAGAAAACTGCACCAAATTGCCTAAAGCCTAAGACAGGAAGCTGAAATTGCTGGAATGGTGGAACAGGAGTTCAGAGAGGCTGAGGAGCCGCTAAGGGAAAACATAACGGCAGCACCTCAATGAGGTACTAGAGCCTGTTTAAATAAGAGGAGTGAAAATTCCTTCAAAACTAGGAATAGTCAGTGAGAGTTGGAACAATATTGAAGGTTCAAGGCAAACTGACATCAATACATGATCCCTGCCAGGAACCAGCAGAGAGTTTCTGCTGCTGCCTGGTCCAGAAATTGCTAACTAGTTATCAGTGCAGAAAAACAGCTATTAACTGGCATTCTAATGGCAGTTCATGTCAAAATATAACTAGAGTACACAAGGTCACTCATGGCTAACAAGAGGTTAAAAATATTACATAAGGCTACATAGGTCAGGAGGCAGAAGAGAAAGTAAGAAGGTACCTGAAATACCAAAAAGGAATGAAGTTGAAGCCTGCCAGTATTACTAATTTGTCAAATACCATCATGTAAGAAGCTCCAAAAGCTGAGGCAGGCAAGGCAAAGTGCTTAGTAACAAGCAAAAAGAACATTTATTTAATTCAGCCAGTAATTAATAGATGTGGTTTTGCTGAACTGAAAGTCCCCACTCCATATAGTATGATTTTTTTTTAATGGTATCTAGTCTTATCAATTTGTCCTTTCTTCCATTTTAACTAGCATTTTTCATTTGAAGTAGACTGCAATAAAGACCATAGAGATGCTGTTCTGTGTTCCCACTTTGTAATGGGCCCTTTCAGGTTCTAGCAGAGCACATCTGGAAGGTCACAAGGACTTTCACAAAAACAGAAGAGGAGCAGCTCTTGTGCAGTATATTAGAAGAAAAGTTACACCTCCTGTCACTGTAGTTATTTCTGATCTAGTAGAGAACGTAAGAGAACTGTACTCTATAAGCAATAAATTGCAATAATCAAGTCATTGTTTTGGCAGAACACCCATGTTTTCCTCTACCTATTCCTCCCAAGAGCAGAATGCCATACAGATCATGAAGCTTGGAGAGTCAGGCAGAGTGCACCTACCTGATGCAAGTCCATGAAAGGAAATACAAAATATGTTGTAAACAAACAAACAAAATAAATAATAAAAATAAAAAACCATACATGAAATACATACATACTTGATCCTTTATATGGAGACCTATGCACAACTGGGGATTCAGAACAAAAGAGGTAGGTCTTCCCCTTACTTCCCCAGATTCCAGTCTTCCCATTATTCTATCAAAGCACAGGAGAGATAAGGGGAAGGGACAGATGCTATGAAAACAACTGAAATGAAATGCAACTTTTTTTTTTTTAATAATCAAATATATTTTTATTTTATAGCCCATTAAATTAACTGAATTGTTCAAAAGTGGGAAAACATCCTTCTGAAAAAGAAGACTCAGTATCTTTAGACAGTTTATGCTGTATGAAATGTTCAAGTTCATTATTAAAGTATAAGTGAGGGCAAATAGTTCTTAGTGTTAAAGCAGTGATATGGTAAGACAGTAAAAATCTATCTAACAAAAATAGAACTCTCAAGCATTTGGGGATGGACAGCATTTCAGAAAGGGCACCTTTAATCAAGGTAGTTACATTTATTTAAATCTAGAAAATAACTTTCATACAGCTATAATATACTGTTTTCTTTTAAGTGCTTATTCAAATTCTTGATTTGCTAACAAAAAACTTCCCCTACCTCCCCTCCTTTCACACATGAATAGAACAGATTATGCCTAATTGAAAACTGCAGTCAGAAAAGCAATCAGACTGACATGGTTAATAACAGGAGCTTCTTCTAAAACATCATTATAAACTGAATTGGAATTGCATTTTTTCTAAATATGAACTCTGCTATTGTTACACAGTGTGAGCTGTTTCTCAATTTAATTTAAGAAAGAGAGAAAAAACTCAGCATGTATGTTTTTCCCTGCACCTGGACACTTAAGTATCCCACCTAATACGTATGTTTCAGCTCTAATACCATTATTATATCTTTTATTTCCCTCATTAAATTATGAATATAAACTTCAGACAACACAGTATTAAATAGGGTTCCTCTATTCTGTGGCAGTGCATTTTCACTGAGGGGCAGCTGACAGAAACCATTTTAATGGGTAAGTTTGTATTGATTTTGAGGTTAAACCACTTACCTTTAGCTTCTTGGTACAAGCATCATTCAAAAAAATCACTTTCCCACAAAGAAAAATTATTATTTTTTTTAAATTTCATATTCACCAAAGATAAAAATAAGCTGAAATAAAGATGTTGCAATATGGCATATTTAGGAATAGCACAGCACTAAGGATGTGCTTCTAAATGTGCTTCACTTCTAAAATATTATTCAATAATATTTTGTCACACTCATATATTGATAATTTCCCATATTTCCTACCACCCCAGCAAATAAACCCCAAATGAAAGATATTAGCATTTCATTACATCAAGACTAAATTCTACATAAATAATCTTAAAATACTATGCAAAAACTAAATTAGGTCTAAATTTCTTTTCTTCCTACATGATATTAACTTAGATATTTAACTATATGACAACTTTAACAACTAGGTCTCAATGTTTTAATGTTCAACTCCATTGAGTATACCCCAGTAGAAAGTTCCACAGCTTCAACATCATCAGTGCTGCTTTATTTCCAACACCTGACACTCAAGGTTTCAGTGCATCAAAATATGATTTCTCTCAGGTTGCTCCAGAAAGGTTTAAATTGACTATACTGCAATACTTATGAACCAAAAGCAGAGCTTTGAACCCTACCGAGGACAAAAAAAGAAGAGAGCCATGGAAAGCATTTGTAGAAAAGCAATATTTCAAATATGTTTTTTGAATGACTGCCTTTTGGTTACTGGTACTTTCCAAACCTTGATGGAGATACAACAGGACACTGGACAGGTTGTATCATATTGATATATCATCCATTTTTATCACTTTTGAGGTTTGAAGTCAAATGAAAATAACTGTTTTAGAAATAAGTGCCAAAAATCATAGCAGTTCTGGAAAAGTTACTCTTTTCCATTTTCTCCTGTTAAAACCTATTATGAGACTGCCACTGGATATTGGTTTCTTTGTCCTTTTTCAAACTTCAAGTTCCAGGCCAAGACTGCCCACGCGTTCTCTTATTTTTACAGAGAAAACCCGTGTATGTTTTATGAAACAACCATCCTGATGATGGAAAAAATGAGGCTGGAAGGAAGTGGCTGATCTACAGAGGTCGCATGCAAAGACTATTAGATTTTGATACTTCCATACTTTTTTTTTTTTTAATTTACATTTCTAATATGAAGAGCATTTTAGTCCATATCCTCAGACAAAATCTTTCTTATGGTATAACTTTTCATTCAAGGTGATTATGCACAGTAATAGAACAACTGATGTTTTAATTTAGCCTAGACTTCCACTGTGTAATAAAACAAGTTTTAATTAAAATCTGCACACATGACCATACTGAACATTATCATGTTAGGTACTGAAGTCTACCTTGCACTAACTTTTAAAATGAAGACACTACAAAGTTCTTACTCTGCTGAGACTTGTGTGACCTCAGTCTCTTCTTCCTAGAAGATATTTGTGGCTGTTTCTGAAACTATTTCCCCACAGGTTTTAATAGTGTAAAACACATTTACTGCAATAAAGGAATATTTTTTAAGTTACAGTTTTGAATACCTATTTCTAGCCTTGCAAGGTATGAGGTAAAGTCCCAGTTCTGTATAATTCCATGTAAGGAAATGATATGACTTGACATTGATGCGAAATGTTTACCAAACCTGAGACCTGAGTTTACAACATCACCTCTTTGCTTCACCTATTCTGTTGAATGTGATTTTTCAAACAATTAGTTGTCTCTTCAATGTTTTTTTTTTTGTTTGTTTGTTTTTTTAACCCTGTTTGTTTTCAGCTGTGTTTGGTATTGACTTCTCTATAAAACCACACTCACTATTTGTTTCTAATAAAGCCAGCTGCAAATAAATTGAGCTACAGAGAAATTAATCAAAATGGACAATTACGTGTCTATGCTAATTGGTTTTATTTGTCAAATCCTTTATTTAGGCCACTGCAAGGGAAAAGTAAACTATATGGCTGCAAAGAACTTCTAAAGAACTTCATGTTAGAATAAAATAGGGGTGCATCTTTTATAAAGCATAAAAACAGGGAAAATAGAGCAGTACTGTCATCAGTATATTATTCTTACACTCAGTACCTTGTGCTAATAAGATACATCTGAACTGGAAAATAAATTTATGTCTCATGTCTAATAGCTCGTCTTCGGCTCTTCCAATGAACCTTCCTGATGGTATTTTTTTTTCCTTTTTAATAACCTGTTCATATTCTTGACCTAATCATTATTATGACATTTTTTATTTTATTTTATTTTTATTTTTTTAAGAGATGATATTCCCCAATTCTTGCCTTGCTGACCAGCTTGTTTCAAACATCTTTAAAACTGCTCAAAAGAGGATAAACTGTGTGCTAGTAGCAAGATCCTTATGGCACAGTCTTTCATTCTACTCTCCAACATTCTTTCCATGTTAGTAGGGACATGCTTAAATTAATAGGGATGCTGTGTCAGTTGCCTGGAAAACATTATCCTGAGAAGCTTAGGATCATCATAAGGTACACCTTGTGTGGTTGAAACCTGTAGAGTTCTGGATTCTTGAACTCTTGTTCTCTACAGGGCTAATCTGAATGTTGATTGCTACCATTTATTTTGAACTATGAGACTGTCAAAATTAATTCTGGGTATAATCTATAGCAAAGATTTAACACATATTGTAAGAGAAATAAATCACTGCACCTTGCCATGCAGGAGTAACTGTCAGCAATATGTACAACCAATGAGTATAAAAACCACCTTCAAGATTTCTTTTCTGGGCTTCATCCTAGAGCATTACAAGAAGCCAAGTGGGAACAAATTCATTTAATAAGGTGAAAGTAGGTAAAAACAGAAACAGCACTGTATAATAAATAATTCATGACCTCCTGTCATTTAACAGGAAGGATGGGTGTCTGACAGAGATGCCTGGAATTTAAATAGACATTCTCCTAGGCATTACTGTTAGCCACAATAGACATCTCTCCTTTGTGAGCAAAATGAAAAAATAAAAAAAATTAATAGTTTTTCCTCCTAACTACAGCAGTAAGGTAACTACTAGTTACCTTTTAACCATTTGGACATTTGAAAAACTCTGTGTAAAATATCACCACCCACAAAACTTGTTACATCAAACAGACTTCACACAAAGTAACTGACATTATACATCCAGCAGACGTGGGAAAACATTACAACTTCAATGCAAAATTATCTAAGAAAGGACTCCACAAGCGTTTTAATCCCTCAGTAAATACAATTGATAGAATAAGTTATGAATAATGCTTACCGCATAAGCAGGCTTACATTTCATTTTTTTTTTTTTAATTAAACTTTGTATTAGCAAATGAGTTAAGCACATAAGCAATATCATCCTTCTTTTACACTTAGTTGTAAAAGGATTTTTAGATTGAAATAAATAATATATTTAATAATATTATATATAATAAAATAAAAATAATAGAATAAAAAGCCATTATCCAAGCCAAAATTGTAACAATTATATGCAAGACTATATGAAAGAAGCTAGGGACAATATGATCTTCTATAGCACTTTGAGAAAAAAGTGTGGTCATTTATACTACAATTTAAAAAAAAGGGACCCAAGGAGCCACAGCTCACAAGCCTTCCGTATGCTCAAGATTCTTATTTGCAATTAGGAACCATAAGGGCAATTTGCCCTCAGCACTTCCTGGTAAAGAATTTCACTGGGAACCTTACATATGTCTCAAGACTATCTACACTGTTATGAAAATTTCTATGGCAACTTACATGTAGGGTTTTGAACAGAATGTTAGGTGTTCCAACTGCAATACACAGTGCCAAGAAAATCCAAAATACAGTAATCAGGAACCATTCATCCTGCAGTCTTATGTCTACATATTATCTTGTAAATTGTTCTGTTTTTCACCTCCTCCTCAGATTATTGAACATTTCAGCACGGCAGTTTGTGTCATTACACCTAATTACATAATCAGAGTGAATTCAAGTATTATTAAATTAGAATATTTATTTGGCTATGATTTATTGAGCTGTTAATTTATGACAGACTTCATGTGGGGAACAGCTTCAGCAACACATTTGACTACATGCTTTTTTCAACCTCTGAAACCAGGAATCTGAAAATAAGATAAACTTGTATGAAACAATCAAGACCTGTATCTCTTTACAATAACCCAAATCAGAATTAGTGGATGACTCTTAGTTACCTCACATCTCAACATACTTTTTTTTTTTTTCTCCACTTTCTCAGAACTCCTTTCTCATTTCTATTCACTGTCTGACAAAAACCATACTTTGCTTCTGTTCCTCCTGTTTCCTGTAGTTGTAGAATAAAACTCTAAAATTACTGCATGATTACAAGTTAATTCAAATGGTTTTACTCATCTTCAAGGTCAATTTTTTAGTACTATAGAAGTTCCCACTACAAGTACCATAGGAGTTCTGTATGGGATAAAATGTAATCTTTTAAGCCCTTTTACACTTAATTCTCCCCTTTTGCTACAAAAGAAGAGAAGATCTAAATATGAGTTTAAGAACCTTTTTCAGCTCAGAATCTCTAAATTCTCTCTTACACCCATAAAGCCAGAATCTAATTCCCTTTCATCAGTGACCTGGCAAACATGAGCAAATTAGAGTATACAGAGGAATCCTAAGCAACCAAAATGCTACAGTAGAGAAAATGTAGATATATATAATTTACAATTGAAAATTGCCAGAGAGCTCTTCCTCATAAGGACAATCATATTTGGATAGTTTGAGGAGCTGTGTTTTCATACATTAAAATATAATGTAAGAACTGAATATTGTTCTATATGTATTCACTGTGGTTTTTGAATCTCAAGAGAAATTTGACTTTGTATCAATCCCCAAAGATCCAGATCTTAAACATTTCTGGAGAATGAACTCATCATATGTTTCTGAACATTAACAGAAATGAAGCCCTGTGACTCACTCATAGCTCTTCTAAAAGACAAAAAATAGATCAGAGTGAAAGATCATATGTCACATACATATATTTGGTGCTGCTGTTTATCATGTCATGAACTGGTCTTTGATCATGGATCAGCTCATATAATGTTGATGTACTAAGTATGGAATGCAGTGCTACCGGGACTCCCCCCATCCTCTCTCAACTACAAAACCAAGTCTTCGATCAATTAGAACATAGTAAATGCATTTTTTTTTTTTTTTTTTCCAATAACAAGTTGGAACTTTTGATTTTTAATATTCAGTTTCAATATTAGTTTTTTAAGTACCAGGAGTTCCAGAGGAAAGAAGGTATGCCTTATATTTAATAGTGTTATTTCACATATTTGTATACCCATGCAACCACAGTTAAGTAACCTTGAGGTGTTATTCCATTATATGCATTTAATCTAATCCAATCTATGTATTTAAGCAGGAAAAAACACTTCCCTTTAGTCTCAAAAGTTTTCAAAACTATTAATCAGCTAGTTACTTTACTTGAAACATTCAAAATCACTCACTTTTTTTAAAAACAAGAACCTTTACCTATAAATATTTTTTTTTTTATTTTTCCTCTGCTTACACTGGTTACAACTCCACTCAACCCCCTTCCTTGTTTGCAATTTTGTGACTGTCAAACATCAGCCATCAAGTACTTTTTTTTGCTCGATTTAGGACTGAAAATACACACTAATGATCTAGAGTCAAACAACTAGTACTTCCTAATCATTCTGTATAATCTATTCTCACTCAAAAAGACACAAAAATTATTCTTCTTACGTTGTATCATATAGGTATGTATGTATAGCTACATACGTTTCAAAAATTCTCAAAGCAAAAAGAAACAACAACAAAAAAACTAATACTGGCATTAATGCTACGTAGTTTCCACACATTTAAATTAATAGTGAGTAGTTTTGCTTCAGTAATCTGATATAGTCATATGATACTCTTTCAAACAATTCACAGCAAGATTATACATTGTCAGACTGAATTTGAAGAAAGAATTGACATATAAAACTGCATGTTTATATTCATAAATCAGAAGTGATTCTTGGGAATAACTGAGCAGGCAGTATTACAGAGAAGCAGAGAGTTTTCTCAACTTAAGCATAAATTCACTAATCCTAAATTTTGGTCCCTTCTACCAAATAATTCAATATTAATATATTCGGTCCAGTTCAACAAAAGAGCTCTTGACAACATTTTTTTTTCTCTCATTATTGCTAACAATGCACAGTCAAAACCCTGACAAATGTTTAAAATGGAAGTTTAAAAACACTAAAAAGTAAATGAAAAACCTATCACTGTGTTATTAGCACAATAAGCAAATGGAGACTTCCAGCAAAACCTTTTAAAAAAGAATTAAAAATCACCAATATAGTCTTTGCTGCTCCCCATGAGAGCAGCTTAATTTCCCTTTTTTCTGTGATGCCCTGGCTCACAAAAGCTGACTGGTGCCTGCCCTTATCTCAAATTCACATCTCTCCACTTGGTTTGCTGTATAGCGGAAGTGCCTAGTCTGTAAATATGGGAATACAACTCAGCTCTCAGCCATGTTGTACGGGTATTTTGTTCCCAACTCCTCACCACTTTCACTCTGTTACTTCCAATTTGTTTTGCATAGCTTCCAATCCTTAAATTTTCTCTTGGCTAATATGCCTCCTTTGTAGTGCCGCTGAAAGCCTCTGCCTTGCTGAGACAGGGCTCACTGTTTGCTTTCAGGAAAGGTCCAGCCCAAGGTTAACATGAATAGAAATGATGTTTAGGTAAAGGAATGAATTCCTATTCAAATATAGCCAAGGCGGTCTAATTCAACCCAAACCATCCTCCCTCTCCAAAGCCCCCAGAAACCTCTTATAACTTATTTTAAACCTGCTGAAACATCCCTGAACTTCTCCTATTTCTCTACAAGTTCTGGAAATCCTCAGTATTGTCATAAAACATTAAATCATATTCCAATGCCTTTTTTTTTTTTTTTTTTTGTAAACTCTTTGATATATTTTCTTCCTTCTTACCTTCCCTCTGGCTCGAAAAATTATCAGCTTCTTTTATGCTCCCATGTAGTTCCCATATCCTTTATTTTTGTAGTAGTTAATCACTCCCTTTCTAAACCATTTCATCCCACCCCCAGATTTCTCATCATACTTCTTCCTTATATTTGTTGACATCGTTAGAAAATGCAGTTGCTTTGAATATTTTTGTTTGTTTTAAACATTGTCATTTATATTGTTATGACATATTCTATCATTTAACCTTAACTGGCAAGTTTACATGCCTAATTCAAGCAAGCAAATTACTTCTGTATCTTTGTTGGGGAAAAAAAAAAAAAAAAAAAAGGCTATTCCAGTGGGTGATCAAGAACACCCATGTTACAAGCTTCTTTCTTTCAGTTGATTTACTGCCATTTGAAACAATGTTCTTCCAAATATCTAAGGAGGATTTCAGAGTATGTACACGACTAAAATTGTAGACTTCTTTGGCAAAGTAATGCTATCCTATCAACTAAGAATGTCTCTAAAAAGCAAGAAATATTTGGAATTGGCTGACGCTGACTGTGGGTTACACGATGATACATGTTTGCAGAATTTCATTTAGACATGCACAGCTATTATTGAATGATATATTATATGACTTATTTACCTATGATAACAGTTGTACATGCAGTTTGCAATTGGGTTATATTTTTGTCACTTTTTAGAAACTGCCTACTACAATCTAACCTCTACCTAGTACTGGCAACATTAAATATATTTCTTTTGACTTCCTCTCTCTTTAAAGGCTGGAGACAATTTAATACCAGATATGCTTGTGCCACTATTGACACCAAGTATTTTTTAAAAATGAGGAATTCCACATAAAAAGAAAATTGTGCCCTAACACAACACATTCTTTTCACTGTTGTCCATGAAACATATGGTAATCTAATAGCTGTAACTGTAGTTTAAGTATCAGCATTATAGGTCAATCCATTTCAGTTTCAAATACAGTTCAGAAGAAACTGCTTTCAGTACCAAAAAACAGGTCAATTCATGGCCTCGATCAGATCTTCAATACAGTATTAAAGGATTTGCTATGTCATTTAGCAGCATCCTTGGACTGAGATACTGAATTTCAAGTTGCTGCCAATTTACTTAACTTCAAAACCACACTAACATTATTTCTTCTTGGAGAGATGTACACCATATAGCACAGATATTCAGCTCTGAACAAACACTTTCATTTTTTTTTCTATGAAAATATCAAGCACTGTTCGTTATGCCCACCACTCTAATCTGTAACTCATAACAATAACTTTTTTCTATATAGAGAAGTGCTCTTTGGTCCCCTCCCACTAAGCACACTTGCCACAGAACTATCTGAATTGTATTAAAATGCATTCCTTGTGCTTATTTTTTCCTCGTACCAAAGAACCTAAGACAAAGGCTCAATGATTAACATTACGCATATGAATCTATATTTAGTTGTGTCCAATTCTATCAACTATTTTCTTATGAAAGTTCTTCCTTGAAATGTATTTATACATAAATATATAGGAATACATATACGTATACTATCCTACTACACAGGAAATGCATTTATGAATATACATACAGAATCCAATTACAGTGTTGAATAGCCATTAGCAACCTGAGAAACTCTAAGTTCCATAGTATAAATGTGAACACTATGACAATATGTTCTCCTGAACTTCTGCAGAATTTGGCTAAATAGGAATAAAATTTCTTATCCAGTATGAGCAGCAACAATTCTTTACTTGGGTACCAAACCACATAACAAATTAAACAGCTTACTTGTGTGTTCGCTTGGATGAAAGCTACATATGATTTGGAGTGAGAAAAATAAGTATAGTTTTCTGTACAGAAAGGTTGAGATTATATTTGCTTCATATAATTATTCCATATGCTAAAGCCATACTGTGAAGTTCACAGCATCTGAAGCATCAACTATCTACTGTAGAATGCCATCTCTTCCAATGGACAACCCATAAAATATTAATAAACACTTTAACACCCAAAAGAACTAATTCATAGTAGCTAAAAATACTCGCTGTGTGACAAGAGTTTCAAGCATAAGCAAAAAAAGGGAATCCAGATGCCATAATTAAACACTGCAAGGAAAAAGAATATTGTTGCTGAAGTTAACGATATAGCCAATTGCTCATAAGTAAATGCAAAGTAATTGTTAATCCTAAAGCATCCATACCATTTCTGCCAATTTTTCTTAAATAGGACATAGTTCTGTTACTTAATAATATGTTTGTATATCAGCAAATATGAAACGCACCCCACATACGCTAATAATTCTCTGAATGTAGTTAGGAAGGTAAATCTCCTGATGAAAACAAATTCAAAATCTCAATAAATCAACCAGAGAAGGAGGAAAAGATTAACATTTACATTTAACATACTAGGTATCTGACTCAGAGCATATTGAATGATATGACAAAAGCATACACACACAATATTTTTTAGACCTCTAAGATGATTTAGGCTTCTAGATAACCCAATTAAAATACCTTTCCCTCTCCCCAAGTGAACCTCTATGCAGTACTTTGGAGATATTTCATTTTACATGAAAAACAGTCAATTAAAACCATATAGAGTGTAATACTTTCTATTCGTTTTCTAACAGGAAAACTTTCTACTTGCTATTCCATTTTCTTAAAATATCTGTATCAGCTCTGCATATATTACTAACATCAATCTGCCCTCCTCAATTATTTACTGGCCAAATTAACAATGAATAAGGGATGACAAAATTTACAATAATTCAGACTGTATTTATCATTCTAATAATAAAGAGAAACATATTTTACAGTTTTCTTCTCTGATAAGCAGAAAATATATATCATAAAATGAATACATCAATAAGCATCTCATTAGATATGAGATATTCTGTGTTAAAAAGCCACTGAAAGACCACTTGGTCTGACCTTCTGCAAAAGGTATGCCAGATAAAATCACTTGCCTTAATTTTTGCATCCCAAATACAGTAGCTATTTGAAAAATTCAATGATTTGAAAAGTAATGGGATCTCCCCTCACACTTGCAGACATGTTATTTTCAATTAAATGCAATCAACTTGTTTCTAATTTGAATCAGTTTAGTCTAAGCTTTGGAATCTTAAACCTCTTTCCAATTTGTTACCCTAGACTCAAGAACCATCTTTTGCTATACACCTTTCTCCCATGAAATTAAAAGTAATTTTGTTTCATAAATCAAAACAACTTACAGTATCTTCTTATTCGATGAGCTCAAAGCCCTGCTTGTGACTGCTTCCTGAGCTCTTTCCAAAATTCCAAGATCTTTTAGATTTGCAGGCAAGTAAATCAAACATAATAGTTAGAAATGACATCACCAGTATCATCAGAGGAGTTGTACAACCTCTGAACTCTTTATTTATGTTTCTAAGTACTGGTCTCTAAAATACCATCTAGAGCAACAGAATTAAGTTCTCACTCTGTTTCAAGGGCTGCTTGCCCTTCTGAGTGTCACTGAATCCTTGAGCAGGAACATGATTATGTTCTTACTTACCTTCCCAGGTAGGTCTTGCACACGGATACAATAAAATACATGCTTTCAGCCATGGTATTTCTTTAATTTATTTATTTTTTATTTTTTAATTTTTTTTTTTCCCCCTCACATGTTATAGAACTGTTTTCTAGCACTTTGAAGTTTCTATTACCATGTTCTTAGAACCTGTTTTGGACAGAACACATTAGTCAAAAAGAATCGTTTATAATTTGGAGTAAGTATGTATATACATGGAACTAGCTATATATTAAAAAAAAAAATATCAATTGCATTCAATACGCCATCAATCAGCTTTGGTCTTTTTATATATATATATATATATAATCTGCATATACATACACATATTCAGAGAGAGGTAAAGAATCAAGAGTACTCGAACTGCCTGAATTTTGGCATTTCTTGAAAACTGACTGCTTTGCACAATTTGTTGTTTTATTGAATTATTTATTTTCAGTTGCATGAAGATAATAGTAAAATGCAGCTTCAACCTCCACAAACTACATAATTCATCAATATCGGCATACAATCATTAGGGAAAAACAAAACAAAAACAAAAAACAACTGCTATGAAACCACATGCATTTTGTGATTTTATATTTATGTTTATATGAACAAATGAAAGTTTTGAGCTGGACTGTGGCATTATTATACTCCATTCTATTCAGTATGCATTAAGACAAAGATCCTGCACTTTTATCAACAAAACAGCTGAAAGACCTGCTGAAATAACTCAAGGCTCTACTAAGAGTATAAAGATTTACTGTGATTTTACAGAATCGCCTGACAATACAGACGAAAGCGGGGCGACGAAGGGTACGAATGCATATTTATAAATATATGTGTATCATTATATAACGGTTGTAGTACATACACCTGTATATAATTGTATACTACAGAGATGTATGCATAAATATTAAGCACAAATAGTCACATCACATGGGTTTCCCCAATAAATATGCATCTTTACATATGTGCCAATAGAAAATTGATAAAACTGAGTTGACTCAGTTCCTGCAGACACTGAAACAAAGTTAGGAAAAATTATTTGAGGAGTAACATTAGGTGTACATGTTCACCTTTCTGTATAGTTCTCATGACAGGAGAAACATGAGAGAATAAAACAGTTGCCATTCAATTCTTATGTACATTCACCTGTAACAGTATCACGTAGAGCATCTGTAGTAGAGGAATGGTACCCAGTGAAAAAAAAATGTGTCATGGAGGCTCACATGAATGCTTCAAGTTTCTTTCATGCAGCAGGGAGCACTACATCAAAGACTCTACAGAATAGAGAGGTTCTGTAACACCTGTGGCAAAACACAGCTGTGTAAAATGCCACTAACTTGCTATTATTTTTTTGTCCCTGTTATTCGCGTTTGCTCAGCCTTAGGATGTTTTTCAACTATGTTTCTTAGACAGTAATAATTCATAATGCTATTAAATTATTGAAATATTAACTTAATATTAATAGTTGATAAAACTTTCAGTTTTATCACTGACACCATGCCTGTCAGCATTCAAGAGATATTCGGATAATGCCCTCAGTAATATGCTTTCACTTTTGGATAACCCTGTAGAGTGGCAGTTGGACCTCATCATCTTTCTAGATCCTTTCCACTAAATTATTCTATCCTTTTCTAAAAATAATAATAATAATAATAAAAATATATATATACAAAAAAATCTACATAAAACTAAAGTTGAAGATAAAGTACAATTTCTGATGAACTTAATTCTCATAAAGTATGTAAGTATATCACAGAAAAAAATAATAATTTAAACTAAAGCAGACAGAAAGTCTAGTGTTACAAATTTCTGTTCCTAAGTTCAAAAACTGAATTAAAAAATGGGCTAATAGAGTTTTTTCTACCCCATTTATTTCTGGAATCTCCTTCCCATTTCTTTTATCATTTGCAATTTCATAGTGGCTTTATCAGCCAGGGAGAAATAAGTCTTTGGCAAAAGCTGTTGCTAAAATAATAAGGAATATTCCATTTTAGAAATGAAACAGCATCCACAGTATGTTAGTAAGAAAGGAATATTGTCCAATAGTTAATGCCGCAGATTTAGATGCAAGAAATCCAGAGACTATTATGGTCTTTTGAAACACACATCTAAAACATAAGGCTGTATTTTGGATTACAACACTCTTAGTAACAACTAAAATGCATGTTGAAATGAACAACACACCCATACTCAAAGTTGTCTGCAGGCGAGACCTGCCAACAGAATTCATCGTTTACTATTTCTTAATCTCAATTCACAAGGCAAAATATTTTTCCTGGACTAGCAAAGGTATGGTGAAGGTGAATAAAACAAACACAAGGGAATACACATTCCTAAAGCTGCTGGGATGGAGGGAGAGAGATGGTGAGGATGAAAGAAGGAAGGAGAGGTCTTAAAACTTAATACAGGTAAACTTAAAGAAGTGTCAAAGTCTTGCAGCCACAAGGTTTTCAATTTTTCAAGTATATTAATGGTTACAGAGCATGCATGATATATAGAAAAAACAAACAAACAAAAAAACCCACTGATTTGTCTTACTTAGAAGCTGTATTAAATGTCAGCCTTGTTTTCTCAAGAGATCAACGTTGTTACTCTATTTTCTCTTCCCAATTAATCTCAATCTAGTCATATTCGTTTAAAAACAGTATCACACTTGATGTTTAATGCATTAATATAAACCCAGAACTTCACTTTGCTAGTGATATTGTTTTTTATGTTTTCTTCTCCTTAAAAGTGCAATTTTAAATTGGTATATAAGGATTGGACACATTCCTAGTAAGACTGTGTTATTGTAAAAAAGCAGTGGAATTTTCACAATAGCTACTCTTGATATAAATATCCATAATTTGATTTCCTGCACAAAACTTACCTCTACAGCTTATGCAGTAATGCACAAGTCTTCCCACTCATTGCAAATTCAAAGCCATATTTGCTGGATCCATTCAACCAAAATCATAGTTTTATGAGTCTTTTTGTATTTCCTCAGTCCTGGTGATTAGCAGCCATTGCCACATATAAGTTTAAGCAACTGAGAATAATTATCATAGGAACACCTGCTTTAAAATGGAATCACATGAGCTACCTCCTGAACAGAGTTGTGCTGCCCACAGGTGTTTGAAACACAAGGAATACTCCAGCTATGCTATCCCCAAAATAAGCAAACAGTATTCACAAACAAACGTTAACAAGCTATTCAAAATGTATTTAATCATAAGAATTTATGCTTTGCATGAGAAATAATTGCAAATAATCTTTAAGAAGCTTAAAATGTCTGGCAGAACGTTGCCCTGATACAGCTTGATCGTTACAAATAAAGTGTTAGATTTCAGCTCTCAGGTGGCAAGATTGTTTTGGTTTGCAGCTTTTATAAAGCAATTTCTCATTAAATTGGATCTCTCATAAAAATCTTAAGTGGTATTTAAAAAACAGTTTATATATTAAAGGGTTCTCGAATTTATCCTATGCCTCTATAAAAACGTTAATTAAAAGTATACCAAGGGACCTTAACATTTTCTAAACATGCATTATGCATCTTAGACAAAAGGAATGTGAGTCTCTTTTTCACATGGAGGTTTTTACATCAACTTGATCAAGTGATTTTTGTTTCTATATATCTCAGGCACAGCCTGACAACAGATGTGCTGAATAGTTTCCCAGCATGCTAAGGAGTCTCAGCATCAGCTTACTGCCTTTCCCACTATTCCCCAAATCCCCAGGTGCTATAGCAGTACTAGGGTTCAGGAGAGCTGCAGCACAAAATTAGTGTCAGTGCTACGTAGTGTTGGCAACCAGCGTAGACAAGTCATGACAGGGGATTTTAAGTCTTCTGCAAGTAAATGCAACAGGGCAAGCCATCTCAATATACCTAACCAGGGCTTTGTTTGTGCTCCTGGTGTAGAGAGAAGCATTTCATCCACAAGGGCTGCACTGGCACAACCCCTGAGATTAGGGTACCATCTAGTTTCTCCTTTACACAGAGTTGCAACAGACAACAGAGCAGAAGACTACATCCACAAGAAGTGGGGAAAATTCAGCTGCTAATGGCCAGTCTCATTAAAAGCTCTTACATAATTTACAGATTTTTTTTTTTTTTTCCAATTGCTGTTGTCAAAATGGACGTAGAAATGGCATAAAGTGCCTTTTGCACTATAACATTCCCTCTTCACCATACAACCTTCTAAAATCTCGGCAAACACTCTAATTCTTATTAAAAGGCAACACATATGACACTGTTGGCAGTTCACTGCAGCACAGCAGAATATCATCTACACCACTTACTGTTGTTTAGTGGTCGAACCTTTACTAATCCCTGTGAAACTGCAGTGATAAGTTCCAATGAGCAGTACTGAGCAACTAGAAAATCAGCTCTCCAGGATATTCTCTTTCAAACTTAACAAATCATGAACACAAAGATATGCTTTTCCTTTTGATAATGCAAATAGATTGCCAAACCCAAAACTACTAAAAATAGTATTACAATGTTCAGCACAATTTTGCACTCATTACTCTCTGAGAAAAGAGAAAAATGAAAAAAAAAAATGCAAATGATGATGTAATTACAGTCTGGAAAAGAAAATGCTATTCCGCGCTTTGTGATATAACAAAGTGCAGTTGTCAGTCAATAAAAAAGAAAAGCTGTTCAGTATGGGCAGACAGTTGTTCTACGTGGATCCTAGATACACACTCCTTTCCTTTACCTTATTTATGAAATGGAAACATTTCAGAATCTGTTGTCTTCCTGGCTATTAGTTCCACACAGGACATAAATAAACAAAATTTGTACTTTAAGGTAAAATATCCATTCTCCAGAGGTTACCCATGACAGCATGTAAAATATATCCTTTCTAACTGTAAACATTCACCTGCCCTTGTCACACTCAACACAGTAGCAGTGCCAACATGTTTCCAGTCAGATTTCTCCATCCTATATTCAAGGCCACTATTCTCTTTCTCTCAGGTTGTACTTTTGTTTTTAGTTGCTTTGTGCGGTTTTTGTTTGCCCCCCCCCCCCCGTTTTTTTTTTGTTTGTTTGTTTGTTTTGTTTTGAATAACCTTAGATACGACCTTAAAAATGGCTTCACTTGAACTTTCAAAGCAGTGAGCAGCTTTCTGAATAGGTATTTTAGTAGAAAGTTGTACATTGGTCCAATTTGAAGTCTACCTGGTGAAGAAACTGATGAGTTCTTTTTAGCTTAGTATGCTCTTTCATACATTTGTATAGATGCAACATTCAGGAAAATGATTTTATGAAACCATCCACTATTGTACAGAAATTGACAATTTGTTTCAACTGTGTATGCATAAACCGTGTAAGATTACTGACCTCAAACTGTATTTCACAAAACTGTATTGGTGAGATCTCAGACATGAACCCATTGAAAAGTAGTACATCAAAAAGCAATCTGATGTAAAGAAGCAAGAATATATCCTACTATTGATGCTGGGTAACAACAGCTCACAGTTAACACTTTTATTTTTGAAATAATAAGTTATTGTTGAAAACAACTTATTTTTGCAGCAACTATCCTTATTTGCCAAAATAAATACATAAATAAAACCAAAAGACTTGCTATAATCCATGGCGTAAATGATTTTACTCTAGGTTTGAAAATGAGGTATTTTATTACACAAGACCACAAAAGATAGGTTAACTAGTAGCCTCTATGCTAAGTTCACATATACATACTGACAAAATTCAAAATGATTTTAGCAGTGTTATAAAATGAGAAAAATAATCAGCAATTGTTCATTTCTAATAAGCATGATACATCAAGCTTCCAGAGATAGGGTTTTCTTGATCTAGCAACAGTGCTTACACAAAGCTGGTGACCATCATGCAGAATGAAAGTTAAATTTATGTAAAACCTCTAGCCAGGGAATAATTATTGTTGTTGTAGTCAATCTGATCACGTAACTTTTTTTTTTTTTTTTTTTAAATTATTATTATTATTATTATATTTTTTTTTATTTACTTGCTAAATGATTTTGGATCTTTTGTTTAAAATCCACACATTTTGCTTTCAGTTCATTGCATACCCTCTTTCTCCTCCACAGCCAGGAAGTATTTCAAACACTTTCAGTTTCAAAGAACTGTAACCTTATAATTTTCTAACTTTTATCAATGCTTTCAGTCACTAGAAGCAAAAGCTTGAATTATTAGTAGCTTTTTAAGTTAATGAATTAATTACAAAACACCAAATAATTTCTAAGTCAAGGTCTCTGAAAAAGACACATACTAGAGCTAAAATACCTCTGAGAATTCTGCAGTCTCTTATACAAAAGATGAGACAATATAATCAAATGGATCCCTGGTGATATAGTTCACTATTCCAAGAGAAAAACATCACTATAAAATTTAATAATGGTCCCTTTATGACCTGAATTTTAAAACATCCGTATTGTTCCCAAATTGAGGGAGCTCTGAAATGAATGAATGCTCACAAAAAAATAATTCAACACTCTTAAAAGTAAAAACAAAAATGAATTAAGTTCTATGAAAATTCTAATCCACTACTTATGGAATGCAAATAAGCATCTTTTCAGAAGTTAGAAATACTACCCACACCAAGAAAATACCACAAATATGCAAAATATAATTCATCAATATTTTTTGATATTGAAGCAGATATATGTAGATGGTTATACTGACCATGTAAAACATAGAAATGAATATCCAGCATTATTACAAAACTTTTTTGAGTTGAGTTTGTCATTAAAATGAGCCAGTGCATTTAAATTACAAAATTTGCATCTGGCTTTGCACAAAGAAACATGCAATATATCATGTTTTTGTAAACCTCTGTGAATAAACCATACAAGCTCATTTAAGCTAACATCATTTGGGAGGGGGAAAATTTATCCCCTAGACTTTATGAATTGTTTCTTTCCTTCTGAATTGTTCCTCATTAGCATTAAAAAAAAAAAAAAAAAAAAAAAAAAAAAAAAAAAAAAAAACTTGATAACCACAACACAATGACTTGGTAACAGAGCATTTCTTGTCTGTAAGGGTGCCAAAATGGGCACCCACTAGTGAAAAATTGCTGAAAAATATTTTAACCCTGACAGTTCTCTGTGAGGAGGTACAGAAGTCCAGAATAAAAGCCAATGCGACCTCAACTGGTGCAAGTCGATTAGTAATTGCTCTCTCTCTCATTAAATAAATAAGTAAATAAAGCCTGTTTACTGAATCTTGATGTAAATACTACCCTGCTTACTCTGACTCTTGCTTGGGGAGGGGGAGGGGGGGGATGTCTGTGTGTGTGTCTGTGCGTGTCTGTTTGTAGGGCTGTATGGGCTAGTGCCCCTTTCCTCCAAACTTTTGGAAGAACCACCAGCTCCACTACTGCTGACACAACAAGCACAGTGGCAAGAAAAAATAAAGCAGACAATTAAAAAAGTACAAACAGGTCTAGGGAACAGGTACTTTGCGTATGGGATATGCATATGCCCTGGGAGGCTTTTTGCTGCCCTGGAAGCCATTTTGGCACTGGCTGACAAAATGGCTCCATCGCTCCCACTCACTGGGAAGGAAAAGCTTTGCCCCCCCCTAGCCCTGACTCACTGTCCAGCCATATAAAGGTGTCTTCCTCAGAGAGTGATGGAGACCAGAGGGAGCAGCAGGAGGAATTTTACTGTAGCTGACAAAGGATGGATGGGAAATGAGTGTGCATTGCAGCACCTGCACCCCACTCAGGGGAGAATGTGGGGCAGCAGTGCCCTGGCCCAGTGGAAACTTCCAGAAGCAACGCAGCAGGCCTGTAAGGGCTGGCTCCCTTCAGGGTGAGTGAAACAAGCAAGCAAGTAGTTAAATGTAAAAGAATGCTTAGTTAACTAGACAGTAGAATGAATTGTTGTCTGCATACTGAGATTGGAACAGAATATATACTCAAAGTTATCTGTTGGTTGGGGAGGAGGTTGTCTGAGTCTGTAGGATGTGCTGTTGGGGGCCAGGAGGTGAAGGATGTGTGGAGACTGGTTGTGGGGGCTTGCCAGACCATCACATCCCAGGCAGGAAACAGGTGGACACCAAGGACATAAATTAGCTCAGACCGATAAAGAAACTGCAAGCCAGCCAAATCACTACATTCCAGGCCAAAGGTGAAAAGCGTACTACGAGGAAGACATACGGCCTTCCTCCCAAAGACCACTGCCCACGTCCTGAAGACCCCTGCCCACAATTCTTGGAAGAATCTGCGCAAGTGCAAAGGACTGATAAGCTAATTAGCATACGAAGCGAGAGTAGGTGGGTTTAGATAATGAATATGTATAGGCGTTAATTGAATATTCATTATTTCATTGTACAAATATGAGATAGTTTGTCATGATAGGTATGCATGTTAGGTGGAGAGATCCCCCGTGCATCCAGTGCTGCCAATAAAGAATACTTCGTCACTAAGAAAATTTCTGACTTCGATCTTCAAATCATGAGGCATAGGCCCGCTGGCCTCTCTAGGAGTGAAGAGAAAAACCTTGTCTTGAGGAACCACAAGGGCTTTTTGAATGGATATTTCAGTAGGTGACAGTCTGTAGACTGACAGAAAAACCATGGAAAAGGACTCACCCTTGCAAGGACACAGCAAGGGAGGGAAAATTGGTTCACCACCTTCTTTAATTTTATTCCATCTTATCCAGCAGATCTGAGGTTTTCCTATTTTACAGGTCACCTAAGTCTAATAAAAATCAATTTTAAAGATTATAAAGCTTTGGTGTTTTAGAAAGGGGCAGGGCTTGGTTATTGTGCCTGTGAGATGATCTCAGGCCCTACTTCCTTAGCAAAATGGATTCAGGCAGAAAATCAATACAGCAGCAGCAACTTTTAAAATTACTCAGTCTGATCTGAAAAAGTGTGGACTCCCAAAAGAGACAAACCCCAAAATATTATGTACAATGTATTGTTCTACGGAATCAAAACAAGCATAGAAAAAAAGAAAATCAATAGTCTTTCAGCCACATGTAATTTCACAGTATCAAATATGTGCAAATATTTGTGGCAAACATTATTGTTTTCATAGCAGATGGGTCAGTTGAAAGCGGTTGGATCTGGTAGATTAGAAAGTTCACTGTTTATTGCTATAGGCTGTTACCTTGCTTTTTACAGTTTACCCTGTGTGAATACAAGCTCAGCTTGAATGGCAGAGCATCAGCCATTTTCTCCTGAGCTCTCCACTGCATCTTACTCCCCAGATAATGTCAAGTCAGGGGGATAAATCCATCTGCTGGAGCAGAAATGGGAAAAGTAAAAAGAGAAGATGCACTTCTGGCAGCTCTGCAGCAGCTGGACTTCTCTCCATTTTTGGAGAACTCAAGAGATAATTTGTTACCGTGTGCATAGGACTGGTTACACGAACCTTCAAAGCGTGTTCAGTGACAGGGTGAAAGTGAAATGCAATTCATTATAAAACTGTGTTTCTGAAGGTATTAAACTTAGTTCAACATACCAGTTCTTACTATAAAGCAATCAGTAATATTACCCCTAGAGACTGCATTAGAAATCTTTTTTCCTTTATTTTATAAATTTTTCACAGAAACCAGTGTGATATGATAATATTGATGTTCTCAGCAGTTAAAAGTGTCACAAATCACCCAATTTGCTTGATGTAAATGTGATTTTCTTTTTGCGAAGGAAAGGAGAGAAGGTGAAGGCAAAATAAAGTGTTAGAAAAGTACATTGATGGGAGAAAGGACCTCAGTATGCATGTGGTTGTCTTTAAGAAAAGGATGATGAAAAAGAGCAAAATACACAATTGAGTGTGTGCTGCAAAGCCCTCAAACTGCCTAATGAGTCAGATACATAAGTAAGTGGGATGCAGTGGTGCTGCTGCCACCTGTGAGGAGCCCAATATGCTGCCTGATAGCAGTCTCCGCTCTGATGTCTCTTTTTCCCTAGAGCTACAGTAAGTAGCACAGCTGGGTTTTTTACTGACAGATCAGATGAGGAGTACTGAGGAGTGATCTCTGTGTGGGAATGTAAAACATCCAAAGGATAGCAAGATGAGCCCTTGGAGAGTCGTGCTAGAGTTCTCATCATCACAGAGATCAACATTTTGTTCAAGTCCCACTAATCTTGATTGTATTTTTTACTCCTTTTAGCATGACCAAAAGGAGAAAAGGGATGAGAGGTAGAAAGACTTTTCAAATAATAAATATCCAGTAACAAATACTGAACAGAAATTTAAAATGAATCATGGATGAAGTGACTTTTATAATGAAAAAGCAGCAGAGCCACCACATTCTATTAGATGGCAATAATAATAATTAAAAAAAAAAAAAAAAAAAAGACAGTTGGAAAGGCCTGTTAGAGAGTTTCATATAGCCTATGAAACTGGCAATATCATTTAAGGCCAGGAAGAGTTGACAGACGCAGGCCAAAGTGATATAGGCAAGAGAAGGAAAATTCTACTGAGAGGAAAAGCACCTTGAAATGAGAGGAAAAACAATTCAAAGTGAAATTCCATGGGAAAAAAGTTTTCATAATGTATAGTAAAAACAGCTTGAAATTTAGCAGCAAGAACATAAATGGAAGTCTCAACATGCTTCATCACAATGCAGTGTTAGTTCATGCAGTAGCAGTCCTCAAACATGCTTTTATCAGTTAATACAATGTACACAATAGGCACACATCTTGTCTCATTTCAGACAGTGTTGTTTACAAAGAGAACAGACTGACTAAAAGTAACGTATTTCCATCTGATAAGCTAGAGGCTTTTACACATAATCAACTTTAATATACAAGCTGATCCCATGTTATCTGTTTAAGTATATTAGAGTTTATCCAAATAAAACCTTCAAAGCTGAACCGTGAAAGACATGAGATGACTCAGAAATATTTCTGTTTTGCTAAGTTACTTCTAGCCTTTCAACCATTTCAGATGTCTAGTATTATCAAAATACGAAGCAGTAACATAATATTCATAAATAATATAATCATAAAAAATCATAATATTCAGCTTCATGAAACATCTAAAGCAAGTCATAAATACAGGCTAGAGAAAGTAGCATGCAAGTAGTAAACATGCAAGTAATAAGTATAATGAGTGATTAGAATCAAGAAGACAGACAGTGAACCTCTACTGCAGAGTAGGACTTCTCAGGGCTGATGAATTCAGTGATTTAACTAAGCAGAGTCTTTTCCCATTACAGTCAAAAACAAGTCAGAGTCATTTAGTATATTAAAATCCCACCATAATTAGGCTTGTTCACTAAACCTGGAGAATACACTCATCTTAAATACTGGGACTACTATGACTACTTTCCATATGACTTCTACTTCATACTGTTGTATTTCGTGTGACATGGAGAATCTACTGTTTGGTCTTTTGGATTTCACCCATAATTAACTTTATCAGCTCTTTGACCAGCTGGTTCATGGAGATGGTTACCTTAGCAAATGGGGTTACCCTTGCAGATGGGATTAGAGGTGAAGGACTTTGTTAGGCCCTGGGCTATACATCCGATAGGAAGGCAATATCTAACAATAGTCATTATATTTATATATATATATATATATATATATATATATTTCTCTAAGAATAGCTATCAAAACTGGAATGAAAGGAAACAACTTTGTGACAAATTAAAACCTAGTTTAGTCAATTAACGTTTAAGCATATTTTCAGCAAATGTGAGGAAGTATTAATACAGCTTCACATTTTTCCAGTCTCGTTATATGTGAGTTTCAGTAGACTCCTGCCAGACTTTCAAAAGTCCTTTGCCTTGGCACTGGCAATCTGTACTGTTTCTGGCAATAATAATAATAATAATAAAATAAGTTGTTCTCATATTCAAGAGACTTAGATTTCTTCCTCTTCAAGGATATGCTGATGTTCGATGCTTAGACATGGCTAAGTGTTTCCATTTCAGAAAATCTACATAGTTTTGTGCAGACATTCAGTTTCCTTATTTGAAATATTCCATTTAATGTTAGAATTAACCCTGGGATCTACACTATTACATATTGTGGACATTCAGGCATTGGGTTTCTCTCAAGTTTCCCAATTTATGTAGCGTATTGCTTAGATGTATTCTTTACAAATGTCTGTTTTCCTCTGCATAATAACTTGTGAGTAACCTGTTATCAGCAGGGGGAAGAGGCCTTGGCATAAAAAAGAAAGTCATTCTAGCTACCTCTTAGCAGTATGTTGTGCTCTAAAGTACATATTCTTCTAAGCTCTAGCAGAAATAATTTTGAGGCTTAGAAAGATGTACCAATCATATTTCTTCTCTATGTCATTTATCACCAATGCTAAACTCATTTTCTATACACATTTTTTGCTGTTTATCGGGGATACACACTCCTAATACTTGAAAAATACAGTATTCAGTTCTGCAATATAGATTATTTTTCAACCTAAGGAACAATCTATTGAGCTGTGATAAATTTAAACTTGGAAAACAACTTTCTGGAATCAGAACAACACAAAACAGTATTACAGTATTATCATTCTGTGGTTTCTTTACACTTGCAGTTAGTGCGCATTCAGAGAAGCAGAAGCACAACTGCCACATTTAAAACAATATGCCTACTGGGGTGGGGGTGAGGGGAAAGTCTGTACTTTTCAACTCCCAAAAACCAGGGTCTGGAGAAAGATGTGTTAGTAGGTAGCAGCTTTGGGACTAATGATCCAGGAGAGAAGCATAGCCATTAGTATGATTGCCTTCACTGCTGAGAAAACCATCATATACAACAGTTTACACCTGCAACAGAATATATATATATATATATATACACATATCTATAGCTAGTTCTAAAAGATAGGTTGAAGGAAATGAAGTGGATGCCTTATTTGACTCGTATTTGTTTCCTAAACTTTTAATTCCCTTTCAGTTTTAAACTGCTCAAGTGTAATTCCGATGGGCTAAGAGTGTAAACAAGTTCATAATTTGCAAATGCAATCTCTTACAAATCATAGGCACAATGCACACAAGCTCTTTTGTTCCAGAAAGCTAACACACAATTTATTACGTCATTTTTCATATGTACCCCATATTTTGCCACATCTGTAGTCTTAAAAGGTTGCTGTTATGACTAGCTGGAAAAAGGTTACCAAGATGAAGACTCAATGGCTATATGTGTTTATCAGTATATTAATGACATGGTTTTCTTCCTCTGTCTCAGACAATACAGAAAAGATTCCTTATTTCCAAATTATCATTTGTGCTGAATAAAGATGAAATGCTACTTTAACATCCTGTATTGAGGCCCTGATTTAACACAAACTGACAGACACATTTTCATTGAATTTAGTCTCTGGACTATGAATTCAAAGTTTGCAAGTATATGCAAAGTATTTGTTATGAATAACTGACCAAAGAAAAACAAGCTAACAGTTCTCTTCCTTGTCCTAATAAGTGAACTTACATATACTTAAAAAAAATAAAAAAATAAAAAATACTCTATTTCCTCAGAAAACAAGACTCAGGAGATGTTAGGAGTTGCATATCATAAAAAATGTACTTCAATCCAACAAAACGATCTTCAAATTAGCAAAACATGCTAATATTTTATATACACCATAATAATAATAATAATAAAGTACATTAATCATAGCATGGCTTGGGTTGGGGTTGGAAAGGACCTTCAACTGTATTATTCTTAATGGTTGAAATAGAGATTTTATTAATTCACAATATGCACTTTGTAGTCACAGTAAAACATTACAAGCTCCTTTTTTTTTATTACACTCAACTTTAATAGGAGCTTTTGGGGGCAAGAGAATAGATGAATAGAAAACCTGGGGCAAATCTTTTTTTCTACTCTATTTTTCTTAAATTGAGCTGGCTTTCTAAAAATATGATGGTATAGTTTTTAAGGTAGATAACACAAAGTCTGAGATTAAGTACTGTGTATAGTTTTGTTGTGTTGATGCTACTTGCCTTTCTTAGAATATAAGTGCTCAAAAGGCAGCATTGCTGAAAACACGAAGAGGAAAAAAATAAAATTAAAAAAAATGGAAGCAATACTGACTAAAACCAAGGCAAAACTATATTCTGTAATGAATTCCAGTTTTTTCTGTTTTTGTATTAATAAATTGTGAACATCGTATGAGTAACTTAGTAGAGATCGGTATTTACTTCTCAGCTCTTTTCATTTCTTAAGAAAAGAAACACACCTATGCATCTTTCTTGATACATATAAAGTTATTTTGAATAATAAAATATGTGTTGGGTGACCTTTTTGTGCTTTCCTATTCTTTTAAACTTCACTTAAATTTATTTTAAATATTTATATTACCATGCAAAGAAGGTACTTCCTACAGACATGGATGCATCTAAGTCATCTCTTTATTTTAGTGAAAAGGGATTTAAATCATAATCTTCAGCAACTAAAAACAAAACAAAACAAAAACAAACAAACAAACAAAAAAACTTTTAATACTAAATTCAACCTACATTTTATGGTATCTTGAAAGCCGTACAAAGACAGTTCCCCATGGACAGTAACTAAAATTTTGAGTCGTTATATTAACAAAAAAGATTTATCTTCTCTACAGTACCTTAAATAGTATTTATTTGTTATGGAAATTCTAAAACTTCTTCATAGGCCCCATAAAATTCCTCAAAGTATTTTTGTAACATGTAATATTAGAAAATTATTCAAAATTTAAAGCATCATTTTTCTTCTAAACCTGTGCTCTTCCATTTAGACTTTGAAATGTGTGTTACCATATATTGCTTTTAATCTCATTTCCACATGTAGCTCCATATAATCTTGTCTGTAGAGGTATGCTAACTGAATTTAATACTGTAAAGCTGACTGATATTAATAAGCAAGATTGATGCAATTGAATGCAGAAACAATACAACTCTTGACTTGCATCGTTTTGAGAGATACCCACACTAAAGGTTGTAATATTTTATACTGAAGAAAATGTTTCATAGTATTCAAACCATATATTTTGGACTCTTCTGAAATGCTCATCTAGAATTTTCATTGTTTAAAAAAAAAAAAAAAAAAAAGAGAGGAAGAAAGGAGGGGGAGGGGAGAAAGGGGGAAGAGGAGGAGGAAAGGGGAGAGAAAACAAGAGGGAGCTTAGGTGTGAAAAGTGACTCCAAAGACAACAAACATGGAATAAATTAATACTTAGGGAAAAAGTTTATTTTACTCACAGTTAATTGAAAATAAGTCACTGCCCATCACAGTTATTGCTACATATGCATACTGTATTTTCTCTGAGAAATATTAATGAAGAAATACTATTGAAAAAGATATCTTGGGTTTTCATATAATTTCCTACTTTGCCACTGCTTGTAGTTAGAGTGTACAAGTGTGTTTCTTAGCTTGGTTTCCTAAGGAAATGATGTTGATTACATTATTTTCAAGCAATAGTAATATATATATATATTAAAAAAAAAAAAAAAAAAAAAAAGTAACAGTACTACAGGGTGAGAAAGCCCCCTTAATGTCCCCGCTGAAGGAACAGCTAAAGCACAGAGAACACATACCGGGTACCATATAACTCATGCGGAGGACAGCCAGTTATATTAATTGCAACGGGCTCCAGCACCATATTTTTCAGAGGAAAGTCTGCTTTTTCCAGAACACTGAGAAATTTAGTTTCCTCAAGTAAAACAGTTAAGCATATCTGCAGCGTTACTGATAAACTGAAATTTTGGCATTTTGGAAGGTCCAACTCACCTGCAGAATTTCTTTTTAATTCACTGGTTTCTATACATGAAAATAAGTCATTTGATATATTCTTACAATCACACAAAAAATGAGATAATTAATTGCTCATATGTTCATATTGCACCAAAGATTTGTTGAATGTCTTTTTGATAAAAGTTGTTTATTATATTTATGTTTATTGTTATATATTATGTTTATTATGTTTATATTTATTTATAACTTCTGATCAGTATCTTTCCTTTGAAAGTTTAAGTAGGTATGATAAGATACCTTAATGTTTTGCATTCCTTTTTTACTATCTCTTAAACAACTCAATAAATAGCAAACATAAGCTAACTATATTTATTGCCCAGAAGAGTATAACCACTGAAGCCTGCTTGAAAACCTGTAGCAGTATTTCACATAAGCAACTCCTATTTCACAGTATGTGCCTCATTCCTAAGAAGATGGATTTGGCTAAGCAGACTGTTCCTTCAGATTAAGAACTGCGTGAAAAATATTCTAATCTCTTGAACTCATCCAAGCAGATGGAAAAGTGGGGACATGGGCTACAGTGAGGGAAGAGAGAGGAAGAAAGCAAGTTCACATGTTCCAGGCTTCAAAATCACTGCCATTGCATCATTGGAAAGAAAGAGGAAGGGTATTTAGTACTGTTCATATTATTAAATGTGAGTTATGGTGGGCAATAATCACCATATGAAGTTTCCAGAACTTCAGTATAATTCAAAGAACCACAGAAAGTTTGATTACTTCAGTTCTTTATAAACTATGCTGCTTTACTGCCACTTAGCATTTGCTTTATAAAAGAAAGTGAATCAATGGATTAGACAGACCCTGAATTTGGTGGGAGTTTTAATTAAGACTACCTTTACTGAACAGTTGTTGGTTTATGATCCAGGCAAAAGTTCTATGGCCTAGGCAGTCCATATCATTTCATAATTTTTTAAAATCAGTTCATCTGTCTTGCTGATACAGTTACTCTTGAAGAGCAGAGTGTATTTATGCAAGACAACTACTCTGAAGTAGCCATAATCTTTAGTAACTAATTACAGTCTGAAGTGAGCACATTTCTTTTTATTCCACAGAATCAACAGCACTGCTCTTCCAAAGCACTGGGTTCACTCCCAGTATTTTAAAGCATCCACATTATTTTAATTTCTCTTACAGAAATAAAGATTTGGTACTAACCATGCAAAAGTTTGCATCTGTTCACATTTAGGGAAAAACTATCTTTACATTGCGTTATTCCTATTTAAGCACATTTTTCTTTTCAACTTCCAAAGTGATTATGTGTATAAATTCACAAAAATGAAGAAATCAAGTTCCTTTCTTAGGACAAAGTACATGGAGTGCTTTCCGCCACTGAGACTGTCACTGTGTCACTCACCTGTATTGCCCTGATGCTCTGCTCCTGGATTCTTCGGAAGAGATGCGATGATGAAAGCTACCACTTTATGTGGAAAGGCAGCTGGTGATGTGATATCCACACTAAAGCAACAGAATTCTCCTTCAGGTTTCAAACCTTGACACTTGATGAGAGCCGAGATCTTTAAGGAGTAAAAGGGTAGTACACTTGCTCTTTCTGACCAGGCAGTGCTGTGGCTGTTCAATATTGACTCAAAGCCACAATCACCTTCTGATCTGAGGAGCAGGTGACTTGATGATTCATTCTCCTCCGTTCTGTTTTCTATGCACAGACAATGATGAAAAGGTAAAGTATAAAAGATTAAATAGTATTCCAGTCACCCAGACAGGTTACTTTGCCCTTTTGCGAATTGGTCCAATGCATCATCATCTATCATAAATGGCTTATAGGACAATGCTGGATCTTTAAGATTATCTATGCTCCAATGCTAAATAAGACAGATAAATCTGCAGGAAAGAAAAATAAATAAATAAAATAGAAGCTCAAAGTAATTCTAGTCAGCAGTTAAGAGTTGGTTTCCTTTCCTAATAGGATTCAAGCCTCCAAGTCCAATAATTCAAATTAATCCTGAGCCTCAGGGTATCAAGTAGCATTCTCTTTGTTACCAGGAACAGCATGAAGAGAGATATAATACAAATATCTGTTTCACATATATAGCCATTTCCTGACACTGCAAATAAAGTTAAAGACCAGAAATCCACATATGACCTGTCAGTCATTTCAATGTCGTTTTAAAAATTAATAAAGTACAATCCTTCATTTGCCTATTTTTTACTAAAGCAACTTTTTGCTACATTACAACATCTAAAAAATTATGACTGAATTGAACCATAAAATTATGATGTTTCTAATAACATCGAATTAAACTAGCAATGCATTTCAGTAAAAATTCTGCTCTAGGACAGAACATATTGGTTTACATATTCTATAGTAAAAGAATAAATATCATTAAAGAGCTACTACCATACTCAAAATTAAGTATAAAAACCTTGAAGAAAACACTGAAGACATTGATTTGATTTTTGGTAAGGAACTACAATGTAAAATCATCTTTCAGATCCCATCAACCCACATGGTAAACATTTTCTTCTGAAAAATAATTCCTTTAACTTATTTTTTTTTTGGCTTCCCCCCCCCCCCCCCCCCCCCACCTTTTATTCTCTGTGCCTTTTGTTAAGAAGGACATGGAGGTGCTTGAGTGAGTCCAGAGAAGGGCTACAAAGCTGGTGAAGGGTCTGGAGAACAAGTCTTATGAGGAGCAGCTGAGGGAGCCAGGACTATTTAGCCTGGAGAAGAGGAGGCTCAGGGGTGACCTTATTGCACTCTACAGGTACCTGAAAGGAGGCTGTAGCAAGGTGGGGGTTGGTTTGTTCTCCCACGTGCCTGGTGACAGGATGAGGGGAAATGGGCTAAAGTTGTGCCAGGGGAGGTTTAGGTTGGATATTAGGAAGAACTTCTTTACTGAAAGGGTTGTTAGTCACTGGAATAGGCTGCCCAGGGAAGTGGTTGAGTCACCATCCCTGGAGGTCTTTAAAAGATGTTTAGATGTAGAGCTTAGGGATATGGTTTAGTGGAGGATTTGTTAGTGTTAGGTCAGAGGTTGGACTTGGTGATCTTGTAGGTCTCTTCCAACCTAGACTATTCTGTGATTCTGTTATTTTATACTAGGACACTTTTCCCCCTAGGAGTACAAGCATTTTGTACTCAGAGCTCAGATTAAAACAAACCTTCACAGGAAAGTTATCTCCTGGCCTCACAATTTCAGGATAACCCTGGTAATTCAGAGTCTTTTTATCAGTGTAGACAAACTACTTGATGCTGAAGTTATCAAAAATACTGAAAGGATAGCTGTGATAGCTGAGTTTGTAGAGGCATTCTCACAAAGGGCTCCTGAGGCATCACACATACACACACATGTACACACACACAAATAAAATGCCAAGTAGGAAATTAAATAAAGAGGCTATGAGAGTCCCTGCCAAATTAAAAAGTTCTTGATCTACATTTCAAGGAGACCAATTTCTCAGGAGTAGGAATTAGAAATGGGGAAATGCATGCAATTGGATTAAAAGTATAATATCAATACATCTCTCCATATCAATTTAATGTTCTGGACAATTACCAAATGTGAAAATAATTACTGTACCATAACATTTATGGGAGGAAAAAAGTTACTAAACTACTATTGAGTCCTCAAAGTCTACTGAAAAAAAAAAATAATAATCTGAAGAGTATTCAGATATTACATAAAGAACAACATGAATTTGCAGGAAGCCTTCAAAACAGAATAAGATGCAGAATACAATAAAATTCTACAAAAATAAAAGAATATAATATATTTTTGTTGTTTTGTTTTTGAGAAAAACATTATATTTCTGACCTTTTGTTTTTGTTATGCCTTTAAAAAAAATGCCCCTATTAATATTTAATATTCTTTCAGATTGAATTAGGAGCTTTAATATAATGCAAGTCTTTGCTTGTTACATTTCTCATAATAGAAGGACATGAGAGCTTCAAATTTCTGTGTGTGGACATAGAACATAATAGGCAGTTGCCTGATGTATGGAACAAAATTGCCATGAGCTTTCTGAAAGGTCGTTTAGTGTGAAAGCTGCATACTTAAACTAAAGTTTATGATCTGTCACTTCAGACATTCAACTTCACTTTCTTTAGTTACCATGATCGGATACTTCCATGGAATTTTTTATCATTCACTACAGAAATGCTTGCAAGCAACTTTCTCCACCCCAGCTGTGAGGACTGTCTCAAAACAGTTACCCACTTCTGTATCTTAGTGTTAATTGAAAAATCAAGTTTTACTTGGTCCTGTAAGTCCAGAAGTTACTGCACTGAGTATTTTTCTTCATAACAGAAAGGTGTTATAAATGCATCTTTTGCCTTATTATTATTATTATTGCATGATTTGAGGGTTTATTAAAATTTCAGTGAAGAAAGCTCAATGAATTTGTAGGAAAAAAAGTGTTAAACAGCTAGCAAAAACAAGCATACAGAAAAATCAAAGCTTGTCTAATTCATATGCCTTATTTTGTGTCCCAAGTATCTGTCTTCTACTTATTAGAATTTATTTCGGCAAAGATCAATAATGAAATTAGAAGCAAATGCATTCAGCAAGAAAGGAACCACTCCCAGCAAAGAAAGTCAAATTCAGGGAAAGAAATTAACTAAGTTCCGATGAAAGAGATTCACAGTTTCTGTTCAGTGCTGCAGCATACTTAGTGGCTTAAGTGGCATAAGAAGTGGCTTTAGAACAACCTCATAGATCAGGACTGCAATAGTCTCCCTTGGGGAAAATAAATAAATAAATAAATAAGAAAAGATTAAGAACACCAATTTTCACTGAACAGATGAGGAAGAGAGCACAAGCTATGCCCACATAAGAGTCAACACAAGCTAAGGTGAAACCACTGGCTAATGAACTAGCTCAATACTGAAGTGAGATGCATTAATTAGCTATCCGTTGCTCAAATTTTAGCCTTAAAATGTATTAATTTCCTTTGCAGAAAATAAGGCTTTTTACCAATCAAAGTAACAGTTGATGCTAATATATCCTGAGAGTTTTATTAGTACACATTTTCTAGACTGATCTAATTTTGCATTATTAAATTTTGAATTTCTATATCTAAGTGGAGTAAAACCAAGACAATCACAAGTACAGTAATCCAAATTAAACATATTTTTCCTCATCCATAACAACTCTATTCTCTTTTATTTACACAAAAATAATAATAAAAAAATAACAACAACAATACCCACCTTTTGGATTTTTATTAGGTTTTGAATAGAAAATTAAACTCTTAAAAATAATAAGTTTATAGAGGTAAGGATGGAATATCCTGCAATGATAACCCTAAGGTTTGATGTATTTTGCAGGCCTTTTTTTTTTTTTTTTTAATGTATATAGTATATGAAAAAAAAATAAAAGCAAACCAAAATTCAGACTTGGATATTTGTATTAATTCTAGCTCTCTACACAGCAATTTATTAGCAGGATTTTTCTCACTGCGTGTCCTTATTGCAGCATGGCATGAAAAAAATGTAGCATGACTTCCTTGACACTAGAAAATGAAGGGCAAAGCATTACCTTTTTTAACGCATGAATAATTTACTGTTTTGTATTCTTTCATAGAATATAGAGAACATTTTATTCTCTTAAACTAAAGGTATTGGGGATCACTGAAGAGTTTGAATGGAAAAGTTCTTAAAAAGCCATGGAAATTTTAAACAGAACATTTCAAACTTCTTTTTCTTTACACTACAACCCTGTTTTTTTTGTTCTTATACCAAATATTGTGTGCATATGGAAACATGGATACAGTTTCATGATTATTGCCTCTCAACAGAATTAATATTTTTTTCCCTGATATTGCTGATCACTTATTTTTAACCAATTTTGACAATATTGTCAGCACCAGATTATTCTTATCCATTTTCTTACTCTATTTAGACTTTAAAAATGAACCCATGAAAGATCATGTTATATTTTGCCTGTGGCCACATTCCATGGCTACTGATTCTTTACAAGTAATCTTTTATGACCACATATACTGCGGACAAAAATTTGCCAAAGTAAATCTAATAACGCAATAAAAATGCTGAGGTACTCACATGGACAGAACAGAGAATAAAGTTGTTCATATAAAGAGCATTTTCTTAAGACTAGAAGGACAATAACAACACCTGTACCTCTTATCATTAACAGAAAATAGGCAGAAATAATGAGATATCCAGTGCAAATTTAATAAAAAATTTAAAATATAGTTTACTGTAAAAATGGTCTATGAAAATAGCATTATGAAATCCTGTTCTAGTTATATTAGATTAATTCATGAAGAATGTGCATTTCTTTCTTAGCCTGAAGCTATTTGTGGATTTGGTTTGCATTTATTAACTTAGAGTAAGTTTCTGAACAACTAGCTAGATAGATAAAGCCAACGTGCTTACTGACCTTTACCCAATAGTTAACCCTGTAGGACAAGAAAATTTGATTCAGATCCTTGCGGCAAACCAGATAGAAAGGGCACTTGAATTTAGGTCTTCTAGTTCTTCTATAAATATTTTAAATTATCCAGAATTAATTAATTTAAATTATCTCAGTGCTAATCCATTTAAAAGAAAAACAAACAAGCAAACAAATATATATTTATTTTTTTAATGAAAACTAACATAGCAAGCTGGTAGGTGATTACTCAGGACTAGATGTCTGGGTACCAGTCCTTGAAACTTGCCAAATAAAAGATTTTCGGTGTTTTCCCCAGTCTCCCCCAAAAGTCCCATGAAAGCTGGTATATATACGCTGTATATTAGCTGGCTAAAACATGCTTAAGAGTTGAGAGAACCAGAGAACCAAGCCCATCACAAAGAGAAGCAGCATAAACCCATCTGTCACTCAACCTCTTAATAGTTTTTTCTATGATGAATAGAATATCAAGTAAGGATTTAATTATGAACCATATTTTTACAACAGTGCCTATGTTTAGTGTTTTATTTTATGGTTTTCATTAAAGATACATAAATTTGAAATTAAATATTTTATTGAATCTTGTCAAAATCAGAAGTAAAACTTCATTGCTTTACATTTTTGCTGTAGCTCCCTTAGGTAACTGACAATATTTATATACACAATGTCTGTGAGCTGTATATTCAGAAAAAAAAAAAAAAAAAAAAAAAAAAAGTTCTACATCACATACATAGTCAAAAATCATTGTGCATGTAATGTCAATTCCTATGGCTTCCTCAATTCTTAAAACATTTATGTACAAAGCTTTGGGATCTCTTTCCTGGCTTCTGTAAAGCAATAATGTCTATCAAACAGTTGGGCTCCTGATTACCTTAGCTACTAAGGGCATGTTTTGGAAAACTAGTTGAAAATAAGTTAAAAATACTTGCTGAAGAATTACTAAAATTTTTGAAGTTAGACCATTTCTGTGATCCCGTGATAGATGTGAAATCCTGTTTAGCTGGACAGACATACATAAATTCATTAAAATGAAAGGATCACTAGGGGAAAAAAAGCATTCTGTTCTTTAGGCTTGGAATATTTGTACCCTATGAACTTACTACTAGAAAGGAAGGATTTTATTTGTTTGTTTGTTTTAGAATTTTTGCTCTCTCCTAAATGCAGGATAAATTATTTTTAATCTGCTCTTCACATTGAGAAAATATATTCAATTTAATTTAATTAAAAATGAAATTATAGCAGAAAGCCTAAAAGACTCCAAATTTTTACATAAAAGAAATGATATGAACAACCTAGGCAAATCTTATGATGCAAGTAAATTATAAAGCCAAACATCTGCTTGCTCATTCAGGTAAAATGTACAAGGGAATTAAAAGACCAAATCTGCCTAGGTTTGTTTAGAGGAAAATTAGAAGAAAAAAAAAAAAAAAAAGTAGGTGGAGAAGGAAAGGAGGATTAAGGAGTTCCTCTAGGTTGTGTCTGTCAAACAGCAATCCCCATTTTGTCTGCATGAGAGAAAACTGTCTGACGATATTCAAAAGCAAAGCAGTATTTAATTTACAAAAATTGGCTTTTTCATAAAACAAAGTCAAACTAGTTTGCCAAAGTATTCTTTTTCTAAGACACTTTCACCAAAACAGAATCACCTGTGTATGAGGTAGAAAAGAAAGGTTTTTTTTTTTTCTTATGTGTCTAATATTGTAGGAAAATTTTTCACAACCAGTGTTGAGTGATGAAATAGATATCTCTTATTTGAGATACAAGCTTCATATACATATACATATATATTTATATAAAGAAATCAGAGAGTATTTGAAAAGGAACAAAGTTTGCTCTGAGGTACCACACATTTCCTAAATGAATGGAATCAAGGAAGAAAGGAGCTCTTCATGCTTATGAAAAGAAGATGTGAGAAATTCACACTGTTCATCACATACACATGATTTTATTTCAGTCCTCTTCCTCTGCTCCTCAAACAGTTCAGAAGTACATCAGTTTCAAAGGGAAATAATTGTGGAAGTTTATTTGTTAAAGTATTGGCTACCTACAATGGAATTAATTTCTCTCATCTTTCCTTAGACATCTTTTGAAGCATATATTTAGGCGTATAACATTCATTTTCTGAAAATTAAATCCCATTCTAGAAAAGATAATTGACTGTCAATACTATACCCTCAAAGAATTTTCATTTTTTTCATTACATAGAAAAAGAACAAATTCCTGTCCTTTTAGTTAGCTTCAGAACAAGGTTGACAGCGATTCTCAAAGGTGCACTCACCCAGAGTCTGGTTCCAGTCAGACTGGACAACTGGTGGAAGGGGAGGACGCGAATTTGCAATAAGAACAGACTAATTTTTTTTCTTCTGGCCCTAAGTGCAGGAAAGACATTACTACCCAAATATCACTACAGACTACCCATCTTTTCAGGTCAGTCCTTGGTTTCCTTCTCTTGTCTGAAGATCAAAAGCTGAATTAAAAAACTCCCTGACCCTATGCATTCAAACCACAGATATAAAGACACACACACACAAACTCATTTATAGTAATTTCCATTTTCTCCACTCTACCTACTATTAAATCATTCTTACCAGAAATTCTGTACACTTCAGATTATTAAGGAATTGAGAAGAATACATAAATAAAAGTGTGAGGCTTTTCATGGTAGGCATTACCTACTCCTTCACAAATGAAATAGTTATATATAATTTCCAGAAGAAATACTGGTATTCAGTCTAAGATTTTATGTGTATATTTCCACTAACTTGGGCTAATCCAGGCTTTCTTCTCTCAAGAAGAAAGAAAATGGTGAGAACAGTCAAATTGTATCCAACCGTCTCCTATTTATTTTTATAAATGTAGACTTTTGGATATTTGCATAGAATGCTTGACAAATATGAATGGAGAAGGACTCCCTAGTAAAGTTTTAGTCTCTTTTTCTGCTTGACAGTTTTTAGATGCATATAGCAGATATTTTAAAGTATGTAGCAATTATGCTACTATAGTTAGGAGCACAATAAGTACAAAAAAAAAAATCATGGCAGGAAGAAGAAAGGTGAAGAAGATGGAAGAATAATAAGAAATATATTTAGCTATAAAACTTCCATCTAGAAAGCCTCAGTGTTACAGCCAGCCCTTGTGTGTGTGTATATATATATATATATATATATACACACAGCATTTGGTTTTCAAGAAATAATCTGCAAAATATATCTATCTACTAGACAAAGTGAACAATTGGGTTTAAAACTGAAATAGGCCGAGGAAATAGGATATAAAGGAATTTATTTCATTATGTAATAATAGTAACTATGGTTCTGTGTAAAGGTGAAAATCGTATTTTAGTAAGTCATATTTTGACAAAAAGGTTATTTTCCCTACCAGTAATTCCATATAAAATTATTAGCAATTTCACTTGAACTGTATTACTTTACGTTCAGTAAGTACAGCCTCCATCAAAGAGATAATAGTTCTGCTTCACATTTACATAATAGAAAAGGTAAGAATTGAATTCCACCTTGGATGATAGCCTTGGCATTTCTTTTATTTCTCTTTGCAGTGAGAACTATGTAATTTGTTCCAGTCAAAAGGGAAATCTGTTGCATGGAAATGGAAGAAATATCATAGCTTCTAAAGAGAGGAATTACCTTTATCTCAGAGAAGACGCAACTCAATTCCATTTAGAAGAGCTTGGGGGCTGTACTGTTGTCCCCTGGTAACTACATAGGTGGAGGTAATAGCATTTGGTTTTATCTTGGCATTAGCACAGCTGCCACCCAGGGAGCCAGCTTACCCTTCTCCAGTCTCACAGTTGCAGGGGCCACTAATAGCCCAGGCCCAGGGTAACCAGGGCACAAGTTTACTTCCACCATGATGAGAAAGAGCACTCCAGTGAACAGTGCTCTGTGATAGCAGTCAGCTCAGCAGATCTGGTAGAAAAGAATGATAAAGATGTATGCTATTTTGTGTTTTGTGTTCCCTCCTGCCACTCCCCAAGATCATTGGCTCCCTAATATATGGCAGCCCAATAGATTATCATGATAGACCAGAAGGAACACAACCTTCCTTCTGGTCAATATAGGAAGGAGAAAACCTAGTTTAAGAAACAGAAAATATGACAGGGTAACTGATATTGCCCTTTCATATCACATGTCAGGTCACTGCAAGTAGCAAACTGTAAATGATGTTGCAACCAACACCTGAGTACCTTTTTCACTTTCAACAACTGAGAGAGCAGTGTAATTTTAGTGCACCCCCCTTATTTTTTTTTTTTTTTTAATCTATATACTTTTTATTTACTTTAATAACACTAATCAGAAGATAGAAGTGATCAGACTGCTGACAACTCATGGAATATGAAACAGCACACCAAAAGGAGCCAGCTGAAGCAATTGGGGAAGTTGCATTCTTGCAGCTTCCTTGCAATGGTCCAATGAGGAATATTACTTGTTTTTCTTAAAGACATGTATGTTAAGAAGAGCCGATAAGAAGTCAGGTGGATTTTGGAAGAAAATGTATTATCCATTCTGAAGAATAATGATAAATACTAATTTTCCTTTATTTACTCTCAACTGGCTAAACAAATGGTGATTATATTTGACAGTTGCACAATAGATGTGTCAATATGTTTTTTGATAGTTAGCTAGGAACTGAACAACCTGATCAAATACAAGCCCATCTTTGTCGCAGGTAGTGGCTTTTTTTTGTTTGTTTGTTTTTGTTATTAACAACCCAAGGAAATCCAACTTATATTCTGGGACTGTGGCCTCTTCATATATGTGCATACTATTAAGTCAAATTAGAAGTGCTTGCAGAAGAAGATTTCCAGAAGAGTGATAAGAAACATTTAAGAAAAATGAGCCTTAGGTTTGTAATCAAGCTCTGCAAAATACTAACTGTAAATAAAAATGAGAGAAAAGCCTGCTAGTATGGCAGCACAGAAATTTGAATTTATTATTTAAAATAAAAATATTTTTTTCCCTTTCCCTTCAACTCCTCCTTCACTAAAGGCAAGTCTTTCTGCCATGATAAGAACATATTTCCATGAAATTGGTAAATTCCCTCCTGGGGCATATTTACAAATATAACTATTACCAGCCTCAGACCAGCATACATAAGGGTGCTAATATCATTTTTATCTTGCAAAAGACTAAGGGAGTTGTGCTTCATGGAAAGCTACAAATACTGCAGAAATATCAACACATGTTCTCTTATGATATGGTTATTTGTGATAACATTCCCATCAGATTCATTTATGCGAGGAACTTGGATATTTTTGTACCATCTTAAGGCAGGACCAGAGAGGATTTTTGAAATGTCTCTAGGTAATAATCTGAGAATCAAGCTGCAGAAGAAATACACCATAAGATCTTGCCATCAGGCTGTAACTAACTCAGAACTTGTGTGCAGGCTTTTTGGTTCAATAAATATATGGAAGAAGAAGTTGATATTTAGGGGAGAAAGCAAGTTTTAATCTTCATTCTTCATTCCATTGCTTTTTCAGCTGACAGCAAAACTAATGTAACTGAACTCAGACACTACCTTGTAAGGGATTAGGAACAGTATAATTGCTGGAACAATAGAATATTAATAGTTACTTTGTGCATTGCTATAGCTCACAAGAATCACAAATCAACTGTGCAATGAGAGTTCCTATCTGGAATGGAAGAGACAGAGTACTGCACAAGATTCTTCAAATACATAGAATGTGCAAGGAGAAACATAATTAAACTCTTTGTCAATATTCGCATTAAACAGAAAAAGAAATGGGTAGTACGTGAGCTTAGGTTCAAGATGGGCAATAGGAAAGTATTTCTATGGGGAGAAAAAATGAAGTAAGAATAGATTGCACAGATTGATTGTGGAATTGCTGTCATTGTGGGGTTTTGTTTCTTAAAAGAAAAGATAGATGTATCGCAGAAAAGATGGTTGATCTTAAGCAGGTATTCAACTAGAAAATATTTTGAAATCTCTTACCGTTATTTTGTAGTGTTGAGCATACATCTTTAAATCTACTTATGCAATTACTATATTGATACCTCATATTTGAAATACTTAGTAACAGCAAAGTAGCAAGCTTATTGGGAAAGCTTAACAAGGTTTCATTAATTTGTTTTTGAACTAAAAATCTAACTGTAAAAAGTACTGTAAAAATACTTCAGTATTTAATGGCTATTGACTATTTTTCTGGATACATACAAAATGATACTACTCAATGAAATGGTATCTCTCTGGAAGGAGCCCTAGACTAAGTCGTGTAAGTATTCTTGTAGAAAGAACAGAATTCTCACCGTCACTTGAACATGGAAGTGGAAAACAATGGTAATGCAACATTGCTTTTGTCTATCCCCAGCTTACTTTACTTTTACTTAGTATTTGCTTACTTTGCGTGTGACCAGAGGTGCTCTCTTAAAGGAATCATCAGCTTTTCACATGCACTGCAATGCCCAAGAAGAAAGTGCATGATCAGAACTGGAGGCCAGAGTGGATTCACAGATGAGACCTGATGGCCTTTGTTTTATTTGCAAAGACTGTGGAGTGACTTCACCCTGTTCCAGAGAAAAATTTAAAACTGTTCTGTGGATATAGATGAATTATGTCCTTCCCCTTCTCAGGATGGTCAAAACAATTTTTCTTCTCAGAAAGAAAAGGCATTGGAAAGGGTGACCCAGGGAAGTGTTGGCATCACTGTCCCTGGGGATGTTTAAAGAGAGGTTGGAGTTGGTGCTTAGGGATATGGTTTAGTGGGTGATATTGATAGTAGGGTGATGGTTGGACAAGATAATCTTGGAGCTCTTTTCCAACATTAACAATTCTATGATTCTAATGCAGCAAAGTAGACTGAAAAGAAGAAAAAGCTTATTTTTTCCTTAAGTGTGTACAGATGCAACTCCACACATGCCATGGCAGAAACAATGAGAAACTAGGATGTACTCTTTTTTTTTTGAAGTGCAGAACACAATTGAAACAAAACTGTGAAGAACTAACTCTGATTTGGTGAATAGATCTCCTGAATAGAATGTGGAACAGGAAGGCTCAAAGATTTTCTAAAGATTTTCTTGGCAAGAAACCTGCAGAATTTCTTAAACTATTTGTTTCTAATTCTTAGCTGTAGAATATATTTTTCTCTTTTTTTTTTTTTCTTTAAAACAAACAAACAAACAAACAAACAAAAAAAAACTTTTTGTAATATTGTGTAAGCTGGGGTAATTCATGTAGTAGTTTCTCTGAAGCTAAAAGACTTATGACAGATGAATGTAGCTCATTAAAATACAGTCCTAGTCTGCATATGACTTCTGGCAAGCTGTCTCTTTATCAGAATCCAATACACACTGTCTCATGCAGTATTTGTTTAAACAGACTTGCTATATATTTTTCACTGAACAATTAAGGCTCTATTTCCAGCAGTATAAAACACCTGGAGATTCAGCTGACTTTATTAGGTTTAGGGGATGTCTAGCATCTTTGGAAACCATGCTCCTCTGAATCTAAATAAAGGAAAACAAGTGAATCACTATCTCCATAGATTCATAAAGTACTCTCTATACTTTATATACTTTTATACTCTCTATACTTTACCTAAATCAGGGAAAAAGAAAAAACTCTGATATCAGTTGCTATTGCATGTTTCCATCTTTGCAACCTATGGTTTCAGTTCAACATAAAATTAGGTAAGAAAATATAAATTTCTAAATTTATCAATGCCCTTCAAATCCTGCTGAGCCAAAAAGGTTCTCTGCTTGAATATTTTTAATGGATATAAGATATCTCAGATAGACTGCTCTGTTTCATAGTGATTTTAAGACTGTAGCTTTCCAAACAGAAACCAAGATCATGCAGAGTGCCAGAAGAAATAAAAAGGCTGGAGTCAGCATGTATTTTCTTTTTGTAATCCAATTAATATTTTTTAAAATCCTGTTACCATGTTGGGTAGCAGCTTCAATAAGCAAAATAATATAATAACTTGAAATAATTGGGTTTAATAACCCAATATTTCAAGCATTAATGTTCCTTATTCATATTCTTATCATTACCATCTTGCTGTGGAGTAAATTCATACTTTGTTTAAACTCTTTCAGCAAATTTGCTATGGAGATGGTAGTGGAAGCAGCAAGGCTTTTGATTCAGTGCTGTCCTAAGGGTTTTTTCAAATTCCAATTTTTATTGAAATGTCTGCAAAACCAAGCATCAATGTAACAATAAAAATATAGCTTTTACACACAAGACGACCAAGAGAATGTTGCAAGGGGAGGAGGAGGCAAGGAGAAGGAGAGAAGAGGTAGAAATATAAGTGTATATGTAATTTGCGGCACAAAAGTCTGTGTGTATGCAAGAACTTTATCAAAGTAAATATGAAGTGCCTGTGCAAAGTAAGATTCTCAGGATTCCAAGGGATCCATACGGATCTTTTTCTTTTGAAAGAGTAAAATGAGTTTTACTAATATAAAAGTTAGGAAGAGTCAAAACTCCACTCCCAGTCTTTTCATCATGATGTTTTATAAAACAGCAATGACAACACTATTTTAGCATTGAAACTGTCCACCTTCCTTATACATTTTTAGTTATGTCAACTCTCTTGTCTAGAGACAAACTCGAAGTACTTAAAAAAATAAAATAAAAATAATCTATTCTCATCTATTCTCTCATTTTCATTTTGCCTCTTCAGAAATTAACAGTATTGGAGAACATGGTTTAACCAAGCTAACACACACATTTCTAAACTTTAGGATCATAAATTTCACTAGTATTAAAAGTATTTTTCTACCTGAAAATTCTATGAATACTTGACATATTAAGTTGTAAGAAACTGTACATTAAAAAAAAAAAAAAATCAGAGAATAGTCCCACGTCAATAAATACAAACATCGTACATTTTGCCTGTAAAAAACAAAACAACACAATTCAACAGAAAACCCACCCCCACCATCACCGTTTCTGCTCTTACTGTGACTATAACTAAATTTGTTCACTTGCTACACAGCTAAATTCTCATTCAGTCAAATTTACCTGAATTTAGCCATTCAAAGCAGAACAATAGGGTAAATTAATTTTAAATCCTGTGACCACAAATGAAAACAGTAACTGAAGTATCTTTTTGCATGCATGTTTATTTCGTATTCCAAAAAAAAAAAAAAAAATGTAAAACTTGGTTGTTGCCTTTTATCTTCTTGGATTGCATGACAGATTTTTTTTTTTCTTTTCGAAATTGTTTCACCCAAATTCCTTTTCTGTTTTTAAATATTTTGTTTTAATACATACCTTAAAGAAAATGCACTGTGAGAGCTGCGTTATAATCATTAATCATTACCAAAACAGGAACTTGGTGAAAAACGTGTGCTATGCATCCAATTCTTGCCCTAGATAAAAAAAAAAGCATTCAGATCCAGGGTTTCTTTGAGTTTTTTATTTTTTGTTTGTTTTGTTGTTTGGTACTCTGTTTGTTTTAGTTTTGTTGTTGGTTTTTGTTTGTTTGTTTTTAATTTATGTGTTTGTTAAACTGATAAATCCAGCTTCTCTGCCTATAAACCCAGAGAGCAACATGCACCATGATGCTAGGAAAACATACAAGCCAGTGGGATATCATGGCTACTAAAGCATTTACAGTTAAACAAACTGGAATACAGTGATACCAAATCTACGAACTGTTCTGACTCACAAGTTTAGGTATAGTGTTTTGATTTATTATAAACTGTAATAAAGTTTATTTATTACTAAAATAATTTTAGTAATGTTTTACTAAGTGTTATTAAAATAGTAGTAATATTAGGGAATACTACTTTTTCCTAGTAATAGGAAGGAAATTAGGAATTTCATTCCTAAAGAAAACCTAAAAAACAAAAAACAGTATTCACCTGTGACTGTATCACTTAGACTTCAAGAATTAACTTCACCCTAAATAGCTTAATGCACAGAGGTATAAATTGCCACAGAGATGCCCAAGTGGAAAGCGGCTGAACTACTTGTTTCCCTGGCCTTAATACAAAAAGATAGCATTGTAAATACTTAAAACTGGAAAAAATAAACTGTAAAAACAAAACTGAAGAGAGACTAAAATTATACATATTATATCAGCCAAGAACATGGCTTGACATGTGATAACCATTATTCCTTCACAAAATACTTACTTTGCTTCAGTAAACTTGGAAATTTTTAATATTTCACCGTTTTTTTCCACCATACTTCTCCATAGTTACTCATGAAAGGATACAGAGAACCATAAGTATACATATCTTTAAAGATGGACTGTTTCATAGCCCCCAAAATCATAGATGTTAGTAAGTTTTAAGACACTGTGATTTTATTTTATTTTTTCAGGCTATCAATAGAATGATAAAATATTGTTAACAAGTTTCTACTATAAAACTGTCCAAAGACAAGTGCTTAAAATGGTCAAAGATAAGGAAAACCTTTACAAAATGCTTGCGGGAGGAGGTATATCTATGCATATATATTAACAAGTCTTCAAGTCCTTACAGGTCTTTACAGGCACAGTCACTGAATGAGGTATTATATTGCACCAGAAAATGCTTGAACAAAGTACTGAAAAGCAGATTTCTAAGCAAAAATAAAATTTTTAAAAAAGCTTTAAATGAAAATAAAATATTGTATACATAACTCCATTCTTCTTTCTGATCTTTTTTGCAGCATTAACCCACCATTTCCCCCATTTCCAAGGAAGCAGTTTGCACTGTACCTTAATTAAACTTATAAATTTCTATGGCATTTGCACTAGCAGAATATTTATGAAATGCACTTGTCACACTTATACTGGACTAAACAAGAATAAAAATTCACCCACTGGGTTTGCTCACAGGCAAATAGTGCATTGTTCAAAGGACATACATATACTGCAGTTTTGGTTTGTATGCACAAATACAGATAAGCCACTTACAAAAGCACACGTGGCTACCTTTCTGGCTTTGCACAGTATTGTGATTCCAGCAGGGAGAATGCAGAAAGGAAGCAACTTGAATTTTGCATCACGAGCATGAAGAGACAAGAAACAGAACATAATACAGACTTGGAAAGGTCAGACATGTAGGTGTTAAAACCCTTATGAGAATATCTGTCTCTCTCCTCAAAAGTAGTAATGCTAATGTAACTAGCTAGGTTCAAGAGACGGAACAGATAAGATCAGAATGAAGATCAATGCAAGTTAGACAGTAAAACAGGTTGAAAAAGTAAGAGAAAGGTAGCTCTGGCTGTTGAGAAAAGCATGAGAAAGACTCAAAGCTGGGAGTGATAAAACATACAGGAAATATCAAATGTATCTAAAATGGACCATGTAGGTAACCTGACTCTACAAGTTCTCACTTTCAAGCCACTATCCTCTGGATGAGTGCTACAGATCTGTAACAGCCCATTAACCTGTATTCCAAAAAGCCACTATTTTTATAATTTATATTAAAATAATATATCAGCAGTTAATCTTTTTTGATTAGATTGTCAGAATCTCTGTGAGATTCATTAGTTAAGAGATGCACTGGCTTATTCCAGAGAGACAGCAAAGAAACTTGGCCAGTCAAGAATGCTACCTAGCAAATCTAATTTATTTCAAATCATCATTAATCAGCTTCATGGTAATACAGAGGGGAGGGGGGAAAAAAAAAAAAAGTATAAGCAAACCAGAACACAAAATTTGTTATAAATGGTCTGTAATATTACTGTTTTAAGGTACTACTTGTCAACAACTTCTGAGAGCTATTGAATTCTTCAATTTTTTTTTTTATTATTTTTTTTTTATTTTTTATTCTTTGGCTTTTGTTTTTGCCAACATATTACTAATCGTGCTAACTTATTCTCCAATCCACACACACACACACACACACATTGTCCTTTGTGGATGCTTTTATATCACTATCAAGCATGCAGTTCCAAGATTCATTAAATCTATACATCTTTGAAACTACTACAACTTTTGGCTATGACAGTAATGCAATCTTGTGGTTCTTCACTGCATACCTTGTCACCAACCTCTAGCCACACATTGTGGACCAATCTGGCCATAATTATGATTCAGTAGCAATGATTCAGTGCTACACTCCACTGCCAAATTTTAGTAGTCACCATTTCATTGTAACAAACATTTTCTGTTTAGATTGAGGAGACCCAACTCTGGGACTAATTATAATATTTTATGGAGACTGAATATTCACATCACCACAAGTCAAAGTGTATCCATTGACATGATGGATGAATGATGAGCAACTGATAAAGGTTAATTAAACTTTTATATCTTAGGAAGAAAATTTGAAGACTAACTGTTGAGTGTGAAAATATATATATATATTTTCCTCTGAAATTCATTACCTTTATCACTAAGAGTACTGAAACTATTCTTTCACCTCCAATAGCTAACAGATTGACCATAAATAGTAACAGTTGATGTCACTGACATAAATGACCTAATAAAATCAACTGCAACTGCACCACCATCATTGTTTGTAACTTGAGATACCATTACCTCAAAAATAGAGACAGGCATTCATCTCCTTTCCAAGATAAAAATATTCAAAACCAATAAGCATGTGGGTTAAGCAGTAGGAACAGTAGACAACAAGATACTGTTCTGTCTACATGTCCTTGCTGTGTTGGCCAGGCACTGTGCTCTGCCAGTATAAACACAGCGGAAAGATCCTGGGTGAGCTGATGCCTTCTAGGGACCTCCATCATAACACATAGTTCTTTCTGTGACGCTTAGAGAACAACCACAAAGGTCAACTAGTTTCTTCTGTTTATGTAATCTAATTACTTGATAGAAAAAGTTCATTAAGCTCACAGAGCTAGATGCAAATCATTATAAATTAAAACAAAGTAGCCTCTGCTGGCCTATGTTCCGCATCACTACTCACTACTTTTCCCAAATCCATCTCTCCTGCAACCTGCAGTACCCTCATAAACTGTGAGTAAGCCTAGGAAGTAAGCCTTTTTTTTTTTTTTTTTTTTTTCTGAAATTAAAACACAACAGAAGGAAAAGAAATGGGAGCAGCATTTGGGCTTCCTCAGAATGGTGCGCACGTTCGTAAGTAAACAGACAGGGTGTGCTACAGACAGAGAAGAGACCAAAGACATTAGATGCAGATTAGCAGTAAAATCATGGTTTGACAGGGGCATACCATATTCTTTTGTTCTTCAGAGCACTGAATTGGAGAACACATTTCTCTCAGATTAGGAGTACTTCATTTTCCAGCTATCAGCTTAGAACTACATCAAAAAAGAAGCATCACTGTAAATATCCCCTGAAGAATTCTTGCTGATAAGTCTCACTCTACTGAGACATATAGAAAACAGCAAAACACCTTTCTTTTTTTTTTTTTTTTTTTTTTTTTTTTTTTTTTTTTTTTTTTTCTTTTCAGTTTAGCAGTTTATTTCTTTCTCTCTGTCAGTCCTTTTACAGGTGGCTGTAGTCAGGTTATCAGCTTCCCTCACGACCAGCAGGTGAAAAGAAGACAGAAGATCTTGGTAGTTTAGAAGCAAGTTTAAACATACAGACAAGCATCTTGAGAAAGAAAGTAGATAAAAACAAAATCTGGTAGCTTGCAGTAGACCACAGTCTACTTGGAGTAAGGCCTAAATCAAACTCCTAGGTAAAGTAAAAATTCAGATCCAAAGAAATTCCACTTGAAAATAATCATGTTACATTATAAACTGTCACACCCTGGCTTTGTGGCAAATGTTAGTGATTAGAACTATTGGAATTCCAAAAAGTTTTTTTCAATAAGCCAGCAAGCCAGCAAGCTAGAAAATCACTGTATTTGAACATATAATATAGGATCATCTTCTTTCCAATATGTGATGAACAAGGCCCCACACTTCTGAATCTCTGGGTTCATGCTCAGTTAAACAACAAAGAAATAATGGGAAGGATACAATCTGTTTTTACAGTAAATCTTTTTTTTTCTTCTTTTTTTCTTCAGAAAAACTGTTGTAGAGTTAAAGATTGGTTTCTCAGAAAGTTAACTTTTCTCCAGATTATTAATTTTCTTGCCAGGTACTGTTTTTCTATGCTCTCCAAAATTCAAAAACTTGATCTGCAGAGATGCATGAATTCTGTATCAGTGGGAAGGTGTGCAGTTCATAACAGACTTGGGTATGTCCTGGGTATAGAGGCTTTAGAGGATGTGGAAGGTGAATAAGAGGGAAGAGCAGAAGAATGGCAATTCCTTGCATAAAGCAGATGCTCCCATCACTGAATATGTCTTTCTAAAGTTACCATTGTCCATTTGTTTTTACTCTGTCCTTCAGGGTCTAGTTATATCATTTCCTCCCAAAACAAGACAGTTCTTGCACTTTTTGTAAAGATTTATATCCAGCTCCACAAAGTTAATGTGCTGTAATGTATAAAGCTTCACCGTAATACCACAGAAACACACATTTTGCTTAATGCTTCAAGTCAGTATAAGTTTGTAGATGTTTACATGACCATTTACTGAACTGTTGCTTGTAATCATCTATAGACTTGCATTTTCCAATTCTTTTCACCAGCCAGCTTATCAATGCAATAGGAAACCAAGCTAAAGAGAAAAATTATTCAAGTCCTCTTAATCTCTCTTTTTCCAGCTTTCATCCAAATACAATTTGCTCAGCTTCAGTCTTTTGGGGACCAGCTGAGCTATAGATAAGAAGATTCCCACCAGGGAACACCATTGAAATTAAAAGGCTGCAGATCCTTCCACACATTCCCCTTTAGCAGAATAAATTAAGACTATTAATTTTGTATTCAGAGTTCGTAGGGCATCCACTGATCCCAACTACTTCTACCATTAAAACAGATGTTTTCATAATCTGAGCTTTGAAAGCAACTTTGTGTTTTAGAACCTGAATGACCTTCTCAACTGAAAAAGTCAGCCAAAACCTGATGACTTGCTGAGAACTAGCAAATAATAAGATTTAATTTGCAGTGCATTTCAGCAGTGATCCCTATATGAAGTTTAGGTGAGTAAATTGATCTACCAAGTACATTAGCAGACAAGACAGCCTGAGAAATCCTGTCTTTTTGCAAATTCAGCAGCAGAAACTAGTCTAACAGGTCTATGCCATCCAGTAACTTATACGAAACACTAGATATTAATTCTCTTTATAGCAAATACTTGCTAAATCGTTCTCTTCCAGTACAAATATTATATATTTGCAAAATCAGGAAAAATGCTGCACTTAAAATTTCACACAAAAAATGCAAGCAGAGACAAGATCTATGGAGCGCCTGTAAATCTTAATTGTTTATCATTATAATGCAAATGTTTGTCATATTTATATGCATATATACATGTGCCAATGCTGAGAAAATACTGAAGTACTTGGGGGAAGATTATAAGGTTTAGGGACCTCACCTTTCAATTTGGCTCAAAAAATATATCTCCCCCTCCCCCCCCCCCTTTTTTTTTCACTCTGACATTCCTATTGTCTCTCTAGAAGACTTTTATCCACTTTTTTCTTTCTTTTTTTTTTTTTTAGTTCTTTTTTGAAAATTTTCATTTACACAGTCTCATAGTCATTTAAACCCAGAAACAAAAGGCTTGGACTTTTTATCCTTAAGATTCATATCCATTACTGAAAAGGTTATATGAAGTTATATGAAGTATATGGCTTAGTCCTCTAAAGGTATAAAGGTGTGTGTATATATATATATATATATATATATATACACTACATAACAGTTGGACCCAAGACCTAGATCTGAGAGAAGGTAAGTTACCACTCACTTCATTGCCATTGTTCCTAAAAGATTTGCAATAGTAGTTATCCAATTTCTTTTTTGGAAACCAATAAGACATTCAAATTGAGGACATGTGGAGGAATTGACAAGCCTGATCAAAGATTCAAATGTATGTTACCATTTTCTTTCAGCTTTGGATACATCCAGCACTAGAGAATTGGTTTTATATTTCCTTTAGTGTGGTTTAATAATGTATAGAAAGATGGACAAGGTGCTTCCTGATGCTTTTTCATCCCTGTTTTCTTTAACATTTAGTCATATTGATGGTAAACACCTCATTGTGCCTGTACTTTTTCTGACGTCCTTTAATCCTTCTTAGGAACCAAGTCTATAGATATTCATGCACTCCATTAATTAGTCTAGCCACATATTTAGCTCAAATAAAGTTTTAATTGATGCTGATTCAGCTGACTTTTTCTACAAACTTTATTGTTGTAACTTGTACATAAATATTGTAATAAATATTGTAAGCATAAAAAAAGTGTGGCAATGATTATTGTGGAAGTAACCTGAGCTATTTATTTATTTTTTATGTCTTCCAAATTTCTAAGAATAGGGAAAAAACAAACAAACAAACAAAAAAAAAAACAACAGAAAAAGAATCTATAGCTGCCTTTTTATTATTATTATTTTTTCCTCCTGCGATTCAATGAGCAAATCCTCACAGGCTTGGACAAGCAGTTAGTTCAACATCCCAGCAGGCAACACATGTTGCAGCAGACCTTTTGCCTTTTGTCAAGGATATGACACCATCAAAAGTTCAGTAACTTAGTAGGGATTTGATGGAAACCAGAAACTGCTGAAAAAACTGTGGTATCAGCAACAGGCATTTCAAGAATGGAAAATTTCTGAAGCCACAGAGCTTGTGTTTCTCCAGTCTCTGATTTAGCCTACAGCTAACTCTGGCTGTCACAGCTGGGCAGCAAAATGACAAGGCCATTATTAACTCCAGCCTTTTTTCTGTATGTCTTGCAAAAAGAAGAAAAGTTCAGTATGTAGGAGAGGGTAGAGTTAGTATCATATAGGCTTAGTAACAGAAGAAAATTCCTATTTCAAGCCAACAGTCATAAAGAACAGGATTACATAGCCACCGAAGAAATAATATAAAAACATCAGGAAGAGTGCCATATAGCAGTGGGCTAGTTGGTACTGTCAAGAAGGACTACTATATTCTATCCCTTAATGCAGAGGAAAATATAATGATAATTTATACAGTTGAAAGCTACTGTATCTCTTGTTCATAATCCAGAGCGTTCAACAACTGTAATTGGTAAATTGATCCAAACTTTCCCCCAGGAGTATTCTTTTTGCTGGTTATAGCTAATACTAACATGTTGACTGCTACATTTTATGCCTACCAGAAATAATAATTCTTGAAAAGTATGGGAGCAACTATTTTCATATTACTGCTATTTAGAGTGAAAGGACTTAGTCCCGCTCCTCTCCTTTTTACCAGTAATGCATCTATGGCTCATATGCAAATACCTTCATAAAATTTGCAGCTCTCAGCTGTCAAGTCTGTCTGTTAGCAGGTTAATATAGCCTTCATTTCAGACCCATCTTCTAAGAAGTCTGCTTAAAATACATTCACTGCCATGAAGCCAGAACTAGACCATGCCAAACAATACTAAATTAAGCATGATAAAATTATGGACAAGGGCAAGTTCTTTAACTCTATACCATAGTGAAGCTTGCAGGAACAGATTACATTCTCCTTAATTAAATTTTTATCTTGGTCAGTCCCAATTATTTGCTTTTCCAAATGTTGTACTATAGGACCACTTAATTTAGTTCACATTGTAGCAGATCTGTAAGGCCCACTCCCAGCCCAGAATCCCCTTCTCCTTTATCTGCCTTCTCAGCTTTTTCTATTGGGCATGTATGTGTATGCATACATCACAGAGAAAATGGATTTAATTTAACAGAAGAAAACTGTTCAGCATCTCACTGCCTGTTGTAACATTGCTCACATTCAGCTGAGCAGATGCTCACATTAATTTTTAAATAAATGTGTTACACTAGAATCATATTAACATTGCACTAAACATTAACAATTTTTTTAAATTATTATTATTTTTTATGATGAAAAATAGATCGTTTTCCATTATGCAATTTAAGCTACATTAAGCAATTGCTGAGGAAAAAGTCCTTAGACCTCCACTGATTCTGAATTCTGAATTCCCTATTCAGTTCTGCTACACAATTCTCACTTCATAAAGGGCTTCTAGCTAATTGCTGCAAATAAAGGCTACCTTGTTGTAGTATACTGTAGTCATCTGTTTCCCCTTTCGATACAGTTAAGGATGCTTCCTGAATAATAAGTTGTAGCTTCTCACAGACATTTGCATTCAAACCAAAAGAGGTAATGGAGTCCTAGGGATTCATGCAGAAACTAAAATGCCACTGTTGTATGCCAAATGTATTTAATTTTTGTGAGTACATTAAAAATACATATAACAATGGATATCATGTTAATAAGTAAATGAGGAACAAATAAACTAACATGGAAAATTAAAATCAGATATGCCCGTTGCATAAAGGACTGACATTTATAATGTGCAAGTGTGTGCGTGAATGATTATTGTGTAGCATTTTTGAAAGAATTGAGACAGTTTTCAGTAATTTGGAAGAGGACCCAGTTCACATTTATTAATGCTTTATTGTCTAGAAAAATTGTAAGGTCTTCACTGAGTCGTCAGATTTTTAGCTTAAGATGGCATTCTATTTTTTTTCCTAGTATGACCAATTTTTTATAAAATCACATGTATATGTATTTTAAAATAAACAACTGCCATATTGTAATTCGTACATTTTAACAGCAAGAGCCCTTTCCAGCAGAAGGCATTTCTGTCAGAGAAAGCAAAACTGGTATTAAACAGAATGGCTATACAGAATAAAATATTAAGAAAAAGTAGTTATAGAAAACAGAATAGGAATAATAAAAAAAGACTGAAAGAAAGCATTAGTTAAAAAATAAAATACCTAAGCCAGAATAATAAATAAATAAATAAATAAATATGTTTTGGTTCTACTTCTGAATTTATCATACAAGTTTGAAATGGACGGTACCATAAAAGATGGTATATTAATGGTGGTAGTAAAGCTACAGATTAGAAAAAAAATGTCTGAATTATTGCTGAACTCAAAATATTACTTTGACTTTTATTCTTCAAAAATTAAATTCAGAACTGCTGAGACCCAAACAGCCTTATTAGATACCTCACCTGAAACAATATCTTTTCTCTCATGTACATCTTCACATCTTTTATCTGATTCACTACTCCTTAAGGAACAGCTTGAAAAAGGTTTTCCTAAGAAATATTGCGGACTTATTGATCTTAGATAAATGTTTCCCATGCATCTAAACTTTCCTTGAAAATGTTTTATTTCACTACTCTAAGGGTTTACTCTGAAGAGAGTACATTACCCTAGCAAGTAAAACCAACAAGTCATCAGGCTGTTCACTCCAAATATTTCTCCTCTTGTATAGGCTATATACCATGTTCTACAGGCTCTTTCAGGTATAGGTTTCCTTCAGCATAGTAGTCACTAATCACTGCCTTTAAGTAACTAGTTAAGATCATGTAACTAGTTAAAATCATGTTACAAATTATATATAAAATAATAATCTTAATATGTCAGTGCCTTTCTGACTGAAATTCAACAAGCACCTAAGCTCGTGGCTGCAGTTACTGCAGTTCTTTTTGTCATTCTACCATCCTTTCACCTATCTTCATTTTCTGTTTGAATTCTGGCAGAAATCTGTCTACACAGATTTTTTTTAAAATTTATTTTTGGAACAAAGAGGCAATTTCTAAATGAAATTATGTTAAAGCCTAATTACAAAGAAAGAATAATAAGAAAAACTTTGCATATTCAGTGTTTTTTTCCAACTTATTAAATATGAATTAATATCAGATATATTCCATTTAACCTATACAATTGAAAGGACTCAATATGTTGTTTTACATTTTTATTTTTAAGTTTGATTTAGGATAAAGCAGGCAGTTTTTCACTTCTAGATATTCCCTATTGGAGATTTTAGAGGAATATTTTATTAATCTGAAAGCTCTGATAATATTTCTCCTTTCTAATTGAATGAACAAATCCACATGATTAAGCATACATTTAAAATTTACTTGCACAAGTGTTCACAGCAACATTTAACTTTGAAAACTGATTCCTAAACCTAAACCAGAGGGAATTTTAAGTACTAGGACCAAAAAGTGTCTTTCACCTCTCAAAACACCAGGGCCAATAGAACTCCCTATTGCTCAACTCAATGCATGTCATGCAAAAGTTTAATTTTGCAGGCAAATAACTGTGGAATATTTTTTAACATGTAAGTGTCATTTAAAATGTGAGTGTAATAAAGTGTCATCAGAAAATAATTCTTGTGAACCATTACTTGTCTAAGAAAACAGATCAGTCTTTCTGTAAAAATTCAAAGCTTTCATTCTAGAATAAATCTGGGAAGCCACAGAAATTATTTCACAGATTTATCTATCTATCCATTTATTTATGTATTATTTATCAGTTTGGGTCTGCTTCCAGGGAGTGCCAAAGCATGTCAGTTATGGTCTGCCAGAGCTCCTCAGACTACGAGTACTATATTATATTTTGAAGAAAATGCTCAAAAGCAAATTTACACACCTTTGTGTTTTGTATGTATTTCTTCTGTACCACTGTTTTTTGTTTGTTTGTTTGTTTTTGTTGTTGTTTGTTTTTTTCTTAGGATCAAAGTATTCACACTGTGCTATGTAGAATTCAGTACGCATTATTTTTTGATGGACAAAACTGCATCACACTGAAATTCCCCATGGACTATCCTCCCCATTCCATCTGGCCCAAATAAGTAGCTGGAAGCAGGGTTCTAAATTAAATAAGACTTGAGTCCATGCTCCTAGGGGTGCTCTGCAGTTTGCCCTAAGCTGGCAGGTTGGTATTGGTGTAGGTACGTGAATGTCGGTGAAAAGATACAGCACTAGATTTTATGGCATCCTGAGACGACAGATGTTGGAAATCAGCACACTTTCACTTCAGTAATGAGCATTGCATATTTGTCCTGGTTAGAAGTCTGGATTAGACAGGTTTGCTCTGTACAGATCGGTACAAAGTAGACAGGCTTGCAGAGAAGTATTTTACTCTGGATGATGCACTCTCAGCCAGTGCAAGGGGACAGAAAAAGTGCTATACCTGTCTTGCGTAAAACTGCCAGGGCTCAGTGGCTGGTCAGCAAATCTGAGGTGACGTGACACCGTAAGAGCTGAGCAGCTGAGTGCATTGTGGTGTCACACTGGTGGGGAAAGGCAGATGAGGCTTCAGGCATCTACTAGGGACAGACAGAGCGGACTGATAGAGTCCAGACATCATCTCTGGGCTTTCCACCTTGAGTTTGCTGACAGCTCAGTCTGACAACTAAGTGACACATTTCAGGTGACACATTTCCAGCTCTGTGAGTCAGCATCTACAGTTGAGGTATTCATCAGGACATTTCAAGCCAGCTGTATAATAGGATTTTTACCGAGTCGTTAATCATCTTTATCGCACAGCCCTGCAACAGCGCTCTGGACACAACACGGACTGTGTCAGTGCCCAAAGGAGAATCAGTGCTTATCTCCTCAGGTTTACAGTCTGAGGAGATAACTCTGATTACAGAAACTGGAAACAGACACTGAATGTAAAAATGGATGAATAACTTCCAAAGGCCACAGATACTTGCAGAGAGTTTATTAGGAAGTGTAAGCATGAGCACAAGGCAAGAGCAACAAAAGCAACAAGATGGCAGCAGAAGAGGCTGGTGGGGCAGGAAGGCACAGCACAGCACCTGGAAAGCCACCAAAACTGCAAATTTGAGGGTGCTGACAGGGACCTATTTCCCTCAAAGAGTGGTACAGGGGAAAAGTTTTCTCCTCTCTGTAAATCTTCCCTTTTCAGGAATATTTCTCAAGAGGAAACTGTCATGCTCTTAGATTAAATTGAGAAGTGATGACAGAAATTCTATCACTTCCCTGATGGTATTTTTAACTTTTAGATCTTACAGCTATAGAAACATACCATTCTGTTCATTTTTACATCTTAACCATGCAATAATATTTTCTCAGAATTTATAGCAAGCACAAAATGCTTGCAATGCAATTTTCTTATGACGTCTAGCATATTTATGCAGATGCTCATCTAATCTTCAGTAAGTAATAGTTATCTAAGAAGAAGCTGTTTGATTAATGAGTCAAAATAATCAACCACAGACTTGAGAATGGAGCAAAGCAAAATGTTCTGAGTTATATAATTTATAATTCTGTCTCCAATTTTTTAACAAAAACAAGTAATTCTTCAGTTGTAAAAGATTATATAAGAAAGTTTTGAACTGGATATTGCAATATGAAATCAAATTGCCAGTTGCTAACTTAGACAAGGCCCTAGTTTGGCACAGACATTTTAGATACAGAAGAAAATAAGCTTTGCATCATTAGTATACTTGATTAACTATTGTTGTTTGCTTTCCTCAAGTTTATCCCCTTTTTCTCTCACCCTGAGGTTAGAATTATTAAGCCTGAAGTTCTAGTAATGGAAATAGAGCCTTCCAGAAAACAGTAAGAAATTACTTATACAATTTAAATAATTATCATAAACCATGACCTCCCAAACAAAAGAAATCAGAATAAATCAAAACTAACATCTGCTATGGATCTGTAGATTTTGTAGGATAATGCCAGAAAAAAACAGATGCAACTTGGGATATTTATTAAGTAAATTTTTAGGAATATATCAATGTCCAGTTAGAGTAACGCATTTTTTGCCCTCCAGTATGCAGCTAAACTGTATGCAGTAAGAGATCCAAATGAAAATGGAGCTACCTAATCTGCAGTTATATTCTTCCCAAAAGGAAAGACTTTCCTCCTACCCTTCAGCCTACCTCCAGTACTACTGCTATCCTGGTTTTTGGATTATTTGCCAATCTCAGTTTATTAATGAAGACAGGTGAATGTCAATAAGGTATGAGGCTTATCACAGTAACTTTCCATTTGGCATTTTACAATTTGCAGTCAAATAAAACTCTTCCAGTTGTCTGCAGTAGTTCCTCATTGAGACTAGGGATCACTAGAGGTCACTTCCCACCAGCAGCTGGATGATTGACAAGTAAGCTCATTGAAATCCTCCCCCGGGCACAGAAAAAGTTAGGGAAAGGGGATCCAGGATAGTGGCAAACAAGAAGGAGGAAGGAAAGAGCAGGGAAATGCCAAGTCTGCGTAATAGCATAAACCTAATCTTCACTGCTTCCATGTACCTACCAAACTGGGACTTTGACAAAAATAACAAACAGCTTGAGAGCAATACAGGGCATTACACTGTTAGCTTCCAATTACTGTTCAAAATAAAATATTAATAAAAAAGAAGTATGTATAAGAACATCATAATAATCACAAATATCAGCTGCCACAATGTAAATATTGAAATATCATACACCAGGACTTAAAAAAAAAAAAAAAAAAAAAAAAAAAAAAAAGTTTATTTCACGTGTTAAGTAAACAAACAGCTATATTTGCCAGGTCTGAATAGGAAAGTGGAAAGTTTAGGATGGAGCTCAGAATATATAGTACACAGTAACTGGCTTAATAGTAATATTTAAACGGCCGAATTTAATATCTTGCAAGGAAGAAATCTATCAGACTGCAATACTTTGGGAGATTAAAAAAGTAAGCACACAAAAGCTAAATAACTGAGAATATTAGTTACAGAGGCTCTAGAAACCTAGAAGGAGTGAGTAAATCTTAAAATATTGTATACTAAGAAATTTTCCCTATCATCAAATAATAATCTCTAAAAGATACTTGTGCCTTCTTTTGATGCATCTTCTACTGTCAGGAACTGCATATTGGACTACACATATCACTGGACTTACTTTTCAGCTCAACTTTTATCTAACCAGGAGAAAAAACAGATAATGAAAAAAAAAAAAAAAAAAAGCAATAATCACTAAAAGGTAAGAGAGATCAGAAGAACAGAAATCTCTTTAGTGTATTTACTACTCTGGCTAAGAAAATCAAGTAAAAGAGAATGTAAAGGCAGGGTTAGAAAATAAGTTGGAATATTTTAGATATAACAATGAAGAAACACCATAAATCCTCAGAAACATGTTCATAAAATGATAAGCATTTTAATAGCAGGGAAAACCTAAACATCCCTTTGAATTTTTATTTGTTTACATTATTCCATTAGATTATTAATTTATGTTGATTGTTTCTAAAAATAGATACATTTTTTTCATTCATAGATTCATTTTTTTTTTTCATTAACTTTTCTTAATTTTTGTTTGTTTTGTTTTCTGTATAAAAAAGATAAGTTAATTAATTACTGGTGATTGATCTAGGTACAGTACTGAGACATTATGATATTAACCTGAAAGATATATCTAGTTAAATTCACTGTTTCATGTCTAAGATCAACAAATATTAGTCTAAGCTATCAATTAAAGTCAAATTATTTTATAAATGCATACATATATGTTATGACTGACGGTTTTGTTTTGTTTTTAAGACCACTTTTCAAATGGAAGTATGTTCTTATACTTCCCTTGCAAAATGAGCTCTGGAGCTTTAAAAATATACATAGGAAACCTCAGTGCAGAGGAACAAGTTTTAATATCTTTATCCTTTAAAGCCATATAGAAAAAAAATACATCTCTCCTCCCTTCCCCCAAATAATTATTCCCTCTAGAAAACAACCCACAGGTGGGGTTTTGGGCACACTTGTCACCTGTAGTCCTCATTTTTGCCCATTGTAGGTCCCTGGGAGTCCCCAGAACCCCTGGTTTCATCTTCTCCCCTTCCAGCCGTCCCCCATGAAGATCCACCACAATTGTTTTTCTGATAGCAAAACACAGAAGAGGAGGAAGATCTGTACTGGGTAAGGCAAGGAGAGAACAAGGCTGAGTATCAGTCACAGAAAATAGGCAATGATCCCAGCCACCCCGTCTCTGCAGAAAGAGGTGTCCAGGTTCACCCACATTTTTCCTAACTCCAGACTCTCTCTATGAAAGACATTCCTTGCTCTCTCCCTAGCTGATGAAACAGTCACACTGAGAGAATGGCCTGCTTCTCCCAGGTCCTACCTGACTCCATCTCTCCTGGCATTTTCACTGGGGGCCTGGTCTCTGCTTATAAAAAATTCTTTCCATTAGCCCTCCAAAGACAAAACAAGAAAAAAAAAAAATAACTGACTTAGGAAAAAACAGACGAATGCATGGAAGACCTCCACTGAACGACATGGTTATTCTTTTGGACAGACATATTAGTAAAAATGATAGCAATTTCAGAATGACTAAATTTGACAAAACTTTTCAATCAAAACTTCTCAAAGAGAAGGTAATACTCAACCCAATACTTTTGATTTAGGTGTTTGTGAGTAGAAATAATAACAATAATAATAAGTTAAAATGGTAATACTTTGTAAGTGATGGGGATGGGTTTTTTTGTGCAGGCTATTTTTGAAGAGTGAAATATCAACAACTAAATCAATTTTTATGTTTAAGGACATACTTTCCATCTAGTTAAGGCTGTCTCCATTTGTTAAGAGTAGAGAAGTTGAATAGACTTTTTATTTATTTATTTTCCTGAATAACAATAATTCATATCAAACTATGTCTCCTTCCCCCACTTTCCATTAGTATCAAAAATATAATTATTTACACAGCCCTACCTATGACAGTAATATATATCTGTCAATACACACTGTATGTAATAAGAAAGACCTGCCACTATGTATCATTTCAACACTTTAAAATCCTTTTGAAATATTTGATGAAAATTATTATTGAAAGACTTCTTGCTTAAAAATATATATATAAAAGAAATAAAAGAAAATATTTTTCTCATCAGTTAGTGATAAAATGAAAGAAAATGAATAATTCACAGTCAACTAATCTCCTGTCAATTTTAACTCACAATTACATTTTTTAAATGACACAATGTCTGGCAGAACCAGAAAGTTTGTATTTTATTTGTTTCTTTTGCAATAGAAGAATGAAATATATGAAATGTCACCCCAAAAGTATTTTTGAAGAACTTGGACACATTCAGTGTCAAACATAGGTGTGCAAAGTTATCATTTTGCAAATTTCCAGAATAGTCTTATTCCTTGCAAACATCACTGTCCTGGAGAAGTTAGGATTTTACTAAATCACAAAGGAACATTTCGATAAAATTGCTGTAATAACCAGTGGTTACTTCTTTCAAGTCTTTACAGTTGCCAATTCTATGCAACATTTCTCTCACAAATTAATGAAGAATTGATGATGGAATAACAGTTTTCTTAGGAATTCAATTTATCCTTTCAGTATAGATATCAGTGTTCACTCTATTTTAATAGCATTTTCAAGCTTCAACACATCTCAAAATAGACAGAAGATAATTATCAAAGTGATCAACATTTACATTGTTTATGAATTCCTGCTACACCAAAATCATTACATTTGCACATTTACAGTTACAAGATATATGTGGACCTGTGGACATTTTGCTCAGTAATCTCAGTTTTGTAGAATGAAATAAACGAGGAGCAATGCAAATACTAATGTACAACAAATTCAAAATGATTACTTGGATACTGGATCACCCACAGGAGGGTCTTTCCACTGGGAATTGCATTACATTATTAAGAAGAGTAACTTGAAATATATTTACGTTATCTAAGTAGGCAGTGATAAAAATTCATAATCAACTTCCATTATTTCTGTCAAACTAAACCCAATGAAGAGTTAAAAAGATCAATTAAGGTTTATTATTATTATTATTGTTGTTGTTTCTAAGCATTCTATTTAGCAAGAAACAGGGAAATACAAGAACCTAACAGTAACAACTCTGACATTTTAGGAAACTTAGTAAGTTGTTTAGGCGTTATGTTCTCAATTACTTTACTCAATAAGTTCTTGCCTACAAAATATATATCCATAAAACCTTGCTTAGAAATCAAGATTAGACTTGGAAAAATTAGGTGGATTGTTTGGATTTCTCTTGAAGTGGAATGAAGATTAGTCATTCAGTTGATTACAATATCAGCAATTATTTGAAAACAAATGAAAGGCACTGAACACCTAGATTTCTATATTGTTTGAAGACCTGAGAAGTCTGACAAAACAAATGTGTTCATAAATTAAAATTAGTAAAAGAAGTACTTATTTGCAAACATAAAGAGGACAATATTGAACAAACAGATGTTAGAAGGAAGAAAATAATTATTCAGAAGAATCAGTGAATATAAAATTCAATCTCTTCATTGCATAAATGACATCTAAGATTGAACTTGAATGTGACATATGCAAAAGACTGAACTGCAAAACAAAAAGATGCCAGGTAATAAAAGCTGTTATGCTTTCTACAAAACTCTCTAACATGCACTCCAAAATGAGTCAAACCAAGAGTTTATATTTTACCTTAAATTACCAAGAGAGAAATAATCACCAAAGAAAATAGGTTTCTGATCTTACCGAAGATGAAACCATTTCAGATTATTACAGAAGAGACAATATGTAAAATACCATGCATTACTACAGAAGCAAACACCTCCAAAGAGCCTGCTATAACTGCCTGACAACTATGAGATTTGTATAGCAATTTGCATCATTTGCATGGAAGGAACACTTGAGAAGAAAAACTACATAGAAGGAATAAAAACAACTGTGGTTTTAATCTGGTTATTATCAGAAACAAACAAACAAAAAGACCTTTGGAACTAACACAGGACAACAGACAGAAGAGGTAAAGCATAACCCAGAGATTATGACAAAAGCAGGAAGCAAATAGCAACTTCAGAAAACATGTTTGTTTTGCTCTTTAGCAGAAAAATCACAGAGGATGAATTCTGCTTGCACACAGTTGTGGGTTAAAATGATTCTCACATAGTGAAAATAGAGCAACTAGCTGGTGAAGGAAACTGTTTTTTTTAGTGAATATGAAATAGTCCTATGTATAATGTGTGTGGTGATCACAGCTTCTCTTGATTATGTTTCCACCCAGAGAAATCAACACAGTTCTTCATTAAGGAAATTTCTCAGTCTGGGAGCATAAAGAACATTGATGTGACAGAGATTCAAGCTAAGAAATTAAATGAGAATTTGAATTTATGATTCTTTTAACGTGCTGTCAGAGTTGCTACTAAAATAATTATCTGAGAAATGAAGCAGAATAAAGTCTTAGACCCTTGATCCAGGACAAAGGAGAGAAGCTAGGTTAGCAAGATGAGAGATCAAGATACTGAGCAAGTGGGAAAGAGAAAATATGGTGGGGTAATGATAATTCAGAGGGAAAAAAAACAAACAAACAAACAAACAAAAAAAAAAAACGCATTAGAAAGAGAAATCAAAATTGACATGCAAGATCAGGATTTTTTTAAAACCTAAATTAGATAAATTTCTGTCAAATTACTCATTATTGAAAAAATCTAAGTTTTAGACTGACCTGGTTTTGCAAATAGTCATTTATCTGTGAAATTTAACCACTGTTGACATTCTCAAATGATTTGCGTACCTACTAGTGGCTGTCTCAGCCTCCGAAGAGATCCAGGGTGCTTTATGGTAATGTTTAGAAGGCGACATGAGGAGGTCTGAGTTTTTCATTGGAGGGACAAGAGAATGGAGCTTGGAGAGTAGGGTACACTTTAAGGAACAAAAAACCACAGACAAATGAAAAATGTCTTCCATGGTACCAAAGCAGGGTTAAAGTTTTGTCAGCATTTATTACTGATATTCCTACTATTGAAAAAGAAAGTGGGAAACATCAGGTATGTCAGTAACACCTCTTTCCTCTATTTGCCATATCTACAGTATTGAGTGCATGGCTGATGCAATTGAGTACAGGGCAGCCAGGCAGAAAACAGACCAATGGGAACTTCATCAAGTCCAAAGAAGGAAGGTCCTGCACCCACGATGGATTAACAAGTTCCACAGTACAACATCAACTGTATCGCTAGTGGTTCTGCAAAAAAACAGGAGCAACTTGCATCTGAGTCAGAAATTCTGCACTGTATGGAGATGCATTTGTGCTGTTAGCCAGGTTTTTGGTCCCACTGGTAATGAAACACCCTGCTTGCTGTGACAGCTAAAATTTGCCGAAACTGCAGTGAGAGTTTGCATGCCCAATCCATATACCCACTGCACATTAGGACCTACAAGACATTTCTGGACCTCAGACTTAGAACACATCAGGCATGGTAAAGCAAAGGTAGGTTTTTAGAGCTGTAGGTTTTTCTGAGGGTGTGCTTGTCTACATTTGCTGTATATATTGATGGAGATTATTCTAATTTTTCTAGGAGAATACTATAAAAAAAATAATCTTTCACATAAAAACTTAGAGAGAGAGATTCTCAACTTTAGTAAGTAAACACTGCTCGTGCAAATAACTAGCATGCTTATGCACTGCTGCTATAGCTAGCAATGGTTAGATGCAGAGTAAAATATAGTTTGAAATAATTTTATTTACATTAACTTTCCCAAATATAGTTGCTGGAGGATCCCCATGTGATTAGATGCAAAACGTTAGAAAAATCAAGTCAAAGTTGTCACTCTTCTATATATAGAAAAGTTCTGATCTAGAAGAAACTTGTACTAAGCTGATAAATGTCAAGAAAATAAAGACTATTCTGCAGAATGGCCTTGAGAAGTATTTATGGGCCTTCTCGCAAGATGATAGTATATTCCGTTCCAGACCTGCTCATAGCTGTTTAACAAGTCGCTTGTGCTTAATGGGAAAATCTTTCACATACTACTTTGATCTTCAAGTAATTTCACATAAGATACATGAATGCAATTTCATATAATTCCTGTTAGGAAATGAAGATTGTAATCATCTTAAAGTTTAAGTTTCTTATTAGAAGATGGATGCTATCTAGTTGGGAAAAGGTCTGCACAAACTTTATATAAAAATTTACATACTCTTTCTACAACTTTTGTCAAAACTATTGCATAATTTGACAGAAATACATTTTGCTAGATATAAAAATGTATCATAACTCCTTAGAATGGAAAATGTATTTTAAACTTCTATGTTTAAGAGATTAATGTCCACTTTAGTGCTTGATTTGGAACAATTTAAACCTTAGTGCTTTATTGCTATATATTCAGTTGAACAGGAAAATGTCTTGTAAATCTGCCAAGCTGCAAGATAGATTAACAATTTGTGTGCACCCTTTTTTTCTGCTTAGAACAGCAGCTTCCTTAGAAACATCTTTTCTTTTTTTTAGTATAAGCAAGGATTATTTTTATATTTGCATAGCTTGATAGGCTATTTTATTCTTCTGTTTTGCAGTACTTGACAGAGTAGGGATTCCACAGGATATTATAGGATACTAAAAGTGGCCAATTTTGCCTGCATTGAATAGTACAGAAGGTGATTTTCAAAAGCCTAGGATAAATAAATAAATATACCAACAGTGCTTTATTCCTTTTCCTAGATAGGATAGACTTTTAGAACTATTTTAGTATGTGAGAGAGCTCCTGTGCATACTGTATCAACCACAGCACACTCCACCTTCTCACAAAGGCCAAAAAAATGCAAGTGAAATGGACAGGAACCTTTCCAGTTGCAAGCAGGACTTCGCAAACAGGGAATGACACCACACACACCTTTAGGGAGGGAAAGCAGTAGTTTGTGGTGGACCTCCTGGCGTACCCTGTCCCAAGATCCTGGAAGGTGTGCAGTAGGTCCATAACGTGGGTCTGGTGACATTTTAAATAGCAAAAGGTATTTCACTGGGTGTTCACCTCCCACATTAGAAGGATTCCACAAGGATATTTCACATATTGCAGGGATCTAAAATGGCACCAGGCACATATGTTTAGATACTCCAGCTTCTCTCAAAGAATTAAGATTAAGGCTTTGAGACAGAAATCCTTTCACACATAATATATGGTACTTTGCCACATGCCACATTGTCAAATAAATATGGCACAGTGTCACAGTGCTTATAAAAACAAATATCATTTAAAAAAATAATTAATCTGTACATGCTGTGTGAGAAGGATTTGATAAGAATGAGAAAAATGCTAATATTTCTCCTGTGGTAAATAACTTCCTCTTGTCTGCACTAAAAATAAAGTCTGTAGAAACTCAAATACAGTGACCCAAACATTTTCTCTCAGAAGAAATAGCATACTCATAAAAATAAGGAAAACCTCTGAATGATTACTAAACTCATTAGAGACACTACTTGTATTAAATCTGAGGACAAATATAAGTCTTGTAGTTTCTTGTGAGATTTTTTCTTCCTTCTAGATCAACAACAAAAGGTGCTTGCTATTCATTCATGTCAAGCTCTTTTAATGTTTTTGAATGTTGATGAGATATGAGGGTTTTTCTCTGTTCCTCGTTTCCTTTAAAATGGAAAAGCTGAAGTTATATTCCTCTTTTTCAAGACAGGATATTATTATTATTATTATTATTTTTTTTTTTTTTTGTAATTGTATTAGAGGTAAAGCTACAGTAGAATGATCAAATTGCTTGGGTTGTAAGGAATATAAAGACCAGCAAGTTCCAACCTCCTCTGCCATCAGCAGGGACACGTCTGACTACCAGGTTGCCCAAAGCCCCATCCAGCCTGGCCATGAACACTGCCACGGATGGTGCATCCACAGCTTCTCTGGGCAACCTGTTCCAGTGCCTCACTGCCCTCATGAAGAATTTCCTCCTAACATCTAATCTAACTTTCCCCTCTTTTAGATTAAAATGATTTCCTCTTTTCCAATCACTATCTGCTTGTGTCAAAAGTCACTCGCCTTCATTTTTACAAGCTCCTTTAAGTACTGAAAGACCACAATGAGGACACCCCAGAGCCTTCTTTTCTCCATGCTGAACAGCCCCATCTCTCTCAGGCTTTCTTCATAGCAGAGGTGCTCCAGCCCTCTGATCATCCTCGTGGCTCTCCTCTGGACTTGTTCTAACAGATCAATATCCTTCTTGTGCTAGGTACCCCTAGGCAGCACTCCAAGTGGGGCCTCACAAAGGCAGAGCAGAGGGGTACAATCACCTCACTCGACCTGCTGGCCATGCCTTTGTTGATGCAGCTCAGGATGCAGTTGGCCTCCTGGGTTGGAAGCCCACACTGCTGGCTCATGTCAAGCTTTTCATCCACTAGAATCCCCAAGCCCTTCTCCACAGGGCTCTTCTCAATGAGTTTTTTTCTCACTCTGTACTCGTGTCTGGGATTGTTCCTGACCCAGGTGAACCTCCTTAGGTTCACATGGGCCCACTTCTCAAGTTTGTCTATGTCCCTTTGTATGGCACCCCTTCTTTCTGTCCTATCAACTGAACCAGTCAGCTTGGTGTCACCTGAAAACTTGTTGAGAGTGCCCTTGATCCCACTGCCAATATCATTGATAAAGATATTAAACAGCAGGGATCCCAAGATGGACCCCTGAGGGCACCACTCATCACCAGCCTCCACCTGGCCATAGAGACATTGACTGCTGTATTCTGATATCCATTCTTACTCCAAGAAGAAGAGGAGTGAGTAGGTGTACATTTTTGGGGGGCTTACAGTTGTAGGAATCACTATTAACAATTTATTAAATGTTGACTAAGAAATACAGAGGAATACATTGGCATATTCTCCCATGGGAGAAAAAAAGTCTAGAATATTTTCAGTCTTAGAAGAGGACAGCCATAATTCCAGCAGTTCCTTTTAGCTAAAACAAAAATTTAATAACCTAGTTTGTCATTTCTCCTGTTTTATTTTTTTCATGTAGTTATTTATAGAAATATAAAGAAAATACAAAACAAAGTGTGATCAGATAAGAATGGTTGTGTTCAATATCCACCCTTGATTACTTTGAATATATGTGCACAAGTTCTGGGAAATAATAAAATGGTCTTCAAATGCACTAGCATCAAACTGAGACACCAGCAGCAGAATTTAACAAGTCACCTTGTTTCTTCTTTAAAGAATCTCTGGAGCTAGTAAAACATATCACTTTTCAAAGTAAAAACATGTAGATATTTCTGAAATATTGCTAAGTTCACAACTGCATGCCCGTGAGGGCACTCCGACTTGTACCAGAAGGACTCCGTACACACCCTTGCTCCTTGTCACTCTCACCTCAGACACAGACTGTCATTTCACAGCCATAAAAAGGTTTAAAACCCAACTCTCCCTTGACCCTTCTCCCTCCATCCATTAGCAGCAGGACTGTGAAGTATTATTCTGACAAGACATTGCATTGTGTAATGGGCTTTGGTATGAAGAAAAAGACTTCATAACATGGGAACAACTAATTGCACCATATCCCTTTAGGGAAGCATTATTTATAAACAATTGATAAACAAAGTTGAAATTGTGAGGCAACCCAACCTGTCAGTTGCAGATCTTGTACTGGTAACTGGTTATTATCTGTTGCCAAATACAATAATTTTTAATTTTTATTTTCCATGAAGATCAGAAGTTAGAGCTTCAAAAGTTGTATGAAGCTCACTATTTAGGGATTGCAAGCAAGATTTCAAGCTTCTGAAAGTTTTTATTCTTCTATGACAGCTTCATTCATTATACACTGATTTTATTTCCAAAGGTGTTTGTCTATTTAGCAAATGACCAAATTTGCAAAACAGCCTTATTAGTCTATACATTAGTTGTACACAACTACATTAATAAATTGAAAGAGACCACCACAATTCAAAGTCTCTGACAAACAGTTGTAATGAAGTTGCTAATGGCACCAGAGAAAAGCATAAGTATCAATAAAGTAAAAGTTAAGTTATTCCAAAAGCTCCTTGTCATTCTGACTTCAGAAGTGCTGAGGAAAAGTCCTTTACTAGTAGCACATTTTCTCTCTTACCCTGCCCTAGATCAGCCAGTAGTGGTAGTTAATTCTGTTCATTGCATACTACAGTACTATGCCTCAAAGAAAAGGAGTCCATCTTTGTAGTGGGTTTACGTGGCAAGGTTTTGGTAGGAGGGGGGCCATAGGGGTGGCTTCTGTGAGAAGGATCTAGAAGCCGCCCCATGTTTGGTAAGGGCCCCACCGCTGACCAGAGCTGAGCCAGTAAGTGATGTTGTTTTGCGCCTCTGTGAGAGCATATTTAAGACAGGGAAAAAAACGCTGCGCCACTCAGCAGATGGGAGGGTGAGAGGAGTGAGAAACAGCCTTGCAGGCACCAAGGTCAGGGAAGAAGGAGGGGGAGAGGTGCTCCAGGCGCCAGAGCAGAAGTCCCCAGTGGCCTGTGGTGAGGACCATGGTGAAGCAGGATGTCCCCCTGCAGCCCATGGAGTACCACGGTGGAGCAGGGATCCACGCTGCAGCCCATGGAGGAGACCACGGTGGAGCCTGTGCTCCGAAGGAGACTGCGGCCTGTGGAAGACCCCTGCCGGAGCAGATTCCAGGCCGGACCTGCAGCCCATGGAGAGGAGACCACACAGGAGCAGGTGACCTGGCTGGAGCTGCTGCCTGTGGGGGACCCAGGTTGGAGCAGTTTGCTCCAAAAGGATGGATCCCGTGGTACGGACCCATATCTGGAGCAGTTCTTGAAGAGCTGCTGCCTGTGGACAGCCCACGCTGGATCAGTTTGGCAAGGACTGCATCCCGTGGGTGGGACCCCACAGCACAGGGGACAAGAGTGACCGAGAAGGAGCAGCAGAGAAGTGCTGTAGACTGACCATAACCCCCATTCCCCCCTTCCCCTGCGCCGCTTGGGGGGAGGAGGTGGAAGAGGGTGGATGGGGGGGAAAGGTGCTTTTCGTTTCTTTCCTTTGTTTCTCACTTCTCTAGCTTGTTAGTAATAAGCAATAAATCTTACTTTCTCTCTATGCTGAGTCTGTTTTGCCCGTCACGATAATTATTGTGTGATCTCCTAGTCCTTATCTCAACCCTTGAGTCCCTTTCATCGTATTTTCTCCCCATTCCTCTTTGAGGAGGGGGAGTGAGAGAGCGGTTGTGGTGGAACTCGGCTGCCCACCCGAATAAAACCATCACAGTCTTCCATCAGAGGCTGTGCATGATTCACATCAATCTCCAAACAACCTGCTCTAGGTTAACATTCTTAAGTTTCTTTGAGATTTAGTTCACTAGATCTCCCCTCTCTGTGCAGAGGTTTTTTGAAAGCCATTAAGGATATGTGACTGATCCCAGGTGCTATCTTTTGTTTTGTGCTGATTGCTTAAGACAGAACTTGTGCAGCACTAGTGGAATCTGCCAGAATCAGAAATGTCCAAGCCCATCAGAGAACTACACCAGAAATCTGTACTAGCAAAGTTTCTAAATCATCCTTTTGCAAAAAGTTGTGTTGTGGGAAGTCTGTTTCTTTCAATGACAGGGGAGGGAGAAAATCTGCTAAAGCTTTTGTTTCAAGTTATTTTTCAAAATGTTTGTTTATTTCCCTGTTTACAAAAACTGATTCTACACCACAGACACCTGACATGTTGAGGGTCTTATTGTGCTAAAGGTCAAGTCCCAGTTCAAATATGCATCCTACAGATGACAAGAAGTCATAAAACTATCTTCTGAGTTTGTTACCAGACTATAAAATATTTCTTATATTGTCTGAAGCTTCTTTATATAATGCCATTCCTTGTTTCTCAACGCTTCACTATTCCCTACTAGAAACTCATTAGACTTTTCTACATTAATAAATGATTAGTTGATGCATTTTTTAAAAAATAAGTTCTTATATGTACATAAGATATTTAACAAATTCTTTTTATTTCAGAATATATTTTCTTTCTTGAGCTCCCATGCACATTCTGCACTGGGAAATAAAGATTCCCCCTCAGTGGTTTCCTATACCTGTACTGCCTGTTTATATGCAGTACTTCATGTAGAATATTAATGAGCTACTAACTTTCAAATTACTGCTGTGACTTATCCTTCAGCAAATATGATCGCCACCTTCATATTCAGCCTCTTCCTTTTATTGCAGTTCTCTTGTACCACAGTCCTTAATGCCAGCCATATTTGAAAACCCTTGCAAAAGCACTGCAGAACTGAGTCCGTTGCCTCCTCTCATAATTAAATACCAAGAACTCCTCTACCTAGATGGGATGACTATGAATGCTGCCAGGAGTCCTTGTTTTTCCAATCTAGGGAGAACAGATCATGTTCTGCTTCAATGCTTATAAAGAAATCTTAAGGGCTTTCAAAGCACCAGACATTTTATTGTACCCTGCTTTCCTTTGCAGCTCTGTCAACAGCTACATCAGTTTACCCTGGCTGCAAACCAACCTCTAATTCACACAGCAGATTGAATTTCACCTAGTGTCAAGAACAGCAGTGCTCAGTAACCATACACACTCTTCAGATTTCTCCAAAGCCACTCCTATAATGTAGCAACACCCTGCTGTTACATTCCATCAATCACAGGGAAGATGGAGGGCACAAAGAGTAGCCTGCGATGTTTACGAATTACTTGGTTACCCAACCCAGAAAGTTAATACTGGTAACAGAGTACATATACACCTTCCCCTAACAGAAAGAACAGTGAATATTTGGCTAACATTGCTGATGTGCAGAACCATAAGTAGATCAGACACAAAAGAAGAAAAAATGTTGGTGTCTCAAAGTTCTTCATCTTCCAAGGTGCTGGGCAATATTAAGTGCACCTCATGTGTGAAAGTGTACTATTCCATAAAACAAGCCATGAATCTCAAGAGAATGATTTATCCTTTATTTTCAGGAAACTGACACAGAAATATGATGTCCTATATACTTCTTTACTATAAAGATAATGTGTATGCTCATGTTAAAGGATTCAGTTACAATGATTTGTTGCTTCCCTTACAGCAAGTTCCATCAGTAATTCGTATAGTAGTTTGTTGCTAGTGTTCATACTCTCAGAATGGCTTTTCCTTTGCTCCTATAAGTATGAGAACATAATTATGCTCAACATTTGATAATTATAGGATGCCCCAAGGTACCATATTGTCTGTGTTTCCTGTCAGAGAAGTTAAAGAATTAAATAAAGCAAAAAAGCAAGGTCAGCTTAGCAATAGCCCAGGTTGAAATAATTTTGTTTAAGCATGTTGATTTCTGACCCAAGGATCTCTACCTGCAAAATTCATAGGTTGAGAGAAATGTGCTGATTCACAGCCACTTGTGATACTCATTTTTTACTGTATATGCTTACATTTGTTGTTGTTGTTGTTGTTGTTGTTGTTTGTTTGTTTGTTTTTGCTCATTTATGTTTCTTATAGCTCCAACATTACATGGAAGTTTTACTTAATATGCAGAAACATCTCAAAGCCCCATTCTGAGCCACCAAACCACCCTGTTCCATATAGAGAGGAACAAGCTAAAAATATTACTAAAACATTTTCCTAGAGGACTTCTCAGGAATGCTATTTTGTTTTGTAGGCTAGGAGGAATGTGACTGAGTGATAAACTCAAAGATCATGCAATGACTCCATGTGGAATTGGAAGTAAAAGGGAATGATTTGTCTCACATTCTGACTTCTGCTTTCAGGTAAAAATATCATGCTTCAAGAAAAAAACAAAAAAACAAAAAAAGAAACAACAACAACAACAACAACAAAAAACAACCTTCAGGAATCCCACCAGCTGCTTAGTTCTTTGCAGAATGTAAAGGCATATTTTCTTCCATATTCATCTGAATCACCAACTATTTAAACACTAGTGAGAAGATATTTAACTCAGTGGAAGAAAAGCTGTTTTATAATGAGCTGCCATAATTTTATAATTGGCTTTGTAGACTGCAGCATTTTATTCTTCGTCTTCACATTCATCTTCAATATATTAAATCCTCTGGGAATTCACACCTAAAATTATCCTGTATCACCTCTATCCCTCATTAATGGCCAAGTAATGTGGAGCACACTGGTCTTTGCCAATGTCACAAGCAAAGATTGTGTATAATTATGCCACTATTTCACAGCATATGATTGACTCCAAGTCCTTGATCTAAATAAAAAAGCAAGCATTTTTTTTCTTCTTCATTATTCTCACTCTTGGAAGAGTGTTGACTGTCATGGAAATATGGATTCAAATGGAATTTAAGGCACCATATATGCAACATATATGGTGCCTTAATCACATTAGGATGAAACTGCAATTTTTACAAAGCTGCAAAAACATTAATGGATGCAGAAGTTACTTCTTGTCCAGATCTAGTATAGACAGCTAAATCTCCTTATGCACCTCTTGCTGTCTATGCATAAGTTAGTTTAACATTTATATAAAGGAAGACCAGTGCACATTAGGCCATTTGTGCTTAGAAAATAATAATAATAATAATTTTTTAAAAAATGCATCTAGTTCCTGTTTTCTGTTTTTATAGTTCAAGTGCCCAGAATGCATTTTCTTTCATCTTTTGACAAGCTTTCACCAGCCCCGTTCACCTCATCCTCTCAAACATCCTTCAATTCCTTTTATTTATTTATTTATTTATCTTAGTAGATGTGCTATGATTGGATTTGCAGTTTGAAGCTTTCTATTCACTGTTATATATGGAACATGTCAAAGCTTTGATTTCCACTTACCACCAAATAGAGAAAAAAGCATACACACAAGCACTAAACGAGCTCCTTTTTAGAAGTACACTGCAGATGAAAAGCAGAATTGATGAGTGCACAGTATCAGCAATGAAAAAATTCTATTTCATGTTTAGCACAACAAAACTGAGAAAGATCTTTTATCTACCTACTGTTCTCACTGACATCTGCAAAATAATTGTATAGGTATCTGTTCCTACTTTGCTTTGCATTTACATTCTTCCTACCATTCACTTTTCCTACTGCCTTTTTTTTTTTTTTTTTTTTTTGGTGTGTGTTGTTTTTCCAGATAACTATGATATGAGTAACATGAATGATAAGCCTACATAATTTCACAAGTCCACAATTTCTCCAGTTTCCCCTTCTCATTCTCTCCCAGTATATTTTCTCCCCTTTAAAAAAACAAACAAACAAACAAACAAAAACAGTAAAAATGCATTCTATTCTTTCAATCTGTTCAAGTAGTCCTCCCACTTCTGGTATGATTCAAAGCAAAGTCAAAATTAAATTAAAAATCCCTAGTATTTCAGCTACTTGGTCACAACACTAGTCTTTATCCATTCTAATAGCCACTAGGAGACAACATAGAAGAAACTTTCTGTATATCAAAGTCTACCCTTTCAGAAACAGTGATTCTCTTCACCCCCTAGGTCTTAAAGATCACAACTTCAGTTGATACGATCGTGACATTTTAGTTTTTTATCCTAAGTCTAGTTTACATGTCCCCCATTTTCCAGCTTGGTTTGGTTCCTTCAGTCTAAGTTTTTCTATTGTTCAGACAATGTCACAGAGAGTGACTAGTCTTCTTGACTTGACTTTCATTGTTCTGAGCTCTGTCTGCTTTCTCCAGCTACAGCTAATCTCTCTTCCATTCATTGACTCACACAATGGGTAGTAGCTGCTTCCATTCCACCTGATTTTTAAAGCATCAGTTTTTGAAGATGCAGTTTACCTGTGTCAAGAACACTAAATACGTAGCCATGACAATTATATAAAAAGCAGTTTTTTGTCACTCAACATATTTGTTTTTTCCTCTGTTAAGAACACATAAACAACAAGTCTGGTTCAACTACAGCAATCACACCTGCAAAACTGCATTTGCTACAGAGATGATGCTGAATTGAAATGCCCCTTTTTAATTCTGAGCAGGAATACCTTTATGGAGATAGAGATTTTTTATTATTATTATTTATTTCTCTCTCTTTTTTTTTTTTTAATTTATATAGAGACAGAGATTTTAGGGTACACGCATGAAAAAGGTGCATTTGTTGAGAAGACATTATTGGAGCATCACAGAAGCATGCATATAGAAGCCTGCTCAGAACTGGAAGCCTAACGAAAATCCAGCTTATATTAAAGTATTCAATAGAGTGCACTTAGGAGGAAATAAACATTGGAAGAGAAGTCCATCAACCTTCATTTATGTGCCTACTCATAGTGCAGCAGGTCTTTATTGCTAGATTGCAACAAGCATTTAGATAAAGATCTGAATACATTCCAGTTTAAGTATTTTACATTTTTAAATGCAAATTAATGCTTACAAAAATGTATCCACTACCATTTTAATGTTATATTGACTGCCTCTGTGTAACTGTATTTAAATAGTCACACAAAGAAAAGTGTGCGAAAAGCTCTAATGAAAGCTAGTAATGAAAACGTGTCACAGAAGAGTGGCTTCCCAGTAGACTACAGTGATATCTACAAGTCTAACAAGTTCAAACACTGTAGAGGATAGAGTACTTTGTACTTGGAATATTCATGAGTTCATTCACATAAATCCATCATCTTGATATTTACAAACAATGCTTGAAAATTAATTTAAAATGTTACTTTACTTTGAAAAAGTGTCAATTCAAGATACAACTCTTATATCAACACAATTTATAAACACTAGAATATGTCAAATTAATATCATGACTTATACTTAGTCTAATGGATAAAATGATTGGGTTTTTTGCTTGATTGTTCTAAAGGTTTTGTTTTTGTGAGGTTTATGTTTCTTTTTTTTTTTTTTTTCTTTGTTTGTTTTATTATTTCAGGATGCAGGTTGCAGGATGGATGAATTCCTTCAGTTAAAACTGACTGCAAAAGTCTTTTTGATTAAAAACAGGAGGATCATATTCAATTTATGTCACAGACTATAACTCCAGTCTGCTGCTCTTCACCCCAGCTCTTTCTTGTAACTTTACTCAAATAAAGCAGTAGCATAACAACATTTGGGATATGATATCCCCCAAACGTGCCTAACTGCAGGCTCTCTTCTTCTACAAGCCCACTGGCAACCCCTCTATAATTGGACAAACTTGGAATTCTTTGTTATAACAGAACTTAGCAGTGACAAAAAGGTTATCATCTATGCATAAAACTGAAAGAGTGCCAGCTACTAACAGGCATCAGTCTAGGGCTAGTGCAAACTAAAACACCCATACCGTAGCATGGACATCTGGGCCTTAGCACTGGCCATTTCGAAAAACTACAAATTCGCTCCACTGTTACATCACCTGCTATCACAGCTCTGGCCAGTACTCAAGTTATTTCAGCCAGTGCCCTGACAGGCTTTTTGGATTGTGCTGAATGTATGGGCTGAGTTCCTTACAACAAAGAGAGACATCTGAGCACTTGGGCTGAATGTAGACATCTAATTTCACAGCTCTGAATTACACCGGAAGTGATCATCCTTCTTTGCTCTTTGTTCATTCACAGTCCGTGCACAGAACACAGAAAATATAGCACCCTCACTGGTAATATGTTTACATTAAATAAATTAAATTAATTTTTTTTATTATTTTTTTTTATTTTTTTTTTTTTTATTTTTTTTTTTATTAGATGCTTGTCACATAGCATTCACAATAGCATGCTATAGAAGAGCAGGAGGGGCAAGGAAGTCATTTTTATGTCAGGCTGGGGGCAAGTCTGTCATTTAGATTTGTGCAACCAGATTCAGACATGTACATGGTACAAAAAAATAAAAAATAAAAAAAATAGCAAAGGTCTTGCTGTTGATAAGCAGATATAAATTTCCAGACTTATTTTTTTCTAATATCTGTTCCAAGAAGCATTCAAGGCTTTCTGTAATGGCAATATTTTTCATTCACTCTGAACCTGGGAGACATAAGTAGTCTTTGCATAAAGCTTACATTGGAAAGCAGAACTCTCACCATGGGATGGATATTATTCAGAAAGATTTTTTTTGCAGTAGCTCTGTGTTGGGGCTCCAGGCAGTAAGCATGTAAACAACAGTTGCTATTTACATTCCACAGGGAGATGTAGAAACTGCTTTTGTTATTTATAGCATTTGGGAAACTAAAGCAACAAGTTCAGAGTGTATGTACAATTGTCTGTAGTAAATTGATTCTCTAGCACTTCCATTTAAGAAAAATGGCATCTGCTATCTTTTCTTTCTGTTCATTAGTTCTCTTTCAATTATAAGCACCCAAAACATTTTTACTCCCCAGTTTGCACAAGACTTATGAGCACTGAGACAGAGTTCAATGCATCCATTTAGAGCACTCTACTTGATGTGTACAACTTGCAGTCCAAAAGAATCACAGATGTAATATTGTGGCAGCTACTAATGAAGATGATTGGTGCATTCATTATATGTCGTAGGTGTAATTACTTCAGCTATTTTGATATTTTTCAAGTCTTTAAAACATTCCAGTTTTCAGATTTGCTTCCTCAAATTGTCCTACAGTAATTAAGTGAAGAGAGAAATAAAGATACTGCGAGAATACAGATATTAAATAACTTAACATAGCACCAGCATAAACCCTAATTTCTAATCCTAACATATCTGATTTAATGAGTGCTTCTAATGACTAAGTATTATTGAGATTTTTTTCCAGTTTAAGATATCTAGAAAGCAAAAGAAAGATTTATATTACATTTCAAAATATCAGCAGAACTTGAGTTCCCCTTTGTTACACATTTATGCAAAGCCACAGGAAACAAATACTTTTCCAGCAAGAGTTCCAATCAGTGTAACTATTTTATTTTACAGAAACTCATTATATGGGGAGAAGAGCATAACAGATCCTTCTCTTTTGTTTGGTAAATCAAACTCAGTCATGTCTCCATAAAAATGTACTAGTTGAGAAGCCACTTCACTGACAAAATCAGCAGTTGCATTAACCTCATCTGATCATTTAACCTGAAGGATGTTTAAAACGTGTGCCAAAATAATGTCTAAATATTTGCTGCAATGATCTCTTCAGAATAATGCAAAATCAGAGACTTTATCAAAAAATCTGGATAACATCATAAATTGTAATTGTTTGGGGCTTAAGACTTGAGAAACAGATCATAGAAATTACTTTAATATAACATCTATTACTGACTATTGATGCCTCGTACTTATATTTAAATTAAGGTACAGAAAATTATCCAATTATGTTAATGTTATGTGTGTTGCACAGAAACTAAGAAAACGTCCTCCCTCTCAGAGAGGGCAATACAGCTGCAAAATTCAACATAAATAGTAAAAACTGAGTGTGCAGATGTATAATATCACCCACCATCTTAAGGTTTATACATTTATCTCTGGTCTTGAGAGCTTTCCTCTGCCCCTAGTTACACACTAAATTATAGGTGCTACCCACTGGTGGTTACTCAGTATGTATGTATGCATACATACATAACTGTTCATACATCATACAATATCAATAGATTTAATGTCTGCTCAGCCATGAAGTATCATCAATATGCTGGCATTAAGCATACTTAAATGAATCAATGAATCTGCTGGAATCTCAGCTTATATATATATATATATATATATATATTTTTTTTTTTTTCCTCAAATGAAACATAGTAAAGGGTAGTGAATTAAGTGAATTAAGATATCAAAGAACACAGAACATCCATGGATTATTTTGTCAAATAGCCTATGTTAATAGGTAATTATGAAAAGAAATATTAATTTACATTCCTAATTACATTTTTACATTGAGAATTAGAATTACCTCCCTTATACTGAATCTCAACTTATTAAATTAAATAGACTCAAAGCATTGAGTTATCTGGTAAAATAAATTAGGTATAAAGTGTGGATTAGCACTTTTATAAAATATAGTAGTGCTATAGTAATTTTTCATGTTTTTATTTAAAGCTGGCTTGTTAAGGATCAGCTACATCTCAAGGATGACTTACACTTGACAAAACCAGTGTAATTGAAAAAATATTATGTTTACTGCTACTACAGTTATATCTGTTACCACAACATGGTAATCACACAGTCAGAACTTGAAGAATGTAAATGCGCCAATTTGCATTTTAATGAATTTTACAAAACAGTGTTTTGTCACCAGTTTATGTACCAAGAAAGGCAAACAAAGAAGGTGTCAGGACAAAGCTTTGATAACGCAACAGTGGCTGGAATCCATTATAGGGTGAAAATGTTAACACTGACTGATTCTGTAAGAAAGTATACCAAAGTATTCAAAAAACAGATATTTTAGCTTGAATTTACCCTTTTTTTTTTCTCTTTTCTCTCTCTCTCTCTCTTTTTTTTTTTTTTTTTTTTTTTTTTTTCCTTCTATATAGAAGTTAGCTTAGTTCCAGACTCTGAGGTTGTAACTGTGAAGGGACTGGAGAAACTTAGAGGTAGCGATGACAAAAGAGGAATCAAAGAAATCGCTGGGGACATAGACACATAACCACTCACAGAGTTACTGGGATAAATGAGGATGCACATATGCCATAAATCAGTCTTCACCATGACAAAATATGTGAAGATGCCCTCAAAAGAAAATATTTTGGAAACATGGGAACAATGGGAACAATTTGGAAACAATGGGAACTCTGATTTCTTCTAGGAATATTCTGAAATCCAGGGCACTGACAAGCACAGAGGCATAGGAAACTATCCTACCATTAACGTGTTGAAACCTAATGTGATGTTAGAAATACCAATAGTCACATTCCTAATTGACAGCTGAACAAATTGCAACCTCAACTAAGAGAAAACTTGAGTCTACTAAAGTGTAAGTGGGTAAAAGAATGCCTACTTTTCCCAGTTTCTACTGAGGGCCTTGGAAGTTTTCCAACCAACTGCTTCTACCAGCCAGCCTGTGTCTAATAGGTCCTAACCACACAACTACCATTCACATGAATGTCCTCAGCACTGTATAAGCCAACGGCTCCATGTTTATACCATGTCATCTTCCTCATGTTTCCAGTACTGAAGATGCCATAGCTCAGTCTGGCTAACACTGCATTTGTCATCTAGCAGACTGATTATCAGCTTAATTTACTAACAGAGACACTTCAGTGAATGAACTAGCTACCAGCTGCAACATATTTTGTGTTCTTTTTCCCCTCAAAAGTGCAGATTCCTTGGTACAGCTCCAAACAGAGAAAATAATTCTAACGTACAGCAAGAAAATCATAATGCCAATAACTTCCTAACTCTCAAACAAACCTGCTTCACAGCACAAAACAAAACATGGACCAGTATTTGAATTTTTTATTCTACAGCAGCAACAGCTGGCTGAGCATTAAATGAATGTTAAACAAGGTGTTGTGGCAGATATCCAACACCTTCCCTCCCTCTTCTTTTCCATCTACTGCATAGATGCATAGATAGATATTTTACTCTTGTTTAGAGCAGAATTTGAGAAAACAAAAAACAACAATATCTCTGGCAAAGGGGGTAGCAGGTTCTCTGGCATAGCCAGAAGTATAAAGCCTATAAGATACTTCTGTGTTCAAACATTAATTATAGCTTTCATTTAACAAAAACCTTGTACATGAATTTAGGAATAAATAATAGTAATAATTTATATTAAAAAAAAAAAAAAAAAAAAAAAAAAAAAAAATTTAAACAAAAATTTTTTAAAAAAATTTTTTAAAAAAAAATAATAAAAATTTTTTAAAAAAAAAAAAAAAAAAAAAAAAAAAAAAGTCCTGAAGTCTTAACTTGTTCACAAAAGGATATTTACAGAAAAAAAATGGGATTACCTCCACGAAGATAAATGAGATCAAATTCCAAAATCACTGTTTTTAAAAAACTGAGAAGTATCAGGGTGGAGTTTGACATATTGAGTAACTATACCCTGTGTGAATAGTTCTATCTGTAGCAATTTCTATGATAACGGCAAATTACTCAGATAGCACATTTACCTGTATAGTATCCCCATTACTTCATAATTCACAGTACCTAGTAGAAACATCTTCAAAGCATACCAGACAAGAATATTAAATGGAAGATTTTTTCTTGCTCTCTACACCATCCATAAGCCAAGCAATGTGGGAAAAAAAAGTCATATACCAATATTATTGTTTCCTAAATCTGCAGCTTAAGTCCTAGAACAGCTGAGTTGTGCTACTAAAATTAGTGTTTTTAAACAAGACTGCTAAATGAGAGACAGAAGTGATCGCTCATTCAGATGTGGGTCTTACAGAGTTAAACATTCCAGAATTCCAGATAATTAAGCTCTTTCAGAACATTTAGGCAAGGTGCTGTACCAGGGCCAGATCTGCAGGTTTCCTGGTAAACCAGTATAGCGTACCAATGCTGATGCAGTGTTGTCCTTGAATGTATAAATCTCAGTACACACAACACTGAAGAACCAATTTAGGTTCTTACTCCTGCACAGTTTCTTAGGGTCAATACTTAGAAATCTTGAGGGAGAAAAATCTTCTTCAGCAGAAGAGAAAGGTTTTGAACACCACTTGCAAATATAGGCAATAGTACATTTTTGAATAGGTGAACTAGCAGCTCAATCCACCCCAACTCTTTTTTCCACCTTCCTGAATCTGCCATGTACTTTTCTGCTTTTTAACACTGAATTGAGTATATGGCATATAGAAGCTATGGCTATATGTGGCTGTTCATGCATAAGTTTAACCTTTTTAACAACTGGAAGCCTTTCTTCTTTGTTTCTTTCAAGATTTTTTTATTTTTTATTTTTTATTTTTTTCTTCTTCTTCTTCTTCTTCTTAAGACAATGCACAAGTCTGAAGGACAGCTAACATTTCTTGGAGTTCTTGTTTTGTTAAAAGTAATTGCTTCTGTCTTAAATCTACAGATATGTACTACTGTATAAAAGCTTTTGTTAGCCTATTATCTCTAGGTAAAAATGTGACAGCAGAGATCCGTAAGCAGGGTCTCCTAAAAGAAGCAGCCAAAGTGTTCTCTTATTAGAGAAACAAATAGTTATCTCCTAGCAACTAGATAATATTCACTTTCCAAAGTGAATTTCAAGGAAATTGTCCTTGAATATCTGTATCTGCTTAAGAAAAAGAAAATGAAATAGGTAGAGACTGAACAAGTTTTGTTCAGTAGAAAAAAAGAAAGGCATAAGAAAGGCTCAATGACTGAAGCCAATTTCCTCTAATTATATTTTTCAGCTTTTTTTTTTTTAAAAAAAAAAAGCTGATACTTTATGATTCAAGTATCAGAACCAGTTTAATTAGAAATGTGAATTTTTTGAAATACACTTCCCTCTTTGATCTGAAACTATATGAAAACCTCAAATGTTATTTTATTTTACCATCCAAGATAAATCCTACATTCAAAAAAAGGTCACCTCTCTGTCCTGAAGTACAGTAGTATCTTAAGACCCTGGTCTAGACCACTGTTGTTTCTCAATGCTCAGACACCACATGCTGGGGTATGGCACATATCCGTGACAGTCGTAAGAGGATTAAGTCAGCTTAATATAGAACAGACATTTTTAGCTTGCAGGAGACGACATCAGCAGCTATAGCAAAAAATAAAGGGGACTTGCACAAACGAAGCAGAAGTTCTTGAATACTGAATTTGGAGTATACTACCAGATGGTACCCCTAAGACTGGGTGGAGGGAGTGTGAGAAAGTGCACAAAGAGGAGCATGACACTGGAATCCCAAAACCCTGAGAACATCACCTTGTTGCATGGTCAGCAAAACAATTCCTTGAGATAGGCTGCCATATCCAATGCTACTGAGACAAACAGTGTTATGTTCCTGACACCACACTGAGAAATGAGCTGAAAGAAATGATAACTGCAAGGCATGAAACATGTAACTGCAAGAAAATGAAACCCCACCTCACCCCAAACCCAGGAGTCTCAGCTCAGCAGAGAGTAGATAGCAACCCTCTTCTACAAGGTAAAGAGCTGCTGCACACTTTCCCATGATTTAAACACATGGCTGTTAACTAAATGCAATTTGGCAGAGGCATCCACTGAGGCTCCCACAGGTTTGCACATGCAGAGGTCCTCAAATCGTTTGTATTCCATTAGATGGCTTTTATGCTGGTGTTGGCATTCACAGAGAGTTACAGTCACAGCCACCCTTTTCTGTGCAGGACAAATAGTACGTGAAAGATCAGTAGTAGGTTTTCAGCATTAATAGCAGCAAGGCCTTAGTACCCTGTAACGGTATGGTGGTGGGAGTAAGGCTCTCCAAAAGCTCAGAGTTGGGCAAGAACGTCAAAAGAACGGTACACATTCATACGTTGTTATTTGGTGCCCTCAGGTTAGATCCAAATGTATAGACATTTACAAAAGAGATGTGGTGAAATAAACATGCATATTAGCAGGCCCTTCACATTCAACCACTGATGGAGAAAAGTTTCTCAGCCTGAAAGATTCACCCTAATGACAGTCTATAATTAACAGAGCAGATATCAAGATAAACAGATCATCATCCTCTCTTTCACATCATCTGAATGTGCAAAAGCTATGCCCCTGCCACAAAAATATATCAACAAAAAATTACTCTCTCTTTATTGAAAAATTACTTACAGTCAATGAAAGTTTTTATGTCATTTAACTCGATATAGATGAACTGCCTATAGATGAGCTAGTTAATTTAAGAAGAATTAATGGTCAGTTAGTGGTTTGAGATGGAATAGTACCTACAGTGCATGACAGAGGTTGCTAATCTGTTACCTATATGAAGAGTGGATTCACGAACCAGATGTTCAGGAAACACCACTTGCACTATAAAGATTTAAACAAGAATTTGTAAAGCAGCCCTCTTCACACAGCTTCTTATTGCTCCCTATTTGAGAGTTAGTTTCATTTCTGCATAAATTTCATTTATATATATATATATATATATATTCTTCTTTTGCTGACTTTGTGATCCTGTAGTGTATAATCAATCAGAGAAGAATCAGGTTTATATGAGTGCACATGGTCCTGTAAGTTGATGGTGTGACATAAAAGATACTTTAATAAGATTTTTAAAAGCTAAAGAAGATACTGTAACTGTTGCAAAACTACTGCTAATACAAAGAATGGTTAGCATTTTTTGTATTAGCAGACTTCAGTCTTTGGTTTAGTCACTTACTTAAATGATGTGTTATTTAATGAACATGAATGTTCTGGCAAACATCTACTATGCCTCAGATATTTCCTCCTCTTTCAAAAAGGATTCATATCTGACTACCTACCCTCAGGATATGAGGTGAGAGGGGTAGGAAAAAGGAGGACTGGCGTACAGTGGACAGCCTTGGAGACAATCCAGAACTGTAGTTAGAAGTGAAGCCAATTATTATTCAGTATCAAATATGAACAAATTTTGTAGTAACTAAAGAGAATACATTGTTATTATATACCTTATTTAGTGATTTCTTCATGTCTTTCTTACAATGCTTCTATATAATGATGATAAATACTAAAAGAAAATCAAATAAGAATAAGAATAAAAAGAGAAATAAGGATTAAAGAGCAAGGTTTAAAATTAAGATATTAACTAACTTTTAATGCATGAAAATGAAATTAAACATTGTGAAATGTACATTTCAAAATTCAGTGCAAAATAAGTTTTGTTTTGGTTTTGGTTTTGTTTTCTTTCTCCCTTTCCATATGAAGGAGACAGCAGAAAGAGCTTAAAGAAAGAGAAGTAGACAGGTAACCTGAAAAGCAGCTGTAGTCATTAGCATGTGCTTGAATGCATGCAGGTTTTGGAAGATCAATAATGAGCATGGACTGAGCATCACTGCTGTATACAATATATGGATTTTCAATACTTTGTTAAGGAGTGGCATTTTGTATTTTTCTTGACCCGAATTTTTAGTGTCAAGGCATTGAGAAGAATACATGCGGCACTAATAGCACAGTGCTATCAGTCTCAGCTGTCATTGCTAAGAAGACTGCCAGCTTTATGGGATTCTCCTTTACTCCTCTCTCTCTTCCCTTCACAAAGTGGAAATCTTGAAATTATGTTAGTTATGTAATGTTAATTAGCCAATTAACATGAGGATACTTTTGACCATGATGTCACTATGCTCCAGTCTCTGACAGAAACCAGTCTTCATTCCAATAATATGCTGTAAAACACATCCTTAGAAAACTTCATCACAAATAGCCTTTTTTGTTTTAAGTGACTAGTGCTATATTTCCATGTGTATATATACATACATATGCATAAATATTCAGGCATCTGTCTGTTGCGTGTGCATACTAAGAAAGAATAAAATGTCCCTTCATTTATAGATGTTTTAAAGTTTTCACATTCTTTAACTTGTTGGTTTCAGTTACACTGCAATAATTGCATGATAATATTCAGAGCTGACTGATCCTATGAATGAGTCAGCAGCAATGCTTTGTACACCCACCCAAAGAGATGATGCAAGCCCACTAGCATACTGCAGATGAAATCCTGGCTCCTTATTTTTACAGAAGACAATGAAATCAATAAAATCTTTTTTTTGGTAGGTATAATCAAAATCTGTGCTACATGTTATTTTGCAGTACTGATGAATCCTGCCTAAAATGCTGGGTTTAGTGAAATCAGTAAGACAGTAACATGTAAATAAGAAATTAGATTCTTGATAGACAACTATATTCTAAGCCAGATTGCCTAAAAATAATTCTCTGCTCTTTTTGTAGAAGAAAAAAAAAAAAAAAAAAAAGTGATTCCTCAAAAATCTTATTAATAGATGGATCATCACACTACTTTTTAACAAAACTACAGTTTTGAAATGTTACATTTTTCAGAGTTTGCCAATACAAATTTATTCTTGGCAACCTTCAACTATCTTAACTGATATCACCATTACCCTCAATTACCCTCAAAATCAACTGTCAATTCTTTGTTCCATAACAATCCAAGCAATCTTTGTTCCATAGATATGTCACCAAACAAGGTGTTTCCTACTTGAAAGTGTTGTCTGTGAGCTGGATATTTCAATTTCAATGGTTTTACTTGGCTTCCAGGAACCTGGAATGATAAACTGCCCAATTCAATGAATGTCACATGATGATCTAGTACATGGAACAAAGGAATTCATTCTGATGAGGCCATATGGCATCAAAGCAATCATTAATAACTTCTAAGATTTCATTATATTAATATAGAATTATAGATATATAAATACAAGGGATTCCCAAGTTCTTCTGGGATAAAATGCTTCCTTTCCTGGTTCAGAAAACAGTTTCCATTAGAGCTCTAATGCTGGACACCAGGTGGATATTTTGAGCTGCATAACACAGGCTGCACTGGCATAAGTGGAGGCTTCCCATTTGTTAAAATAAAATGTGATATATATTTTCTACTTCAAATGCATGCTGCTTGTTTGTTCATAGCAAAGACAATAACTCTATTGTTTCACTATCGCTTTACCAGAGTCCCATAGCAAATATCTTCAAATGCTTCCAATGTATTAAGTCATATTTCATGGGTAGCATAAGATAATTTCTCTGAGAAAAGTCAAGGGAAATCACTGACTAAATTGAATCACAATGGGTTAAGACAGAAAAATATCAGATTCCAGAAAGCCTCTGGAATTAAATGAATCTGGCTTCATTATAACCTTGATATTTATACCTCTGCACTAAGGAGGTCTAGAGGACACAGCAATGTAACACCAATATTCTCTCCTGTATGCAATGGATATTACTATGCACAAGTGGAGGCAGAGCAAAGTCTATACTGACATTTAGAACCAACATTTCTCTCACTGTTTATCACTTGAGTCTAAAGTATATTACTTTAAAATACTTAAGAGTTTATATTTTTGTGCATATGTATTGTGTAATGTATGCATTTATACAGCACATAAAAACTTATACTTTGAGATAAATTATTTATGAGAGCATTTCGGGCTAAGTCTTTCTTTGATGAGGCTGACACAAAGATATTTCATGATGACATCTGGATCCTTTGTTGACAGATTTAATTTGCCTATTTAGTAGTGAAAAAATTTCTGAAAGATTTTGGTAGTATTTTCCAAATACCTTCTTAAAAATCTGCTGAGAAGTTTCTTCCCTGAAGCAAGTAGCTTGTTTGCTCAAGAGAGTAATGAAACTAGTAGCTGCAGGACAAAGGAATGTAGTCCTACGGGCAGGAAAAAAGACCTAGTTTTAATAACTGAAAAACACCAATACTGCTGTAAGATGTCCTCATCCATAAAGTAGAGAAGTAGGAGAGGTGTGCCTCTGTGTGTGTGTGTCCCTCCCCTGCCCCATTAAAATGTAAATTAATACTGCATAGTAATTACATTTGAAACCTGCAATGAGATAGTTTGGATTTAAACAAGATTGTAAGACTACAAATAGCACAGAAGTGAAGAGCTACAAGTCAGCTATAGAAACCACTATACCCACACTCTCCAAGAAAGACAAAATTAACTACAGTGAAGAGCCTGCAAGACAGGAACCTTGATTATCCAAGCACACACTGGCCATCTCATCTTGGATGTTGGTAAAAAGAAAGGTAATCATTTGTCTAATTGTATTATTGGTTACGCAGCACTCCCATACCTTCTATTAAACAAACCTCTGGCATTATGAACAGCCCATAGGCTGATCTGTCAGAACTGAAATGGAGATACCTGGATTCCTAAAAGGGGTGACAAAGCTTAATCAAAGTTAATGGAAAAACATGTTCTGAAATATCATCTATCCTTTAACAGCTTAAGCTCTGAAAGATACAAAGAAATTTAAACTAACTTAGGCAATCCAGGGAAGTGGCATCTTTGGCAATTCAGCACTGGACCTAACTTTAAGTAGGTAAATTGGATGACATAAAATCCCCTTTGATGTTTCCAACAAAGTTTTGAAATAAAAGAGTTCCCTGTTATCCAGCCTTTTACAGAAAAATGAAAATTTAGGCACTTATTGCCATGCCTGCTGTCTCAGATACCAAGTTAGTTAGCTAAGTATCTAGATACAGTGTTTAAATAAAATTTTCAACAGAATGGCTTAAAAAAGATACCTTCACTCAATTGTGCTTGGTGTTCATGGTCATTTTTTATTTAACTGAGCAGGGAAGAAATTACTTCATTGAAAGTATGCATATTTCACTGTTTTTTTGCCTTACAGAGATACCATTTATGCATTCCAGTGAACAGACCAACCCAGTAGAGATTTAGTTTAGAACTCAACAACCAATTTCTTTCTACCTACCATCTCAATGCGAGGAAAATAGTATATCTGTGGCCTTTATGTGCATCCAGACCACAAAAAACATACCTGATTTGGCAGCTTTACACAAGCTTCACTTAGAAATTTTTCAACTGGATTAAAACATTCATCTGTCCCTTTCCTCCGCCTCCAGAAACAATGAACAAGTTAAATTAGTACATTCAATTTAATTTAGTCAGTCTCTAAGTTCTGGATCAGTATTACCTTGTTTCTGTAGAAAACACTGCCTCTTCATCCCCCCAAAACACTGGATCTACAGACACAGTGGTTCTTCTCTAGAACCTCCATCAGGAGAAAAAAAATTTATTCTAGGATATGACTTTTTTGTTACATTGTTTAGAGTCCAAAAGATTCTGCAAAAAGCAGAGAATCCTCTTGCTGTATTAATCCAGTCTCTTCAAAATATTATCACTGCAATCAACTAATATTCTCTGTAATTGTTTAAAAAATAAAAATCAATGAAATTCCAGAAGCAATTAGATTACTGAACTGGCACCTAGATAGACATTTTGATACCATTGCCAGTAAGTATAATATATGAACAAAAGAAATACTCTCTTGTAGATAATCAGAAAACATCCTTCAAATGGGCCAGGATTTATTGTAGAGGGGTGTAATTCTTACTGAAATAGGAGGTGTAGCACATCTAATCATGCTGAAAGGATTTGGCAATTATTATACACTTAAAAAAAGGACATATTTTGTGTTGGTTAGATGTAAGTAGGAACTATATATAAAAAATTATAATAGACCAGATTGGAAGTTTTACACATTAAGAATATTTACAGGCCTGCCTTTCACACGCTTACAGAGCATTTTGGCAATTTGAAGTATTTTGATATCTTAATCTTATGGTGTTTAAATTGCTTCATCAGATGAGGTGCAGCTGCAAATTTAAAAGGGTCTACCACTGTAACAACCATTATGGAGTCTAGCCATATGCTCACATGCCAAATTGGTAGTCAAATATTCTCTGCTTGCTGGATGCGACAGTTATTACTTGATCCAAATGATCTTTAATTGTCGTGTCACACTGCATTTATCATGCAAAAGTTGGTACAGCACTCTAACTTTCCCTTGTGCTTGGCATAAAGCATTGTCATTACAGTCTGTTAACTGTTCAGTTGTGGCATCAGGTGTCATTTTTATTTTCTCTCAAACAGTTGGTGATCCCGGACACCAAAACTAGCAGCATGCCCTGCCACGAGGACCATTTAGCATCAGCTGCCATTCCAGCCTTCTATGGCACAGAGGATTTCTGCTCTGAAACTTCCACAAATTAATCCCTCTTGCAAGCCTTTATTTCCTTTAAGATTTCAGTAAAGAGCTGCTAAACTGCTTGCCCTTATCGTCAAGGTTCATTATTGTCATTGTGACAAACACATACTTACTTTTAATCATAAAATTGAAAGCATGCTTGAAGCTTTCTTCCTGTAGCTAGCTGGGGGAATGTATCAGGTAAGTGCCCAAAAGAGCTATTCCTTAAGACTCCCCATTACCTTGCAATTACAAGATGGTTTACCCTGGCACACTATATTTTGTCACTTCTGGGTTTACTGTTGAATTTCACAGAATTTACCACCTTCAAATCAAGCTGTCATTATCTGACATCTAGAAAGAACAGCTAAATGGCTCTAATACATATTTAGAAGTGTTGTGGTTTAACCTGGCTGGCAGCTAAACACCACACAGCCGTTCGCTCATCCTCCCCCTCCCTCTCTAAGATTGGGGAGAGAAACCGGAAAGTGAAGTGAGAGTTGAGATAAAGACAGTTTACTAAGATAGAAAACAAGAATAATAATTATAATAGTGTATGAAACAAGTGATGCACAATGCAATTGCTCACCACCCGCTGACTGATGCCCAGTCTATCCCCGATCAGCCACCCCCCCCACACCGACTAGCCACCCCTGTATATTGTTTAGCATGACGTCAGATGGTATGGAATACTCCTTTGGCCAGTTTGGGTCAGCTGTCCTGGGTCTGTCCCCTCCCATCTCTTGCTGCACCCCCAGCCTGCCCACTGGCAGGACAGAGCGAGGAGTTGAAAAGTCCTTGGCTTGGTATAAGCATTGCTCTGCAACAATTAAAACATCGGCATGTTATCAGCACTCTTCTCATCCTAATCCAAAACACAGCACTCTACCAGCTACTAGGAGGAAAATTAACCCTGTCCTAACTGAAACCAGGACAACAAGCATGTTATGAAGTCTCATTTTCTTAAAACCCCTCCCCCCCCCCCCCCTTTTTTTTTTTTTTTTTAATATGAGTCTTGAAAAACTCTTTGAAAATGGACTAGCCAAACTAAGAATTTTTCCTCTTAGTACAAGGCTGAAACTAATAACATCACACAGCTCATAGAGGTTGTATTACTTAACACTTGCGATATTTTGCTGTATCACTTAAACCAACCATTCTGCCTTCCTCTACAACTCTTCTTGCCTCCCTCATTCCTAACACTTTGTCATAGCAATTAAGTACTTTGTTACGTCAAAATTCTAGTACTCTACACACTTCAGAAGGTTGCAGACCAAATATAAAGAAGAGCTTTCCCTAGAAAGATAATATTTGGATTAGTGTTTCAAACTGAGTTCCTAATGCTTCATTAGTAATATTTCAGATAAGGGTGTCTAAAAAATCACAAAGTCAGAAGGTCCAGGAGTCAAATACTGCTGCTTCCTAGATTCAGAAAATAGACTCTGAACATAGCATTTGCATTTCATTTAGTGCCTCCTGCCATGCCAATAGCCCTGTGTAGGAAATAACTATTTTAAGGAGGAAAGTAACAAAAATACTCTGTCATGTTTTTGAGAGCCCCTGTTAGTATTTCACAGAATATTATTCTTTTTTCTCTCCTTTCAAAACGATGTTTTTCATTACAAAGTACTAAATTCCCTGTAAGAGGTACAGGCTTACATGACCACTAAATAAGGATTCAGTTGTTTCTGTGGCACGTTGCTGAGTCAGTGGAAGTGCCTTCAACACTTTAGGTTTAGCACTATCTTATTTTGATCACTAAGGTGCCGGTTGTACCTCCTTCTCTTCCTCCTTTCCTCTTCCATTGATAACTTTTTCAGGACAGCCTTTTCTGGCAGAGCCATAGCAGTTCCTTGGGCAAAGAAAATGAGAGTAAAGTCCCATGAGCTAAGCAAGACCAAAGCTGTCCCTTACCTTAAATAAGCTACAACATCAGTTGCCTGCTGTTACTAGCTTTCTCTTAGATTCAAGGCTTAAAAATCAATAGCAGCTGTTGAACAACTGGAGTAATAAAACTAGTCAGTGTTAAGGACCACATGATGCATTTACTGCATGTGATGGTTTTACTC
>CM021768.1:50294286-50353264 GCA_011076525.1 Nettapus auritus | reverse complement strand
GGGGTCCCACCCACGGGATGCAGTCCTTGCCAAACTGATCCAGCGTGTTTTGTATTGATAGCAAACAACAACCTAATGTTCCACTCACCCACACTGCAGCTTTACCTTTAGGTGGTTAAAATAATAACAAATACAAGCCATAAATTAGTCTTTCACAGCTACCTACAGAAGTCTAATGTGTCTATCTACCCAGCTGTTTAAAGTTTGAAGGCACCTGAAATGCTGTCAGAGATGCTCTGAAGATCACTAGAGTGAAAGCCATATCTACCTCTCCAGCTGCTTTGGACAGGCATTTAATGAGGCTGTACTTCCACCAATGTTGATTTAAAGAGATTTTTGGATATTTGCACCTTTATTTGTGCTGGAGAATCCTGAGTAAACAAGCATTATTCATCTGCATAAACACCATAACTCCAGCTCAATCACACAAGCAGTTATTCTGCCGCATTTAAACAACTCAATTACACATGCACAGTACAAACAAAATGCATCAGAGGTGTTGTTTTTGATTAAGAGCGGTTAACCACTACAGAGCTGACTGGGAGAAGGAGTACACAGACATATTGGGGGTGAGGGAGGAACAAAACAAAACAACAACAACAAACCCCACTCAAATACAAAATAGCCCAGAGTTTTGTTTGCAAATGAACCCTTTCATTTCAGATCTATGTCTACACATCCAGAAGTTCATATTTCATACTTTGAGGAACTGTTGACAGACAAAATTAGTCTTTGAACTTCCTACCTGGCACTTTTGTTCTCTTCCCCCCAGCTTCAAGAACTATCTTGGAATTTAAATTATAAACTATTTAGACATACCACACACAACCTTTCCCTCCCTTCAGAAAAAAACCTAGCTACGTTAAATATAATAATTTTATCACACTTAATAGATTAGCTCCTTGCTATATTATCTGACAATTTACAACAACCCATATTCAAAAAACACCTTTTAAATAACTCACCAATTCACCCTTTCCTCTGCATTTGGAAATGGTGAGATTAATTATAATTAATTAATTATAATTAATTAATGATTCATTAGAATCAGATGCTTAAATTTCCACTTTTTTTTCTGCTTTCTATCATTGCATTTGTGTAAGTATGTGCAAAGTCATTTGGAAAGATAATTTAGTCTTGGTTAATGACTTAGAGCATATCTCATGAAATGTTCCTGAATATCACGAGACCTTGCAAGACCTCAGAATTCTTCAGCCTGGAGAAACTCAGGGGAATCTCATTGATGTATATAAACATCTGATGATGGAGAGGTAAAGAAGATGGAGCTAGGCTCTTTTCAGTGGTACCCAGTAAGAGGAAAAGAGGCAATGGGTACAAACTGAACTAGACATGGTCCTAGGCAACCTTCTCTAGCTGATGCTGCTTTGAGCAGAATGCTGAATGAGATGATCTCCAGAGGTTCTGCCCAACCTTACTTGTTCTGTGATAACTATATCACGTGGCATAGTAATTCTGAAAAATATATATATATATATCTGCAAAAATATAATAGAGGTGAAATATTCTGAATATAATAGATCTCTGTAACAGTCAGAAAAAAAAAAAAAAGTTTCTGCATACAGAGAACAGCACTTTCAAGTATTTTTGTACCTTTTAAGATGTAGAAGTTAAACAAGCATTATTTTAAAGAAAATGATAGGAAAATGTATATTTTTATATTTGTAAGAGAATATTAAATTAGCAGTCATATAATGAAACAAAGCTGTTCAGCTAATAATCTTCTCTCCCAAGTCTTGCCAACCAAGTTCATTCTTTCATTAAATTCAACTCTGCAAGGATTATTCAATGTGAAAATGCATTTGAACTTGCTATTCAAATATTCCCAAATATTCCTCTGAAGGGTTCTCTTAAGGCATTTCTGTGGTTAGGTTCCATTATCTCTACTGTGTCATAACCCAATTCTATTAATTACAGAGTTTGAAATAGGAACCAGTTCCATGTTTAACCAGAGAAGCAGGAAAGACTTTAAGAAATTATACATTCCCCATTGCAACTGGCTTACATGGTTACGTGACACAATTTAAGTTATTCTATTTCTTACTTGATGATGTCTGTTTAAACAAACAAACAAAAAAGTAGAATAAACTTGGGACAATTCCCACCCCTCAAAAACCTGTCTTCTCATGACCAGTAAGGTCATGCAGGGGAAGCCAGAGAAATCTTTGCCTGGGAAAATAAAGTAAGACAATAAATGCAGGTAACAGCTATATCACTATAACAGAGTGGACTATCTTTCCCATATAAAGACTACCTTTCTTGTATTAGAAACTGATTAGGAAGCATCCCTATTATCCAGTTCTCACTTGGGAACTACTGCCAGTGCTTGTCCTTCTTTGGTTTGTGTTACTACAGTTAATGAGTCTTAATGTGGCAGAAAAACTTAGGCTGATGAATTTCTCTCTGGGGTAACCTAGTCCAACCCTCCTGTGGCAGTTGTGCATGCCGCAGAGGTTATCTGCCCAGCTTATTTATTTTTAATCTAAAACTTACATCTTATAGGAAATCTGTAAATGTCACAGCCTGTATTATTACCACTGTAAGACATTAGTCTCTGAAAAAAAACAATTAGCTTAGTTCAGGAGAGAGTTATTCATAGAGTCCAAGTCTCTAAGTATCCTGGCTAGTTAACTTTTCTCATTGAAGATCCAGTGTCTGAACATTTGAAAATAGACTCTAAAATAGAGGAAAAAAGGATGAAACTACCTCCTCGTGCACTGACAAGCTTTTACGTGTTTGGATGTTAGAGAATAAATGACTTATTCCTGACCCCATTGAAGTTACTGGCAAATTTCCTGTTATCTTTCCTGAAGGGAGGAACAATCTCTGTGGGTCTCTGAGGATGAGAGTTGAACATTGCAATAAAGGAATGTGGATTGTTGTGGAAAAAGACCAAAGGAGCTGAATCAAGAACACACAGTGCGATCCTATGGTGCTAGTTTCTCTCTGAAACGATGTATTGCGCACTGTTGCTTTTCTGTTGAAATCCATCCAGTTCAAAGCCTGACCACCATAATGGGAACTTACAGGCAGATAACTGAAAATTCAAATATTTTCATGGGGTGCCTGATGACTGTCTCCTTTTCCTTCCAAAATAAATTGGTTTAATTCAAATAATTAATACTTTTATATGAGAATGAGATATTCTAAAACTGATATCCTATTACATTCACTCTTCTCAATGAGCCACGTTGCTGTGATGTCCACTACCCTCCCACAACCACCCCTCAAAACAGTGCTGTGCAATAAGCAGATATGGCCTTAACTTCTTGTAATCCTGCTTCTATAACTGTTTCAGCTGGTGATGAGGAAGTATACCTTGGTTCTTGGAAAAGCTGTGAAGCATTTCTAAGTTGCACTGATGTTCCTGATGTTTGTTTCTATCCAGAAAAGTAAAATGCTTCCTTCTAGTGCCACTAGCCCAACCATCTGGCAGACTGCAGAACCTGATGCAATGAGTGTCATAAACCTCTGTAAGCCATTGACAAAGAGAAGTAGACGCTTGTACACTGGTGTTTTTCTCTGCTTTTGGATAACAACCTTCTACATTGAAATGCTGATATTTATTTAGGCTGCACACACTGGCTTCTGAAAATACCTCAGTAAATACTTATCCTCACTGTTTAAGGGAGGGTATAAACTCAAAATGCATTAACTGGAAACATTTCTATTTGCTTGTTTGATTTGAGAGAATAACATAAAATTTCAAGTAGTTACTTTCTCTGAAGATAATTTAAGGTTATTTTAAAATTTAAATGACTAAAGGATATACAAAAGCCAGACTGTGCTATTTCTTTCTTTCCTTTCTATTCTTTTTTTTTTTTTTTTTTTTTCTTCTTTTATGTACACTTTAAATATAAAGGGCCAATCTAAATATTTCAAAATTACACATGGGTAGCAGGTTCTTTTGTGTGTTATATATCTCATTAGAAACTCCATTTACTTATAGACTCTCACCCTGCCTGTCAAAAGCATTATTTTGTAGAGGTTTTATTCTTGAAAGATTTTTAGAGAACATTTCATAGGGGAAAAAATAGGATGAGCATGCCCCCTATTATGAAAGGAGAACCCCATATAAAATCTGTGCTGTCTGCACTATGGACAGCCAGGGGGTTGTAAATGAACAGTACAAGGGTGACTTAGACCCTGTCAGGACAGGACTCCAGCTGATTCCCATTATGACTGTAAAAGAGAAAAATCTCTTCATCACCCACCCTGATGAAGAAGTACTTCACCTTTTCCTCAGAGTCACCTTTCTACTGGAGTGCAACAGGCAACTGTGCCAGTAAGGCTGAATGCAACTGGTGTAGGGAAAAAAAATAAAATAATAAAAAAAATATATCCGTTTTGGAGCTTGAATAAAAATATTTGCACCTACCAGGATTTAGAAGGTATCTTTACTAAGAAAATGCTTAGTAGCAATTCAGATATTAAAGCAATAGAAATAAACAGTTCCATTTGTTTCACCATTCGGTAATTAGCTTTTAAATATTTCAAGGCTAAAATTTCCTCATTGTAATGCAATTACTGTAGTTGCTACATTACCCTCATTATAATGGAATTTCATTTACAATTCATATCATAAGTAGCAGAAGAGGTTTTACCACTTAAAGGTCAGTTACTTCCAAATTTTCCTGTTCCATATAAAAATTAATTAGAAAGAAATAATTTGAGGTCCGTTACAATTTCAGCTGTTAAAATATATTAAGGGTACATGAAACTTACTTAATGAATTAATTATTATTTTCTTTGGGTAGATGTCCTTGACATGACTTAAAAGAGAGTTGATTTATCAGAAAAAGAGTTTATTTTTGTTTAGTGCAGAGTTTATATGTGGCACGTTTGTATGCACTAGTTTATAACTGGTGGAAGATAGTGAGAGGCCACTATTCTTACAGGCATATTTACAAAATTAATATTACTTAATATTAGTTAGATTGTTATTGCATCTGTGAAAACTGAATGTGAAGAAGCTTTTTTGTTTTCCTCCTCATTTACCTTATATTACATTTTCTTAGTCCTGAAATTAGAGGATAAAAGCTAAAATTTAAGACAAGCTTCCAGCACTGAATGATTAAATATCAATTTTTCAAAAAGCATTTTCCTTATGATAAATTGTCCTATGTATTTTTTCTTCTTGCTCAGTTACTGGATTGTATGCTAGAGTGGCATTTAGATCACAGTTTCTGGAGAGTTCAGGACAGATCTTCAAAAGGAGGGATATAGTAATGCAGTAATAAATAAATGTACATGCATATCAGATGTCATGAAACGAAGAGTTCACAAATAGCCGTCCAAGACACAAAGAGAAATATCTGAGTTCTTGTTCCTTGACAACAGTAGCTCCTGATCCCTAAAAAGAGAACAGGGATTTCTTTAGTGATTCAAAACACCTAAGAGATGAACTGAGCAATTCCAGACATGAGTTACAGGTATTTACAGTTTGCATTTGATTTTGTGTACTGTTAATGATTGTCACTAATATTTTTAGACTGTGAAATGGCAATCTAGAGGAGCTGTACATTTAATAGAAAGTAGGACCAGGTACATGCTGAAGAAATTAATAATAAACATTTAAAACATTTGGAGTTCTAAATTAAATGTTTTATTAAAATGAAGCCAGTTTCTGTCAGACTCTCAGGCTGCAAGTAACTGTTGAATACCATGAAGACTAAAATATATGGTGATGGACACACAAGAAATGCAGATATAAATGATAAAACAAAGATGTAGTCTTGGTACTTGTTATACACTGTCTGAAAATATCTGATCCTTAATCCTTAGTAATCAATATTGCAGATCTACATATAAAGCAGTTTGGGGATATTACTTGTATTTCACTAACCACAGTTGGTAAACACACCAGACAGGTTAAGGCAAAGAAGATATTTTGGAGCCTGTCCTTGGAAGATGGCACTGAAACTTTGACATACATAGACATACATTTGGGAAAATATTAGTGCCTTTTTTTTTCCCCTAGATATCTACTTCATTATGCTTCTTTATCACTAATGGCTTCATGAAGGATTGAAGGATTGGGATCTCTGGGGAATGAGCATAGCATTTCCTAAGTTTCTGTCCCAGTCATACAACTCCCAAAGCTACACAAGAATTAGGAATGGACACAAACTCTCTGAAAATTGGCAGGCATAAGCTCTCCACTTTAAACTCTCTGCTCATGTGGAAGAGAGTAATCTGCAGATTACAGATCTCTTATACACATCTAATGGGTCCTGTACCAAGGAAGGATATTGAAAATCTAGTTATACCCTCTGAGGACTGCTGAATTCTCGGAGTTTGGGAAATAATTTTATTTCAAATTCAGAATACCTGATTTCAGATATTACTATAATACTTAGTCCTACCAAGAAGTCCATTCACTATGGCAATTTCAGAGGTCCTCATCATACATGAAGTTCTTATATTTATTTTAAAACTTTGGATCATATTTAATTAACAGCATATTTAATTATGTTGTGAATGGCATGATAAGACATTCTTCCTTTTATCAACCTTAGTTTTATCTTTGGCAGATGTTCTGCCAGCTCATGAAGGCAACTCTCAGAATGGCAAAATATTAAATTTGAGTTATTAAATATTATTAAATATTATTATATTTATTATATGAATATTATTTATTATATGAATATTATTTAATATTATTAAATATTAAATTTGAGTTTTATTTTTTATTTTTTAGATTCCTTGTCTTTTGTAATTTAGAAAATACAGATTCATTCTGAGCAATTTCTCATCATACTTAAATGTGAAAGAATATCTCAGAAATTAAAATTCCAAATAGTCCCTTACTCTGTATCTTGTAAAGGTATTAGAAATATAATTAATTTCACAAAGATATGTAGGAGTATATCTTAATGCCTTGTGTGACCTTTAGAAAATATTCTAAATGGTTGTTGAGTGAAAGATCCAAGAAATTGATCTTTGTATCTTAAAAACATAGTATGTTTTTACATATTCATATTTTATGCAAAAAGATAGATATATATTTGTTACACATCTGACGGTACGGAATATGTTAAGGTGTTTCCAGTTTAATTTTGCATAATTTTAAGAACTGTAATGAACTAGTAAATATTAACCATCTAGCATAAGGCTGTCTTTCCTGAATACTCAGTAATTTAAATCTATTTAAGAATCACTACATAATAGCGTATACTGAATATTCACCATCTAGATTCTTTCTTTCCCATTTTGGGAAAAGCTTAATGGACTTACCTGCAGCTAATGAGGAGGAAAAACATCCAAGGGACTTGGATGTAGTAAATGAGTAATGAATGAGGTTTAAACAAACATGAAAACTAACCTTTGGTAACCTATGCATTGAACAGTATAAAATATGCTTAGACACAACAACAACATGCACAAATTACTGCTTGACTATAGAGTCCAAGAATACTGCAAGAATTTTAATTTACTATTGCCATAAAAGGAAGCAATGCATTAGTCTGGTCTGATGAGCTAGGTTGCCCTGTGTTGACCTACCATGCTACATCTGTTGAGGCTGATGAAAATCTGTGCCAGATGGAAGAGACATGGACTGCAGCTGCAGTAAGTGACAGATCTCCTCCTACAGTATAAAGCACCTGAATGATTTTTTTTTTTTTTTTTTTTTTACTGTTATTTGGAGGGTAGATGAGTGTTTAAGAGGATTTTGGGGTATTCTGAGTCTTTAAAAACTTAATTCTGTCAATGAACAGCCAATATTCATCTGTACCAAATTGCTAGGCTAGGGGAGGAGGGATTCTTTGTTCAAAGATACTTAAGAGTTTTAATGCTAGATAGATGGAACAAATAGGTGGGATGATTAAGCTAGTTTTCTTCTCCAATTAGGAAGGAAATTAGTTGTTTATGGTTGTTTTGATGGCCACAAGGCTCTTAAGAATAACTATTCCAAGACATCTTATATAAACATATTTTTGTAAAATCCAATTCATGAGTGCATTGATTTAAAAACTAGGCTTTAGAAAATATTTTTTAACCACATATTAATTAAGGTTGAAGAGACTAAAACACATGTTTTGAGGCAGCTGGAATCAAGATTATTTTACTCTCTGGATATGGTAATTTAAATCAGCTCTAAATCTGCAGAAAGAATAATAGTAGTTAGCCAAACCTGATTTCCATCATAGATGTACTGATCACAGGTGGTACACATAATTTTGTGCTTTTCAATAAAAATTTTTTTTTCAAGCTCTTTCATTAAACCTAATAAAATCCTTATGATGACCATTAGGGAATGTATGTATATCAAATAAAGTTCATATAAATGTGAAACATGTAAGAGAAGAATAACGAATGAATATGCACCAGCCATTTTGGAAGAGTTACTGAACATTTCATGAAGTATAATAAATTAGAAGGATTGGTTATTAAGAGGTAAATTTGTTAAAAAGAGGGACAATAACATTGTATCTGAAACAGATAACTAATATTGATACTTCATAAAAATCTACACATAAAAGACTGCATTAAAAGCAGTTTTTAAAAGAACTCAGAAGTTTTTTTTAAAAAAAACAAGTTTGTAAAATTCTAGAAGGTATCTTTGTACATTTGTAAAATGCTTTTTTTTTTTTTTACTGAATGACTGTTTTTGTATTTAATACACAGTATAGAAAACCAGAGACTTTATAGATTGTTTTTATTATTATTAGTGAAATGTCAATAAAAATAAATTCACTGAAAAAAAAAAAAAAAAAAAAAAAAAAAAAAAGGTGAAAGTGAAAGACTGCTTAAGAGAAAAATGCTAAGTACTGATTAATGAAAAATTCAACCTGGAAGGTTAATGGCTAACAGGATTAACAAAGTTATTTATGCCTTTTCCTAATATAGGTGATCTCCATCAGCATACAAAAGCTGTAACTTGTTACTTCTTGTGACCTATATGAAGTGATTCAAAACTAATGTGGATTAGATATACTCTGCTGAGAGTATTCAATCAGAAAAAAAAAAAAAAAAAATACATAATACAAGATTAAATCTTTTAAATCACTCATTAGTCCTTTGTACATCACTCATGTTCTTTGGTTCTTCAATAATTAAATCACTAAGTTTTACTAGAAGGTTCATTCAATGTCTGTTACTATTGAAAGTGATAATCATTGGTATTATATTTGTCTGCAGCGTGACTAAGTTAATAAAGGGCAATAATTAACAATGTTAAGCAGCCATATTGGAATACTGGAAGATCATAGAATCATAGAATATCCTGAATTGGAAGAGACCCACAAGGATCATCAAGTCCAACTCCTGCCTCCACACAGGAACACCCAAAAATCAGATCTTGTGGCTGAGAGTGTTCCAAATGTTTCTTATACTCTGGCAGGCTTGGTGCTGTGACCACTATCTTGGGGTGCCTGTCCCAGTGCCCGACCACCCTCTGGGTACAGAACCTTTCCCTAAGACCCAGCCTGACTCTCCCCTGTCCCAGCTCCATGCCATTCCCTCAGGTCCTGTCACTGTCCCCAGAGAACAGAGCTCCGTGCCTGTCCCTCCGCTCCCCTCGTGAGGGAGCTGCAGGCCGCCATGAGGCCCCCCCTCAACCTCCTCTGCTCTGGGCTGAACAAACGGAGGAACTTCAGCTGTTCCTCATAGGTCTTGCTTGCCCTCTAGACCCTTCACCAATAGGGGAAGAAATATTGTGGTAATACTAACCACTATTCTAAATACAATACTGTGGCAACAAGCCACAAAGAAGTGATAGAAGTTACTTAAAGACTCACTGTCCTCATTGGACCTTGTCTGAAACAGTACTCTGGCATACAGCTTTGACTGCAAGCAAGGACATCTCTGCAAATTAGTGATTAAAAAAAAAAAAAAAAAAAAAAAAAAAAGTAAGAAAAACAGGCAGGAACACTATTAGATATTTAGAAATGATGGTTAAACTTAACAACAAAATAAATAATGAGAAACCATTTGCCTAGGAAGGATCATCTCACACCAACTTTTTTTTTATTAGCTTTTCTTACTTTGATATTTCTTTTCTGCCATTGCAGTCCAGCATATGGTTGAATGCATCAGAACATTTTTTCCCGATCAGTAATCTCAGACCTCTCTACATCAAGCAATTCCTCTCTACATCAAGCAATTGTAACTGGGGGCTTTTGCTCCTGCAAGTCTAAAATCAGAGTTTCAGCCACATCCATTTATCTTGAGAATTCTCTTTTTCAGAGCTGAATTAAGAGTTTTGTGCTTGTGGAAATGCATATCATGATCCACAGCAGCCCAAAATTCTGGGAATAACTAAAGAATCCAATTAAAGTGTGAAAGCTTGCCATTTGGACAAAGCATTCAACACTACTTATTCAAAATTATTTATTTCGTTCAGAGATGTGGATCAACAGATTTAAGTCCATCCTGAAATTTTGAAAAAAAAAATATATATATAATCACAATGAATTGGGCTAAAAGTATTCCTTGAAAAAATGAAGGTTTCATTTTGCCCCTTAAATCTGCTCATGTGAAAATAAAAATAAACAATTTATAAACACAGGAAATGATTAAGAAACATCTGAAAGTCTAAATATTTTGTTTCTGAAGTTCTGGAGAGGTCTACTTGAAACCAAGTAATTCATTGAAACAGGCATGAGTTTGCTAAATAATTGGAGTTAATAAATATTATTTTCTGCCAAAACACCGTATCAGTATTGCACAAATGGGGTTCTGCTTATTAATTCCATAGAACATAAAGATTTATAAGTTATCTGGTATGAAGATAAAGAAAAACATGTTGCATTCCTTCCAAAGAATTAAACGAATGCATACCTAACATCTTAACTTGTCTACTCAGTCCGAATTATTTTTGATTACTCTCTGTCCATGAGCAAGTTATCACACAGGCCAATTCCAGAAATTGGCCAACTAAAACATTACATTTAACCCAATCTTTTATCTTTAAAATGTTGCAAAAGCAGTTATCAGGAAACCAAACCATTACTGGAGACTACTTCATTATTCTTCCTCGCTCTACATAGTCCTTTGCTTTGTGAATACATACTTTGAAAGCAATTGAATAAAATAGAATAAAATTGGCATGCTCAAAAGCTATTAAGAATTGCACATTATTGCCCAAAAGCCACATAAATGTGTACACTAATATAAGTCATAATATACTATGTCTTTTCTGCATTGATTTCTCTGTAGAAATCAATGACTTAGTATGATAGATGGTCACATAAAAATGACTGTTGTCGTGGTTGTGAAAAACAACTATAGCTGCAACAGAGGTAGAGGTACCAGTCACAATAGTAATAATAATATCAATGCTATTGTCTTTTTACAGAGTGTCCTAGAAGATTGACAAAGCATCTTTGAATAAACATTGTATCAAAAATAATTTCTGCTTTCAATTAATTCATGTTTCATTTCAACATAACAAATGGTCAATTATGAAAGTGGTGGTTTTAGGGTCAATAACATATTTCTGCAGCACAGAGAAGATTTCCATCGTCTTTCTAAATAATGGGCTATAGCAAAACCAGGTTATTTGGTGTAAACAATCAATCACATTATTCCTGTTACAAGGGGAGGAATTAAAGAGGATGATGCAACGCAGAGGTTTGCAGAGTCCTCTAAGGTAGGAATTCCTACTCTTCTATACTACAGACAAGCAAAGATATAGGAATTGTTACAGAGAGTTCAGGACAAACTATGGAGTTAAGTCTGTCCTCACTCGCTGAACCATTCCCTACATAAACATGTGAAATGATATTACCCTTTTCTTGCCCTGGCTGCTGTGCTTGTGAGCATGTTTACTTTGTACCCTCCAAGATCTTCCTACATACTCGCAATACCACTGCCAATAACTCAAATCCTTTGAGAGTATTAATGTGCAAAACCAATGATTTTCAAAACATCATTTTAAGCAAGTACTGTTGGTTTCCTAACTTCTTAATTTAAACAATCCTTAAACACAAAAGACAAACAAGAGTCAAAGGTTAAGCTCCTCATGCTACTGAATAACATGTTAGGAGTGTCATAAGTTTACTTAAGACACGAAAAACAACAACAAAAACAACAAAACAATATTCTAAAACCTTTTATAAAATGTATTAAAAGAAAGTTAAATAATGATAAAATTACACTAAACTATTATATTGACAATCTTAATTTCAGTGTAATGGTTCTTGTGGCCACACTGGAGAATGCGTTATTGAAATTGTAATTTAAAGGAAACTACATACTAGGTTAAGAACAGAGATATACTATTAGCAGAGTATCTATGGCTTGTTAAAGAGTGGGTTTAATATTTTACTTCTTACTGCTTATTACAAATGTATATTCAAAAGAACAAACATGAATGTAAACAGTTACTGAATTCTTGCATCTGTAGTCTAGTTGGTTTAAGTCAGCAACAAAAAATGTGGTAAAAATATGAACTAGAGGGAAGTAGGACTAAGTCTCAAGAGATACCTGATGCTAGCATTAATTTAATATAGTCCCTGATTTGACACAGTACATGGTTCAAAACAGAAATATTTCTCTAGTGAAAACTTTAATAGACCAGCTTAATTTCAGAGTAGGGTCAGAAGGTGACAAGTGAAGTAGTATGTCATTCTGATTTGCATAATGTTAAAGTAAACAAATGAACAGACCCTTTATCACTCTCCCAAAATTATACTTTGAACAGATCGTTTCTGCTTCGTAAGGAAAAAGTTTTTTTCTGAAAAGACTGTTTACTACCAATTATTTTCAAAATTTTGCATTACTAATTTTTATTAGTATAAATAAAACTATATTGCTCTTAAAACCCAGAGGTTTTCAAAGCATTGGAATCTCTTTTGCATATGTATTACATTAAAAGACTGCAAAGTTTCTGCTCTCAGTACAACACAGAACAAAGCAGATGGATTAAAAAAAAAAAAAAAGCTGCTAGACAGGAAATGAAGTCAGAAGTACAATATCTTCAGCTTTTCCTAATTTAGAAACTGGTAACAGTCTGCAAGCCAACAACCACAGTTTGGCTTTCAAGTGCTGAAAACATATGCAGCCTATTAATATTTTTTTCTAAGTATTTTCAGATTATCCATTATAGATATATTCGGTATAAACATGTACTTGGAGAAAGGGTTCCTGTACAATTTTATACAGGATGATTTTTTCATTCTCTGGAAATACTGGAGAGAAGCATAAGAGATATGAATATCTGTGCACTTCATTATGGCAAGAGAATTGTATTTTTTTAATAAGTTCTTAAAGCTGATATCTCAGTATTTTCTATAAGGTCTATGTGAAAGTTGTGAAAAAAAGTATTCTACTTTTAAAGTTTTTCTCCAAAATTAAGAAATAATGAAGAGTCATTTCAAAGAAAGGAACTGTAGGAAATGTTCACTATTCTTTTTGAAAGAAAATAACTTATCTAAAACCTTAAGATGTTTATAAAATAGTCAACCTCTTTTTTTCTTCTGTAGGTGTTTCTGATATAATAATAAGGTAACTCCAACAGATTGCCTAGATGAAATTAAATACAAGGCTGTTTATATATACTTAAATGAATTGTACAAAAGAATACTAAAATACTTCAAATAAACCTTCTTGGAGCTCTTTTGTTGTAGTACCTGCCGCAAAAGGAAGATGAAATTACAAAATAGAATTTTAAAGTTAAGTAAAATCTTAGAGTTGCTCAGGTTGGAAGGAACACACCTCTGTTGATGTAGCTTGGGATGCTGTTGGCCTTCCGGGCTGCAAGCACACACTGCTGGCTCGTGTTGAGCCTTTCCTTTATCAGAACCCCGAAGCCCTTCTCCAGAGGGCTGCTCTCAATGAGTTCTTCTCCAGTCTATACTCCTGTTTGGGATTGCACTGACCTAGGTGCAACACCTTGCATGTCTAACACCCTAAAATGTCTTCTAGGGACAGCGTGAAAATGGCTAGCTGGCATGTATGACAAATACATACATTTGGTGTTACATTTTCAATGTGTTTCATAAAATTCCCGAGGAAGGCATGATAATTGTTGCAATAAAAGCACAAAATTCAATGTTCCTTTTAAAGAACAGATAATTTAATTTTGTGTGACTTCCCCCCTCCCACCTTCCTCACAAAATGACTTGTATCACCATTTCTAAATTTCTTGGAAACCCATCCAGTCCAATCCACAGTAGAAATGTAATGAAATAATTTAATGAAATAATTTCAGTTGAGAAGTATATGGTGTATTTCTGAGTACTAGGTCACTGGTATAGGTGTAAGCAGACCTGTTTTACTTCTCTTATTAAACAAGTTCAATTATCTCTTTCCACTTGCTAGTTTGCTTCACTACTTGAGGGTGAAGCCACACACTACCGTGGTAAAAGAAGAACCTGAACCCCAAAACATTCAAGATATTTAAAACAATCTGAAACATAAGAAGATTTTTTTTTTCCAATATGTTAGATTGTCTTAGAAAATCTGACCTGAAGCAAGCTATAGGTTTGCTTTAAGTCATAACATGCAAGATAGTCTCCACGCATTTTCTGATTTTGTAACCTGTGCAGTTTTTGTTGCAGTAGATGATTTTGCAAACCCATTAGATTTGAATTTTAAAAACTTCTCCATCCTAAAGTTAGATCACAAAAGTACATGTGGAAGCAGTTCTGAACATTTGCTAAAGGTTAAAAAAATTTATTTGCACATCATCATCAATAGCTTCCCATATTCTCATGTGAAGCATGCTGATTCCTCAACTTACTTATTTTTATATAGCTAATTTTTGAATGTCACTTGTATGGTCTTGAGTGATCTTAGCTACAGAAAAGTGACCTTTAATACTTGTGTTCACTTGGCTTTACCACTGCAATTGCAGTTGGGTTAGAAAGGCTATAAGAATGCATAAGTCTGTTCTCCGTCACGGTCTTCAATCATGCTAAAGCTGGTTGCTAACAGAGGGGGCACTTAACACACTTCTCCATTACTCATTTCCTCTTTGATAAATGTATATCTGACAGAAGAACACTGATAACACTAAGAAGAACATTGATAACACTATCAAGTAAATCTTCATGCATTAAAGGAATATGCATGTGTGATTTGTCATACATGTTTCAATCAACATGGAAGGCTGATTAGTGTCCATAAAATGATTGTCATCTTTGAAATAATTGTCTAGTTTCCAACTGAAAGTCTTTCTTTTGAAAATCATGATATTTTCTGTGATTCTACAATTTTAACATAATCTGGGTATTCCAATGCTGCCCCTCCTTTCTCCATCTTTCGGGTGACCTATGAGTAATAGCCATGACACTAAATTATTTCACCTCTCTTTCCAATACACACATCGAATGGGAGCTTTTCCAGTTTTTACAATCTATTTATAGATGGAAATTGTATTTTTGTTTTCTGAGGTTTACAGAGAAAGAAATAATAACCCAACAAAATGCAAATTACGTATCCAATTTTTAACAACAACAATGGTGGAATAAGCAGAGGCTGAAAATCTATAGTTGTTCCAGTGCTGTCAGGCTGGTCACTGCAAAGGCGAAGAATGTGTTTCTATGCATACTTATAACACTAATTATTATAGTAAAGTGCCACAGTACCTTCCTGCTTAATCTGTTTCTCTTATTCAGATAAGAGTTGCCCATTTCGTTGATGTACCAGATCTTGAGCTTAATCTGAGCACTACTGATTTGTCAAAGACTCTTCCCAGTTGACAGTGCTGTGAAAAATGCAATTATACAAATCTGACAGAATTTATATTTTTAAGAAGCAGAAATTGTCACATTTATTCACCCTGCATGTAGAAGCCTGCACACAATTATGTCAAAATGTGAAGACATTATAGACAGACATTGGCAGAAATATTTCCAGGTCTTTAGTGTGTCCAGATTATGCCTAGATCACCAATACAGCTTAGAAAGCATGAAAAATGAATGTATTCAACTAGACTAAATTAACAGCTCTTCTCAAAAAGGATTGTAATTAAGTTTTCCTCTTTACCTGATTGATGTTAACTTTAAGTAGCAAGGAGGCCATTCATCTTAAGCAGGAACTGCAGGAAATAAAGTCTCCGTTATCTTTATAGTTTCATATCTCTCTTCCTTCAGCAAAAATGATGCACACATACACTGAGAGGACTAAAAAAAGAGGGGGGAACCACATAAAAAGCTACTGAAGTTGATAAGAACTTTAAAGTCTGTGGGGTTTTTTTGTTTGTTTGTTTGTTTTTTCCCCTTTTCTACGTCTACCAGCTGCAACACAAAGGAGTGGGCATGACCTCCACAAAACTAGTGGCCTCATAACTGCTAAAGCTCTTCAGAAAGATACAACCTTTCTCCCATAATGAAAGTGCCCATCAGAAAGACGAACTATGCTTTTCTTTCTACTCACAGGACAGAGAGCAGGGTTTCTTCCCAGTCACCAGAGTAAACTGAACTTTCTGCCTGTGGGATTGGAAACTTGGATGTGAAAATAGGAACTGGAAGTCTCAGACTGTCCCAGGAGGATCCAGAATATGCAACTTCTTTTGCTGCCAGGTGGGTCTCTCCTAATTCCTCTAGCAAGCTATCTTCTATGCAATTAAAATCTAAAGAAAAATCTATTTTTTAGATTTAAAATTTAAGATGATAGAAGATGCTGTAAGGATAGAATCCTATCAATAAATATACAGAACTATACAGAGAGAATATATTTGAATATCAACTAACAATTTTCACTAAGATGGAAAATACAATATACAGATGCATTTTATCTGCAATTAAAGCCACATTAATCTTCTGAAAGAAAACTAAAAACCAAAATATGCTCTTATGATTTTGGATTTGTTTAGATTAGCAACCTGAGGGTTGCCTGAAAAAGTGGGAGTCAAGTATTATAGAAATACAGTTGGAAATTTTTGATGGATTTTGTACCTTTTTTTAATTGAAAACAAACAAACAAACCAACAAAAAACAACAACAACAACAACAACAAAAAACACCACTACACATAATAAAACAAAAGGAGTTTAAAAGTATATCAATGGTAAAGTAGATCTGTAGAAAATTTAACCTGGTGACTTCAGACCTGATACTGAAGATTTTTGCAGAACTGTGAGTGTAAAATACTGGCTAATATCCATCACTAATATCACTTGGAGAGAAAAGCAGATACACTTAGCATGTGGTTAATAAGAAGTCTTTAATTATCGTCATAGAGAAGTCCTCAGGGAACAGAAAAGTCAATGTTTTCCCCTACTGATGGCTGAAAAGTTTCAATGGTTGCAGAATTATTACACCAGAACAGGTGGGGATCCTCTAAAACAATATTAAGTGGCTTTGTTTCTCTTTCAAATACTTAGAGTGCTTAATGTCTAATGTGAAGACATGCTGGCCAGATCCATGAACAGAACTGTTCCTACAGTGCCAGAGGCCCTGTGTGGAAGATAGTAGCAAATCCCTACTGACTTCAGCAACAGAAACAGACCTCTTATCCCCACCATTGTAGCACATACCAAGTACATTTTGATTACCCTTTCTCCGCCCCCTCCCCCTCCTTTTCTCAATCAGTACCAGTCCCCAGCCACCAACTGAGGCATAGTCCTGATAGAGGGCATTCAGCCTTTAACATCAATAACCAACAGCCTTAGCACTTGGCAGCTGCTCTTCCCCCATAGCCGGGAAAGTGGCAATTCAGCCAGTGAGTAGCTTATTCGTATACCTGATGACTGCCTCTCTCTAATGCCATGTCAGTATTTCATAGCAGTTTTATTTATTGAGTTATTAGATTAAAATCTTGGTTTATCTTGTCATACTGGTGAACATCTACAGCAAAGAATGAACTCAAATGCTGAAGCAAGTTATGGGGTGGAGATGAATCCTAAGGAGCTTTGGATCTGGATTTTAAAGGCACTAAATATTTGGAGCAGGCTCAGAACACAAATGGTGTTACAGCAACCTTCCAGCAAAATCTAGAGATATTTAGACAATCAACCATGCAAAATTGTTGTGCATCTTGACTGTATACTGACATAGGCTGACACACAGAAACTTTGAAAAATGATAAGGCTGCAAAACCAGCCACTCAAAACGTGCAAGATGCTATAAATCAACACTGTCAGTGCAAAGCTTGCCTCATTTGCAATTTAAAAACTGAAATCATTTCCATCTAAAGATTTTTGAGATGTCTGCAGAGTTTGGCACCAGAAATAAAGTATTAAAATACATTTCAGAGTTTCCTGTTGTGTAAACACAGGACAGATTCTGCAGGAACGGCAAGCTATCACCATGAACTAGCACAGGAAGTGGAGTGAGAAACACTCATACACAGGTTTCAAAGATAAATGGCAAACAGCAAGAATGTATGAGCTTTCATACTACCTATTGGTGGTGTTCCCCAGAGCAGTCAGAATTGGTGTCCCCAAACCTCATGTTTCAGACTTTTGTTCTTTCACCTAAATACGCCTCATCCAGTCTGTTTTACCAGGCTCTGCTCAAGACCTCCTCACAATTGTCTCTCTGTGCTCTTACTCCTTTAACCATGACTGCCAATATTTCTCCCTTCCACCTCATTTTTGTCTCCAGCTTCACCTTCATAACCCCTGTTCTATCACATTCTACATTCCATCTTTCATCCAATTTCTCCCATCAGCTTCTTTCTCCTAATTAGTACATCAAGCTTTTATTTTCCCTTGTCTGCCTCAGATCCCTGAGGTTATGTCTAAATGAAGAAGTAGCAGAAGATTTATAGGGCAAATCATGCTTGTAATCCACAATATGCATATTTTATAGCTATATTTCACTTTTTCCAGCAAGTATGACTCCAAATAAAGTCATATTTTCTGATGTGAAATCTGTAATATTAACTACACTGGGTATTTTATAACATGAAGAAATCATTTTCCATGATGTGCTTTTGTTTGACTAGAAAGCATGCCAGTAACAAATTACAGTAAAATAAATAACATCTTTTTGAGATACATTTTATTATTCCTCCTTTGTGTTTTTTTTTTGCTTTATTAAACCCATAAAAAGATTTTTGCTGCTCCCAAGCTTGAGAACTACCTGGGGAACAGCTTTGATTGATTTATTTAAATACCGATAACAACAGCTCTGAGGTGACAAATTGTTTCTAATAATAATAATAATAAAAAAAAATTGTTAAAGTTGTCATGCAGAGAAAACGCCATCTTAATTTCCTATTACAATATTTACATGCATGAAAAAGTAGGTCAGTGTTAGCTTACAATTCCAGCTCAATTTCTTTCTCAAATGTCTGTCACTTCTAATGTATCTTTTTGTGTCCTTGTCAGATACTTCCCATTCCAGCCTTATCAGAAAATCCCTCTTTTTCCACTCTTCACTTCAGTTTAATATATTTTCTTTCTGTACTGTCTACTCTCATCGTCTTGCTCACTCTACTAGCCTTCATACTTCCACAGCAGCCCTTCTCTTTCATGTCCTATTTAAACCCCTCCACCAAATTATATGAAAACAAGAAAATCATGTGTACTACAGAGGTGTCCCTATTGTTATCTCCGTTACATTTAAGAAAAAATATACTGAGTGCAGAAATTTCAACTCCCTACTTCGTAAGGGAGGTTAACATGCAAGTGTTGAGGAAATCTGAGTTAGAATTTTCATATCATATGCTATGTGTGTATGCTCAAATAGCTCTAAGGCTTTGCTTTTCACTATTGCCAAATAGCAAAATTGATTGTTCAAAAGGTTCTCATTTCTAAGCCTAGTAAGAATGAAATAAGTTTGATGATATATTTAGGTTACCAAATATACACTTTTTTATTGAAAATCAACACATACATAGATGATATAGATGGACATAATCATCCATATGATCTGCCCATGTTACCTTAAAACACTCAGTGCTCATATACTTCTGTTAACAGGAGTTCAAAATCATTATGTTCTCAAATAGAAAATTTGAATTCTTTTTTTTCCAATGTATGTTGTTTTATTTATATTTTAATGCTTATATAATTAAATAAATCACATACTACTCCAGAATATTCATTCACAAGAAGCTAGAAGTTTGGATTCCTTTTTTTTCCCTTTAGTTGAATTGTTTAATTAATAATAATATCTCCTTAATAATTTTTTTCCCTTTAATTAAATTATCCTTATCTCAACCCGTGCGTTGTTCTTTCCTTTACTTCTTCCCCTCCTCATCTGATGAGGGAAAGTGAGAGAGCGGTTGTGGTGTTCAGCTGCCTAGTACAGTAAAACCACCAAAGAAACAAGTGAGATTTTAATGTAAATCTCAGCAGTTGAACTGAGAAGAGTTAAACAGTTCTAAGTTACTAAAGCAAAACTTAAGAAAATAATTAGGTAAGGAATAAAAATGCTACTTCAAATTTTTAACAGATGCAGCTCACTTCTATAGAAATATTGTTTTGGGATCCTCTTTTTTAGCCCTGTTTCTTGTACAAGGATGAGAATAAGAACAATTATTTTTTGCTGCTTTGTACTACAATGATAAGCCAGACTGTCAGCTGCTCATTGCACTACTTTTTTCCAAATGTGAAATCTGTAAGATTCTGGTTCCCAACCCTGCTAAAGTTGTCTTCACTTCAACCCCGTCTGCTCTACAAGTGCACATTGAAAGGTTTTTGTCAATATTTAAAAAGACCATTTTCAGAAGGCAGCTGTCATTTTCATGGGATAAGTTTTCTCCTGAATCATTTGCATCTCAACATAATTTTGCTGTTTATATGTTAGCTAAGGTATGTGTGACACAATCAGGTTAGAAATACTGAATATTTATGCCTCTCTATTGTATACAGAGGAGACATGGCCTACTAAAACCAAAATATCTTGTTCACAGTCCAAGATCTTTCAGCTTTGAAAACAATATAATCCACAATGTGCTCTCCAAAGGAGTAAGAATACAGAAGACCACAACAGGAAACATGCAGTTAAACTTAGGCCATAGCATTATATACTGACTTTTATTTATTGATATGAACATTACTGTAAACACACCGAAAATATCTACTGACAAGTTTTACCAAACTGCTGCAATAACTGCCTCCAGCACTGCTAACATGGGATCTCAACAGGTCCAGGACATCAAAGGGAGACAGTCAAAATAAGTTGGAAGATCTCCAAAGCCCCAGGTTCTGTCTGAAGGTTATTTAACCAGCATCACTACCTCTTCTGGGATAGCATAAAACCTAGTTTATGTACCAACTGAGGTGATATCTTTGAGTTTATTCAGTGGTCTTTAGGGATTCCATGGCTATTCCCTAAAAGCAAAGGGAAGGAACTCAAAAGAAGAAAGAACTGGGAAAAAATATGTTACCATGTCAACTTTAATACAAAGGTATATAAATCAAAAATGTTCATAAGAAAAATGAAATTACTTTTCTTAAGCTTCAGGAAAAAATGTAAAGCAAATTTATTTGGAGCAAAATGGGGAAGCGACAGTCAGAGCTGGGAAATAGAAAATGTGGTAGACCACCAGGCTACTTTGAGGTAACAGTGTCTGAGTCTTTAGAAGCATTGCATATGTCATTTTACTTACCCTTCAAAGCTGAAACTTTGAGATTCTTCAAAGAGACGCAATAAAACAAGAATGAATCATGTTATTAAATATGATTTGAAATGTCTACACTACTTCATTATTTTTCTCAGTGACCATGTTTTCCACCTTTGCAAGGTGGAAGCATTCTTGTTAGTAACTAATGTTGTAATAAGATCACAACAAAAATTGAACCCAGGTGAAGCTAGCTAATCAAGACAGAGGTGGTTGTGTTTTTTTGTTTTGTTTTGTTGTTCTTGTTGTTGTTTTGTATTTTTTAGTCTTCGTAAATCCTATTAAGTAGTGTCTATACATACATAAACAGATAGAATACACATATTATACACATATATACACATATATACATACACATAGACCTGAAGTATGTGGAGGAATGGTTAACTGAGATAGGTCACGTTGACATGAAAAAGCTGGGAATTCACAAGCTAGACAATTATCATACACAGCTGGTGTGAACTAATTAAAGACAAGGATACGGTTTCCCTGTCTGTCTGGGAAAGTACTGAAGGGGGGAATGCAACTGCAGTCTAAGGAATGAGGAACTAACTGACAAGATAAGGAAGCTGATGGCCAATCATGAGCTTAACTTTTGCAATATGTATGAGCTGATTACTTCTAGAGTGTATAAAAGGCAACTGAGCTATCCAATAAATCGAAGCATATGAATCACTCATATTGAGCGTCTGTGTCTTCCTTCCGTCGGTTCCTCCTGGAGGATTGCTCCGACAGAAGTAGATTTGAAAGACCACAGAATTGGATAAGCCTTCTCCTGAACTCCAGAATCAGCATCAAATGACAGATTGAAGAATAGTCTTTCCTACCTGGCAGACAGATCGGTAACTTTTTGACAAGAAGCAGATGGCAGAAAGACACCTGAATGCTCTAAACATTCCCCAGGACCCCTTTGAGCAGAAAGGAAAGCACAGGGTAACCAAAGGAAAGCAAGAAATTGCACTATTCAAGTTTACACCTGATATCTGCTACAAATCAAGCAAAACAGAAAAGGGGAGAACCAATCCACTTTCACAAATTGCTTCCAAAGTTATCTTGCTACTTGCACATAGCAGGTGCTAGGCAGCTATCAAAAATGAAGTCTCACTTCTTAGCTCTATTATCAGGACAGGTAGTATGAATCACTTGGAATCTTTGTGGAAAAACGAAACAAACAAACAAAAAACCACCCTGATCACAGAAAAATATTAAGCAGGACGAAGATGCATGAAAGAAGACAATTGAGCCAATGGAATTTTTTTAGCTTTATTACCCTTTGAGTTAAAGAAAAAAAAAAAGTCAAACTAATATTGTTTCAGACTGAAGGAAGAAGATATAAGGATTTCCTGGTCAGCAGATTATCTGGTATTTTTTGGGTATGTTTTCCTTTGATGTTTCCAGACTGTATATGTACACATGTCTGCCCTGTAGAAACCTTAAATTAAAGCTCAGTTTTCAGTTCCAAAGATATTAGGAGACAGCATTTTTTCCATACAGTAGTAATAATGTAGATTTGGTAGCTGTATATTCACCCATGGTTATACAACTGGGAGCTGAATAATTCTAGTTGTTAAAACTCTTGGGAGCATGTCCCACTGCTAATGGTTTCAGTTATAGAATGCATGTTATTTCAGTAATGACTAGTTAATTTTCAGGTAATTTTATCAACAAAAATAAAATGCTTTCATATTCAGTCACACAGTCTCCCATATTCTTCTGAGCTCTCTATTTTATTCTTCCTAAGAGGTATTTTGGTAATTTGGATTAAATCAACATTGACTTCAACAAGAGCTGCCTGTAATATATATCTGGATAGCAGAGAATTAGTGCTTCAACATCTAAAAATGCAACTGTCACATTCTTTGCTTTGGTGGCAATGAAGACAATTGCTGAATGCCCCAAACAATATATACACAAGGAAAGCTGAACAACATTGAGATCATTATTATGCCGCTACTGTATTTGCCAAAAACATTGAGTTGACACCTGTCAGGGAATACAGTCAGGACAGTTTGTTACTTTTTTCCTTTTATTTTATAATTATGAGCTTAGTCAAAAGGCTTTGTATGCAAGCTTTGTTTCTAAAATGAGTAATAATGTTTTATTTAATTTCTCAGGCAAATGCAGATTGACAAAAAGTTACCTTCAGATTGCATATATTTATAAGAGTGGCAAACTGCAGTTAAAGGATAAAGCTTCTTTCCAGTAATGAATCTCATTAGATTACAGGTAGATGATACCTGGACAACAGGAGAGAGCAAACTCTCAGCTACCATACCAAATCTTGGCAACTATATGACGAAAAGTTTCTCTTTGGAACGGGGCATAACCAGGTATTGTAACAAGTTGAGGTCCAGCAGGGGAGAAGCAGCTTTGCAGAAGCTAGAGAACAGAGGTTAGTCAGACACTGAAATAGGTAGCCCAAGGAGGCTCTGCAATTTGTGTCCTTAGATATATTGTAAAAATCAGCTGAGCCAACTGATGTAAACTGGACCTGCTCTGAGCAGGCTGTGGAGAAAAATGTTTCAGAACCCCCTTATGGAAAATATTCCACATCTGTAAGTTTTTGTTATTCTGTTTTCACCAACTCTACACAAGTAATTTTCTCCAAACCACCTTACTAAGAGAGAAAAGAAAATCTGACCAGTGAGCAGACAAGCAAAACAGGAGTGAACTTGATGCTCTGAAGTAATCACTTAATTATTATCAGAACCAGCAGATAAGAAATGTTGATGCTAAAGAAAGTGAAGTAGGTTGCTTACTCAGTAGTAATTCTAGAGAGAATTTGCTACTATGTTCTTAGTAGAATTAACTGTAAAGCCTGATTGAAAGGCAAAAAATGAAATTCATATAAGCAGAGCAGGAAACACTGGAAGTGAAGAAATACAGGGAAGGATGGACATACAGGGTAATCAAGATTCAAAGTGAAATCACGATGTGTTTTGTGTTTGAGAGACAAGCAAAGGTAACAAAGCTAGTGGAAAGAGAGCGAGGTCAAATTAATAAGACAACAAGTATGCTACAAGAGTGAACTTGTGAAAGAAGATAGTCAGTGCCTAGGGTGCACATGTGATGGAAGAACAAATTTATTAGAGTTGGCAGTGACTAGTGACAGACTCCAAAAAGATTAAACCAACAAAGACATCCCTGTTCACATCAGTTCTGCTGCTAGAGTAGCAGATAACATTCATTGAATCAATATGCCAAAGCAATAATACAGAAGAAACAAAATCCATTGATGTTGAGAAGATACAACTTACATTAGTTAAGAAAATGTCTGCTCAACAGAATGGGTTGTAGAACATTATTAAAACTGTAAAATAAATATTCCATAGTGCAGCAGTTTGATATTTAGTACTGCACATGGAGTGTGTTTTGTGTTTTGTTTTTGTTTTTGTTTTGTTGTTGTTGTTTGTTTAGTTTGTTTTTATTTTTTATTTTGTTTGTTTGTTTTGGTAGGTTTTTTTGGTTTGCATGCTCTGTACATAATGACCCAACTGGCTGTAAAATTATTCTGGCTATTCTATCCCTTCCTACACCCTCTTAAATTGAAAATCTTTTAGTCCAGATGAGTATTAGAAGCAGTTTTAGGGAACAAGGCAAGATATTACATGGTAAATTATATTTTTGAGCATGTGACAATAATTCAGGCAATAGGTTTTAGTGCATAGATTTTTAATGACAGAAAGCAGATGCTTTCAGAGCATCAGAGATTAAAACAAGCAGCCTCTGACCAGGCTGCTCATAATCGCAACAAGTATTCGCTTTTCACAAGGAATGCTGCTTCCTTTTCCTCACCATTACTCATTCATTGCTACTTACAAAATTTCAGGAATTAAGTCTTACTATCTGATCTTGTATCAAGCCTCTATAGACTAAAATAGCTTTCTGAATTCTTTACCACTGCATCTGACTTTGACTGAATACCATGCATTGCAAGCTAGCCTTTCTAGAATGTTCTCCCCCCCCCCGTATTTTAATATTTTTTAAAGCATTTATCCAGAGTCTCAGAAGTCTCATAAAATACTTAAGTACATGTAGTATTTTTATTCAAATACTAGTCTGTGATGAAAATTCAAACAGCTTTCAAGCAGATAAGTGCTAACAAGATGAAGAAACAGAGCTGTACGATATAATAATTAGTACCAGCTCTCCTCATTATACATGTTATGTACCAAGAGTAGACTGTTTCAAAGATTCAGTCATGAGTCTGACACTAATGGATGTCTGAGAATATTGAGATAAATAATTGATGTTTTGGTTAGATTCATACTTTCTATCAGAAAGGGTTGCTAGGATTTTCTCTCTTCTGTTTTTAATGTTCTTGTCCATCTAATGCCAGAAGACTAACCAACAGCCATTCACAATGGAAAATTTTAATACTAATTACAACAGTAGCCTTTAGTGGAGCAATCCCCACAAGCAATTGCCACTTTGTACTAGTAGCAATCTAGTGAAGCTATTTAATGTCTTCCACAAACACCAAGAAAGAACATATAATCAATAATGTAAACATCCTTTGGTTGCTCTACATCAAGTGTTCCCAGTTCTATAGACACCAATCAAGGACAGCCGTGATGAATTTAACAAAAAAAATAATTAACTGTTATGTTCATGTTAATGTAGAGTTGCCCAATATTTTCAAAAGTGTAGCTTTTTTATCATTATTTAAAAAGATTCAGGTATGTGACTTCATGGGTTTTCACAACAGTAAGGCATCTATCACTAATATGCATGGAAAAAGTTTATTATTTATCCCTATCTTCTTACAGAAAAGACAAACCCAAGTTTACCATATAACCTTTTTTTTTTTTTTTTTTTCAACTTTGTTCTCTACCCTTTTCACGTGTAGAATTTGAATCTGAGAAAGATAAACCTCAGCTAAGTTAAAGCAGCACATCTATGCTATCAAAAAGAGCAGACTTACATCAGTCAGATATCTTTCAGGTCTCTCTTATTTCCTGAGGATGCACACAGCTATTGCCTTTTTATTTCTTGTTTTTCATTCAGTGTTAAGTATAACTGTCTAAATTTAGGATTATCTCAGCCATAGGTAATGTATGGATATGTTAATAAAAAAATGCCATTTTTCTTTGTCATACCAGCTTGAGCAGATAAGAAACATAGTCTTCAGAGGGGGAGAAATTAGAGGTTTAGTTCTGTAATCCTTTGTAGAATACTGTTGCTCAGCAGCTTCTTTGTGAACCAGAGAAGGTGACTCTGCTATCACTGAAGCTCATCATATTTCACTTAATGAGAACTCAAGAGGGCACTGGTGAGAAATATTGTATAGATGGATAACTGGAATGAAGCTGATGATGCTAGTTGACAAATTGCATTTCATATTATCTGATTAGTTTAGTGTGTTGACATCTTGGAGGAAAACTCTAAGCAAGACAAGATGTATAGGGAGAAGGCTTTGTTGTTGTTTTTTGTTTGTTTGTTTTATTACCTCTTGAGCAGTATTGCTCAATGCACACAAGCAAAATTTCAGGTCAGAATGACTTTATCACAAAGCTTCTTCCTTTTCTCCAAACTACATCAGTTGTTCTATCAGTCTCTTCCTGAAAGCTATTCCTTTCCTCATACATCACGATAGTCACAGCATCACTGCAGCAACTGAGGAAACACTTGCCAAGAATGTAAATGACTAATTCATCCATTCAGTGAGACTAATTCATAAAATGTATTTAGGAAAAAACTAACTTTTTTTCCATAGTGATACAGAATCTCAGTCAGTTCAGCTTTAAATTTTCATGGAAATTTTCTTGTTTAAAAAAAAAAAAAAAAAAAAAAAAATTTAACTGGAAACAACTTGCAAGAGCAAGTATGGTTACTCAACATGGAGATGGATTCCCCCCTCTTCCCCAGTATGGGCATTTTTAAAGTGATTGTTCTGCTACCACACCTGCTTATTTGAGAAACTATCTGAGGTGAAGTTTCATTTCACTAAGTCATACACATTGACATCCCCACTACATCAGGGCTTATTATATTTTACATTTCATCTATTAGACATAGCGGTTCTTAAACTCTCTTAGATTGGACTTCCTAACTTGACTACAGACTCCTCATAGTAAATTTTAATTCTGTGTTAACGTATCAGAACATAAGTGTTATGGTTGTGATGCTACATGAACAACAAATAATTTATGTGCTTCTCTCAGACTTGAACACCTACTTTGGTTTCACAGGTATAATTAGTTGGAGATTTTAAAAACCAACAGCCAAAAGGAAATAAAATTGTTTTGATATTAAGTGATTTTCTATATGAAACCTTGAGTACTGATTTATATTACTTAAACAACATTGCATGATCTTTTCAATTTTTTTCCCCCAACACACAAGGGAAACCAAATCATTTTGCCCAAAGAAAAGCAAGAAAGAATAAGTAATTGTCTAAATATTTATCAAGCCTAATAGGCTGGACTGAATTTTGAGCAGAAAATGTTTTTGGCTCTCCTGGTACAAGGGTGGCTTTCTGCAGGCACCAGCTGCAGTTCTGAAACCACTTGAAAGGTGTTCCTGCTTTTTGATAGCAGCTTATGTGATAAATATGCCAATTAATTGCAGAAACCTGCAAGCAAATCTTCAAACTGATGCCATGCATAACCCGTAATTGCTTAATAGTACTTTGGCTCGGTTCAGATAAGACTCTTTAAAGACTCCCCCCCCCCCCAGACACAAGAAGTTGGTAGTACAGACAGCATCTCAGTCAGAACAGACTGACTGGAGGGCTACAAGTGCCCTCCTCTGGATGTGTGATGCTACTCCAGTTTATTCAAGGAACAGCACAGATGGCACTGACTTTTGACCAAGTGCCTAAAACCCTGTGCTGAAATGATTTACACTGTATATACACACACACAGTGAAAATGTAAATGTTTATCATATTTGCTAATGCAATCTACAGACTAAGAGCACCAGCCAAATAATTTGATAATAAAACATCGAACTCTGTAATTTAAGAGATTTAGTGTCATTTATAGCTAATTCCTCCCTGAAAATATTTAACTAGTTGAACACGGAAAATTGATCTTTAATACTATCATTTTCAAGTAGGATTTAGATTAAGAATACACCTCCTTCTTTCTCCTTTAAGTCTAAAAATAAGTTTTCCAACTGTTTGTCTTATAATATCAACACAGATAATCTATACACAAAGGAAACCATAAATATATATATATATATATTATACAGCTTATACATAGCTGCCAGTTGATGAGGCGAATAAAGATGTTCAATTCCCAGCTGTGCTGAGAACATTCACAGTTCTGAGATACGTAAAAGCACATATATAATCAGTGTGTGTCTAAAGGTGGATTTAAGATGTTTACTATAAATTAGACACCTGTATTTTGCAATCTGGGCATGTACATTCACATACATTAGACGTTAAATTGAATGTTGTGCATGGCAGCACAATTCACATGTTAATGATTACACAGCTATCAGATGGAACATTAAATAGATGGTTTTATGCTGTACTCAAAAACACAGAAAGTTATGCACAAAATGGAAGCAAAACTGAGGACACTGTAATCTGAAGCACTGATTGGATTCCACTTCAAGCATCTAAAAAAGTAGTTTATATGCCAGAATGGAAAGCTAAGAACAAGCAGGATATTCACATGAGCTTAAAGTGTCCTTCGGTCAAGCTACCTCTCATACTCCCTAATGGGTGTTTGCAATGTTATTTCATCCTCTGAAAGACAAGTTATGAAACCTGAGAATTCTGTATTTATGCTGGACAAAATGAAATACATGCTATTCAGATCCAGCACAGCCTGCACATGTTGCAGCAACCCTTCTGATAGTCACTCATATTAGAAAAACCTATTACTTGCTTCCAATTTATAGAAGGAAATGCAGATTAAACTTCTACACTATTAAACTTCTACACTATTATCTACACTAATGCACGCAGCAAGGGCAACAAGCAGGAGGAGCTGGAAGCCATTGTGCAACATGCAGGCTTGTTGCCATCACGGAAATGTAGTGGGACCACTCTCATGACTGGAGTGCTGCAATGTCTGGCTGTAGGCTCTTCAGAAGGGACAGGCAGCATGGAAGGGGTGGTGGAGTGGCTCTCTATATTAGAGAGTGTCTTGATGTCGTTGAACTTGAGGCTGGGAATGACAAGGTGGAGTCCCTATGGGTTAGGATCAGCAGAAAGGCCAACAAGGCAAGCATCCTGATGGGGGTCTGTTATAGACTGCCAAACCAGGATGAGGGGACAGATGAGGAGTTCTACAGACAGCTGGCAGAAGTTGCAAAATCGTCAGTGCTTGTTCTTGTGGGAGAATTTAACTTCCCAGACATATTCTGGAAGCACAACACAGCCCAGAGAAAGCAGTCCAGGAGGTTTCTGGAGAGCGTGGAAGATAACTTCCTGACGCAGCTGGTTGGCGAGCCTGCCAGGGGAGGTGCCCCGCTAGACCTTCTGTTCACTAACAGAGAAGGACTGGTGGGAGATGTGGTGGTCGGGGGCTGTCTTGGGCAGAGTGACCACAAAATGGTAGAGTTCTCAATACTTGGCAAAGTCAGGAATGGGACCAGTAAAACCTCTGTCTTGGACTTCCGGAGGGCTGACTTTGACCTGTTCGAGACACTGGTTGGCAGAGTCCCTTGGGAGGTGGTTCTGAAGGACAGAGGAGCCCAGGAAGGCTGGGCGCTCTTCAAGAAAGAAATCTTAACGGCTCAGGAGCAGTCTGTCCCCATGTGCCCAAAGACGAGCCAGAGCAGAATACCAGCCTGGCTGAACAGAAAGTTGTGGCTCGAGCTTAGGAGAAAAAAGAGGGTTTATAATCTTTGGAAAAGAGGGCGGGCCACTCAAGGGGACTACAAGGATGTTGCGAGGTGGTGCAGGGACAAAATTAGAAAGGCCAAAGCTCATCTGGAGCTCAATCTGGCTACTGCTGTTAAATACAACAAAAAATGTTTTTATAAATACATCAATACCAAAAGGAGGACTAAGGAGAATCTCCACCCTTTACTGGATGCGGGGGGAAACTTAGTTACCAGAGATGAGGATAAAGCCGAGGTGCTTAACGCCTTCTTTGCCTCAGTCTTTAGCAGCAAAACCAATTGTTCTCTGGATGCCCAGTACCCTGAGCTGGTGGAAGGGGATGGGGAGCAGAATGTGGCCCCCACAATCCACAAGGAGATGGTTGGCAACCTGCTACAGCATTTGGATATACGCAAGTCAATGGGGCCAGATGGGATCCACCCGAGGGTACTGTGAGAACTGGTGGAAGAGCTGGCCAAGCCACTTTCCATCATTTATCGGCAGTCCTGGCTATCGGGGGAGGTCCCACTTGACTGGCGGATGGCAAATGTGACACCCATCTACAAGAAGGGCTGGATGGTAGACCCAGGGAACCATAGGCCTGTTAGTTTGACCGCAGTGCCAGGGAAGCTCATGGAGTAGATTCTCTTGGGCGTCATCATGCGGCAGCTACAGGGCAAGCAGGCGATCAGGCCTAGCCAGCATGGGCTTATGAAGGGCAGGTCCTGCTTGATGAACCTAATCTCCTTCTATGACAAGGTGACACGCTTAGTGGATGAGGGAAAGGCTGTGGATGTGGTCTACCTTGACTTCCGTAAGGCTTTTGACACCGTTCCCTGCAACATTCTCCTCAGGAAATTGGCTGCTCATGGCTTGGACTGGCGCACACTTCGGTGGGTTAAGAGCTGGCTGGATGGCTGGGCCCAGAGAGTTGTGGTGAATGAAGTCAAATCCAGTTGGAAGCCGATCACTAGTGGAGTCCCCCAGGGCTCGGGACTGGGGCCAGTCCTCTTTAACATCTTCATCGATGATCTGGATGAGGGGATCGAGTGCACCCTCAGTAAGTTTGCAGACGACACCAAGTTAGGTGCGTGTGTCGATCTGCTCGAGGGTAGGAAGGCTCTACAGGAGGATCTGGATAGGCTGGACCGATGGGCCAAGGCCAACGGTATGAAGTTCAACAAGGCCAAGTGCCAGGCCCCGCACCTGGGGCACAGCAACCCCAAACAGAGCTACAGGCTGGGAGATGTGTGGATAGAAAGCTGCCTGTCAGAGAAGGACCTGGGAGTTTTGGTTGACAGTCGGCTGAATATGAGCCAGCAGTGTGCCCAGGCGGCCAAGAAGGCCAACAGCATCCTGGCTTGCATAAGAAACAGCGTGGCCAGCAGGTCCAGGGAAGTGATTGTTCCCCTGTACTCGGCTCTGGTGAGGCCGCACCTCGAGTACTGTGTTCAGTTTTGGGCCCGTCACTGCAAGAAGGACATGGAGGTACTTGAGCAAGTCCAGAGAAGGACTACAAAGCTGGTGAGGGGTCTGGAGAACAAGTCTTATGATGAGCGGCTGAGGGTGCTGGGACTATTTAGCCTGGAGAAGAGGAGGCTCAGGGGCGACCTTATCAGACTCTACAGGTACCTGAAAGGAGGCTGTAGCGAGGCGGCGGTTGGTCTGTTCTCCCACGTGCCTGGTGACAGGACGAGGGGGAATGGGCTAAAGTTATGCCAGGGGAGGTTTAGGTTGGATATTAGGAAGAACTTCTTTACTGAAAGGGTTGTTAGGCACTGGAATAGGCTGCCCAGGGAAGTGGTTGAGTCACCATCCCTGGAGGTCTTAGTTAAGAGAGTTAAGAGAAGGGGAATAATCCAACCACCTGAAAGGTAATGGTCATCTGGAACAGTTAAGTTATTCTAGAAAATCCTAGCCCACAGCACAAAATGTTGCATTAAATCATCATATCAAGCAAGAAAACAAAACTAGCAGCAGAGTTACCATGAAAGACATAGCAGTCTATTATTGCTTACTGACTTTGAATAATGTTAACCAAAACAGCAAAGGAAGCAAAGATTAAAGTAGCAGGTTCAAAGTAATACTCAGAATCTACAGCCCACGTGTGCATTTCAAAATACCACCACCAACCCCCAGAAAGGGCTAAGTGTAAATAAATACACAGCCTCTTTTCTGATTTAATCTTTGCAGACACATTTCTTGTCTGAGCCTGAAAATCCATGCAAATGCACTCAAAATTATTTTCCTCTTCTCCACTCACATCAGTTTTATCAATTTATGTTGCTGTCTGCAAGCGGGTGGAAAACATGAACTATAGATACTGCCAGAAAGCAAAGCACTAGCCACCGTGGACACAATAGCAAGTATGCAAGTGCCAAGTGGAAGTGCCAACACCATGCTCACATTCTAAGGGGCACTCACCACCCCCCCCCCCCCCCCCCCCTTTTTTTTTTTTCCTGGCACACAGACCTTCTTGCAAATGTAGAACACTGATCAAGACTTCCACACAATGATTTTCTTCTTATCCCAATATTAAATGTGCTTTAATACAAAAAGGTCCACAATTAACTATGCCTTAATTATTTTTCCACCACAGCTTGTGGCCTATCACATCAAATAATTTTGTTCCATTTTTAACCTCTAGATCTTTGCACCGACTTTACTGGTGACTGTATTCCTTCCTAGTACATCTTTATCTGAAGAAACTCATTAACTTGCTGGTTATATCATTTGCTAGTTACCAATGAAATTGTTAAGTTAAATCAAACATTGAACAGATTTCGGTGAGACCCCACTGCATATCTTTCTTGCCATTCACATCTCAGCTCAATATGCTGTTGCTTATTATTACATTTGTTTATGGTCTTTCAGACAGTTTTCATTCTTTGGGTTACTCAAGCCAGTTTCCATTAACTTTTCAATGAGATTTTGAAAATAATTTTTTTTTAGTAATTCCTGCCATCAAAAATGTTTCTTTAAATTTTAGATATATTAAACTTCCTGCATTCCTTTTGTCAGCTATTTATTATATGATATAAAGTTTATGTTTGCCTGATATTCTTTTTTCTTTCCCTCCTCTATTTATTGCTCAGTAAACTTGGAGTGTTTGTAAAAGCATTATTTGTTTCAGTAGGTTACCAAAACATATAGTTTTGAATCTTGCACAGTGCTGCAATTTTCAGGATCATGCTTTTGATCAGCAGTATCTTTATTATATCCCAGTGGCACCTTCATAATTCTCCATGACTTTTCTTAAATCACTGCAGATGGTGTGGTCCATACCATTTGGAGCCTGGGATGCATATGCTTAGAACATTTGATCTGTACTCTTTCCCATCCTGATCAAAATGCTTTCTTACCAGTTCCAATTGCTCCTTAGAGAAAAACTTAAACATAAATTTGATTTCTTCTGGAATTTGCTAAGTGCCTTCAATTCCTATAATAATAATTAATAATATTTTTAAATAAAAAAAATAAATTATTAATAGTTTTAAAAGTATCTCAGGCCTTCCAACAGCAATGCATTAGTAATACATTTCCTTTTTTTCCCTTGTTTTGTCCATTATTTCATACTATCCCAGTATCTTTAAAATTTATGCATATTCTGTTTCACCCTCCTTTCCCAATATCATGACCAGGCTCATATTTACTGTATGTACTTTGGATGAGAGATGACATAAGAACAATCCTCCAGCACTTGGGAAACCAAGCTAGAAATCCTAAGACCATTTTTTCTGCAATTCAGACATTCAGAGAATAACTGAATAACTTTATTCATGTTTTTTGTTTGATTGCTTTCAGTTTGAAGACAGCACAAGTTCTCACATGTTCTGTGCCTTCACTTCCTCAGGATTTCTAAAATCGTTTTTGTGAGACTCAAAGTCTTGTAACTTGTGTTCACAAAGTCAAAAACACACAAATGCTTCCTGTCCCCAAATCCCCGGTATTGTGTGGTGTAAGCTTCCATATGTTACAGTTCTCTCACACTAATATTTGAGGTTCTTGGGATGTTTAATTTTTTAAAAGCCAGTCATTAATCAGTTTAAAATGCAAATCTTGCTTTTTTCGTAATAGTAAATTAAGATACTACACATCTTTTTCTTCTCCCCTCCTATCTTATGCATACTTAGAAAGTACGTCAAGTTGAGCTCTAGACCTAAGATTCCCTATTAATTTGATCATTAAGTTGTCACCTAAATAAATTAACCTTAATGCATTTCCATCTGTAGTCATCATCCAAATATATCTTTGTAGCTGATTTCCCGTTGTTCATACAGTATCCTGGAGTATTCAGCTCTTTGCAATTAACATAGTAGTTTTCCATCCACACTCTCTTTCTGTCCTCAAGTATGCAAGAGACAGCCACTTCAGCTCATTTCTTAAAGTCTCCTACAGCCTGTGCAAAAAAAAATATCTTGGAAATTTCATTCTCTGTAAGCTGCTGTAGATCCCTGAACTGTTAACATTTAGGGTCATAAGTTTAAATGTGTGGAAACTTGCAGAATGTGTAGAGTACAGTTACATTGAAATCTTGTTTTAGGGTAGTTAGAAATAAATTAAAAATGCTTTGGCAAATGCCTCATAGTACTGTAAGAGTGCAGAATCCTTTGGCTAACATTCCTGTCTAGCTCTAAAAGATTCCTCCATTTTTTTTAAGCACAAGTTAGCTTTGGAAGCTTAGATTGAAATTGGTAATCAATTTAAACTATTGACAGGAAATTATGCATTTGAATGGATTTTTTGTTAAAGTAACCTTTTTTTCTTGAGGGAATGTTATAAATGAATAGAGAAGCTGCCATTAGATTAATGAAGTGTAAGTTTCATTTATTTACATTTCTGGATTCCTTTTTCCTGTTTTAATTATTTTTTTTCCTCCATGTATTACTTTCATTATGATCAAAATTTGATTTGCAGCTAGCAATACCTGATTTTCATTTTAAATCATTTGTAATATCATGCCCCCAACTGTCATTTGTTACCTGCACTTCTTGTGATCACTGTGAAGCAAGGAAGAAATACTCCTATCTCTACAGCAAGCACTGGGAATACTGTAAGTGCTGCTAAAGTACACATTAATAATGACAAGAGTAATAACTTTATCTGAGCTATTTTCCTTAGTTTCTCCTCAGAATCAGTTCACCCATCTAACATTAATGCTTTACTAATATCCACCAATAATTTGCCAAAATATTTAACTTTAAAATTGACAAACATGTCTTGGCTGCACATGCTTAAATACTAAAGAAATCTGGAAAGCAAGCTGTATGCTGCGTGTGTGCATTTTATATATACACAGACATGAAACCTCATTATGTGCATTATTGTCAGTCTATAAGCATTTCTCACATTCCATAATGTTTTAGCCAGGAAAATCTGTATCACATAAAAGTGGACCCCTTTATTCAGTGATGTAGTATTTCAAGTAAGAGGCAGAAGCAGAAGAGCCTGAAACTTTCAAAATAACTAATAAAAAGAAACGAGAGATAGAAAAAGTCTCTACGACCCTCCCCCTCAACATTTCAATGCCCATGGAGATGAGTAAGAAGAACGGCCCACCATGGATCACTGCTAGAACCAGTTCTATCCAACACCCTTAACAATGATTTGCAGAAGGTGGTTCAGCGGGTAAGCACACAGTAGACATATGATACTGTACTCTTTGATAGTAAGGAACTCTAAATAGTCCTCATAGAGTGTGGAAAAGATAGCAGATGCTTAATTACATAAATGTAAAGAAACAACAATCTAAACCATCTACCACAAATCCAGATATGAGAATAACTACATAGAAAACAGTTGTTGAGTCATCATTGATATTTCTCTGATGTCATCAGCTCAACACACAGCAGGACTCAAAGCGAAACAACGAGGTGTTGGGCAGTCCTCATGAAAGGTATTTAGAGTAAGGCAAGGAACATGTTTATAAAGACCCCCTCTAAAAACCTTGGTAAGTCCACATCTTGAGCAGCACATGTGACTCCACATCTCAGGAAGGACATATTTGACTTAGACACCAGAGAAATACAGTGGAACCATAGAAGGACAGACAAGGGCAACAGAAGTTATTAAAGTCTTGCAGCAGCTGTCATATAGCAAAAGATGAAGAAGGCTAGGACTCTAATTCAGAGAGAACAATACAAAGGGAATGTGATTAAGCTTTAGTAACTCCTGAAAGCAGTGAATAAGTAAACACATAACCATTACTCACTAAAATGCATAATACTAGAACTAAGAACTACTTGATAAAACTAGCAAAAGAACATAAAAGCAAATAAAATAGAGTACCTTACACAGACAATAGCAATTTCTATTATTTGTTACTACATCTCAAGGTTGTGGAGGCAAACTGTATCTGTAAATTAAGAAGAAGACTACAAAAACTCAGTCAGTAGGTACATAAATGGAAATTAAAAGACATAAGCAAGATCCTACCCTCTGAGCCCCCCTAAAACAGTGGTTCTGAGATACTGAAGAGGAAGAGGACAGAGACAAGACCACACAAAATAGTGAGGCTCAGGTGCTTTCCCTAATTAGCACTTCCCGTTGCCTCCTCTTAGACCTGGAAAATCACTAAACTGGGTGGTCCAGCTAATGTTCTTAATCCACTTCACCTTTTACCCTGAGAAATTCACTTCTTTTTTTGGAATCATGAAAATGCAATTACTAATACAAGCAATCACATGCTTACCAGGCAGCATGTCAGTTAAAGTAATATACATCACTTCAAAATGAAATGGAAGAGTTTACTTAATACAAGGAAGAAAAATAGTGTATTTAAAATAAGTAATCATATTAGGTTTCAATATAAAAGATGTCTGCATTCCTTTAGAAATACAGTTTTTCACAAAGGCATTTATTTTTATCAACTGAGAAGTAATATTATGCATTTTAAAAACAGTCTATTAAATGTGTCTTCATGATTCTGCACTGACTTTGATAAGTATAAGATTGTTAAATTCTAGCTTGTATGTCACTTTGTGTCACTTTTTGGGTTTGTTGGTTTTTGTACCTGTGGAAAAAGAAATTTGAGAGAAAACACATTATCTCCCAAACTCCTTTTCCCCAAATAAACTGGAAGAAACATAGCAATGAGTGTCACCTGTTTATGAAATGACCATAGTTTAAAAAATCAGTCATAGTTATTTCTGACCTTTAGCAACATGTTATTAAAGATTATGATGTAACTAAATTGGTGATGTTTTTCTCTTAAAAGAATATAATTAATTCTGTGTACTTTTGATATTGGATGGCAATGTTTTCTTTCTCAGAGAAGGAAGTATTTTCAAAAGGATAACAACTCTGGCTAGTGAAGAGCAAAACACAAAAATTATATTCAGATAAAAACTCTGGTCTCTTATCTGGGTTAAAAATCAGAAACAAATGGATTTGGTCCAGATTAACATTTCCTAGTTTTTCAGATCATTAATATATTTTCTCTTGTTTTTGGCATTGTGTATTGCTGAAAAGCCTTTATATATTGCTTTATATCTCTACACCACAAACAAATGTTGTAAGTACTGAACAGAGTTAGCTATAACAAAACAGAAACTGCAGTTCTAAACACAGAAAAGCAGACTGTTGCCCAGGATTATGGAAATGCTCCCAACACAGACCTCTTACTAAGCAATATTTTTTCTTATATCTTCTCTGCTGAAGAAGGCGCTACTGAAGAGTTATATGTTTGATGGTCACATTTTTTCTTTTCTCATATGCGATGCACAATTTCTAAAAATGTATTGCAGCTTATAGACAGTAAATGCAGCACTGGTTTATCACTACTGACACTAAGGAGTATAGAACCACTTTTCAAACCCATTTCTCACATTTGTCTGTACCTGAAATTAATAAAAGTGGAAAATATTGAGTGGAAATTAATAAAAGTGGAGTAAAATTAATAAAAGTGGAAAATATATGAGCCAGCAGTGTGCTCAGGTGGCCAAGAAGGCCAACAGCATCCTGGCTTGTATAAGAAACAGCATGGCCAGCAGGTCCAGGGAAGTGATTGTCCCCCTGTACTCGGCTCTGGTGAGGCCGCACCTTGAGTACTGTGTTCAGTTTGGGGCCCGTCACTGCAAGAAGGACATGGAGGTACTCGAGCAAGTCCAGAGAAGGGCAACGAAGCTGGTGAGGGGTCAGAGGTTGGTCTAGGTGATCTTGGAGGTCTCTTCCAACCTAGACGATTCTGTGATTCTGTGATATTAAACTCCTTGTCAGGAAGAGAACACAAGCAGTGTGCTCTGCTGTAAACAGATTCAATTTTATGTCCCTAAAAATATAATTAACTATACATAATTAAACTCCTTAAACTATGTTTGCTTGTTTGTTTTTTATGCTAAGTACTAGATTTAGTGGAAGTTTCAGGTCCAGCCAGATCTCTGGTAGAATTATCCAAGTTCAAGTGCCTCTCCAGAGCTGGTAAAACTATTTAATCCTCTTGCAGTCAGATGGTAGTCAAGTCAGAAGACATGAAGGAGGGAGCTTTAAAGTCAGAAAAGCCACCTGATGTTTGGTCTTTCAAGAAAAAAGCCTAGGGAGTCTAATAGGACAAAGCTCAAATCTTGTGGTCTCATTTGAAATTAAAGATAACAAAGACCCATTAAATATGCATAAATTCATAGACGAAGGTGGAACTTTGAATCAACAAATTCTTGTGTTTACACAGTAGGATTAATTTGAACATTCAGATATACTGAGAGCTTCTGTAGATCATGACCTCTAACAGGTAGCAGCAGCAGTATGCCACAGATAGTAAAACAGATGTTAAGTACTACTTGAAATTAGGTTTGGTCAGAAAATGTCTAGGAAAACAGAATCTATCACTGATCTGGATACTGAAAACGGCAGTCTTTCACACCAGTATACCACACTAGGGAAAATTTTCTTTAACTTCTTCATTTTGATTTAAATAAAATCCATATAGCATGAGATGTAAAGAAATGTAAGTATTATACTATTTAATTCTGACATTTCTAAATTTTCAAAGAAAAAAAGCTAAAAAAAAAACAGGCCATTTGAGAATACTTGCTTTAACGAATAAAGTGGTTTATTATAGTCCTATGCCACCTGGTTAGCAATTAGCAGTTATAAATCATGAGAAATCATTGACCCAACATATGATTATGATGGAGAGAACACAAATATCTGTAATGACCATAATTAGACCTATGAAAATTGAAATAAGCAAAATCATTAAAGCAGTCAATGTGTGAGTCAGACGACCACTGAAACTACTTACTACTTTGTTTGTACTATGTAACTCAGTTACATAGGCAAACTGCAGTTCATAACATGCTGTGCAGTCATTTTGCAGGAAACCATGTTTAATTCGCTCCTATACTGGCTTAAGGATACCACCTACTGTGTTTCAAGTACTGCAGCAATACACTGCAAAAAGATAGAACAGCAAACAGGCCAGGAGCCTTTTGAACAAAATACATAGTCCCACTTTACAAAAATGCAACCAAGTAATACAAATTGTCTATCATTTACTTATATTTCTTATGTCTTGAGCTGTTTATTTTAATTAATTTTCTTTGTAATTAATTTTCTTTGCAATTGCTAGTTTTGTTTCTATGTTCTTGTTCCTTTTGTGTGTTTTGCTTCTTTTTTAATAATTTTAAGCAACTAGCATAGCCCACCTATGGAACTGCTGTTTCAGTATACACTTGCAACACTTCTGCCAATGTAATTGGAGAATCTCTTCAAAGCAGATCTGTTTCTTTGTCTGTGGTTTTTCTACATGTAACCCATGCTACAAATTCCTTGACAGTATCAATGTGTATGAATTATCCAAAAACACTTCCAAATCTCAGCAAAGTTTTAAAAAAGTAAATATGCCTTACAAAAGACTAAGGGGTTTTACTTCTATTTCTGTAGTGGGATATATAACTCTGGCAGAATTTTGTCATTTAAACACAGAAAGATCTGCAGATTTGTCATATGTACTGAGGTCCCAGGACTCTGAAATCTGACTCCAACTATATACTTAATTATTTTTCCTCAGAAAAGCAACATTTCTCTAACCTGAATAAAATTATACAGCATTAAGTAGGTGGACTGAGAAACACATATTAAGAAACAAAACAACAAAAAGCAAAACAAAACAAAACAAAACAAACAAACAAACAAAAACAAACAAGCAAACAAACAAACAAAAAAAAAAAACAATACCCAAACCTCATACAATTGAAAATAAATAAACCTTTTCCTCTGTGACCACAGTCCCAACAGTGGAACAGTGGAGAGAGTTTTTGCAAAACCCAACTTTTTTGTGAAGCAGTTGCAAACCCTGAACAACCTTTAGAAGAAGCTGGCAGATCTCCCAAGGTCCTTTCCAACCCAAGTTAACCTATGATTCTTTGATTCAGTTAAAAAAAACACAAAACACTTTTATACCTGTTCCATTTTCACCAACACTTCAACATAAAGTTTGTATATGTATTTGTTTATTTGTTTGTTTTCAGCACATATAGGATTGAATGGAAACACTGCTTAAATCTCAGACATAGATATTAGCAGTAGTTCAACATATTGTATGGTTCCTGTATTTTACTGACAAAGTTGGAGCAATTTATTTGGAAGAAATCTGTTTATCTGCTTTATGACAAAAATTAAGAGGCAGACTGTAATATGGAAAGTAAACTAGCAGGAACATATTCTCCTGATAGTTGTAAAATGGGTAAAAGGCACAGGAATTATGTTTGTGTCCATCTAGTACCAAATCCTAAGTAATCTAAACTGATCATTCTGTCATGGTTTGTATAACTCCATTTTTATACCTGCCTACATAAAAACTTAATCCAGCAGCCACTGGACACAGACAGTACTTCATAAATTTCAGTGTGTTTAATGTGTTTTAATTTGTTGGAACTAGGAAAGAGACATTCAGTAAATGTCATACACATCTTCTTGGCTCATAATGAGCTACACAGTACTACAGGGAGCATACTGTACAGTTCTTAAATGCTGTTATAAGATATCACATTATTGCTGAAATCTGCAAAAAGCAAGAAAAAAAAGGAATCCTAATAATTTGAACTTTAAAATTATGCAGTATCTCAGTATCTAAACTTATACTTCAAAAATCCAACAAGTCTCCGTAGCTAGAACCTACACATAATCATAGCCCAAGTTGAAAACATTACATTAAATATGACAAGATAGATAATAAATGTGGTGTTATGGTTCAAGGATTTACAGCCAAGATGTGAATATTGTGAACAATGACAAGTTTCGTAATTTCCACATCATTTTAGGAATGCTATGAAAAATACAGAGGCACTTTAAAAATCAGATCATTGATATATGCATCAATGACTAACTGATATTTAGTGCGTTTTCATGTGTTTTCATGTATCATTTTCTACTGAGAGACAGATTCCATGGTAGTAGCACTCCTTTTTCCCACCACTGAGGTTCATGCTTGTTGTAGTTTTATTGAAGAACACATAAAAGTTTGGATTTGTTTGTGGCACCTGCCACGCTCTATACCTCTGTACCTCTGCATACCTCTGTATGCAGCGAGTACCACTGCTACCCAGTAAGTACTGGAACAGTCCATAAAGAGATTGTTCATTGAAATTATGCATTAAGAAGATGACTGCAAAAAATAAATGTGGAATATTAATAATAAACTTTTAATAACTATTGAAGAAGTAAAATATTTTTTTCTTTCTACTTTCTTTGCTGTTGAGATTTGGGACTGGACTAGAGGGTGCTGTGTTAGAAGGTCTGCATGGCCAAGGAAATAAATGCAGCACATACGGAAATGGCATACACTATACCACACAGCTATTGTTTGTCACCTAAAGAGTTGTGGTACTGAACACCACAAAAGAGACAGAGCCCCTGTTGACTGTGTGAATTTAAATAATACTGAGTGGACATATATTGCTCTGGAAGCACCGGTTGACAGCAGACAGATTAATGATCATGAACTCAAGTCATCCATGAAACACCATGAGTAATATAACCTTTGCATATGTGTATATATAAAAAATATCTGAGAATATTGTTATGTATAAAGGTATATTATGACAGAGACCCTGCGGTATATCTTGCTCTTCTGCTCATTAGAAATATCTCTAAATAGTTCTGGAACTTCCTTCTCATAACAGACGCTCAAGGATTTTGAACAATATTGAAAGAAAGCCACAAACAAAAAATGAATACCTAAGGACCTGTTTTACAATTAAAGATTCGAAGAACTCAAGCTGTTTCTTTTAACAACAGGTAAGAGGAACAATTTGATTGCTCTATGGAAGTATCTCTATGGAGAGAGAAGCAAAAACAGGTAGGAAAGTGCACTTTAATCTAGCTGAGAAAATGAAACAAGAAGTAAATCTTAGAAGGTAAAGTGACACATATTAAAATTCAAAATTAAGCACAAGTTTCCACCCCAACCAATTAGCAAATACATCAGTAAATTCTTTTCCTATTGATTCCTTTTGAAGAGCTCTCTTCTAATTTGAAAAGACAAAATTATATATGAATTTCTGATCACTGCTGCTTCCTTATGAATAAAGATATAATAAATGATTTTGTAAGATGAATGACCATCCTCTATAGAAGGAACAGGGAAGAAGAATGCCATTTTCTTCAGTCTTGTTACAGAACTAGCAACTTGTTGAAATGTAAACTTAACAGAAGTTTCAGTAGACTTACCATAGTTTAAATGAGTCAAATTATCAAATTATCAGTGGTGCTCCCATGGAAAGAACTTCACTGAGAACAAATAAAAACCAGAAGTTTTGAGTTGCTTAGAGTTTTGGGCACTGCAGTTATAGAATTCTTGGCTCTATAGAACATGCATGAAGTTTCTGAGTACTTTTGACTTTGGTACTTTCAAGAACAGAAGTGCAAATTCAACATATTTTATAAAAAGACTTCTGCCATGTAAGTCATGTTTCATTCAGAATCTAGCAAAATATATCAAAATGAAATGGCTCAACAGTGACTGAACAAACTGGAAAAAAAAAAAAAAAAAAAAAAGTCAATCTTTCAGTAACATTAGGCAGACAACATTAACAGATTGTATTCTACATTGTCAGTTGTAACAAGAATAATAATTGAAGTCAATTGCCAAATCCAAAGTAATGTGATACATGTAAGTATTCTAGCTAAAAGGTTTCTAGCCATTTTTCAAGTACACTCAGAGGCTTGAAATAAGTTGATGATCTAAAAGTAGAATCTTTAAAGAACAGGAGAGTAGAAAAATTTTGATTAAGTGACCATTTACTATATGCTGAGCATGGAAAGATGGATACTGTGGAACTCAAGCTGTTCTGCACTTTCCTAGTTTTATTGTATCATTGAGAATCTAAACTAGACCAAGTTGGTTAAATCATTTTATTTACTGCAATATCAATTTTTTATTTGCTAATTTTTGTGCTAGTAACTTTGACTAAATTTATCTTTCTGGTTAAGATAATCCTATTCTATCACTAACAGTCAGAAAACAGCTTTTTTCACTTCTTTCCATGAGATACATATTATACAGATATACCATCCTATCTAGTTGCATCACTTTTCTTCCTTCTTTTTCCTATGAATTATGAATTTCCCTTAGGTACATCAATATTTCACTACACAATGACATAAAATCTAAAATGTTAGCTCTAATTTAGGAAAAATAAATTTATTCAACTGTTATATGTAAAGCAATCTCTATAAATTACTTTGATTCTGGAATTTATCTTAATTCTACAATTTGCTTTCTTTTCATATTTGTTCCCATAAATGTGAATTTTACACTTTCACAAAATTCTGCCTCTGTGGTTATTCGGTCACCTATTCCACTGGCTTTTTTGAATTATGCAGCCACTGAACTGTTTGACATAAAAATCAGACTGTTCACTGTTGCTCAAGTGTTCCTGCCTTGCAGCTGCCTGGTTGTGAGGAGCTTCTGATGCTGCAGATATCCAGTAATCCAACAGTGGATGTCAATCAAGAGCTGCCTTAGCAAAAAATTGCACATATCCTTAAAGAGAGAAAAAGAGCTGCAAACTGTGGCTTTTCTACTCCTTCTCCCCTGTCATTCTCAATGACCAGCCTAGTGTCTAAAAACCCAGGAACAATGCAAAATAAAAAATAGCACAAGAAGCAAGGTGTATCTTTTGTTGAGTAACTTTTATCACCGTTATTTATCTGGTGTTAGCAAATTACATATAAACATTCAATGAGAAATATAAAAATACTGTGAGAATCTTTTCAAAAACTTTGACATGAAAAATGTGTGTGCTTCATGTGGGGAATTATGCTTGGTTTTAAAGCTCCACAGTTGAAGAACACACTTTAGCACTCTGGAGTTTGCTTTGTCTTCAGTTATTTTGTTCCAGAATCTTGCCAGAAAGAGCAAGATTATCAAATTCTCTGATTTGTATATTGCTTCTTTAAAAGTTATACCAAAATTATATCTTGGAAAATTCAACTGTTTCTAATCTACAACTAAATTAACTAAATTAATAAGAGTGAACAGAGTGAAAGAAAGGCTCTTGCTCTTGCTATCCCTTTAAGGGGAAAGTTCAATTGATTAATGTTACGTTAAGACAACACAGACACCAGGGTTCTTTTAGGATCAGTAACTGCTACTTCCTTATTGATGACATAACTTCATTATATATCTGTTGCCTTCACATATCGAGGAGAGGCTCCCTTCATATACTATTCCCCCACACCAGTACTTTCCCACTAACTCTTCATTGGTCAACAACTTTGCCTGGCAACCGCAAACACCCAGCAACTTCGATGCCTTAATTGCTGGAGAACAAGCAACCCGAGACGGCAGGGCGTTTCCTGAATCACCCCTCTTCGTTCCCTCTAAACTCTTTACATTCTTGATAGCCTCATCGTTAAGAGCCCGATGTTATCAACAACCATGGGGCTTGCCGACCCCCATGGTCACACTCCCACATATTAATACTATGGTACCAGTAACAATACCTCTATCAAACTCAATTGTGATAAATCCAAACAGGAAAGTTAATTTATTTGAATAGAGGCAAGCAAACAGTGCTGGGTGCACCGGGAGTCTCCACTCCACCAAGACGCACACCTTACAGTTCTCATCCCTGGTTTATATCTCTTCTACTGGTCTTCTCAACCCCAGCCCCCACCAGGCTCCTGCCACAGAATGTTTAAAAGTGCTTATGGTCCAGCAACAAAACTGGTGGAGGCTGGTCCTGTCAGATGTCCATTGCAGAACACAATATATTAACCACCGAACACAAAAACTATATACATACATTATAACCATCTTTCTTAGTCTCTCGGTTATACAAGCATGTGTAAAACAGAAGGTCACATTTTATCATGCGGCCCTAGCATTGCTCCACATTGACACGAATCAGATGAACATAATTCACATCAAGAAATACATAGTTTGGGATCCAGAAATCTGGGTGATGTTTTTGAGTCAGGCAAGTTTGGATATAAAATTATAGACAGACCAGACCATCTAAGGAGATTCAAAACTGAAGAGCCGCAAGCTCTTCTCCAAGAGAGGAGGAAAATGTTTCTCATGGGCTACAAATTGCTTTTTAAACTTTGACACATGCCATTGAAATCTTGTTTAATATCTTGACTGTGGAAAGTAATACACCAATCTGTTCTCCAAAACAAAAACAAAAACAAAACAAAATCAAACAGACAAAAAGTATATGCATGTACATATGTATATCAGTTTCTAGCAAGTAATCAACTTTTCAGCCTCCTGGCAAGTTATGATTAAGTAGCCAAAGGGGGCAGAGGGCAGATTGCTGGTGATAATGGGCCTGCTGGTCAGTTCCCACTTAAAGAAAGAACAACTTCTTGACTAAATCAAGCATGATGCTCTAGCAGAGACTTTCTCCAGTCTCTCACAATTTATTTCTGAAAAGGAAGTCTACTGATTATCATCAGTTAAAACAGTCTCCAAAGTCAAAGAAAGGTAACTGTACGCTGACATCATCTTCTTCTGTGCTAGAGAAGAATATATATGGCAGGAGACTGACCCAGTGTGATGCCTGTTACTGAAATTGAATGAATAACCTCATGGAAAGAGTATGAGATACCAAGTTGCCATAAAGAAACTTGCTCCAGACTCATGACTCACAGTGATGGTACTTACAGCACCAGGTCTTCTGACTTCCTCACTTAAAGTTATCCACTTTTCATCCATCTGTGGGGAACAGAGGGCATGAATGAGAAATTCAGTCTTGTGGAGTGTTTTAATTCATGACTTCCATAAAAGAGGAACTGTGTTATAAAACAGTCCCCTCCCTTTCTTTCCTTGATACCATACTCCCACTACCTCAGGAAGCAAAACATACTTGGCTTTTTGCTAAAGACTTCTGTAATACAGCACAGAAATCCTACTCTGCATCAGCAAATTTTGAAACATTTTTCCTTACTCTTCACATTATTTTTTTTTTTTTTTAAAGAAATGTACTTCTACAACTCTCATCCTATATAGGCTTACTGGCACTGAATATTTTCCCTGCCTAAGCTTTTAGCACAACTGTGTGTAGGAAGTCATTCCTGGGACAAAATACATGAAGAGAAGAGAAATCATGGGAGATGCTGACATGCATGGGAACAAGTAACTTGTGCAAGGTTCAAGGACCTGCCTGTAAACACGGGGACAGAGAGGATTTAGCAAATAGGGAAAATGTGAGATGGGTGTGTGATGAATTGCAGATAGTATTGGACTGCAATTCTGGTTTCAGAGCTGTAGGAGTACGGAAATAAGGGTAGAAGAGCTATAGTGAACTTGGGAGAACAGATGTTTTAGATGTCACTGCTGGTATCCAAGAGAATGAGAATGGAATTTCCCTTCATTTGTTTCATTTCTCTAGAATTTTCACAACTGTACATTATACGCAACCTTACATCCAAGCATCATCTGACTACACTGCAATAGAGTATATGAAAATGTAATTTCCCAGGGTAATCTTGCCAAGGAAACAGACTTCCTTCTAAAGTGGCCAAATGGAATAATGTTGGAAACATGTTCAAGGAAGAATGAAACATTGAAATAATACAGTCCAAAGGAAACTGTAAGATTGGAGAGGTTTTCCTATGTTAAGTGTTTCAGTTTGAATTCCATTTTTTTGAAGGCCATTCAGCTACATTTTTTGCTTTCAAAACATTTTGACTAGAAATATAAATCAGCTGACAGAGATAACCATAAGTGAGCTGAGGTTTAGATTTTATAGCAATATTGATACAAAGCAGTGTGCATTCCTGGGAACATTGGCATTTGGCCTGGGAGACAGTGTTTTGAGAGAGTTCTCAGATTCTTCATACATCTAAAGACATATTGTGCTGCAAGTAATTGTAGTGGGTTTTCGTGGCAAGGTTTTGGTAGCAGGGGGGCCATAGGGGTGGCTTCTGTGAGAAGGATCCAGAAGCTGCCCCATGTTTGGTAAGGGCCCCACTGCTGACCAGAGCTGAGCCAATAAGCGATGCTGTTTTGTGCATCTGTGAGAGCGTATTTAAGACAGGGAAAAAAAACGCTGCGCCACTCAGCAGCTGGAAGGGTAAGAGGAGTGAGAAACAGCCTTGCAGGCACCAAGGTCAGTGAAGAAGGAGGGGGAGAGGTGCTCCAGGCGCCGGAGCAGAAGTCCCCAGTGGCCTGTGGTGAGGACCATGGTGAAGCAGGATGTCCCCCTGCAGCCCATGGAGTACCACGGTGGAGCAGGGATCCACGCTGCCGCCCGTGGAGGAGACCACGGTGGAGCCTGTGCCCCGAAGGAGACTGCGGCCTGTGGAAGACCCCTGCCGGAGCAGATTCCAGGCCGGACCTGCAGCCCATGGAGAGGAGACCACACAGGAGCAGGTGACCTGGCAGGAGCTGCTGCCTGTGGGGGACCCAGGTTGGAGCAGTTTGCTCCAAAGGGATGGATCCCGTGGTACGGACCCATATATGGAGCAGTTCTTGAAGATGTGGACAGCCCATGCTGGATCAGTTCGGCAAGGACTGCATCCCGTGGGTGGGACCCCACAGCACAGGGGACAAGAGTGACCAAGAAGGAGCGGCAGAGAAGAAGTGCTGTAGACTGACCATAACCCCCATTCCCCCCTTCCCCTGCGCCGCTCGGGGGGAGGAGGTGGAAGAGGGTGGGCGGGGGGGAAGGTGCTTTCAGTTTCTTTCCTTTGTTTCTCACTTCTCTAGCTTGTTAGTAATAAGCAATAAATCTTACTTTCTCTCTATGCTGAGTCTGTTTTGCCCGTCACAATAATTACTGCATGATCTCCTTGTCCTTATCTCAACCCTTGAGCCCCTTTCATCGTATTTTCTCCTTGCTCCTCTTTGAGGAGGGGGAGTGAGAGAGCGGTTGTGGTGGAACTTGGCCGCCCACCCGAGTAAAACCATCACAGTAATAAATGAGGAAAGAGGAATGGGGGAAAAATAAAAGAGGTTCTCTCCATGGAAACCACAAAATAACAATTTCTCTTACAACATTCCAGGGGTGTAACTTGCTGAATACTGTGTAAACCTCAGAGCCACAGTAAGTTCTAATGAGAGATGTAGGGGAAGATAAAGTAATGCCTTTATACGTTTCTCCATCTTGGTACATCTTATCATGCACAAGGGGAGTGTATAGGAAAAACTTGTTGACATTTGACATTGTTTTAACTGGTGACACAGAAACTAAATTATGTAGCATGAAGGATATTTAAGGAGGGTCACAATTAAAAAAAAAATGCTTAAAGCAAAAGGCACTGAAGTATTAGAGGCAGTAGCTTTCATTCGCTTCTTTTAAATTTACTCTCTTTCTTTTATGTAATTTCATACTGGAATACCCATATACTTACTAGCCATATAAAATAGAACTGGAAGTAACTCAGAATATCTTCATCTGCTTCTTTCTCCTAAATCAGTACCAACTGCACCAAAAACATTCTCACGAGCCTTTGTGTAACCTATTTGTAAAAAAAAATAAAATAAAAAAATAAAAAAAACTGTGATGATTATTTCACAAGAGCTCTCTGCAATCAATTCCATTTCCTATCTAGAAAATATTTCCTAACATCTACAAATACCTTGTTGTTACATTAGCTCATTACTTCTTGTCACTGGTTGAAGGAAAAAGATTACTTCCCTCCTTGTCAGGTCATACTTCCTAGACATCTGATTGTTCCCCATGCTTTTCCTTGCCATCTTTCCATCTTGTCAGTTTTGTTGTTGTTGTTGTTTGTTTGTTTGTTTTGTTTTGTTTTGTTTTGTTTTTGGAAGTGCAATAACCCAAACCAGAATAGCAGCTGTTTTAACTATTTATTTATTCTCTTTCATTATTTTCCACAACAATATGAATTTAGCAACTTGTGTTCCCTTCAATAAAACATCCAAATCTTTTTATTTTTCAAGCAAGTTTTGCCTAGCTATCCAGTTTCTGTCTTTCATTGCTCAGCTGATTATTCTTACTGAAGTGCAGCAATTTGCATTTGTCCTGCTTGAACTGCATCCTGTTTTCAGACCAAATCACCAATTAATGAGATTTTTTTTGTCTTAAACCTCTCCTCCGAAGTGCTTCCATATATGCCCCATCCGTTTTCACTTTAAATAAAAGAATATATAATTTTACACAATTCTGAAATTATTTGCCTTGGCTTCCTTTGGTTTAAAGAGTATCTTGCAAGAATTCTCACTTTTCCCCACGGAGGTATTAGTTTCCACTATAGCTCTGTAATTCTGGGGGCTTAATGCAAATACAAATGTAATTATCATATTTTGGCTTCTAGTTGAAAGGAATAACATTAAACTTTCAATCAGTAACAGCTTTTTTGGGAAAAATCCAAAATAGAAATTCAAATCAGAATGTAATAAACACTTGTTTACAATTTCTATCCGTAAGAAAACTTCTTTTCCTTAGTATCATCTAGAACATACATCTAGATTTTAAAACAGTGGAGTTACAGTGGAGAAAGAAAAAGATGAAAGAAAGACTATATGTTGTTGAATAATAAATCAGGTGTATATGGAGAGAGGAAGAGAACAAGAGCATGAAACACTGTTGTTCTAATTGTCTAATATAAACATTTACGTTTTACGTAAGGATTAATGGATTAAACTACTTTACTAAGAAAGAAAAATTGTTGTTTGTGACCCAGTGTTAGACAACTCTAAGTGGCTTAATCTGGTTTTCTCTGAAAGCAAAGAGATATTTAATAATGGATTTAAGAGATATGTACAGAAGTCTTTATTTAATTTGATTAGCATGCAAACTCTAAAAAAAATTACCTGTGTATATGTATAATCTTTTATAACTATCATTTGCTCTCCAGTATTGGATGAGATTCCTTTTTTTTCTTTTTAGGAAGGAAAAGTACCCTGTGCCAACTGAAAATATAATGAGATAATCTTCATAATATTGTGCTTGAATGCAGTGACTGGATTCCTAATGACAAAGTGATGATATGTGAATACCAATTAATATGTGAATTAGCAAACTCTCATGCTGAGAAAAACCAAAGCACTTATAGGCCATAACCGTATCTTGAGCTTCAGGCTATCTTCTCTCTGTATCTTATTACTTCTTTGTGAGATAGCACTCAGCAAATAAAAAGGACAATGTAATTTCTGTCTTGTGTTTGATAGAAAAATTATAAATGCTGTGTAATACTCCAGATATATATTGTGGTGCAAAAGAAAATTATCGAAGTGTAACAGTTCAGAATGTTAAGACAAATAAGCAAGTTTTGTCAGCAGAGTGGAACGCCAAGTTTACCTTAGAGCTTTGTCTACATAATCCTTACATTTTATGCTGCATTTGCTGAACACAATGCCTTGCCATGAGTCAAACAATTAGTCTGGAAGAATTAGTCTGGAATTTGCACTGGCTTCAGCTAAACCTAATCAAAATTAGAATTCAGCTGCATAAACATCATCATAAAATTGGTTATAGTATAAAAATAATGATAACATGGAAGTAGCACACTGTAGAAAACATCACCCATGTCACAACAGCAATAGGAAGAAAAATGAACCAAATAGAAATGTTAGAAATATATAAATAGTGTTATTTTCCAAAAGAAAGAGCTTTGAGAATGTATACACATTATTCTATTTTAATTATAGTATATCATTAAGTACTTCAGTATCTGGAGATCTACACAGGAAAGGAGATCACTCAGGTTCCATTGCAGCATTGTAAATTCTAGGGAAAAGCTCCCAGAATTAAAAACAAACAAACAAACAAACACAAATAAACAAAAATAATAGCAAAAAAAAACAACCTGGACAAATAGCTTTTTAAAAATAACAATAACAATAACAATAATAATAATAATAAACCCTTATCCTCTATAAGTTAGTGTTAACAAAAAAAGATAGTATTTTAATGTTTTGAAGCGTAAAAGTAGTTGTGTTTATAGCAATATATGTTTAAGAATGCCCTATTTTTCATCAGACCACCTAATACAATTGAAAAAGTAGATCATTTTTTAGAAAACATATAGTTTATTTTATATACTATATACTCTACATTACATGTGTCAGTTACATACATGTGTCAATGTATGCTTTTGGGACGTCCACGGGGAATTTAATTTGGGACCTGCAGAACACACACCTGGGTCATCTGCTACAGTCTGAGCTTCAGAGACAGGTCTTGGCAGCTTGAGTCTGTAGCAGCTTGACTCCAATCATTACTGACATGGACGAAAAAAATATAATGCATGTGAAATAAAAGTTTACACTTGTAGGCTTAGTGCAATAGAAAATAAATATAGAGGAACTGTTTCTGATTTGTAAGTTTTATGTACTCCAATTTCTTTCAGATGACTAAAAATTAGCTTTATTCTCATGGCTAAAAATAATGAGATTCCATTTATGTTGTTTCTCATTCTCCTGTTTATTTACCTTACATTTATGAACCTTATCCCATCCATCTACCCACACCCCTCCCACCCAAAAAATAATGAAAGTAATCCTGTACTTTCCTTCAGACATGAAATACAACATGTATTAGCTAAAGACTAGCTAAAGACTAACAATAATAGCACAGCAAGGCATAGTAATTCTTTTTTTCTTTCTTTCTTTCTTTTCTTCTTCTTTTTTTTTTTTTCAAACTAACAAAGAAAAAATTGTCTTTTTTACTGGAAAACAAATGATATGTTTGTAAACATAGAATGGGAACCTCTTCACTCATGCCTGAGGATGCTGCTTTTATTTAGATTAGTTCAAAGGTCCACAAAATAAATAAATAAATAGATAGATAGATAGATAGATAGATAGATAGATAAATAAATAAATAAAATCAATGCTGTGCATGATATTTTTAATTGGGGAATATATTACAACCCCCAAATTGTACTTTCAGGCAGAAAATATGGTGCTCTAAATTTCTGCCTGGAATAAACTCTATTTGGAAATACTTTCCATTAGGTTCTATTAGGCCAGGGGGGTGATTTTTCAAATGAAAGATGCTATGTCTTTTTGACAAAGAAATCTCCTAGGAATCTATTTTTGAAATATTTGTGCAACTAAATTATTTTGAAAAAGTCAGCAAGAAATTGGGATTCATAACAAATGCAATCAAGTTCAAACTGTGGTTGAAATTTGTATACTACACACACACCAGCTAAGGTACTATAGCACATTTATTCATCTGATTTTGGCACATTACACTATGTTCAGAAAGGCAATATATCTTTTCAACAAATCCAAAATAAAAAGTGAGAAAATTAGTTGCTCTGCACATAGCTACTCAACTCTCTGCTGCCCATTTGAAAATGTGCTTATGGCATTTGCAAACATTGCTTCATTTGATCAGTGTTTATCAACGACTTTAAGACCACTCCACTATTCCATATATTTAATGTCTTAAGGAACAATTGCATTATTTTTGGTGTCATGGGCTTATTTCACTTGTTTTCCTTATTTACTCATATTAAACTGGTAACATAAATGAGACTAAAGCATAATTCATGATTGCCTTAGGCATGTCTTCTTGAAAGGCATTCAGTCTCAACCTGTGAACATCAAGGGACCAACAATTCATCTCTTTCCTGGTTAAGTTTACTCTAGCAGCTAATCATGCTCCCTTTTATAAATTCTTGTGCCTGATAGGGATACATTTAGGTTCATGCCCTGAGCGCATATTACCATGCCCTTCTCCATTACACTGAAGTCTTTTAATATGCTGAAGTTACACTGCATTCTATCAAGTCTCTCTCTCTTTTCATTGTTTGTTTAACTAAGCAGGCCAAGCTTATTCAGACTTTCACTGGGGGGTATTTTTCAAGATGCTCCTGTTTCAAGCCACTTGAGGAGTTAGAATAAAAGTTTTCTGTTATTTAAAACCACAAACACAGCCACAGAAGATCAGATCAATAATTAGTCATCAGAGGAGTGTTTTCAGAGACACCATATACAAGTATTTAGGGGTATTTTCTGCAATTTACATTTCTGGAGAAGTGGCACTAATTACATATATATTTTCTTTTATTCAGTTACTGTTTTGAAAATTTTTATGCTGCAGTTGTTTTAAGAACATTTGGTGAAGGACCACATCAAAAAGAATTCAAATGGGCACATTTGAGATCACTGAGTGCTACCTCAGGTTGCCTTACCCAGCCCTGCACTTCACCAGACAAAGTGACCTTGAATGGCAAGCCTCCATGTGTTATGGCTCTTCTCTGAACAACCTGTTTTCCAAAAGCCTTCTCCAGATGTAGGCCTTGGGATATCAAGGTTCCTTTTTACCCTCCACCTAGATGAAATCGTTCAACTCTCTGCTGAGGAAGTGTGGCTTTATGAGTAGAGCTGATTGGGCCTGGGAAGCATTTCAAGTACTGTTAATTTCTCTTGAAATATATGGAAGATGAAAACTTTGTGATACATTAGCATGGAATAAAAGATGAATTTGCACATGGTTAGAAATACTTAGACTACTAACGATATTGCTGTCATCCAACAGTATAGCTATTACAGAGCTGTACAAAAACTTGCATACAATATGCCAGCACAGTTATTTGGACAAGGATGCATTACAATGCATAAATGATCTTTTTACATGTGAATAAAGATGTAGAGCTGTCTAGATTGTTTGGTTATAATGTGGCTAAAATATAATTATATCTCTTGCAGAAAAATTCCTATTGTGTTTCCCATAACTATGTGAGACATTTTCAATGCTTCATGTGGCATCTGCATGCAGAGTACTCCTAAACATACCATACTATGTGTGGTATAATTCTCACACATAGATAGTGTACGTATCACAGGTATGAATGCATTCACTTGCTGAAACAGAGTGCTTGTTTTTCTTGCTGGAAACTGGGGGGGAAGCAAAAACATAAAATCTCTGTTCTTAGTATTACAAACTGCAAATTACTCAATGCAAACAAAGGAAGATTATTTTGATGACATTGCTGCAAAATCTGTAGCATTACCCCTTATTCTTGTGACTAGCCTCCACAGGCTTCCATCTCCTACAATACTGACTAGCTGTAAAATATAAGCCTATGCTTGATTTTCTGCTTTGAAGCTGAGTTAAAGCTTGATCTTCTGAGTTGAAGACAGTAGCAGAGGAGACTACTTCCTCCATATATATCCATTCCCAATGGCCTTGTTAAGAAGACTCAGACACCTCCAAGCAGAGAGGAAAGATGCTTCAAGGTGAGCATTACAGGTGCCAGAGAGAGGCAACAACAGGGACTGCCCTTCTTTATAGATATAGAGGGAAGACAATACTGTCCAAGACCTCACCGTATTTTCACCAGCGCAGCTTTTATAACATGAAAGGGAAGGGTCTCAGTCTGAGCTGGATGAAGAGACAGGGGGTAGGATTGCTGCAGCAGAGACAGAGCTGCCCTCCAACATCTTCCCTTGAGTGTCGGACAGTCCGCCCCTGGCACTGCTGCTGATCAGGAGATGGGTGGGAAACCATGCCCTCTGCCTCTTCAGGGAAAAGCATTCAATCAAAAGATCCTCACAGTGATTAATTACTACAGCAGTTACAGAAACCTGAAGTGTCCTTGCCCATTATTGTGGAGACCTTCAAATTTTGAAGCCTATTGTCTTTGTTTTTACACTTGGCTACAGAATGCCCATCATCATGCACATGCACACGGCTGCAGTAATTAGACCCCCACACTGCCCTGCTTCTACATGTTGACTGAACTTCTGCTGTGGTTAATGAGGGTGTGCAGTAAAGAAGGCAACTAGACAGCAACAAGGTCAGCAAGCACAAATCTTTAGTCTGTCTCAACACCCATGACAGGAAATTTTGTCCCACCTACTGTGTGAATATTTCTTCTATTGTAATCATGTCACAGTGTAGGGCTCATACTTTCAAGTCATGAAAAATAATTTTAATTTTAAAATCTCAGCAAAATTTTCCACATTTTACTGAAATTAATACAATGATGAGTGCTTATAAAGTCAAGTGCAAACCAACAGACTAACTTTACAATAAAATACTTTTAAAGTACTGCTGTCAAAAATAATTTTTTAAACTCTAAAAATAAGAAAAAAAATATATATACATGCCTATAAAACTGTACACACATATAGCTCTATATGTACATAAATACTCTTTTTAATACATGTACTACTTCAAAAAAGGTTGAGGAATTGCACTGATGAAAGAGCAGGATTCAAAGAGAAAGATGGCTTTGGTTCAGCAATTATAGTGTAGGTTATGAGCAAACCGGCCAGCAAAAATCTTTTTCTTAGAGGGGGTGTTTTTCAGAAAACTAATGAAAGGCCAAAAAACTAACTCAGAAATAAGGTAAAAATGTAAAGTGGAAAATAAATAGAATCCAAGATCTTATACTGTGCTTAATATTTTCAGTTCTCTTTATCTACATCAGCTGTAAGCTGTTGAAAGAGTCATTTTCTGCTTATGTGTTTGTAAAACAGCACATGATCTTCCCTTCTGATTGTGCAGATAAAACAGATGTTCATGCAGATCTTGCTGTCTATTGAGAGGATAGGAAGCAAAAGTCCTTCCCAGAAGCAAATGTTAAATGTCCTAAAAATGTGTTGCAATGTATTAGCTTTCATGTCAATTTATGTGCAAAGAAGTCTCGATGATGCAGGGACCCAGGCAGAAAACAGGCAAGGCTGCTGCTGACTCTAAGTCATAGATGATAAGATGACCTCTAAGGTGTATCTCTTTACCACTGCCTTCTTCATAGTAGAAACAAGACCCATGTGATAGTCATTTCAGATACGTCTGCTTCTTCCGTACTGCTTCTTCAGGGAGAGGTATAGATGGCACGTGTACATCCCACACACGGAAGAACTGGAAGAAGCCTTAGAATTGATACATTGTGGAGATAGTTTTTGGCCACCAGCTATTTTTCATAACTGATATTTTGCTGCATTATTAATAACTGGACCTAGCTGGTAGTAGGCTTTCAAAATGACTGTTCAGAAAAGTTTTGAGAGCATGCCTTCCATAAAACTACAATTTGCTTGAATTAATTATGCTCTAAATTACACCTAAAATCAGATTTGCTGTACTGCTTTCAAGGAGTCAATGGGTAACTATATTATTGTCCATAAATCTTATTCTTCCACATGACTCAAAATGTACAGAGCTATTTTTCTTCATGAGGCTGACAGTCAAAGCAGATGACTAGAAACTAATACTTTTCTTAATTTACCTCTATGACCATGAACAGAAATTTTCTACCAGCCTGTGTGGACATTTACTCACATAATAAATCTGATCATAGCACATTCAGACCAAATGTGAAAGCAAAAATGCCAAGTGAAAACAGGTTCCTACTTACATTTACACTGTTTGGATTCCAAACAAACACACACACACACACACAAAATGTACTTGGGACTTATACTGGTTAATTTTTTAGAAAGACGTTAAAAGAATGTTTTCTTTAAAATAAGGTAAATTCCATAGATTTATTTCTTCACACAGGCTTGACAAAATTGTTGGCATTTGGTCAGAAATGTCCATTTACTCATGATCCAGTCAGTGTACTATTCCCACGAGCATTGAGCTGGTTTTACTGACATCATTGTATTTTCCTTTCCGCTTTGCCCTTAACCACTTTAAATGTTACAGACTATCAATTCTGATAATGTAAAATGTAAAAATGAGAAAATGGGCCCACCTTCTAGCCTCTCTGGCCACAGTCAATGTACATCAGCTGAGCTGACATTTACATTTTCATCTCGTCAACATACCTCCATCACCGGATATATCCTAGTGAGAGATGTTTAACACTAGGATGGGAATAGCAATATTTTGAGTGGAACATTATTCATATGTGCCCTGTCCTTCCCCAAGAAACTCTTTTTCTACCCAGTGACCAGCAACAAGCAGTCCTATACCTATGGAGAAATATTTGTGCCAATATTCTTTTATAAGGGAGCAAAAGAATTAAAGATCTCACAGGTTAGAAAGAAAAAGCAAGGCTGTAATGTATGCAAACATCATCCCTTGATGCATATTTTTAGGTATATACTGATTGACTTGTCTCAGTGTTTAAAATTAAGTTGTCTTTAGGCAGTCAGGTCTCTTTCAAGAGCTACTGATGATGATATTATTAACCTTTGGTATTGAAATTCTGTTAGTACTACCTGATTTACTCTGGTAAACAACATTGCCATCTCTTTCATAGCCCTGGTCTGTAAAAATGTACAGCTTTATGGTTTCTTTTTTTTAATTATTATTATTATTTTTTTTTTTTTTTCAGGGGAAGGTACTAATAAAAGCAAACTACTCATCAGACTGATCCTGATACAGACTGTGCATGAGGGATGTGTTACAATTTTACCTCCTTTTAAAAGGTGTATTTTTTAAATGTACATTTTTTCTGAGGGAAAAAAAAAAAAAAAAAAAAAAAAAAAAGGCTATATTAATTGGTTCTAGATAGAGTAAATTGAGCAGTCAGGTAATTCTCTCTCCACTTGCCTCCTTCCCCTGATATGTTCACAGAAGGCATTTTTTTAATTAAATAATAATAATAATAATAAATATATAGCAATTGTGTCTTTCATTAGGTTTAATTGTGATACAACTTGTACCAATATAAGATAAGAATTAATTTTAATGAAGTGTAAAAATTATCACAAAGACATCCGTATTCAGTCCAATTCAACTTTTGGATTTTGGACTGAGGCATCTCTCAGTTCGCTGGGAGATGACCTGCCAAATCCCATGTATTCTGGCTGAGGGCCCCAGCTCATAAAGTCAATAAGCAGGATTTCTTTGCTACATAGGAGTACAGCATTTCCTTCTCTTCATTCAAATCACATTTTTTAACTACTTCTGAGCAGGTGTTTAGGACAGAAACTTTATCAATGCTACAATAGGGAACTACAAACCCAGTTTCAGAAAGGTGTGTTCTTGTGTACTTGCAGCTGACAAAACATTTTACAGAAAAACATGTGACTTTTTACAAGTTTCCTACCATAGCAAACTTTATTCCTGCTGACAGCAGAAGTAATTGTTATGTGCAAAATTAAAATTCATCATTTAAAATTTTTAACTTTGTTTTCTGGCTTCATTGTTGTGCTATATTACATTTAAATCTGTTCCAGATAAAGTATTCCTCAAATTACAACTCTTTCTGTGTTACTGGTGTAAAAATATGTATGGGTACAGGTAAGGGAAACCAGGCTTTTACTTGGTGTAGAAATAGATATTTAACTTACGAGTGTAACTACTGTAGAATAATATTCATTTCATTGTGGAAATTGCATAGGAAAATAAAATAAAATAAAATAAAATAAAATAAAATAAAATAAAATAA
>CM021768.1:50271075-50294276 GCA_011076525.1 Nettapus auritus | reverse complement strand
AATAAAATAAAATAAAATAAAATAAAATAAAATAAAATAAAATAAAAATAAAAAAGTCAATTTTAGACCTCTTTATTTAAACCAGATATATAATAATAATAATAATAATAATAATAATAAAAACAAAACAAAACAAAACAAAACAAAAAAAAACAACACCATCTTAACCTTCTACAGCAAGTGGACAATTTGTGTAAATGTATCAACCATTTACTTTTATGCCATGATCCTTGGGCCAAATTAGGGAATAACATGGATAATGACAATTCACAACTTATACACACTCTGAAAAAAAATATTATATGCAGAAGAAGCAGTTAACACTGTGATTTCCCAGTTCTGCTTTGTGAGTGACAATCCAATTTTAGATGCTCCAGCTACTCACCGCCCACTGCCGGCTCTTGAAAAGAACTTGATACTGCTGATTCAGCTGCTCTCAAGTTTGGGCCTTGATTTAAAAGTGACCATAAAATTAAGATTCCAAGCACCTTATCACTGCTAGAAAAGTTAAGCTTAATCTGTGTGACTTGCAGGATCAGATAAGAGTGAGGGAAAAGCACAGAACTGTATTGCACTGACTTGGGTAAGACAAGGAAGGCATGTCTTCATTTAGTTCATGTTGTTCTCTTGGCTTCTTCTAGTGGCCTTGCATTCCTGTCGTCCTCTACATTTCCTTTCCTTTTCATGACACTGACTTTATCGGGGGCAAGTCATGTGAAGATGTAGGAAATGTTTGCATATTCATGTTATAGAATATTTTGGTATTGTGATAAATTATTAAAATATCTGTAGTTTAAAATGTAAATGAGTTCTCATGCATATACACAATCAAAGATATGATGACAGTGTCATAAAAATTGCAATTAAATTGTGATTTTTAAGAAAAAGTACAGCAACACCATGAGACAAATGTAAGTCTATTTATTGTCTTGTTTTTAAGAGCAGACTTAGACTATCTTCTCCACAGATGGAAACAAGGTTAATACTTGTAATCACTAGTCTCTACTACCACTATTAGCTCTTTATTAAAGACAGGGGTATCAAATGGGTTATCCGACAATATAAGAAGCAGAACTGTACACCTGTTCCACAGAAGAGGACAGGTTTTCCCTGAGATAATATCCAGTGAAACCAAGGTGAAATAGATGTCAACCACAGATTTAGGGGAAATCCTCAGTGCCCAGGAGTGCAAGTTTCAGTCCTATACTTATATGAGAAAGCCATAAAGCACATTGCATACTAGTTTGGGAGTAATATTCCACTGTGACAGTAAAATAGTATTTTTAACACCACCCAACTCAGACTTGACAATAGCAACATCAGTTACTTTCATAGGTTCTCTTATTTTTCTCCTTTCATTACCTCCTACACCAAAGCAAATGTCCACAGACATGTGTTTCCTACAAATTTTCTGAGTAGTCATTTGAGTTTTCTAGTGTTTAGAGAAATAAATTTCATCCAATATTTTCTCATGTATTTACATATTGCACATACCACACACATTGTGTATTGAGTGGTAATAGCATGAAACACTTGGTTTATCCGATTTTTTTTTTTTTTTTTTAATACAAAACAGAGCACTACTAAATCTGTGAATAATTAAGATATTCTAGTGATGCATCAGCATGAATAACAGTGCAGACAGCTGTATAACCATTTTGAATCAGTTTACCACAAGCTCGGCACATGATCACTATGCTATCATTTGTTATTGTAAAACTCAGCCTTCCCTTTCCACTTGAAATCTTTACATTCCACTTGGCTATTTTAAAACTGTGTTGGCAAGCTATGTATGTCTGTTACAAAATAATAACTTTGTAGTCTGATGCAGCAGTCTATGCCCAAAACCGAAATGAATTTTACTCAATATAATCTATAATTCTTGACATATCAGGTGCTAGGCTTCAGTACAGTGCTCCTCAGCACTTCCTTTTTGCTCCGTTCATCATGCTTCAGTTTGCTGCCTACTAGATATATTCATTAATCAAGGCTTAGAAAATTCTAAGTTCAGTAGGACAGACAGCACTTTGGCAAAGGGTGCCTTCTGCTTTATGACTGTCAGCAGTATGATGGAGATTTTATAATGGGTAACAGAGATGCTACTCGCTTACCCATAATTTTATTAAGCAATAGTGCAAGTGGTCTCAGTAGACTGAGGAGATCACATATTTACATGAACAGTGAATATTATCTCCCTCATCTAAATTAATGCTGAATGAAATAGGGAGCTTAACTAGGCAGAGGTCTGCTCTGGGCAAATAGATCATTTTCCAATCACATAGTCACTTGCACCTCATAATGAGTTGGGGGAGGCATATGAAGAAAGGTATGAGATAAGTTCTAAAGATAGTATCAATCTCCCCTGAAAGCCATATATATATATATATATATATATTTTTTTTTTTTTTTAAAAAGTAGAGACTGTCAAAAAGGAGAGAGAGACTGTCAGTGTCAGTACTGGGGAAACAGGACATGCTAACTAACTTGTTAAAAAAGAATTATATTCTTTTGCCAATTTTTTTCAGGAAAATCTAATAAAATATTGATGAAATGGGTAATAATTTTCCTTGAATGAAAATTAAGTGGAAACATGAGTCTACATGATAGAGAGCTTCTGCAGTCATCTCATGTCTGCCTAACTGCAGAAGTCATTGGGAAAAGGCATGTAGCATACATTTCTAAACTGGAGTCTATCTGAAATATTAATGTCAACTTGTGAGCCCTACAGAAAGTGACAGTCAGTACCAGCATGTTGCTGCATATTTTTGCATCCTCCTATAAAGTCTGACGTAGCTAGGAAGTCTTGTGATAGGACTGAAACCTATAGTTTCAGAAGAAGTAAAACAGAAGACAATTAATACAAATATTTACATAACAGGTACTGTATCTGAAGGCATAGCAATGCACCAGCCTGTGTGCTGGTAGCTGTCCGAACCTCCAATGAAAATTGAGTTTTTGACATAGAGTAAAATGTTAGAACTAAGGGTGGTGCCTAAGGTGCTCAACAAACGAGTAATTCAGTTGAGTGATTTCTACAGAGTACTTGCCATCTGTTGGTGATGACTCAAGCAAAACAAAGCACAGATGGATCTTAGTCCTTTTACTTTTTTTTGTTTGTTTGTTATTATTATTATTATTTTTTTTTTTTTTGCTTGAACTCTTCTAAACTTCAGTGGTGATCAGGATGTTTTTCATCTTGGAGGAGTGTATTTTTGTAGTGAGTGGCTCCTAGTTTGCAATTATTCACAGCTAATTTTCAAACTACAGAAAGCAATAAATAATGCCATAAGTTTCAGCTTGAGGACAAGTAGTCTTCTTGGAAAAACTTCTAGTCTCTGTAATGCATTCTGAAATGCACTCTGCTGTTTATTGGGGCATAGATCATTCAACTTCTTTCCTCACACATATATTACCTTGTGAATGGGATTTACAACAGCCAGTCTGCTCAGCAGGGAGACTCCTGAATTAGCCAAGACAAATTACCACTAACAAAAAAAAGATGCTCACAGAAATTTTACATATTTCCTGAAACTGTACAGCCTTGACAGGAGTCTCTCTATTAGACTGTGATTCACATTCTTAAATGCTCTACTGATGCACAAGCAATCATTTTGAGTACAGAAAACTGGCTTTTCTTCAAAACTGAAACAAACCTCTAAGTTGTGGTACAATCACCGTTTATTGTTAAAAATATAAGTAGCTTAAGCTAATAATAAAAACTTTCCCTTTAAAGGGAAGATGTGGGCAGTTTACCTTGCCTGGCCATTTATCAAGTAAATGCCAAGGTCTTCTATTTTGTGCTGAACTCATCTTGTAATGAATCCATAATTTGAACACTGGATCACTGTCCTCTGGAGAAATCAACACATCTGAAAGATTAATCTCAATGCCCCTAAACAGGACAGGTCATAAGATGCTCCTCTTCTCTCAGTCCATCTGGGACAAATAAATGTTAGTCCTTAGAGATGTGGTTGATGTGCCTAAGAAGCATTACTATGGAAGACTGAGGAACCTGCAGAGTGTCATTGCCTGGTGGATGAAGTTTTTTTTGAGGACTGTTATTTAGAATGGAGCCACTGTTGTAGGGTGGGTACCTTTCTTGTAGCACCTCCTAAATGAAACGATGACCTTTCCTGGACTTCAAGCTCTAATAATGAGGCTGTTGATGTCTTGACTTCTTCCTAAGCTACTTACAGCCAAACGGTGTTTATGTCAGATCCACAAGAAGTGCAAACAAGAAAGACAGAGTGGAGATGGGGTACCCAGCCAGGACCCCCTCCCAGAATACAGTATGCAAACTGAATGTGTGATTGTTAGGTACCCTTCTGAGTTCAAATTTAATACTCTTTTCAACATAGGGCTTTGAATTTAATGCGACTTTAAGCTCAGATTCTGAGGCTCAGTTCAGCTGGCTCTCTTCTTCAACTTCCAAAATTTTAAATTACTTTTCAGTTGTCATCTCTGTTGATCTACATACAGAAATACATCAGGTTGTAAAGCTGCAAAGGCCTTAGTGATACTTTTAATTTTGACTGTTTTATGTATGTTGGTGATCTGTTAAATTCTAAGTTGAGCAAACACAAAACACTCCTCTAACACAGTTAATTTACTTATCTTCAAATAGTTAATGGGCAGTGCTGTTTATTGAGTGTTTTGTGCACATAGACTAACTTTAACTAGAGAGAATATAATTTAGTATTACTGAATAACCTCAGATGGAAAAAAATGCTACCTGTAATTTCAGTGGTTTATGGCTTTTTTGTTTGTTTGTTTTCCCCCTCAGCTACAAGTCCTGGCACACGAAAATGTATTGTTGTAATAATTAGTCAGATAATTTTGCTACTTTGAGTTAAATTGATTTTCCATAAAGGTTTTCCTGAATTAAAACCTATAATGATTTTAAAAAGCTGTTGTCCTATGTACCTACTGAACTGGGGTAATCACATCACTTGTGTTAAATACAAAGGGTGGTGCTTTTTCCCCTTTCTTGAATACAACTCAAAATTTCCTATGAACAATTTTGAGTAGGAAAAGACCTACATAAATGAGAAGCAGAAGGATTATGAACACTGATATTGCAGAGAGAAAATAACCGAAATACTTAAGTAGATCTGGTTCAACAACCTACACTTTCTATGCTAATACATATGATAAAACCTAAAAAGCCATATGCAGAATCCATGATGCTGTAAATATACATTTTTCTACTCAGGATTGTGGCATAAGCAGCAATGCATCTAGAATGCACACGTTCAAAATCATTTGTGTATGTTTATTAAATGCATATAATTACCTTCTCACAAGCTGGAAAGTAAGCAATTTTTCACTTTACCACTGTTCACTAATGTTCTAATTTGTCTGTTTAAGAGTTGTAGGAAAAGGAAGGTAGAACCTATAAATACTGGACCATGCTGCCCAGACGAACTGAAGACAGATGATAAAACAGAGAAATATGGCTAAAGGTCAGGTTTTCATTCCTGAGGCATTTTACTGCTTCTGGCACTGATTTTGAGATGTATCACTGCTGTGCTGCTGCTGATGTAACTACACTGATTTCACAAAGCACTGCTAATTTAAAATTGAAGAAAGATACTCCATACTTATATAGCGCTTTTCAAGCAGAGCAAATATACAGGAGTTAAATCATATAACCCTCCTCAATGTATTATCTAGAGGTGTAAAAGGGAGGTATGGTCATAACAGTATTTCTTATTAAAGGTGTTGAGCACCACAAGCTTTCTATGACTTTCTCAGTACGCCCGTAAATCTGGCCTTGCGTGATGTAGTAATACTGCTAATCTGGCCTTGTGTGGCTGCAGTAACACTGCTAACTGAGAATAAAACCTCACTTTTTATACCTCTCACTGTTGTGGCTTAGCCAACAGGCACTGAAGAAGCAAAACCCAGTGCTCGCACCCAGCAAGCTCATGACATCCTTTTTCACAAAGAAAGGTTTTGTTGTGGAATGAGTTAAAATGCAATGTCTTAGAATTAGCAAAGGATCTGATGGCTTAGCAGATAGATGTTCATCTTCATTCTTGAACTGCTAAGTAATTCTCACTTTTCAGTGACATTTTATACAGCTTCAGCCTAATGCACAGCAGAACATTTGTTTTCTGAAATTCTTGAAACGTAGAGTGCTTCAAAATAAAGACAGTGTTGTAACTTGTAAGCCACATTCTATGTGGTTTTTGTTTGGTTGGTTGGGTTTTTAAACAAAAACAGAAGAAAATTACACTGACTTCTCTACAGAGAGGTCCCTGCAACTTCCATGTCAAAGTGAGGAAAGAGTCATATTTGTTTGTTATTTGAATCTTTATTTTTGTCCTTTGTAATGATGAATCTTTAGAGGAAGTAGAAACTACTATGTTAGACATGGATTTACAAAGTTTACATAAAATAATGCAAGGTGAAATTATTTCACAGGAAAAGTCACCTGTGATGTTTTTGACATAAAACTTAAAAAATAATCTTGCTCATGACCTATTCAGGAAATTGGGAAAGCAATATCCAAAAGATTAAAAGACATACCAAGAAAGCATGACTGGGACTCCCAAATACATTTTTACATTAGTGAATTAAATTATCTTTGAAAAGCTCTTGTGTAAGGCATACGTTCTTCTCAAAGTCTTAAATTCAGATCTATAGAATCAACCCACTTCGCAGCAGTTATCACACACTAAGCTCTTCCATTTCAGGAAGAAAAACAGTGTTGCTAAGGTTTATGTAAATCTCTCACAACTATTCTTTAAAGTACAGAATACAGTGGCAGAGAAAAACACAACATTTATCCCCAAAGCTATGGAGAACAGGAAGATAGAGTGCTTTTTTCCTTTTAACCAAGCCTTCAGATTTTGATGTATTTTCCGTTTAAATAGTTTTGAGCATAGTACAGCTGTAATGTACAATGTCAAAAAGCTCAGCCACAGGTTAGTACAGTTTCCTAGCAGTGATAGCATGGGAATGATTTCTAACAATGTATACTGAGAGCACTGCTGTTGTCTTGACCTTTTTTCTATGTCTGCTGAACAACTATATCTTATGCATAGAATTCTCTCCAGCCTCCTGGACTTCACATCTAGTTTTCATACATATTGGGAGACTGAGAGGAAATCCTGCAATAGGAACACAGAGAAAAAGAATTTGCAAGTATGTTGCTTTAAAACCATTTCAGCTTGACCTTTCATGAAGAATGGTTTAAAGACTGAATTTTCTGGTTGTGAATGCAAAGGTTAATTGTCTTTACTGAGTATTGTTGATAGGCCCCTAGTAAAAAATGGTGAATTCTTGGAGGGACATGGGTAGAGAAAGGTGGGATAGAATAGGCTTTGCATTAATAAGATAAATGCCTTAGTATCCACACAGAGATGTCTGTGTCCCAAGCAGGACATGAATAAATGAAGTAGACTATGCTAAGAATATAATGATTGTTATAGACTACTATACTTTTCATTATGGAATGACTAACTTAAAACAGAAATATAACCACCTACACAGGCTTATCAAAAGTCCTCCCACACCACACCAAGCACATTCTCTGTCTCCCTCTTTGAAACAGATAGAATAAATAATAAAAAAAAAAAAAATACAGCATTCTTCTAATTACTAATCTCTTGTTTGATTTAAACAGTAAAGCAATTTGCAATGCTGTTATGTTTATGACCACAAAACTAATGAATAATCTCTTGTTTAAATTCTCGTGGTTTTATTGTTTGAATTTCTTTAAGAAATATTTTATAAATTACATAAATTATCTATCATTGCAAAACCTCATCTGTGGCCAGTTTCATGTAGAACTTAAGTAAGCATTTTTATTTCACCAGGAAAATTAAAACCATAAACAGGCCATGAACGTTCTCTTAAAATGAATAAAGAAATTCAGCTAATTTGTTACACAATGATTCAGAAATCATTTACAGTATTTAATGTTATTTGCATATTGAAAGTGATAATTTTCAGACACTTAAACACACTATTAAAAATAACATCTTGGGAGTGTAATTATGGTTTTCTCTACATTATAGTTTTCATTCCATCCTAAGAATCCTACTGTCATCATACATTAAACTACAAATTAACTTTCCTCCAAAACAGTATCAGAGTGCTTTATAGATTACAAGAAATACGGTTTCCTATTATTTAATACCACACTGAAATTGTGGTTGCAAAACAAACATAAGATAAATAGTCAAGAAATATGCTAAAGGAGTTCTAAATTGAACAATGGCTGGACAAACACAAAGGACAAAATCTCTAATGACTTATTCAGCATCAATGAAAATCACACATCAACAGTGGACCAGCAAACACAAAGGCCTCTCCACTTTCCTTGGCAAAACAAACTCAAGACAATTTCAAGAAATTAAATACAAATGCATAAGGAAAAAAATATGAATACATTAAATGCAAGTTTGTAAGTTCATTTGTAAAAATTATACACATCTATAAACTACAAAGCTCTATAAAACACATAATATGCAGCCATCCAGTTTCATTCACGTTCATAATGTAGGCATAGGCAAACACATATACTTTAAGAGAGATAAAGTACTTGACAACACTACACCTAAGACAGTCCAGCTATGCAATAATTATTTATTCTCTTTTCAATCCTCCTCCTTTAGAACAAAAGCCCTACAGGCTTGTGAATTCAAAAGGCAGAGGAAAGTTCATGTACGCATCTGAGAAAGCTAAGTCAGATCAAAGGAAAAGCAGAACAGCCCCAAAAGTCTCTATTACAAAAGTCGCTCTTTTCAGCACTGATCTGTTTCATCAGGAATTTGTGCCTGGACTAGTAAGGGGAAGCACACCCACCCTCATTAACAGGTGTTGCACACATGATACTTGTTCAGTATTTCACAAAATGGCCCTTCAAAATGGTCAGTCACTCTGCACTATTATATATAAATTTAGAATTCATTATAATCTGTGCAATAAATAACACATTTCAAATTGAAATTTAATACCTGATTCGAGTCTTACAGAATCTTTATATATCAAATAATACATATTTCCAGTATCGATTTGATATACTATCATTAGTGGTAGCACATTTAACTTGTAGTGGGAGTAGCAGGGAAGTTATTGTTATTCTTTTTGATGCTTATTTGCATACACGGAGGAAACCCAGTGTCACCAAAGACACTGTCCAGCCTGTCCCCAAGATTCTGGATAAGTTTTGCTGTGTCTCCCCGTAACCACAGTTGACATTGATCATACTGACCCTCTGCACAATATAATGTGGCAGACACTGTGCTGGACACATCAGAGACCCCAGGTACCCTCTAGCTTCATGCCACAAGTTCCTCTGGCCTGGCAAAGGGACTGCGTTGACCCAAGGGGTAAGGAGCAGAGCTGTGAAATGACTCAAGTCATTTCAGTCCTGAGCCTAGCCAGAAATTGATGAATGCTTTTCATAATTTAGAGCGGTGCTGGCACTGATCTTTATTGTGCCCAAGTGCTGCAGGGTCACCTGATGGGAACCGCTGTAGCTCCCAGGAGCTTTGCCCCCCTCATTTTCCTGCAGGTGGAGAAGAGGCCGGCCGGTTCGCACTGCGGGAAAACCCAAAACCTCTAGCGGGAAACGCACAGGATCTGCGCATCACTGCTCAGCACAGAGAGCCCCGTTCGGGTGGGCAATTTATCCTGGGCGCGATTGGTGGCGGGCAGGGAGGCGCTGGGGTGCTGGCCGGCCGTGTGCCACCCCCTGCTGGCCACACGCCCTCCGGCAGCTCCGGTGCCACCGTGCGGCACCCTGCTCGTGGCGGGCATCGCTCGCCAGCAGCCACGTCGCGATGCAAACGCTTGGGAGAGGCGGGAAGAGCCTTGTGCCACAGTGGCTCGCCCAAAAAAGTTGCCCAGATTCCAACAGCAGCTACAGCAATGCCTCCCTTTGGAGCTCTCCTCAACAATTAAAAATAAAATTAAGAAGAAAAAAAAATGCTGTTGTTTAGGAGTAGTACCACTTCCCAGCTATGCTGCTTCTTCGCTCAAGGTCGCATAGGCTGTACACATTAGACTTAATTGCAGCGCAGATGACTGAGAGATTAATGGAAGCCCCTTCCCCTGCAGCAGCCCCGCTCCCAGAGAGATGTGCCTCTGGGTCCTTAAGGACAATTCCTAAAACACGTCGTGTTCCCATGGACATATTTGCTTTGACAAGTCTTTAAAAATAACCGGCTAACACAAAACTTTCCACTTTAATTGGAGGACCGGGCTCCCGCCACCCCCCCACCAGCCGCCCCCCATGAATCCCGGCCCGGCTGAGCAGGGAGAGAGCACGGCACTACTCAAAGCTCTCCTGTTCTTCATTTTAGCTTACTCTGTCTTGCCTTTGGCATATCTAATGCCAAGCAGCTGTCCTCCTGGTGGGAATCTTCTTAGGGGATTTACAGCAAGACTTTGGGGATCGTGGGGCTCCGTCTATTTGAACGTTTCTGTCCTACAGGCAGGTGGTACTCGGAGATACACCTCGCAGGAGGACAGGAGCCCGCGGCAGCCCCTCGGTGCTTCCCAGAGTTTCCCTTCCCGGGTGGAGAGCCCTGCTCGGAGCCGCGGGGATGCCCGAGGGTGTCCTGAGGAGGGTCTCCGCGAGCGCTGCCCCCCCCTCCCTGCCCTTTAGCCCCTGTCCGGACAGACAGGGATTTATCCTTACTATCACGACTGCTCTCTGAGCCCCAGCTCGGGGCTGGGGGGCTGACAGCAGGTGTGGGAAGGATCTCCATCACCGCAAAGGAGCATGCTCAGCGCTCTCAGGCATGCTCTTTCTGCGGGGAGGGAGCCGGAGCTGGGCCGGGCCGGGGGGATATCCTCGCTTTGGCACCGTCCTAACGCAAAGTTTTATTGCTTCGGGTCGACCCGGAGCCCCCTGCCCAGCACCCCGCAGCCCCTTCCAGGGTACGGGGAGACGACCGGGGCGCTGTGCTGGGGGCGGGCGGAGCTGGGGGGTTCCCCTCGCTCCCGGCGGAGGAGGAGGAGGAAGAGGAGATGCCCAGGCGAGGAAGGCTTCGGAGGCAACTTCTGCGGGGAAACCTGCAGGTCCTCCACCGCCTCCACCCAGGGCGAGCTTTCTGCTTCTCCCGGCGCTGATGCAACGCCGAAAGCACCCGGGAGGCACCGCCACCACCACCATTATCATCATCATCATCACCATCACGACCATCAGCAGCGTTAACACTGTCACGACAATGCAAACAGCCGCGGAAAGGGGGGCGCGGTGCCGGACTCCGGCAGCTGCCCTCCCGGCGCTTCTACCCACCCCTTCCCCGGCTCGGCGCCCCCCGCCCGGGGCTGCGGGAGCTCCGCGCACCGGCAGCGAAGGCGCAGGGCGGGATCCAACCCCAGTCCTCCCGGCCGCTCTCCTACCTTGAGCTCCTCCGCGTCCAGGTTTGCGGATCTGTCCATAGAGCGCAACTGAGCGGAGCGGTGCGGGAATCGGGGAAGTTGTGCCAAAAATAATGATTTTTTTTTTTTTTAATAATAAATAAATACAAAATAAAGGGGGGGCCGAAAGGAGGGAGGGGGGATCTAGTCTCTCAGTTTCCAGCCTAAACTCAGCCTTGTCCTCCAAACCCCGGCGGCTCCCTTCAGTCTCATTCTCCGCGATCACGCCTCCACCGGTTAAAATAAATAAATAAATAAAATAATTCTCTCTCTTTTTTTTTTTTTTTTAAAAAAATAAAAAAAAAAAACAAAAAAAAAAAAACAGTCCCTTAAGGATTAAAGCGACAGGTGATCCTTCCCTGGTGAAAGAGCTTCGCGTCCTCTGGCAATGAAAGGAGACAGCAAAAAAAAAAAAAAAAAAAAAAAATCCACTCAGTTTAAGATTATTTTTTTCTCCTGCAATAAGCTCAGAAGCCGGAGAATCGCTGCATCCCGAGAAAAAATTCGGCTTCCCTGGACAGCATCATGCAGCAAATTTCAAGCAAATGTGTTCAAACTGAAGAGAAGAGTCTAATAAAAGCCATTCTCCGTCATGCCTACTCGGGTAGCTAATTTAGCACCCTGCGAGAGCAAGACAGCGACGAACAATTTCTCTGACGAGATAACAAAATTCCCCAAGTCCTGAATAGACTCTCAAATTGTTCTGCAGCTGAAGGTATTCTCTCAATAATACTAATTAAAATAATAATAATAATAATAACGTCTGTAGGGGACGGTCTTTGAAGGTTACGCTAAAAGAGTTGGGAGGAAAACAGGAGGTGGGTCTCTTGCAGAAGAGAAGGGAGAGAGACAGAGCTTTCCCCCTTCTCTCCTGTTTTACTGTCCTTCGCCGCCAGGTGACTGCCTTCCCTCCTTTCTCTCTTTCTCCCCGCGACCCACACGGGGGGGATTTCTCAGGCTCCCCCAAAGAAGCGCCTCCTCCCCCGGCCCCGGCCCCGGCTCTTAAGGCCGGCGGCCTCAAGCGCCGCCCCGCCGCGGCCCCGGGGGCGGGTACGGGCCCTGCCCGCACCCCCCGGCCCGGGGGTGCTCGAGCTGTCCCTGCAGCTCTCACCTCTGTAAGGAGCCTCGTGTAAAGCTCCCTGTGCATGTACACCTCTCCCTATATAACACATAGATCTCATTATTTATGGTATATATATGTTATGTATTCGGGGTCTTCACACGTGTCTGACTTAACAAAGTGATGTGAAACTCCCTAGGCTGAGGTTTGGAGGCGTGTGGGTTTCGTTCAGCTGTTGGGTATCAGTAAAGCGCTGCACTTTTGGTGGAAGAGCATTTCTGATGGCACGCGGGCTAAGTCCACATCTTAGAGCATCACTTTGCTAATGTCCTTTTCCAACAGATTTGCTGGCTTGCAGCTTTCATCAAAAAGTGACAAAATGAGATTTAAAAATTCAAAGTGCTCCTCACAAAGATCTTGATTTTACCAAGCTCCTTTGTCATAAATCTGACTTGTCACTTGCAGTTTTGGAGAACAAAGCTATGATTTTTTTTTTTTTTTTAATTATTATTATTATTTTTGTCTCCTGCTTTCTGTCTTTTGGTGGCTTTATTTATTAACTCCATGAATGGCAAATTCAACACTAACACTTTCGAGTACTATCACCTCCTCCTCTTAGGCATTTTTAATGCTTCTTCAGATAGAGTTAGTATTCATGATAATTTAACATAAATAGACCTCATAGCTCAAATTGCATATTGTGCTTCCAGTTCGATACAGATTTGTTTTCAGCTTCTGACACTGCAAGGTTAACAGAAGCTTAAGCCCTGGGTGATGGCCAGTGATAGCCATTTCTAAGACTGAATATAGCCTTTGTCTTCTAGAAAACTCTACAGATGCAAGGCAGACACAGTCAAATGACATTTCTCCTCTTAGCAAAAATTGTGCGTGACTTACAGGTTTTCTGTGAATGCACTGTAAATATCATTATTACCATGAATCTGGAACAGCAATATGTAAAAGATTAAAGGCTTGGCCTGGTGTTCCTGTTTGAGCCAACAGACTCATGTCCAAATGAAAGACTGCCAAACTGGAGGCTAAATCAAGGTAATGTGGGACCTACAGAAATTGAATAATAATAATAATAATAATATATTTTTCCCTGACAAACACCCCCTCCAAAATTGGAGGGATTTCTGTAACAGACCCTGCTGAAGGAAAACTTCTCTCAGAAGACACTTCTAAGCCTCCCCAGCTCTGTCAACATTCAATCCTGTGGACAAGAGAGGAATGCCCCAGTGTGGGACACCAACCAGGTGACATAATATGAGAGCACCTTTGTGCCTTATCCAGTGCTGTAGGGCAAACCCTGAGGCTCTCCATAATCCACACCTGGTTGCATGGTACTTTAGCAAATCAAGGAGTAGCTTCACAACATGCAGCTTTATTAAAAAAAAAAAAAAAAAAAAAAAAAAAAAAAAAAAAAAAAAAAAAAAGCAGTCTGCAGAGCTGTGACCTTGCTGCTGCTGCCCCACCACAGACTTCCTTGGATCAGGCACTCCATAGTTTGTATTCATCTGGGCACTATATAAATGGGGATGCGATACATTGACAATCCTCTGCTGAGGTCAGTCGAAATTGGTCAAGAGTTTAGGGAAGAGACAAGGAAAATTGTCAGGGCAATCATATAAGCCTCATTGCCTTAGAAAACAAGGCAAAAATCAATTTTGACAGTCTCTTGAGTAATGTGTTAGAATGTGCTTAACTCTTCACAGCTGATATGCCTCATCAAGTGACTTTAAAAGTGTTTTTCGTTGCCAAGTCAGGTGCTCCTAAGATAGTTCTTACCAAACTTCTAGTTGCTTTCAATACCTATGGTTTTTTAACCTTGTGTGTAGTCAGTACAACGTTTCTTTTCTCATTGCAGGACTCTCATTCAGAAGTCAGGGATGACAGATATTTATAATTATCATCCCCATTATTCATGTATGGCCCTGTGTCTTAGTGGTTGCATGCAATGTGGAATTATTTTTCTTAGAGAGGGCCTTCTGTTTTATTCAGCACTGTTAACAACTGTATTCTGCGTGTCAACAAAAAATTTTACTGTAAAGGTAAATATTATCATGAGCATTAATACAAGGGAGAACTGAAACAAAGCCAAGAGGCTAGATCCAAAGAGAAACCAGCAAATCTTTAAGCAAAATTTGGTAAAACTGTGCTCTGGCCTGGGCTACCATTGCAAAGTCCTGCCTGTGTTTTCTATCATGCTCTTGTACTCCTGAGTCCTCTACATGACAAAAATGTACAACTTTTTGTACATGAAAAAAATGTACAACAAATGTACAATTACCAGTCTGAACTCTGAAAATGTGCCCTGAGCCTGGTGCTTGCAAACGAGTGTCTGGGAATGAAGAACACGAAGCAAGCAGCAACCTGCAAAGTCACCAAGCAGTAGTTTTGACTTTAGGCCCCATGTCCAGAAGGCCACTATGTGCTGGACCAGTGAAAGAATTCTGTTCTTATGTAAGAGTCAGCTTTATTCATGTATTCATCTGCTTCATTCATCTACAACTTCCAACTTTTGTTTTCTAGCCAATAAAACACTGCGCAAAAATCTTTCATTGCCAAGGCCTATGTCTTTCAAGTGTCCTAGTCTTCCTATGTCAGGCATTCCCGGTAAGTATAATGTGTCAAGATATAATTAAGGATTGTATAAGATAAGATTGTATAAGAATAAGCATCATAAAAACTGTGTATTCAACCCTGTAGTATTTGTGTTAGATTAATGTAAAGTTTGGTTATTTTTTGGTATTTAGTCTTCTGGTTTTCCTTTCCCTTTTATTATGGTTATAAATACTTGCTTTCTGCAGATTCTTGTTGTACATTTTTGTCATGTAGAGGACTCAGGAGTACAAGAGCATGATAGAAAACACAGGCAGGACTTTGCAATGGTAGCCCAGGCCAGAGCACAATTTTACCAAATTGGGAAATGTTGCCTCCTGGGCTTCCAAAAATTAAATTCTGCAGTCATTCAAGACTGCATGCAAACAGCAGGGGAGCATATTTTCCTAAATAAAGTCTGCAAAAATGTTTTTATAATCATAAGGTATTAGCAAGCTAATGTAGGGATTGTGGCCAACTCCCCCGTGATCCACAGAAACAGCAGGGAAGAGCATTTCAAATCTGTACTGTGAGAAGGTACAGCTTTTCAGCAACAAATTGCACTTCTTAAACAGGCACACTACTTCCAGTACTAGATCACTATCATGATTTCTTTATATTTCCAGAGTTGTAGAGACAGGTGTATGTCCCAAACAACGGGCACAGAGAACTTTGTCCTCTCATCAACACATGTATCTAATTTTTCTTGGATTAAGGAGATTCCAAGACAGGGTTGCCCAGAAGAGCTTCTTGCATGGGTTTGTCTTCTCTAGTCATAAACACTTTACTGGGTTGCTTTAGACTCTTGGTATAGTCCGTGCAGGAAGATAAAAATTTCCAAAGGGTGACTTATTTCTTAATAGGTGTGAATCATCTCTGGAAGTCTCTGGAAGTGACTGTACAGGGAGTACCTGAAGTTAGATGGCTGAATCTAGGACCACATGCTCAGTAACTTAATACAAATGTTACCTGAACTCAAGCCAGGGTTGCACAAATGCATCTGGAAAAAGATGTCAATCATAATGAAATAATTGAAAATGATGGAATCTTTCATAATGAAACCACAGGTGTTACATTTGATACATTTCATAAGTATTTTCCATTCCTAAGCAAAAAAAAAGCACCACAGATCCAATATTTAAGGATAGGGATACAGGCTTCAGCATCAAAGATGAGCATAATTGAGTACTAATGTAGTTAAATGAATGACTACATTTTTCCCAAGGGAAACCCATATTATTGAAAATATTTTTATACTGCTCCACAAGGTGCATTAAAAAAAATAATAGTGGATGTCAGGCTAATATAGGTAGATGTAAGTTATATTATAATTTTCTCTTAGTAAGAATATTCTGAGAAACATAAAATTGGACCTTTGGGCTGAAATCAGTAAAATGCCAGTCCATCTTCCATGCTTCAGAACCCATTACAGGCCAAACAGAATAATTTTCATTGGCCTAGCAAAGACTTCTAAGTTGCAAAGGGGCCCACAAACCTTTGTTTTGCCCAAGGGTTTTTGAGAGCTGTAAGTAAGGAAGAACCAAAAATTATAATAAGAAAAACAGAGCAGAGAGAAAATAAATGCAATGTTTCCCATGAGCTGTTATGTTTAACTTTACCACAAGCAAATAAATGTATCAGCAAAGGAAATAGCTAAGACTTATCCCGATCATTCTTCTACTGACTTCGTAAGTACTTTTGTATTGAAAAAAACATGACATATTTAAAGATATGTTGTGATTGATGCTCTCAGTTTGCATTTACTTGGAATTATTATGCTCATGAATACAAATTAATGTAGTTGCAGTACTATATTCTCTGGTGGTCTGTTAACTCATGGTCATATTTTTTTTTTTTCTAGGCTACCCTTCCATGCTATCCTGGAAAACTGCACAGATCTTTGAAGTGAAATCTGAAGGCAAATAGAGAAGCTGAAGAAATAAGAACAATATGTATACTGATATATTAATAACAAAAGCTTGAGAGATGAAGCAGTTCTTGGAAAACTCATGTGCTGACTTCCCAAAGCTTTTGGGCCTGCCTTTCTCATCAGTCCATCCACCCATAATAATTCTTCCTCTTCTCTGTCTCTGCTCTTTCTTTCTCATTTTCTAAACTCTCCATCACTAACTACTTGGCAAATGGTTGCATGTGAAGATGCCAGTATAAGGCCTATTTGAAAGCAAATAGAGGGGAAGTACTTTCTAATACAACAATTTTAAATTGTGTTCACTCTTAGGATTTGAGATTCAAATACAGCCCATCAAGCTTATAGTTCCCTGATGTGTTGGAAATAGTATGATAATAACAGTACATTGTTGGGAAAAATCATGATAATGCCTGGTTTGCCAATTAAAGTAACACTAACACACAGTAAGCAATTTGTTACTCAGAGAAAATGCAAGCTGATGACAATAAGGGTGTTTTTAATTCCTTTTTTCTTTTTTTTTTTCTTTTTTTTTTTTTTAGTAAGAGCAAAAATAAAGCAGTATTTTTCATTAAAATATGCATTGTCTACTAAATTGTGCCAAGAAATCAAACTTATGTATAGAACAGTCTGCCTAAGAGAGGACACAATTTGGAATACTGCTATTGCTCTGCCAATGACCCGCTCTGTGACATTCTACAATTCAGTAATGCACTTCCCTTACTACTGCACAGCTCTAAAGTGGAGGAAATTATACTTATCTATCTGAGTAAATTTATGAATAAAAGAGTCTGAGTTGCAAAGAATTGTTATATACTAGTCCCATTTACAGCCTACCAGCTTGGGTACTCAAAAAGAAACACTGTTCACAATTTCATCTCAACAAAATACAGTAATTCTACAACTCAAAGAATTGAGGGTATTTCAATAAATATCTTTCTCCTCTTTAATGCATATGGGCTCCTGAAAACTATGCTTCCCAGCAATACTATTTACTAATCTCTAGCAAGTAAAGTGCATTTTAATGAGTAAATATGCAAATTAGATAATTAGGTTGAAAAATCTTTAAACCCTTAGCTATAATTAAAAAAAATGTTATGATTCAGGAACAAAATTCCCACTTCATGTAGTAAAGAACACTCATTTTCTAGTGCACTGCTTAGAGAAGTTGGTGATTTCCAAAGGAAAGAAATAGTTTCATAGTAAGTTCAATTTTATCAGGAGATAAATGCTTTTTACAGCAATGCTATTTAGACTGTAAGCTCTTGAGGACAGAGACCTTTTCTTTTTAATATCTAGAAAGTGCCATGCAAAGATACATGTATATATTAATATTTAATACACAAATATTAATAATACCTCTGAGCAAGGAGCATACTTGCTCACAAAATCAGGCTAGATTACAGCTCTGAATGTAAATATAACAGTCTCACAATTGTAACTAGAGCTATTCCAAAGTAATACCAAGAAATATCTGTGTGCTGTGAATGTGCAATCTGTACATATTTGTAAATCAGTTTTCTGCAGGTATGGGATTTGAGTGGTTTGGGACTTATGTGATTAACTGCGTGTTTGCATGGACACCTGTCAGAGCCTTATTAATAACCTTTGAACCTACTGACCAACTTCAACCCACATTAACAGAGGCCTTAAATAGGTCGGGGGGCCCCCCCCCCCCCCTTTTGTGGAGGTAAACAACTTTAAACAATAGAGAACAAAGACTGTGCTAATACCTTCACAAAGAGGGCAGCTGAAGGTAAAGTCAATGAAACTTTACCAGAAATAAAAAAAATCTAAAGGAGAGAATTTTTAAAAGCTTTAATCATAAATACATAAATAAATAATCATAAATTTATCAGACATCAGAGCAGTCCCTATTCAGTCAAGCTTAGTGCTCCTTGCTGATCTTCAGCAAGGTCTAACAAATGAATGGTCTTTGATAAAAAGCTTTTTTTTTTTTTTTTTTTTTTTTTTTTTTGCACTTAGACTTATCTCCTACATGGATTCTCTACTGTCTAATCAGGGGTGAACTCTTGCTACAGTCTTAGTATAATTCAGTTAAAATGTCAGTCAACCATATGACAAATCTAAGGGAAGCCAGGCTTTGTTAGATGCAGTGCTCATACAAGTTATTGCTACACTTTTTATATGATCTTGCTATATCTTTATATGATATTGCTATATTTATTACATATATATGAAATTATCATTATATGGCCTTTATATGCAGATACATGTTATTATATTCATTCTAGTACTTTCAATAAGTCTGCTTTTATCAATAAAAATTGGAAAAAATAGCATCTCTATTACTGGATTAAATGCAGCAGGAAACATCCTGTAGTCCAGGCAAATGGTGTACTGAGCCTGGGCAATACAGAAAGTACATAGCTCATTTATATCAGCTTTACATTTTTATTTTTTTTTTATGTATTAGGTTATGGATCTAAGTTGCTGGAACTTAATATTTGAACTTTGGGTTTGCTGAAATGGTGTAATCACAGAACCTCATTTAGAAACCTTGCGTATTTTCTATTCCTTTACGTACAGAATAAAAATTGTCCCATACCTTTCAGACAGCATTTTAAAATGCTTAAATACTGGGACATAACATTGCTTCTGGTCAAACTTACCCTGCATTTGGGGAAATATTTAAGAGCAGAAATACTGTGAGTATCTGGCACAATGCACCACTTTTTGGAAGATGGTGTCCCTAAGGAACAACAGCTCATCATGGAGGCTGCTGCTAGCCCTTCCAATGCATAAATTATTCCTCTTTTCTTTGCTGTGCATATCTGAGGATATAATCAAGTCTTAGTGCTGGAGGGAGATACTTTTTTGTTCTAAGAAATGAAGTCTGGAAGGAAGCCATTTTGCTTAATCTCAATGAAGCATTACTCTTAAGTTTCATAAGGAAATGTTCTGCAGTTTCACCGTTCCTCTCAGGTTCGCTCACACTCTGAGAATTTCTTGAATATCTTGAGACAGATGACAGTTCCCATAGTCATCTCAGTTTTTGACTTGTGCTCAGTAAACCAGCAACAAATGAATGAACTCTTCTGAGGATTTTAGTTCACTACAGGCTCTGTTTTCTCAGGCCACCGGTTCAAATACCACCTAGTCCTAATAAACGACTGCTGATGACTATTTAGAGAGGTATGTCACATGCACTAATTAGAACATAATGGCTAAGAAAGCCTGAACGTTGCCATCTATTACTACCAGATAGATATGATTGCACAGAAGAGGATGTTCTCCTAGAGAACCAAATTATGCAGGCTAGGACCAAGTAAAGTGGTTCATTTCATACTTTCTCCCTTTTGTTCTCCTATGATATAAAGCCTCGGTGACCAAAGAAAAACAAAAATCATATGTCAGATCTGTCTTAAAGATAAACTGAAGGCAAATAAGAAATCCAGGACAGTTCAGGAGCAATTAGTATGTAACAATTGTAATAACAGTCTGAAATTTGTTTACAGGGTGTATCAGTTTTAGAAGTCCTAGGTTTGAATGTGAGGAACTAAGAGGTAGAAATAAAAGAATTTTAGGTGGCAGAAAGAGTGAAACTGCAATGTCTCTGTTAAGAACTTTCCCTAGGGTTGTTAAGTCAGCACTTTCCACAAAGGCAAAAAGGCCTAATTTTTTACGCTATTTTTAATACTCATTGTATTCCCATCCAGTGAAGGGAAAAATAGATAATCAATACTAGTAATTATAAACATAGGAGTTTTATGACTTAAGACGAAATGTGATGAGTTAATCTTTTCAAGAAGGCTATATTTAAATAAATTATTAACATCTGTTTTTTATATGCTTTTTATGAATCATTAATTCAGCTCCTTCCGTGTGTGCATAGGGTTATCTCTGACAACAAAGGCTGATTATTTTTTAAAGAAAACTGTACAAACTTGATAGTTAAATCTAGGAATGATGAAATATTAACTGTGCTTAATATTAATTATCTACTACTGCTAGTATTTTTCCATAATCTTAGCCTACATTTTCTTACTTCTTTTCCAAGGGATTAATCCTACTTCTTTGTGTGAGGAATGTTGGCAAGGGCTAGGATTTGCAAGAAACAAAGTCGTGAGATATTTCCAAAGAAAGGTTTTGTTCTAGGGGACAAAACTTCAAATAACAAACAAACAAATAAACCAAAAATGAACCTGTTGCAATGCAACATGTGTACATGTCTAAATGATGTATCCATATAACCTGTTTACATTTATTTTTAAATCCTTCTTGGCACACTTTTTTGCTACTCCTTATTTGTCATATTTCAATTCTATGCTCTAAAAAGCCAGGAATGTACTATTGCATTTTATAGAAGAGTTAAATATTAGTAATAATTAAATAGTAGTAATACAGTATTGCTCTGAAATATATTCTGACTCTATGCAAGCTTATACACTGAAATGTGTTACAAGCAAATGTGATATGATCCTTGTTGATATGTATGCAACAAAAATACATAACAGTTTTGGGAGTTTCTCCATCTAGAACACTGAAGGTGCTCACTAGAACCCATTTAAATATTTTTGCCAATGCCAGTCGTTTCAGCTGCTTTACTATGAAACACTGGCCTTCCCAGTGTCTATAAGAGCTGTCTCCAGCCTGTCTTTTATATACATCCCACCCGGTAGCCAGCCGCACAAAAGTAGCCTAACATTTATTTATTTATTTATCTATTTTCCTGGTAAAACGTACAGTTCAGTAAGGCCAATTTGTGATAAATGTCAATCAGTTGAAGATAGTATATATATATATATATATATATATTTCATTTAATTACAGATAGAGCAAAAATATATAAGGAACTTATTTTTATGTGTAGTATGCATACATCTTCTGGAGCAATACCTATGAACACACGGTCTCAAATACAGTGACAACTCCTAGGCACAGATTGATGATGACAATTTGATTCCTCAATTTAAATTGGTGAGGAATCAGGAAAGTACAGAGATGTCCACTATTAACCAGAATGAATAATATTCTGTTAATTTTGCAGGTGATGAAACAAAACCAGAAACCATAATCGTCTGTTGATTGGCACTGAGACCATGAAGAGATCTTTATGCACAAATGGCACTTGTGATTTTTTTATGTCCACGTTCTCCTGACTCTTAACTGTAAAACAAATGGCTAAAAATATTAAGATTCTGATTACTATGCAAATTAATTTTTAATCTTTGCAAAAGATACTATATCTGTCAAAATACTGAAATTTTAATTAGGTAAGATGTAAGTGAAATCTGAGAAAATTCCTTTTTGGGGTGTCTTTTTCCATTTCAAGGGGGAAATCAAAAGAAAATAAAGTTATTTTGTGTCTTTACTATATTTCAATATTTGAGGAAATACTTATCTAAAAATTATCAGATATAAAATGAAAATCAAAACACTCCTCTCAGAAAAAAAAAAAAAAAAAAAAAAAAAAAAAAATTATTTTCTGTTAAAATTCATTTCTCTTCCCAGATTTCAATATTTTTGTAAATGTATCTCTGTTAGATGACTGAGCTATTAAGTTACTCATAACAATTCACAGTGAGTCAGCATATGTGATTTCCAACCTGTTCTATATTTTATAATTTGAAATCTAGATATAAGCTTGCAGAGGACAAAAGGAGAAAGAACAGGAGTTTGAACTGTACAGTTATTTTCTGGGATTTTAAATTAATTTGGCTGTTTTCATCATGGATAGTTAATTCCTCCTGAATGGGGACACATAGGCAGTGCCGTGAAGGTATAGGTAGTGTAGGTAGCACATGCCACCAGAACCTTCTTTACACTGCTGCTACTCCACCTTTCAGCTATTTCTAGCTATTCTCACATCAGAAGCCTGGCAGCAGACATTTAGGATAGAAGTCTAGCTTTAAAATAAATTGGAAGAAAAAGAAATGTTTGGACCAGCATCTTGTTTTATTTTTGCTAAAAGTGGGAATATTTCCAATTTTCAGAGTCCTTTCACAAGACGAAGGAAAGAACGCAGCGTAGTGGTGCCAAATTACAAAGAACTGGCTGTACAGACAATCCCATCCTTCACTCTCTGCAGCTGAGAGGTTGTGCCATCTGCCCTTTCAGCCTACTGAGTGCTGCGTTGCCTGTGAGGATGCGAATTCAAAGTCCTCTTTTGTCAGGGCAGAAGCAAACCAGCACTATAGGGGCAAACATGATAACCTCTGATATTTGGGGCATTCTAGGATCACAACCTTCCCATCTGTTATGAAGCAC
>CM021768.1:50230523-50270975 GCA_011076525.1 Nettapus auritus | reverse complement strand
TCCACCGTCGGATGCTTTACACACTCTTTGGAAAGATGATGGAATTTTTTTTCTTTTTTTTTTTTTTTTTTTTTTTTTAAAAAAAATTTATTTATTTATTTATTTATTTTACACTGGAAAAAAGAAATGCCAAAAAACAACTACAACAACAAAAAACTTCCTGCTGGGTCACTGAAGGATTATGTGACTAGGGTTGTTAGGCCTAACGTCCACCACCTAGGACCACGGATACTTTTCTTTATAGAAAATTTTAGCATTTTTATATGAAACGGGTAAAGAGCACTGTGCCTTGAATAGGATTGATGAAAAAGCACCAATACATTTATGGGAGTGTGCAGGGCATTGCCAGCATATAATGACTCTTTAAAACAGTTTAGAAAGCTTTGCACCTACTCCTCTCCAGCAAACTCATTTCATTTTGACTGGAGCAACAATGGCTAAAAGACTGCCAATGGAACAAGATGAATGCATTAAGAAAATAAAGATAAAATATTTTTAAGATCTCTCCTTTTAGTGTATGTTGAATATTAAAGAATTTCCAAAGGAGCTCTCTCATAAGAGGGAGAACAAATGGACGTCTTTAAAATGAAAACTGAAAAAACTGCAAAATTGAATGATTGTCACAGGAATATATTAAGCTCTTGTTGAAGTAAATTGTGAAATTGCGTTTGCTGATGTCCAAGATGCTAACTGATTAAATTGCTGCCACTGGATTGCCTTCTACTGTTCAGGAGACCCTCGAAAGAAGGGATGGTCAGAGAGGCTGCTCCTAGCTCCTCCTGGTGGTGGTGGTGGGCAAGTGAGGCCCCACTCCAGCTTCTCAGAATCCTGGGAAATGTAGTATGGCTGTGAAGAGGCCATTTTGCATTTGGTCTGCTTGTTTGTAAGTTACTGAATTTGAAGTAGGGGGTGTTCAGTGTGAGGGCAATGCCTGCACTGCATGTTAAATCCGAGAGATGTTAACGAACATCATTAACGAACAAAGAGATTTTTAGATGAGGTGCTCTAAGAAAGCTCCTGTTATAAAATGGAGGGTGCTGGAAAGCTTGTGTGGCTGCCACTGTCACCTAATAGAAGTTACGCACTGGTAGAGGCAACAATGGAGCTGGCAGAAGCCTGTCTCTAGCTGTCAGTTCCAGGCTGCAGGCTTTTATGTTCATTTGTAATGCAATCAATAAGGAATAGCTGAAATTGGGCTCTGGAAGCTTGATTTTATAGTTTGCTAAATTTCTCTTTTAAATCTGTTTAAAATAAAAGAGCAGTTTCTATGGAAACCTTCCCTTTTATTCAAGGAGAGATCTCCAAGTCTCCCAGGCGCTGTCTCTGCCTCACACAACTGGTGCCGCCTGGACCCGCTCCACAAGCACCGCGTCGGGCAGCATGGCGGGCAGCCTGCTGGGATTAATTTAGCTTTGTCCATCACTTCTGATGGACCTGACAACACATGCCACCCTCTATCCATACCCTTCCAGCTCCTAATACTGTTGGCAGTGACAGAAACATCCTGTGGCCTGGGAAGCCCTGGCGTTGGCAGGCGCTGGATGGGCCTGTGCTACCCCGCATTCAGATGTCAATGAATAAATGACTGGATTTGTTTTTAAGATGCTCTTACCCATTATTACCACTAATGTTGGCTGACAAACATGATTTCTTTGTTTCCGTAAATACAAAAAGCTTAGGTCAGCTTGCCTACTTTTAGCTCCAGAGCCTTCTTCCCAAAGAATTCTCTTTCCCTAAACCACCCACCCAGTTTGGGATATTCTGAGATATTTTGGGCCTGTTGATGCAACTGTATGCACTGCTGCCTCATCCAAAACCTTCCCCCAGGCTTCCCTTCCCATTGCTCTACCTCTAACCAGCCTTACACAGTATTATTCAACCTAAGACTCAGGTCATGACTTGTGTTTCTTGCACAAGAGAAATTAGTTTTACAGGATCACAGAATAGGCTTTAACAGTTTGCTAAATCAGTTTTGAACTCACAGTGACTACTACCCTCACCATATTCACCCAGATCATTCAGTCTGAGCTGTAAAAACTACATATGGGAAACTAAAAAAAAAAAATACAAAATCTGTTCAGTCATAAAACTACAGTGGATTTTTTTGTAGAAAGTCAACAATATAATAATCAGATGTAAACCACAGCTTCTCATAACTCTGATAAAAATTCTGTCAAAGATAACAATCTGCAAAATTATTTTGCATCTGTGTTGTTTTCAGTTCCATGTAATTTATTTTCAGCACAATAATTCATTATATGATCTATTGAATAAAATAAATAAATAAATAAAATAATTTGGTTTTGGACTCCTTTACTTTCAAAGGGAGGAATAAGATATGCAAATTTAGAGGCATGTATACAATTATGAAACTTTAAAAGTATAAATAGAAATAATTTTGAAAAAGCAATGCAGAAGAGAACCTGATGATGAAAAGATATGCACTAATATTTGAGTGTTTTTCTGAACTTCATTCCTCTAGGAAAAACAGGTGGTTCAGTATACCTTTTACCTATCTTGGCTGGTCATTCCTCACCTCTGAGTCGACCAGCTCCTGTTCATGTTCCTTACCTGTTCCTGTGTAAGTCAGATGCCCTAAATTAACAAAAAGGAGGTATATAATTAAATTCAGAAATGAAATATTTTTGTTTTTAAAGATTTAGCTTTTTCTGTAATAATGCTTGAATAAAAATCTCAGAAGAATATTTTGATTACATTGAGTGAATAGGTGTGCTTTGCATTCATTCCAAAACCTACCTTACTCAGTATAAGGATATTATAAAAAAAAATCTGTTCAACTTTTTGACGACTACGGTAAGATTGATTTTGCTTAGGGACCAAAGACAAACAAACTTTCTAATATGATGAGTCATTTGGGGATGGGTTCAACCCACCTCAGGAACTGCACAGCAGCACCATAGTACAGTAAGTGCTCCATTCCATTGTAGAGATATCATGTGAATAAGAGCTGAAAGTTTATTTATTTATTTATGAGTTAACAAAAGATGCAGTTTTTCCTTCTCCATAAACAGAAATAAAATTAAGCAAATAAGTGGCAAACATTAAATTATTATTAGTAATATATAGTCTGTTATTTTGACTGTGTTATTTGTGAGTTGGTCCCATGACTTTGTGATAAAGCTGCCAGAAAAATAGTTCTTTAACCTCACTGTCATCAAGTGTCTTTTAAATTGTGGCATATTTAATGAAAGATTTTTTTTTCCTCGTAAGAATTAAAAATCCCATTAGATAATGGTAGAAAGAAAAAAGAAAGAAAGAAAATGTTATGCTTGTCAATCCCACATCACAGGTTTGTTTAATTAGTTCTTGTCCTTTGGAATCCCCCGATGAAAGATCAAAATAATCAATTTCACCATTCAAAGCCAAGATACAGCACTGGTGCTTGCCAGGGTAAGTAAACTGCTCAAGAGTACATGCATGCTGACACAGAGAGCTGGTTATCACCTGAATGCAGGAAGATTCAGAATCCCCTTTATCTCATCCAAATGCCCTCATGGCTTTATATTCACTCCAAACAATGGAAACGCCTGAAGATGACTTTGTGGTCACAAGGCTCTGTATCACAGGGCTGGCGATAAGTCCTGCATCACACACGTATAATTAGCTTGAACAGTAGTTCTTCATTACCTTCCCGTGCAACTGGGAGAGGAGAGATGGTGATGAGGGCAGACTTTCCAGACTTCTTTTGCTTCTGGACCATGTCAAACTCATATGGAAATGCCACGGCATCTTTATATACAAAACTATACATGAGACTTGGATTCTGCTTCCGTGGCCTTTATCTTCACTTTCCTGCATGGGCTATTCTGACTGCTCATTCTTCTGTTGTTGTAGAAATGAAGGGACAGTTCAACCTCTGTGTGCAAAAAAATGAATAATTTTTTACTGTAGGGCTTTCAGATATTGTAAAGACAGTGTTTGATGGACTTAGACTTGAAGAATGTCAACCACATAAAAAGAAAATGGATTTCCTCCAAATCCAGTGAAAAAGGTTTTCATTTACTCTCAAGTCATCCTTTTCTTCTGCAGGAAAATTATGAGAACAACACAGGGGAATGAAAATATGCAGTTCTTGTTGAAGGCAAGGGCTGAAGCTGGACACTCCCCTACATTACAGCTACTCTTTTCTCAGATTCCTCTTTAGACTTTTGATTGTATTTCCTAATAAGGCTTTTCATTCACCTTGGCCAGCTCCTGCAGGTTTCCCTGCCTGGAGAGGGCCACTCAGACCTTCCTACTGTGTGTTACAGGTGTCTCCCCAACATCCTCTTTGCCTTTTGCCTCTTCAAAATCCTTTCCATGTTGCCCTCCTGGCCCTTGCAAATTGCTGCTTCTGTTTGATTAGACAACAATTCTTATAAGAAATATCACCTCTCAGCTGCAGTCCCATTGCAAGGCCATTTTAAAAAAGATATGTCTTTTTATGTGCATACAGTTAATGGATAATGGGCCATTATCAAGAAGCTGTGACTTTGTTCATAGGTTTCCTTCCGGCAGTAAATGTTTTTATTGTTGTTAACACATGCATTTCTAGAGCATTTACGTAGAGCAATTAAGGCCATATTCAGATTGGCTATTATTGTACCTAATGGGGACATAATAAGTATGTAATGGATGTTTGGGCACCTATTAAGCTTGCCGGTTCAAAAGAGCGAAATTATGGGGCTCTGTACCTAGGCCAAACAGAGGAATTGTCAAAATGACCAGGACTAATAGACATCCCAATGTCCTACATTATGGGCTCAAATTCATTATCCTGATCAAAGACACGCAGAATTTCTCCCATGCATCAACTGAAGTGCTCCTTGGTTCTTCTCAGAGCAGAGATCTAGGAACTTGTGTGGCTTCCTGGACTTGCTCCCTGTACAACAAGACCTGATGCATGGATCAAGCAACTGTATCGCAAAACATCTCAAGTTTCTTTGAGTGGAATGAAAAGGTAAAGTCCTTGCCCCTTACATCACAGCAGCCATTTACCTTATTTGTTTTAAAATAGCCTAAATTAGAAGACTTTCCTCCAGGGGCATCACTGTGGAGGAAAAGTTCTTTAAATAAACAAAACCAGACAAAAATATACCCACTATTATTCTGATCATAACCCAAAGCAACAGAAAGACCTAGCTTCTCTGAGTACAAAAGTACCCATGCTCTTATCACTGCTGCCATTTGTCTTCTCCCTATGGTGACACAGGGAGCCCTTTCCATGGTGTAGAACACCAAGCTTTTTAAAAAATACAATTATACATACAATTAAAAATTGAATGGCTGTGCTACCTCTTGCACCTGTGGTATTTAGACAGACAGTTAAAAAGGAATGTCTTTATTTTTCACTTTCTTAGGTTTTATAATAACACACTAAGTTTTTAATGTTATCTGATATTGATATCTAAACACAAAGTACAAGCTCTGTAGTTCAAAGCAAATATGATTTTTCCTTTAAAATCTGAAATGCAGTATGAGAACTATATGAAAAGTATTTAAGCTTTTTTATTATTATTTAAATTATGAAAATGAAAAACATAAATGCTATTAAGACCAGAGTTGTAAAAAGTCTTAGTGTAACTTTTTTTTCTAATATGCAAGCTAGACCACATGTAGCAACTGTTTTGGTAGCCTGCTGAAATTAAGCACATTTGTTTTGTTACAAAAATATACTACAAAATTAATTATCCATATTTTCAATGAATTAATTCTTAAAACACTTTACAACTTAATAGATTTTACCTCTGTAACAGCACATGATGCTGTTCACTCCATCTCATCCTCTCAACCTTCTCAGACGTCCGGATTTAAAGTAGCTGCCAGGAAACAGGCTGCAATCCAGAGAGGTAAACAGAAGCCACTATGCTGGAGAGCAAATAAACCGCAGGCCTTTGGCAATGGTCAAGTAGCTTAAAGGCAGCATTTTCACTGGGGAAAAAAAAAAAAAAAAAAAAAAGAGGCAACAAAAAACAAAACACACAAAACACAAAAGCCTCTCCCCTATCCCCAAAGTGCATAAGTGTTTTTTAAAGCTGCAAAATCAGAACAAAAGAAAATAAACCCAGAAGCTTTGTAAAAAATAATAATTATCTCCCTCTTCCTCCTCCACCCCACCCCTTCCACCTCCACCCCTCTCACAGATCCCAAGATTAATTATAATCAAGCCTAGGCAAGGAGGTGGCCATGGGAGCAACAGTGCCTGGGTTCTCATGCTGCCTTGCTGGAATTAGGAAACAGCTACGCTGGTTTTCATGGAAAAAGTACTGAATTAATCATGGCTGTAGAATCAGGCTTATTATGGACAGAACAGAGGTAACCTTTTGCTTAAGCTATGGTTCAAACAACCTCAGTGTGGTTTTCGAGCACATCATCCTTACAGAAACCATATTTCTGGTGATAAAATATTTAAACCTAGCTCTCAGAGGGCCTCTAATTCTGCCTGTGGATCCCCACAAAAGCTCTTCAGACATTTCAGATATTCTGTTAAACTTCCACAGGACTGGTTTTTACTGTCTTTTGGTGGTGAAACTCTACACCATCCTTTTACAATACAAGCTGAATCCTGGCAGCAGAATACATGCTTTTAAACTTAAAGGTGAAGAAGAAAGTCCGAGTTTGAATGCCCTGCTAACAACTCTTCCTTAGCAGCTTGCAAAACAAAGATTGGAAGCCAAGAGTCAAACCAGATCAAAACAGCTCAGTGAACCAAACAGGCAGTACCAACAACATGCATTTGCAGAATTATTTCTGTTTTTCCTTTCTGGCCCCTTTCCATGCACAAAATCTCACAGGAAGAAGAGTCCAGCACCTGAGTGAAGATCTGATAGAGCCAGGTGCTGTGACGTCCAGCTGCTTATGGTGACTGTGGCCATCCTTTGTCTGTTGCCTGAGCTGCAAGGTGCAGATTCAGTAGGAAAGATCAATCATTTTCAAAGATTAAAACTTTGGGGTTCTTAACCCCTCAATTATTTCATTAAGAAAAGAAAAGCTCATGAAATTCTGGATTTGAAAAACTGCCCTCACACCATATTGAGGTATTCAGAGAGTAACCCTTCTGTCTTCCTCAATTACAGTTGCAAGACTGAATTAAACCAGTTCCTACTCAAAAAATCCATAACTTGATTTATTTTTTCTTTTGCTTCTGGTCATACCAGAATTGTTTCAAAAGTCAAAGGTATTGCAGAGAAATTAAAGGGTAGGATTCAGGTTTTGTGGTTGGTAGACTGTATTGCTCACCTAGTATGTCCCAGAAGTACTGTGGCATGGTCTCATGCTACAAAAAGCCATGACCATGGAGAGAGAGGCAAAGCACTCTCTCAAACTAATCTTTTATTATTTTTTTCACCTAATTTATGCATTTATTTATAAGCATCTTGTGAACATTTAATGACAACTGTTTAAACATATTGTGTACATGCTTTGTTTTTGTGAAAATAGAGCAAACATTTTGCCGTATTAGTGTAGTTAAATTTTTACTACATATAAATTTGGAATTCTAGCAAATGTCTCAGCCTATTTTATAATAATATTTTGTATTTTATTTTATATCTGTGAAATAAAGTCACTTATCTCTATTTTATAGGGATTCTTTTATATATTAACTTGCCTTTGAGGTACTCCCTTATATCAATCAGAATTCATGGGTCTACATTTTACCTTCTTCAGTTCCTAAAAATAAAATAGATAGTATAACCAAAAGATTGAATGTCTGTAGTCTCAAAGTCTGATGAGCTGACTTAGGCAGAAATGAAGAGCATAAAAAGCAGTCCTCGTTAGTGTAACCTTTCTATCACATTCCTAATGGCTCCATAATTGTAATAGACAAAATAATCACATATTGTGATGTTAATAAAAGGTGTGTTAATATATCTTAGTGGCAATCTGATTTAACTATTCTCATTTCTTATGGTCATTCACTTTCTGTTCATCATACTGAGTAAATTACAGTCTCAACTGAATGTGCTAAAATCACTAGATCAAACATCTTTCATTTAATACTGATAATTTATCTAGGATTATGCAAACAAACACATACATAGAAATGAAATCCTACCAAATCATCCAGATTTATTTCCTTAATAGAAACATCAGAAGGTTCTTCTTGCTGACATTTTGCAAAAATTAATATTCATAAAATTGATATTCATAAAAAAACAGAACTACAGCATGCCTGCCTAGTATCTAAATCTGCAGTATTTGTTAATGAAAGGGGTTGGGAATAGAAGCTGCTATCTGTGGGACTGAAGCATAGACAAGGAAGCAGTACATGGGTTCAAAATCTGCTTGACATATACATGGAAGGGCTGTGAAATGCAATAACTTTTGCTCAAGAAAGAAAATATCGACAAATTGCTGGAGACTGAGGAAGTATGCAACAATCTGGGAACTAAAGGTGTGAGAAGGAACTAGTAAAAGGATAAAATGCTAATGGACAGAATAAAGACGGCTTACAACTATATGTTATCCTGCACAATGGTTATCAAAATTATTCTTTAAAATTGAAGAAAGCAATCAAGAAAGGAACCTACTGTATTAAAACAGTAAAAATAAATAAATAAATAAATAAATAAATAAATCTTAGAAATTAAATAATTTCAACAAAAATTAAAGCCATGTGCTAAAAGAAGAAAAATATGAAAAAAACGTAATCAATTAATTCATATTTATTTTGCTAAATATAAATGCCTAATAATAAAGGATAAAAGAGATTTTAAGAAAATAAGGTTATTAAATGCATAAAAATTACTGAGGGAAAAAAAAAAAATCAAATGCATCAGAAGAAGGAATCCAACCAGAAATAAAGTTTAATAGACAACTGAAGTATACCAGCTGATCTTGAGAAAGACAAGGCCATAGTATAGAAGTTAAATTAATTCTATTCAATGATACACACAAAGAATAAGGAGGAGGAGGGAGGAACTGTCTCATAGTGAAGTGTCAGTTGTCAGAATAATTCAATAGAGAATGTTGTTGCAAAGCATCAATACAATACATTTGTTAACTAGGATAGATAAGGAAATTTAAATATTAAACTACTGAAATACTGACTCTGGTAAGCAGTCTGCCAGTCAAATCAGTCTCACCAAAGGGCAGCGAGAGGTATCCAGACATTTCTAGACAAAAAGGTGCATGACTTTGAAACTGAGACTATAAATACATTTGTTCAGAAAATTAGACTTATTAGATAGCAAAGTTATTATACTACATTGGGAAATGTCAATGTGCTTTATGCAAGTGAATGTGATTTCCAACATAGCTTTTGCTTCACAGATCTGCTGGAGTTCTTTGATGGAGTCAGTGGTGTGGGTAAAAGATATGTTTAGAATAGTATGCTAAAAGCTACAGCTAGCTGTGAAGGCCTGCAGAAATATCTTGTGATATTAACACTGTAAATGAGAATGAAATGTCAGATTAAATTCAATGTCAATGAGTGTGAAATAATGTTTAGTCGGAAAAAAAAAAAAAACAAACAAAAAAAAAACACAAAAGAAAAACACAACAACAAAACAAAACAAAATAACTTTGCTCTGAAAGACCTTGTAGTCATTATGAGTACCTCTCTGAAAGCATCAGCTCTAGGTTCAGAGGCAGTTGAAATGATAAATAGTGCTTAGAAAATACTAAGAAAGTAATAAAGAAGAGAAATTGATGTAATGACACTATATAATGTCTGGTGAGTCTGGACCTCATCACAGTTAAAAAGATGCAACAGAACTAGAGCAGTTGCAGAGGCAGAAAATAAACCTAATCAGAAGCATGGAGATTAAAGAAAGATAACAATTGCCACAGAATGACATACCTTAAAAAAAAAAAAAAAAAAAAGGTAAATAAAAATTGATGTACAAGTATATCAAGAAATAAAAAAAGCAAAGGTCCAGGGACAATCTCAAGATTAAAAAAATAGTCCTTATTTTTAAAATAGTCCTTATTTTTAAAACAGTCCTTATAGTCCTCGCTGGTTATTAACAACCAAGTAACTCTAGCAGGAAAGGTGCAACTTTTTGATACTTACCTTGTTTTTCTCATTTCCCTTGAATCATCCACTATTGTCCCTTGGTGACCTGATTAGAAGTTTGCCAGGTTTGATAGAAAGCAGAGATTCTTAAAAACGTTCATATTCCTTTTTTTTTTTTTTTTTTTTTTTTTTTTCCTCCTGACCTGTATCCAAAAATCATACTTTAACTGTGAGTCTCCTCCTGCAAATAAATTTTATACTTCGTATGAAAGATGTGTCGATAAATGGGAATCTTCAAATGAGTTGTAGTAATTAAAATTGTTCCTGCCTTAAAGTTTAAGCATTTTATTCTTTTCTATAACTGGTTCTATAAGGACTTTATTCTTTTGTATAACCAGTCACAAGTTCTACTGATGTATGAAGCATCCAGCTTGGACAATAATAATAATAATAATAATAATAATAATAATAAAAGATATGTAAGATAGAAAGCTTTGTAATTAATTTTAATAGGGCTTTTGTGGGGCATCAGAAAGAGAATCTATTTTGACAGCTAATTTACTAATCACATTATCTAAAGCCTATCCTTTTCCTCACTGAACTGTGTTTCAGAAATGGTGGGAACTGAGCTACTGAAAAAGTGCACCCTTTGTCTTTCCCATTGAACATATTGAATAAATAAGAATTTTCTGAAATAATAAATTTAACTAACCTGGAAAGATTCCAGATTCCATCCATTAACAACAACAATGAAAAAATATCAGTGGTTATGAAGCAGCATTATATATATATATATATATTTGTACATGATTTGTTTTATCCAGACGTTTTGTATTGCATTAGAATGCGTTACTAAATGGCTGTCACTCTCTGCCTTAGAGATAGCTACATTCAAGCGATGAGAAGGGAATTTCTAAGTTGTATCACTCGTTCCAAAGCACAGATGTACGGCTGCACGTTGGAAGAATGGGAGGTTCTTATCAAGTCTGTTCTTGCATCTTCATGTTTAGTTTATTAGAAGAAAAAATAAGTCAATAACAGAACGATTACTGCATCCCACTATGCAGACATAGAAAAGATTTGGGGACGTAAGAAGAAAGAAGGGGGAATAAGGTTACTTACAGATGGACTAACTATTCATGTTCCCTGAAAGAGTCAGCATTATCATTGAAAGCAGAATTAGGAAGGTTTAAAACCTAGAGAAATTTTTTGAAATTTTGGTAGGCTCTAGAAACATCTTTAATGAGAGAAAAAAAAAAAAGGAAAAAAAAAAAAAGTATTTTTTATTATTTTTTATTTATCCTTATTTTTAATTTTTATGGTGAGAATGACTGAGACTGACAGAATCACACTATTACATGTTGCAAAATTGTGCTGTCTCAGCCAGAAATAAATTTTGGGTAGGAATAATTTTATAACACTCATCTCTTCTGTTAAATTCATATTTACATATATATAAATTTTCCTTTAATAGAGATTGTATGCATAGAAACTGTTTAAACGCATCCTGATGACATGGATATTTATACACAATTAAAAAATTAATCGTCACCTCCTATTTATGTGATAGGTATTTCTCGTATGGATTATTTCTTTCATGTTACAAAATGGTAAAATATTACCAAAATAAAAATAGATACTCATGGGAATGTGAATATCTAAAAGTAAATTTGTGCTATTAAGAGGAATTTTTTATTGACTGAAATAACATATGAAAATTATTTTCCCTAATTTTCATTGTTCTGCTATCACACTGCCTCACATTTCTACACATTTTGTCTTCTCAGAGACAGTAATTACTAAAACTAAGTGGTATTGGTGAAGTGACTACACTGCTACAAACTTCCCTCTGGTGGAGTCTGACAGCTATTGATTCAGAAGTGCATGCTGTGAGTAGCACAGCAGTATCACAGCTAGTTTTTTTTTTTTTTTTTTTTTTTTTTTTTTTCCATTTTTTTTTTTTTTTTTTTTTTCTCCTTGGGCTCAGCTGCTCTTCAAACCAGCTTTCTTATCATAACTGGAAGTATTTCAGTTTTATGTGGAAGAAAACTAGCAACTCAACCAATTGGACTGCAGTCTTCTCATGATCTCCTCATTGCTTTCTGATGATGAAAGTTTCCAGATATGAAATCTCCATTTGTTGTGAGGGGAAAAAACAACAACAACAACAACAAAAAAAAAAAACACAACAAACAAACAAACAAGCAAAAAACAAAAAAAAAAACAAACAAACAAACAAAACCACCTCTTCAAGTTATTGGTATTACTGTAGATTCTCAAGTTTATGAAATGATAATATAATATACAGTACCTGAATTTAACAACCAAATATCATAAATCATAGCTACTTAAAGTGTACCTGATCAGTATGTTTGAGATTTTATTTGCTCATGCTCTGAAGAGAGCTAATTCTGCATAGCTACGTATTATACACAATAGAGGAATTCATAAGATAACTGTAGTGCAGGAAAATATCTGTTCATTACTATGTATATGTTCACAGTCACAAGCTCAGGTGCTATTATATGAAATATATTTTTGATCTGATTAAAATGAAAAGCAGAAAAAAAATAGTAAAAGCTGTTCAGTCCCATTTTTACTATCATATGTTATTTGCTAAAATAAAATCATGTTCATTTTTGCCTGCTGCTTCACACTACAGCAGCATCAGTAGTATCTTACTTGTTTTTACCAGACCTTTTGTATGGAGCCAAATAGGATACTGAGCCTTACTCGTGTTATTGTAATTTAGGTCTTTGTACAAGGTGATCTGCCTGCAGCTGAGCTCTATATGCTGACCTACATCTACTCAATAACTATTCCATTCTCATTTGTTCTTCTATGTTCATTTTATGGCTGAAATTCCTGAATAAATAACATCTCAGTAGACCAGTAGACTATGGGAATTTCTATGGTTACATATACATTCAATCCCATGAGTAAAATGTGATGTATTTCCTTAAATTCTTCCTAAGTTCTAAGAAAAAAACCACCCTAAGATCTCATTCTGAGAAATTCAGTATTTGAAAAAAAAAAAAAAAAAAAAAATATTTTCAATTTAAAGCTACAAGCATAATAAGCATTAAAAAGATACACTTTGTGTCATGAAGAGTTTCCTGTGCTGTTTTTGAGACTTTCTCTGACTAAGAGAGAAAGTGGTGAAGGCTTCTCTTCTGAAAGAGAAGAACTTTGAAGTTCTTTGTGAAGACCTTCGCAACACCTTAAATTCAGCCAATATCAGAATAAATGAATACTTATAAATAATTATTTTGGATTATCACTCCTTTTACATCTTGGTTGTTAGACATAAACACTTTTTTAGTTATGATTATGATATTAACAAGCTGTCAAAAGGCAGTAAGTTGTCTGAAGCTATAGTGGCTCAATACAGATATATTTAGAAAATATGTGTATTGTGTATGTTGATACCGCATTGTATATGTCTCCAATGCTAAGTATGAAAGATTAGATTTCTGGGTTGCCTAGATACACTATGATTTTGCTTTTAGTGGTGATGCAACTACTTCTTCATGCAACTACTACTTCATTAATATGAAAAAAAAAAGTCAGTATATTTTCCCTTTTTGAAATGTTGGTCACAGAAGCACAACCCTGCTTGCATTCATTAGTTCCAGGCTTAAAGCCAACACAAGATTTACTTCCCTTCAGGTGCTATTTTTTTTTTTTTTTTTTTTTTTTTTTTTTTTCCAGCTTGTCTCTTTTATTTATAGGTGATAAAGTTTAGTCTCAAATACTCTAAAAGTTCCCTTTACACACCTACCTATCTATATGGAGGTTTTGATGAAGCTACACAACAGATTCAATGCACTTTTCCGATGCAGTTTAAGGAATCTAATTCCAACTTACATTACAACAGTTCAAGAAAATGATACTTTCAAGAAACAAATGAACAAAAAATAAATTCACTTTCCTGTTCATTTTTGGGGGGTGTGGGAGCAATATATAGATGTCTGTACATCTGTAAGTTAAGAGATGATATAGTATATGCTTTCTGCCCTGCTTGGTAATTTGTTAAGGCCACTGGAAGAGCCTGCCCACCAAGTGGAAAATTTACAAAGCCTATTTCAAGAGAAATTTGCAGGGCCTGATTCTCGGGATATGATTACAAAACATATGCCTAAATCCTTTGAAAAGCCAGATTTGGCAGGTAGTCTCAAGTGCAAGCATAACAGGCAACACATAGCCCACAAAGTGGTTGTACAGTAGACTTCATTTTGGTACACAGTAGTTTAGCTTTCAGAAAATGACAACCACACAGAGCACTGCTGTTACTACCAATGTTTTATCTAATTATATCACTACCCCAAGCTGTGAAGGCAACAATTCATTCTCTTCACCTGTCAGGAGGGATTAAAATTCACACCAAATGCCTCCTCTGCAAGTGTTTCTTCATTAGTGTTTTGTTTTGGATTGGTGGTGTGCTTTTGAAGACACCTTCATCATTGCATCTGTTTAGTGCACTTTGGGCAGCATTGTATTTCTGGTTGTCTCTACTGAAAGTTCTGAAGTGGGCTTACTTGTGTCCTTTCCAATGGTAATGGTTAGTGTACTTAAAAAAATGGTGTGATCTGGGTATTCATTCGTTTTTCTGAGTTGTCTCTATTTTAATGTCAATTTAGTTGTAAAGCATACTGGGTTAGCTTCTGGGTAATTTCTGTTCCAGTAGAAATGGCCATGCTTATGGATTTTTACATAGACTATTGTTTTGCATTGCTTGGACTCTCTTGATATCAGGCAAACATTACCAACAGAATTAGTGTCTTCAAACATACCTCTTTAAGTCAGATGTAATTATTACATGAGATAAAGTACAAACCAATAATAAGGCTATTATGGTGGTCTGAGAGATGATCTTAAATATTCACAGAGTATTTCCAGGAACATGGAGAGCTAGTGCTCACTTCCAATGAAGCAGGATAGTCTTGGTTTCCTTTTATTTGAAATCCAGATATTTCCCTTTCTAAAAGTAAGAAGTAATTAAGAAAGCCAAAATTTAAAAAGTGAGTAAGACCATTCCTTATGTTGGTCTTTTAAGGAGGTAATAATTTCTCAGACCACTATCTACAAGAGACTTATCTTCCCTGACCTATTTCCATGAATGATACTCAAATAAAATACACAGTAAAAAATAATTTAATAAAGGTTGTAGATAATCATGAAGAGCAAGATAAGGACAGATATTCAGATAAGGACAGACATTCACATTGTCAACCTGTTAAACTTATTTGCTGTTGTGTAAGGTACCAGAACTCCCAAAATATGCTGATTCACCACTGGAAAAAGTAAAAACATGATTTTTACCATCTTTCTGCATGAGGAAAATACTACTACTCAATATAGCTTTTTGATTTAACTACCGTCAGATGAGATAAAAACAAACAAAAAAATCACAGACATAGGTACGAAAGTTCTTTGGCTGTGTTTGTTCTCTGCAGAACAGAGAGTTATTGCTTAGGATTAACTGATGATTAACTGATGAATTAATATTTCATCCAGACTGTCTTTGTGTCTATATAGCCATAATAATAATAAACTTTTGATACAGTAATAGGAACATCTAATCACTATGCATTTCATACAATGGGGTCAAATATTACCTATGTGGTCATATAAATACAGTAAGTAGGAGAAACTAATGAGTATTAATAACTAAAACATAATGTTAACCCATTCTACTGGTATTCCTGTGACAGGAAGAGGATCATCGGCTCAGAGCCTTACTTGAAAAAAGTAAAGCAGCTGAAATAGGAATAGTGGGAACTCTGGAAACACTGTTCCTGTAGCTACTTTGTATTTGATGCCTTGCTTTCTGGAAGTAAATCAACATCAGCTGACATAATCTAAATCCAGCTTGTAGGTAGTCTTCATGGCTGACCAAACCAGCATACTGTAAACTTCTTTGCTACAGTCTACTTGACAGAATAAAAGTAACTTCTGGGACTGCAGTATTGAGAATGATTCTGCACGCGTCAGACTGCAGTCCCTGAGGAAAAAGCTTTTGTCCTAGCAGAGACTTCAGTCCCAGTCTTAAAATACTTACGTATCTACATCTGCTTATTAGCATAGTAAGACCTCTTATCTCCAGAATGTGAAAATATTTAGACTAAATGCATAATTAAAACAAAATATTAAATTAACTGAGTTTAATTTAGTGGTTGTTTATATTAAATTATTAAACATTTAATCTTATTCATAAGAGTCAGTGAGAGACATACTGTCACTTTCTCTAGTGAAGTAAACCATTAAAAATTTAAGACTTGACTGAATTTAGGATTTTTGAATAAAAGATAGCTTTTAAATCATGGAAAAAAAAAAAAAAAAAAAAAAAAAGGCAGAGATTGATCAAACCATTCCACACAAAATTGTACATTTAAATGAAGATGCAGATATACTGTAGATTACAAGCATTATTATTAGCGCTTTTAGTGCTTGAAGCTGAGCCCTCCATCCCACCCACCCCCAACACTCTCTAAGTTAAATGCCAGTTTCATAAATGGTACAACAAAGCAGTAACGTTTTCATTGATGATTCTATTATGTTATTTAGAGTGTGCAAAGAAGCAAAGTCAGAAGACACGATCATTTTACCTGTGTAATATGAGGGAGCTCCAAGCGATGGAGACTTTCAAGATCTAGTTAATTATTACATTATATCTTACATTCACAATAATCCTCCATTAACAGAGTGCTAATGGAATCAAATGCAATATCCAATAATTGGAAAATAGAAGAAATAAAGTTGACTTGGAAATCTCAGTCATATACTTTTCTCCATGTACGCTATAGACATAGTTTGATAATTACTCCGTACACTTAGAGGGAGGGAGGATTTGAAATACTCTGAATGCTTTTTAAAAATGTAAATTCTTTCTCCTTAATAAGCTGCAGTGCTGGTCCTCAGTCTGCAGAGCTATGGGTAAACCAAATAGAATGTAAGAGATGGTGGGCTACACATAACTGATGAAATCCTGACTACCACTTTTGGCTCCCAGTAGGGATACAAATTCAGACTGCATAATAAAATAAAAGTTGTTCTTGATTACCAACAACAGTCCAGTCCACTAATGCTCAGAATCATACTTGATTGTACATACTTAGTTGCAGTATTGGAAGCATTCCCTGCAGTCTTCTTAAAAGTCACACTGCTAATCACACCAAAACAATGGACCTGATGAAGGAACTGTCAGGTGATACAGGTGTGTTGTAAACTGCAGTGGTTATAAACTAAATGGTTAGAATGGTCACCTCTTGTCTTGAAATCCATGATCATGTTGGACCTAAAAGAAACATGCAGGAATTTGTTTAAATTTCCTAGTTTGCCTTAAATTATGTCCTATGAACTCTTCCTAATATTCTAAAACATGCTTCAAACAGATCTGACAATGATTTCTCTTTAATGTTACCTGTCAGTGTGAATTGTCCTAAGGGTATTTCCTACCATCTTCCCATCTCATCTCTTCCCTCTATTTGCTTTCTTCTCCTAGTCCTCCTTTCCCTTTTGTCTTTTTTTTTTTTTTTTTTTTTTTCCCCCCTCTATCTCTCTCTCTCTCTTCCTTTTTCTCACCTTCATTTGGAGACTTGAAGAGGGAGAGCTAAGCCAAAGAAATTAGTTTTTCACTTTGCTCCAAAGCCAGGTAGATTTGTGATCATCCTAATCTCTACCAGTAATGAATTCCCAAACCCAGGTGCTGCTGCTGCTGAGCAAGCCATCTTCTGCTCTTATGGGCTTTATTCTCATAACTGACAGCTTCATTGCTCCTAAGGAATGCAGCTGTTAGGCCACAGCACCATTGCAAAAAATACACCAACCCCAAAGCCAAATAGACAAATAAAAATCTATTCTCCAGCATGTCTGGAGGCAATACGTTGGATAACTCTCGGTTAACGTTTATTCAAGTAGAACAGAAACCAGCTTGTGTATTTTTTTTTTTTTTTTTTTAATATCAATGAAACACACAGTTGTGAGATGGAAGAGTTACATACATAACCTTATATGGCCAAATTCTTGACTAAGAAGGTGCTATTTTTACATCCTAATTTCCTGACTGCACCTCCAAGCCAAAAGCAGGAAGCTTGGTTAAAAAAAAAAAAAAAAAAAAAAAGTCTAGAATTCAATTCTTAAATTTCTTAAATCCATGTTTAAGAGCCTAATAAAGAGCTACTTGGGGATTTTATTTATTTTTTATTTATTTACTTTAGTTGGTGGAAACATTTTACTTTTCTGACTCAGAAAATGACTTTGGGTACCAAAATTTGTCCCTAAAACCAAAGACTCAGTATACTTCTTCAAAATTTTTGCTTAATGGTGAATGTTTTAGATGTCTTTTGAGGGCTTAAAAATGCATTATAGAACTTGCTTCAATTTATCCTTGAAAGAATAGGTAAGACCAAGTATTTTTAAGATGTCTCTTCTTCATTGACGATTTAAAAGCAAAAAAATTTATGATTCAACTGAGCAAACCATCTCCCCAACTTTAACTGCGGTGGACAGCTAAAGAAAATACTTGATGTGCTTCATTTTTCCTAATTCTTATTATTTCAAACAAAACACCACTTAGTGTTTTCAAGGCCATTTGTTTTTCATTTAACATTTCTGTTGTGTTTCAGAACAGAAATTTTTAATGTCTAATTCCCATTGCCCCGTCCCTCACTATTTCAAACTATTATTTCCAGCCTTTGCATGGCAGTCACAGGCCCCAGCTGCTCAGCTGTGGAAAACATTTTCTCCAGCAGCAGCAGCAGCTGCTGGCTGCTTGGCAGGCTCTGCAGCCAGCTGCAGGACACAGGCTGCCAGCACCGCTGGGGCTGTGATGCGGCTGCAATGCCAATGCAGGCGCGTCGCTGTTGATGACTTGATACCCTTCTCGTTCTTCAGCACAATACTTTGTCTTGTCTCCATTTCAGTTCAAGCCATCAATATCAAAAAGCCATTATGATTTTTAATTGGTGCAACAAAAATGTGATCATTGAGAGGTCATCATGATTTCCTTACAGAATCTGAGCCTTAAAGACTCCCAAATTTCTTTGCTGGGTAGGCAGGCAAGCCAAAAAAAAAAAAAAAATAAAAATAAAAAAAAAATAAAAAAAAAATTTTTGTGCACTCTCACACATGACCCATATATTTGTGACTGGATTTTCAACGATGCCCGAAGGAGCTGTGATTCCTGCAATTTGCTGCCACCTGGAGGAGTCTAAGTTAAGCTGGAAGACCATCACTACCTCCAAATATGGTTTAACTGCTCAGAATGGCTTTCAGATTTCATTTGGCACCGTGGCAGAGAAATTAGGTTGGGAGCTAGGTTTAAATATAAATAAAGGTCTCTGTGGGTGTGCATGTGTTTAAATCATGCTTTATTAAAGAAAAGGAGAATTTATATAAATAAAATATGACTCCTTTTCTCAGTATAATCATGTCCACATTGCTTTATTACCTTTAATCATGCAGAGCAAACACAGCTAGATTCCTTTTTTTTTAGTAATTTCACCCTTTCCTCATTTTCAAATTGACCTATTTATTTTATTATTATAAATACTATTCATGAGATACATAAAAGCTTTAACATTTTATAAACTCTACTGTATTTCTGTTTACTTAGTCATTTGCAAATTTAAATGATTTTAGCAAGTGTTAAAGCTCTGTGGTGTCTTTAGTTTCATGACTATTCAAATTCTAGTATCAAAACTCTCATTACAAAATAATTGTGATATAGTCCATAGTGTTTTCTAGAATGATAATAAACATTGCAATAAAAATATTTCCTCAGCATTCCGGAGGTATTGAAATTAACAGGACAGATCTAATAAAAAATTATCCTCCTGTTTTGTCTGATATTTTGCCAATTAAATGTAGTTTCAGTTCTGATGCTATAAGGCTGTGTATACACTCCCAAAGTGCTCTTTAAAGTATATATTTACCTAGTGAATATTACTAAGTTTTGAGAGCAGTTTATAATTCACATCATGGACTGGATACACATTGATTCTTAGCACAGGTTTTCAACTAAGATTTTAAGCATATATTGTTAATGATTTTGCTCTCTAGCCAACAAATGCAGTACAAGTGAAAGTGCAAATGCCTCCAGCCGAGCATCCAAGGAGGCGTCTCTGATGGACTCTGCAAATATTTGGCAAAAATCCATCTGAGGCCTCTTTAAATTAACCTTTTACATGGCACAGCATAAAAAGCCTCTTTGGACTCCCTTTGGATTCGTAAGATGCTGATAGGAAGAGAGAAGGAAATTCTTCTCAATGCACACTGATAGCCTATGACTATCCAGCAAGTTTGCCATTAACTAGTGTGAGTATGTTAGGGGAAGAGAGGTTACTGTACTTGAGTTTAGCTGTATGTAAGGTTACTTGAATCACCTACATACCTAATGATGGTGAATAGACTGTGGAAAGATGGATTGACCCCAGTGACTTAGAACTGGGTACTGACCTGGCCCCCTTGCTGTTCCCTGGGAACAAAGAGCTATTGTATGCTAAGTAGACCTCCTCCTCTTGAGTCGTCACTGAAGAAAGCCTTAACATAGAGTAGCTTCCCCTTAAGTTTAAAACATGATGCTGGTTGGTTTCCTGGTGGGCAAGATTGGAGACTGGATAATCTGTGGCTAGAATAATTTCCTAGACAAGCCTGGCTTTGAGAGTAGAGGAACTCTATCTATGAGAACTGAGGAACCACAGCTCTCCAGTCACCCCAGACTGGCTACAAGGGAGCCTCCAGTCACTTCCCTTTACTCATTTGCTAATAAAGAGACTGAATATCAGGCAGTTTAAAATACAAAGGGGATAGGTAATTTCTTGAAGTCTAGCAGTAAGTGCATAAAGGTTGGAGCTGAGGGAAGAAGAGGTGTGTTTTATTATTATTATTATTATTATTATTTTATTTTATTTCTTATTTTGAGGAAAAAGAAAGCATGTGTAAAATGCTATTACTGAAGTGGAAAGTTGTTACCTAAAGCTAAATTTAACAGAATACTAGACTTAATTGCTCTTTGGAAAATTTCTAAGGGAGCTAAGATAACCATAGGCAGTTCTTTGGCTTACTAATTTTTCATCTTCATGGGAGGACAAACTAAAGCATGGGGACACTGGCCTGAGGTTTACTGAACAGAAAATTAGAAACTATTGAGCAGAAATTGCTTGATGTAACAAAGAATAAAGTGAGTAGCTGACAAAAGTTACAGATACTATGAGAAATGTTACAGTACTGAGAAAAATGACTAGCTTTCACACACATTGATATCTTCATGGATAATTATAGGGGAGTACTGAAGGTCTTTTAGGGAGTATGGCATTGTGTTGCCAGCAGTACCCAGGTAAGTGTACCAGCAATACCAATCAGCATAATCAAGATAACCATACAAGTACTACTGGTAATTAGTACAATGCAAGACATTGAGAAGATGACCAGAAATACCAAATTTTGATACAAATGTAGCAAACACACTGAAGAAGAACAGTAATTACACTTGGCTTTCTATTTATTTATTTATTTATTTATTATTATTATTATTATTACTATTTTTTTATTGGGCCTTGCTGAAAGTATCTTGGGGAAAAAGAAGAATTAGAAAATGGATAGAAGGAAAGATAAAAGGTTCTGGTCTAGTACGCTCCTTCATAAGTATGCCTTTGTAATTAAGTGTATAATGCACTCTACAATTGTGCATGTACTTTCACTATGTAAACATAAAATTAACCTATCTCTTTACCTTGAAGTCATGCAAGTTAGTATGGCAACAGAGGAAGATGATTTAAAGTCTTATGGAGGAAGCAAGTTCTATGAAGTCTTGAGGAAGCAAGTTCTATGAAGTCTTGCTTAAAATGCACCTAGTTTGCATTTTATAGGTCTGATAGAATGTCACCTCATAACAAGGCCCATGGGACACACAGTGGTTTATAAACAAGATAATTAGAAATGCAGGTTTACTGACATCTATGTGTTTAGCCTGTACAGCTAGCTGATATTAGTCACCATGTCCTGGAGATAAGTTTAATATACTTTCAAGTTTTACTAATGTAATTTACATACTGTATAAAATATGTATGTCCTACTAGATAGGCGTGTATCCTACTAGATAGAAGACAGATTTAAGGTAAGTAGATATAAGATAAGTACATCCTACTGATGGAAGAAGTGTTGGTTTTGTATCCTTATGTTGAGATTTTTTTTTCCTCTCAAACACAAGTACATTATAGGAAGTTTTAATTTCTATTTCTGTGATACTAATTTCCTGATAGCCTTAAAACTTATTTCTTTAAGGACTACCTAAATAAGTTGTAAAATGCAAAATAGTTTCAAAGGGATTGGGAAATATTTAAAAACTAGTGACATACACATGATTATTGATATCAAGGAGAGACAGCAAATCCATGTATGTATGTATCTATCTATCTATCTACTCTATGCCAATATTATCAAACTTACATAAGTTGATTTCTGTCTTCTTTAAAACCCTAATGTTTGGAAGCAAGACTGTTCACTAAAATATCAGGAAATTTGAATCAGGTCTCAATATAGGTTAATCAAAATTTTCATTCTATATAATGAATCCATCAATTTGTTGGAATTTAAGATTCTTGGATAATGAAATTACAGTTCCAGATTCTAATTCATTCCATCTGGAATACAGTGAAAAGGCTGAAGGGTTGGTTACTATCTGATAATTGGGGAATCCCTGTGATTTGAAGAATTAAGACAAAATTTCTTCTTAGTGATGAAGTATTCTTTATTGACAGCGCTGGATGCGGGATGGGGATCTCTCCACCTAACGTGCATACCTATCGTGACAAACTATCTCATATTTGTACAATGAAATAATGAATATTCAATTAACACCTATACATATTTATTACCTAAACCCACCTACTCTCGCTTCGTATGCTAATTAGCTTATCAGTCCTTTGCATTTGCGCAGATTCTTCCAAGAATTGTGGGCAGGGGACTTCAGGACGTGGGCAGTGGTCTTTGGGAGGAAGGCCGTAGGTCTTCCTCATGGCATGCTTTTCAACCTTCACCCAGAAAGCAGCAATTTGGCAAGCTTGCAGTGTTCCCATCAGTCCAAGCCAATTTATGTCCTTGGTGTCCACCTGTTTCCTGCCTGGGATGTGATGGTCTGGCAAGCTTTCGTTACTTAGTTTTCACACATCCCTCTCCTCCTGGCCCCCAACAGCACACCCTACAGACTCAGACAACCTCCTCCCCGACCAACAGATAACATTGAGTAAATATTCTACTTCAATCTCAGTACACAGACAATGATTCATTCTACTGTCTAGCTAGCTAAGCATCCCTCTATATTCAACTATTTGTTTGCCTGTTTCACCTGTCAGCTTCATTCACAGATAAAGCTTTATACAAAACAGATAGGCTTCTCTTTTATAATTTATTCAGTATTGTAAATCAACCACTCTTTGCTCACAAAATTTGTTGCTGCCTTCTCAAAGTGTTTATTTTTTTTTGAATGATAATCATATTTATTTTGAAGAAAGTATTTAAAAGTCAACTGCATAGTTTCCTGTATTTCCCATGTACTGAAGTTTTCTTAAATTAGATCTTGTAATATCAAAGGAGATTCTCTGCTTATGTTCAAAGTAATATTAGTAAAAAGGCAAGATTTCCCAGGAAGATAAGTCTACCTGAAGATTGAACCACGTATCAATTAACAGTTGATAAGCTTCAAGGCTTTTATATATATAATGAATCCAGTCAGTTATAGAATTATTATTGTCTTTTTATAATGAATTAGATATTGTCAAAGCTGCTGACTAATAGGAGCTGGCTCCTGAGCAGAACTCAGCTCCATTCACAGGGCTGTTTCAAAGCCAATTTATCACTCAGACTTCACATAAGGCCTACTTGGGATCCTAATGAAATTAGCAGTAATGAAAGTTTCTCTAGGGTAAGTGTATGTTAATTCTGACCTCAATTCTCCATAAAACTGAATTATCTATTTTTCTAACTGTTTCAAGTATTCAGTTGTTTGTACAAACCACTGAACTTCAATGAAGACCTCTGCACCACTCAGAAGACGAAGAATCATCGGTCCCTTTAACATAAGATCACTTACTTTACCATAAATTCTTTCCTGTTCATGACCATAGAAAAAGTGAAGCTTTTATTTATTTATTTATTTATTTTCCAGTATGAATACAAAAGTCAGAATGTTATCTAAAGAGTGCTTACATTTCCGAAGCCATTAACTAGCCTGATGTTAAAGCAGTCTTTTTCCAGGAGAGCCCTTATCAAATAAAACAAATTTGTCAATATCTTGATTATTTTAAACATTTGCTATGTCTTCAATTAAATAAAACATACAGTTATTATATTCATTGAAGGTATCTGTGTTTATGTAAATCTGAATCAGAAGGAGATAGTGGGGAAATATTTATAAACTAATTTACTGAACACCTCTGAGTCCTTATTAAATCACTATTTCAACTTTATAAAATGTGTATGCATACATGAACATGCACACATTCTTACACATGCTTGTAAATATGTCTGTAAGAATAAACATATTATTGTTTAGCACTAGTTGTTACATCAATGTTAAATGATTCATGGGATGACCTACAATTAAAGCTTTTGAAACTTTTGATTGAATATGAGGAAAAATCATAAACTTACAAAAATGGTCTTATGTTGTCATTGGAAACACAGAATATGATTCCAGTTTCTTAAGAATATGACATAAAGATAACACAAAGGGTTTCTTTGGAAGTTAAAACTCTAGAGAAGAAACTTCATATATAGGGCTTGCCTACTTTCTTTTGACATTTTATCTGGGAATTGTACTAACAAAGGCTGTATTATTTAACTTTCCCATTATTCATTTTCTTAGAATGAGTTTAAAAGAAATAACATTATATATATTTGAAGAATCTGTATTTGTAATAGCTATGTTAGTGCTTGAGAGCTATGTTTCTGTAAACCCTAAGTAGAAGTACATCTACTGATCTCATTCCTTTTTCCTGTGATATTCTTTTCACAGTGAAAAACCATTACAAAATGTAGCACATTATTTACAACTGGCAGTCTCTGGTTAGAAAAGTCTCAGGGATCAAAAGAAGTGACAAAGGTCAGGACTGAAATACATTCATTTTTAAGGACGCAATAGAAAGCTTGATCTTTATTTACTAAGAGCATAGGTCACTGACTTTATCTGCTCTGGACACAGATATCTGGTATATGGCAATGAGATTGCCTTAAAAGGCATACAAGTAGAATTTGCTTTTTACCCAAAATAGTGCTCCTTCATTTTCGAGAATGTTGAATGAATTCAAACACTAAGAATACATAGAAAAAAACAAGCACGTCATTTTTTTTAATTATTTTTTATTTATTTTTTTTAATCTATTTCATTTTCTGTCAAAGCTATTCATATCAGCATCACCTAGGATACCCTGGAAAGATGCATCTGCTCATAGATCTAGCTCAGACCAGGTGGGAATTGTTGCAGAAGTTTGGAGGCTAGGATTATCTTCACTACCACACTAACAACAGCTGCTCTCTCTCCCTCTCCCTCTTTCATTCTCTCTCTCTCTTTTTTTTTTTTTTTTTGGTTTCTTTTTCTTTTTTAATGGTCTTTTGCTTTTTTTTTCACTAATTATCTGACCAGAGCTTCAGATTTAAAGTGGGTGAGAGCATGAACTAAACTAGTGCTCTATAAGTACAGTCACAAGTGACTCCTAAGGAAAGCACTGCATTTCATGGGCTTTAACATAAGCATATGCTCACAATTCACTGTCCTTCAAACAATTTATTTTATTTTATTTTATTTTATTTTATTTTATTTTATTTTTTTCATGAAAGGAACCATTACAAGGTTAAGTGCTCAGGGAGGACTCTGAAGTTTTTCATTTAGCATGAGAATAGTATACTACTTTAAGACCTTTGTCTTGTCACTTGCTTCAATTACATGAATTTCTGAAGACAAATAATTGTAAACAACAAAATATCTTTTTTTGTCTTTACTTTCCCTAATTAGAATGAGAGGCAATGCAATTTCATGGATATGAGTTTGGGCTGGAATTCCAGGTGTTGAAGCCTCTATTTGTCATTTGTTGCCATTGGAGGGTTCAAAGTTGTGGATTGCTACATAGATAATCAAAATTTCTAAGAAACTATCGCTTCCCTCATTTTATGTAGAACAGGAAATATCCCAATATTTTTCAGAATAAGAACTGATTTTTTTTTATTTTTATTTTATTTTATTTTTTTTAATGAGCCACCTAGAGTCCATTAAGTTTAAAACTGTGGTTTGCTCCTAAGCTCTTGTTTTTTTAAATAACTTAAACAAAATGACCTGGTAATATGAAGTCTGTTAGAAAAACAGAAATGATAAAAGAAATATGACAAAAACATGGCTTTAAACAGTATTGACAATTGCCAAATTAATAAATTAGTCCAGCAGTAGTTCATACCTGTGCAGCCATCACAAAAAAAAAAAAAAAAATCTAAATACATGGCAAAAATATTTTTGTTGCAGTTCTTTTCCAAATACACTCCTTCTTTTTATATTTTCCTCTGTGCTAATAGTACGCCTATAAGTGCTATTAATAAAAATATTTTATTTCTTATAACCCTTCTGCTGATATCAGAAATCTATTTGGTGCTTATTACTGAATCAGCCAAAGACTAACCTGTGATTTAAAATAATTTTCATATAATATAATCTTACATTTTTCAACTTGTTTTTGATTTTATTAAAAGGTTGTGTTTACATAAAAACTTAAAAATAGTATATCCCAGTATATATATTGAGACCAGACAGTTCTTTAAATAAAATCTTCCTTCTGTTCCAAATAAGCTAAAATCTTGTTAAGGGCAAGCTTGTAGCCTAAGCATTCACCATTTCTAGGATAGAAATATATTATATTAGCTCAAATATATATATTAGCAAATATATATATTAGCTCAAATAACAACTTCACTTCTTCTGAAGTGACTAAATACAGATTAAGTGATGAAGATTTCTTAGAATCCCATGCAAATAAATGTTGAGAGAGACAGATTTTTTCTCTCTTGGTAGTGAGATTTTTGGTGGAGGGGATGTTGTTTTTATTTTCTCTGTTTCTTCATTAGGTATTTTGTTGGTACACTCCTACACAAATGCAATTACTATATATATGCATATATAGAGAACACAGTGGGAAAATATATAAATTAAGACAATGCAATAAAAATAAACAATGATAAATTACAAGCTTCAAAACCACAATCAAAACATCCCCTCTTCTTCTCATTTCTCAGTTACAAACTTGGACTTTTTATTTACATAACAACTAGAGTTCTGCAAGTACACATACATGCAAGTTAACTGAGATAAGCAAACCAATCTACTATGATGGAGCTTACTAAAAGTACAAAACTGTTTGTATATGTAAAATTGCACTTTTGGGGATATTCCATATTCTAACCCCTGTAAGAGACTGATTTTTCAAATCAGATGTTAGAGGTTTTATGATCAACATCTAAAGCAAGAGAGTTCTGGCCATAAGCATAACAAACTGCTAATCAATGAAGAGCCACAGAGATAGGGAAGAAAAATATGGAAAACTTTCACAAGGCATTAGTTGTCACAAAGATCTCTAAAAAGAAAAAGTAGATCTATGTGAAAAATAAGTCTCACGCTCCATAAAGAGTTTTTAGTCTTTGGAAAGACTTTCTTTATCTTGAAATATGGCAGTGCTGACATGCCAAAAAATATGCTAGAAAGATTTTTTTTTTTTTTTTAAATATATATTTTGTTTAAGAAATTGATTCCAATGAAACATTTTCAAAATGTCAGTTTATATTTCAGAGTAATATTTTCCTTTGAATTTTCACATAAAATATCAAAACATTTAGATTAAAATTGCATTCTTAACATTAAAAAACAATTTATGGATAGCAGCATATTTTTGTCAGAAAAAATGATGAGGTTAAAAATTTTTGAATAGCTATAAAGAAGTATCTGTACCCTGGAAAACTCCAAGAGCATTCAGTGGAAGATATAATTTCTCTAAATGCTTTACTCTCATCTCTCAGAGCCAAGTAAATGATATGTTGTGCTGACACACAGGCTGTGACAATCAAATTGTGTGAATAGCATGTACTGGAGGTTTATGCATATTAATAACCATGGTCTACATGTGCTGCTATTCTACAATGCATAGTAATACCAAGTTTTTTGAAAAAAAAAAAACCTTTTCACAAAGATGTATTTTGCATGCCAATTCAGGTAGCCAGAACCTTGATGCTCTCTTGAGTGAATCTTTATTAATAGTGTGGTCAGTGGATGGCACCCAGTCTGAGTCTCCAACAGTTTTTATTACATTTAGAGTAAATATGTGAGCACCATTCACATAAAAGACAAAGAAAACTCATTTCTCAAAAACTGACACCTGTTATTAGGCACAAAGAAATTATCATGATCACTAGCACTATCTGACACATAGGAAGCATTTAACCTTGTCTACATGTAATAACCTTGTCATAGGAGAAGATCCTGATACATTCATTCAGAAATGGGCACGCCTCAGTCTGTGACCCTAAGAGGAAATGAAAGCAGGCTTCATGGGAGAAAATGATTATTTACAATTTTTACTCTATTATCCTTTTTCTTCCTGTTAAAATTGTAGGATTATTACTGGTGTGAAAGTATTCTTGGATAAAATAATCAATCCTCTAGTTATTTAGTGAGTTATTTAATTAAAGTCATATTTGGCCTTTAGGTGGCTGCTGATATGTTGGAATCCAGGTATGGATTTTATGCTGTTATTTATTTAGATACAAAATAATCAGGTATTATACTAAATGTACATGAAGATCAGTATCTTACCTACTTAATTGCCATTCTAAGAAGAGAAGACTAAAGAATAAAAATAAGGAAAAAAATATATACACTGCCACTAACTAGGTGGAAAATGGAGATTACTTTATTGTTCTCTCATTAATCTGTTTCGTGATATTGTTGGTTGCTACTAAACATGTATATGATTAATCAACAATCACACTTCCCTGAAGATGATAGCATGCTAGATTGACCCTTATTCAGATTAAATGAAGGAATAATTAAATGTCTTCTTATTTGGAGATAGCTGAAATATCAGAAGTACAGAAGTTACTAATAGAAGGTATTCATAAAGCTGCTGGAACAAGCAGCTTTACTCTGATAAAGATTTTTCTGGAACAGATAATAAATACTATGGCAAAGGAATTGTTGAGCTGTATGGCAAGTCTCAACAGTAAAAGCTAGAAACAGTGATTTTAACAAAAGCAGGAAATGATTAGGACTTATTGATTGATTGATTGATTGATTGTAGGTGTCTAGCTAGAAAGTTAACATGAACCTTTAAAGAATGTAAAAACTATATTTTGTTGTTTATTCCACCTTTGTCCAGGGTAATAGGAAATATTTTGTTTAAAAAAATGCAGTCACCCCATATGATCCTGACTATACAAATAACTTTATCCTGTGTTCTGAGACAGATCTTAAGAATTAGCGTACAGGTGGCTATTTTACACTTGTCACGGAAGTGTTCTCTTACCTTATACTATATACCATACCATGTGAGATAGGTCACAAATGATTATCTCATAGTTTCCAAGTAGTAGTCTTAAATGACTCTAGAAGAAGGACTGTTATTTCAAATCAACCTCACTTTTGGAAGTACCGGTATCCATTATTTTATATATGCTCTAAAATTCTACTCCTAGATGGGTTTCAGTGGCAGAAAGGTCATCACTTGTGACCAGTAAACCATCAATGATAGAAAACCTGAGACATATTTTATAACAGAAATGATGGGGATATTGATGGGATCCCTACAACTCTATTTCCTGGCCTTCAGTGGAAACTGAAAAAGTTATCCATGGAAAATCCCGCAAGCAATGACATTGCCTCTTCCTTGTCGATATGGGAATAGAGAGCATTAGTAGGGCATTGCCTCTGACTGAACAGATATACACAGTAGCTCAGTTTGAGTGGCAAGACTATTAGTACATTAAGGCTAAGAAAATCAGCAGTGTCATGGCATGACGTATATAGATCAATTACATCTGATTATATTCCTGCATCTGGTTATATTCCTACATTATAGTCAGTGATCCCTGCAAAGTTGATTTCCCTCTGACATGATCTATAGATAGATAAAATAAGCACATCAGACTAAAACAAACAAGCAAAAACCAACAAAACCCTGTAATCACAGAATCATAGAATGGTTGAGGTTGGAAGGCACCTCCAGAGAACTGCAACCAACCCCCTGCTGAGGCAGGGTCACCTAAAGCACGTTACACAAAATCACATCCACGAGGGTTTTGAATATCTCCAAAGAAGGAGATTACACAACTTCTCTGGGCAGCCTGTTTTAGTGCTCTGTTACCTGAACCATAAAGAAGTTCTTCCTCATAAGGCAATAACACCTCCTGTGGTTCAATTTATACCCTTGTGGTTCTATTACCCCTTGTCCTATTACTGGCCACTGATGGAGAAGAGCTTGGCTCCATCCTCTTTACATTGTCTGCTCAGGTATTTGTAGAGGTTGATAAGATCCCCTAAGGTTGATAAGATCCCCTGTAAGTATGAAGAAATTCCAAAGAAGTATGCTGTCATGGATATGCATGCTTCATGGCCATTTATTTTCCCATAAGCATGATTAGGTCTCTAATGTAACAAATATAAATCTTTAAGGACCAATGACCAGCAGAAAGCACATGCTTATGCAAAACTATCACAAACTATTTGTCCATGATGTTCATTTATGACAGATTCTTAGTATAGAACTGAATTTTCTGATGTTATACATTAAATACTGGTTCAGGATTCCCCTCCCAGCCCCCCCCCCTCCCCCCCCAGTACCTCCAGCTGGAGATGTTTGGCCCTACTGCCACATGCCTTCCTGAATGATCAGGAATGCACATCCTGTCTAGTAACCTTGGAGTGCAGATTTAATTTCCATCACAGGAAATCAAGCTACTCATTATAACAACACAGACAATTCATACCATGGAATTAACATTATCATTTTCAACCAACTGGCCTTGTCAAGTCCCGCCTTTCTGCCTTTCCATTTTCCTTTTCTGTTTTTTTGATGTGGTCTCTGACAGACCTTTTGCTTACTCTCAAAGAGAATGTGAAGAAAATAATATAAATTCTATTTTTTTTAGAATGTTCAGATTTCTCAAGCTTTCGTGGGATGGAAGAAACACTTCCTGCAGTGTGCCTACTCTTCAGTTCAAGACTGGTTAAATGAACAAACACTAAGTGTGTTTATGGAACTGAACTCAAGTATAATATATCAGGTGACTGGTCACATGAAAACTAACAAACAAACATAAAGATCTTTCACATAAGTGTTGTTTGTGCTAACCCTCAGTTTACAGGGAGATAACATACAGAAGTCTAGGTGACACTCCAAAATTAACTTTAATTTGATGCAATTCTTGTTTCAGGTAAGTGAATTTCATAGTTTTGTATGTTACATTTGAAGAAAGAACTGAGCCAAGCTATAGCTAGCTAAAAGCTTGTAGCAAGATGTCTTTGAAAAAGACAAGAACCTCTGAAAGTGATCCATAGGTTTATAATGTTTCTAAGGTTCAATATATGCTCTGAATGTGTTCTCACAAAGACCACAGAGTAGGACCAGACTGCTAAGATCAATTTAGTGATCAACTATGTTTTTAGGATTTACTTTAATGTCAGTTTAGATTTCTGTAGCAAAGAAGGTAGTTTTCATGATGCATCATCTGATACAGAGTATTCTAGGAAGCTTTGTTTTCCTTTATCAGTGTGTAAATTAGATTATTTTTAAATCAGTAAGATGGGTACAAGCTAGATTGTAATACCTTTACTGCATTTCTGAATAAACGTTTTTAGTATTTTCATTACGAAAATCTATATGATTTATAAGAACCCTTTTTCTCTTCATGAAATCAAACTATAATCCTACAGGTCCTTGTTGATGTCAGTTCTGAGTAATCCCAATTAAATAATGCAGCACTATTCCCATGAGTAAAGCTTTGCCTGTTGTCATAACATTGAATCAATATTTATAAAAGCATATGGAATGGTGTTTTTTGTTGTTGTTGTTTTCCTTAATTTGATTTTACAGTCTATTTTGCTTAGAAATATCTTCCATCAATACATTTTGTAATTGATTTTGAACATATAGCTATATATGTTAATTTAAATACCTCTTGCAGCGACCTTCTGGTGAGTTGCAGTATGTCAGCCATTAGACATAAAGTGGAAGGAATATAAATTATACTTGAGAAAAGCAATGAGAAGTAAAATGCAGAGGAGAACAGAACAACATTCTGCCTCAAAAATTTGCCTAGACTTTTGGACTTTTTCTTTGTCTTATTGAAATAAATCTTATTGGACCTGTTAATAATGTTTAAGTAAATTGCTGAAATATTAGAAACAGGCATTTTTAATTTATTCTATTTACATATGAATTAAAAAAAAATAAAATTATGACATTTCCTACTAAGCAATACTAGGCTGCCTGATATAATTCATGGAAGAAATTGGAAATTCTTTTATATTTGTGGAGCCAAAGCAAATAAATTTTAATTTTCTATCAGAGATATTTTAAAATTCCACATGTAAAGATTTAAGTACAAAACTCTTAAGATGGGTTTTATCAGTTTATGTAAAGGGAACCATAGAAGATTCAGTGACCCAGAAACCCTTCTTTGTCTTGTGCATCTTGATAAAAGTTCCAGTCAGAGTATAAAATCTGTGTTTCCATAAACTTAAAATCTTGCCATTTGATGAAGCAAGCACTCTTTACAGTGCTTATTAGTATTTTTCTCAACTTTTCAATATGTAAATAATTGACTCCACCTGCTATATTTTCTGTGGAATCAAGCACACAATAAGATCCTAGCCAAGCAATATGCCCTCAAGTGCCTGTTTTCATTTTTTGAGAAGTTCTATTGACATCAGTAAATGATTTGAACATATAAAATTACTCTCAAGCTCAAGTACCTGTAGGAACTTTGATTCAGAGAAAGCAGCACAGTTTTAAGAACATTTTATGCATTGTCCCTACAATCAAATTCTGAACATAATTTATTGTGTACTAATGTCTAGTCTAATTTATTGGTTTTGATTTATTTTTTTTAACATATATATGGTTTATATCATAGGATCATAAGATAACTCAGGTGGTACGGGCCTTGTGAAGGTCTCTAGTCCATCACACTTCTATAAATGAGGCCAGCTGTGCGACCAGATCTGGCTGTTCAAGACTTCACCCTGTCAGTTCCTGAAAACCTCCAAGAATATGGCCGTTCAACCTCTCCGGTTGACCTGCTGGTCTTTCTTCATAGGGAAAAAGTTCCTCTTTACATCTAGTCTGAACTTCTTGTTTCAGTGTCTATTTGTTGTCTCTTACCCATGCACCACCATGGAAAGCCTTGCTCCATCTTCTCAATGGTCTCTGGAGGTCCTGGCAGGCTACTTTTAAGTAGACCCCTCAGCAAAAGCTTCTCGAGGTTGAACAAGCCTTACTCCCGCAGCCACAGCACACAGGGTGAATGATCCATCTGTCAAACAGCTTGGTGGCCCTCCACTGCACTCACTTTCTTTTACATACATTGTTTTGGCACTGGGGGATACCCAAAACTGGACTCAGTATGTGATCTCATGAGTGATGCATAGAGGGGGATAAGCTCTTTTCTCAAATGACTGGCTGTGTCCCTACTAATGCATCCCAGAAAACTGGTGACCCACTCTGCTGCCTTGGGACTGCTGGCTACGCTCAGCTCGCTGCCCACCAGCATCTCCATGGCCTCTTCCACAGAGCTGCTGGTACTCCCCAGCTCACATCATTGTGGGAGGTTGTTTCTTTCCAGGTGCAGGACTTTAGTTTTTTCCTGGTTGAATTTTATATGTGTCCTTTCAGCCCATTCCTCTATCCTGTCTGGGTTCTCAGTTGACATGTCAACTGATCTCCTCTGTGTCAGATCATACGCGTATCTCGTGTGTGCACATATTTGTGTGTAGGTGTATTTATATATTAATTTGTCCACTAAACTATCAAGCATAGTAACCTGTGCACAGTTAAAAAAAAAAAAAAAAAAGTGCATATTAATTGCACTTGCATCACACGTTCATCACCTTATACTCTTTCTGATCTTGTCATAAAGACTAATTTGACTTTGACTCCAATCAGATTTATTTAGCATCTGTGTTTTGTGCTTTAATAATAACTGAAGTGCATTTCTGAAACTATTTGAATACCATGTATACTTTTTTTTTTTTTTTTTTTTTTTTTTTTCTGTTGCTTTGTTTTGTTTTGTTTTGTTTTCTGGTCCAATTAAGATGTGCTTAAGCACCTATTGGAGTGTAAAGGGTGCTAAATTAAATAGAACTTCAAGTAAATAAGAATCATGCTTTTGAAGTTCACTTGAAATTTCAACTTGTTAATAGTCTTCTCTAAATGTTTTATTTTTTCTTCCACATCCTGTATGAAAAAATGGTGGTATTGTCAGGGTTGGAGTGATAATTAGCTTATCGTTAAACAGTGAAAAACAGTGACAATTTTAAAGCTGTGAAACTACAAGGCATAGATGACTAGAGGGGCATTTATCTGCAGGAATTGTTTGTTGTTGTTATTGTTGTTGTTGTTTTACCCCAGAGTTCATATACCCCTCTAATTTTAACCTGTGAACATTCATTACAGCTCAGACTACCAGTGTCCCACCAGGAGAAATTTTCTCGACATACCTAACTTGAATTTTTAAGGAGAATCTTGAAACATGTACTGCCTTGTAGAAGTTAATCTATAGCTGTGCAGTGAAAGAAGTAATGATTTAAAACTGCTGCCAGAAGAGCTGAGCTTCCCATGTTAGCTTACAAACGTATCCTTATTTACAGAAATACTTCCTTACAATCTGTCCTCAAATGTTTTAGAAAATTCAAGAGCCTCAGTAAGTTTATTATATAAAGGGGTCTAGAGATATAGTCTAGGTTTACGCATGTAAATAGATACAATTACGCTTGCTATCTGCTGGAATTTTAAAGTTGGAATTTTAGCTAGCTGCTGCAAAGTTGTCTAAATGCTTTTTATCATCAGCAGATGACTTGTATTTTCAGTGATTCTACACAAAGTTTTATTCCATCAAGGAAATGCTTTCTTTCTTTTTCTGCTATCCTTGGATAATCCTGAGTAGAAGATAAAATGATATATTTATCTTCCTCATTCTCCTTCCTCTCAGCTAAACCATAACATTTCAGTTCATGTTTTTTACATTGCAGTTTTTGACTTTGTACAACCCAGAGGTAAAGAAAGAGTAGGAATGGTTCAGGGACGTTTCTGAAGTTTGCACATGGGGTTGATACAATGAAAACATACCAGATGAGGTCTTTCAGTTAAGAGGAAAGAAATAAGTTATTAAAGAACACTAGGTAGAACAAACAAATGAGCAAAACAACATTTAGAGATTTGACAGCTAACAGGGATGGGTCTGTGAACTTATACCACAAGCTTACATTTCTGTTTCACTAGCTGTTGAGTAAAGAGATGTTCCACCAGTTGCAGAAATCAGAGGTCATTTGCTGTCAGGATCCTGAGTAATTTGAAAATGAGTGTGATGAAGTCATTTACTTCAAGCTCTGAAAAGTATGGGTGACATACAATACATGTTGTGATCATGGTATGGAGGCTAGCAAAACAGCTTTTAAGAGGGTATAAAAGACCGTATATGTGTGTGTGTGCCTTTGTGTGTAGTCTGCAGTACAGAGACATTTCATGTCCTGGTGGAAGCTTATATTTAACACAAAGAGCAATGAGTTACCACAGATTTTATGGAAAAACCCAGATGAGTGAAGAATCTAACATGCACTTCCTCTTTAAAGAAATTTGAAAAAAAAAAGATCTAAATGCTCTGTATATGTTTTGTTTGTTTGTTTCTTGGTATTAATTTATTATCGAGAAAAAGATTACATGGTATTTTATCTTTTAGTAATTTAAGATATATAAGCATCATCATTTCAAAAGTAGGAACGCAGAAATTCCAGAAAACAACCAATTCTGGCCTGTATTTCAATAAAGAGTCAAATGTTGCTGAAGAAGAAAGAGCTATAAAATTTCAGTTGGTATTTTTTTAGTCTCTCCATACTGCATTTAAAATGTACATCCAGCTGCTTCATTTTTTACCACTTTCACATATCTCTGTACTTAGATTCTGAGTTCTTCATTATTTAATATAATTTTGTTCTTTTAATAAGTTTTCTTAATTTTTCCATGTGCTTTCTGGATTTTTCCACTTTTCTCTCTCTCCTTTTTTTTTTTTTTTTTTTTTTTTTTTTTAATATCATGCTGCAGTTTCTGAAAGATGATTTGTTTTAGCACTTTCCAAATCCTTTACTTTGTGTTTTAGTTCTTTCACAATTACTTCATTCTTTGTGCCTAATCAGTCTATCAGGCCATCATATGTATTTTTAGACAACTGGTATCTAGGAACCTTATTACTATTAAAGATATTAAAGAGTACTCTAAAATAATACTGCAAAAAGAAATATTCATCAGAAGGAGTCATGCTGCAAAGATACAAGTAGTGCTGGCAAAGGTGACTAAGGGCTGGTAATTCCAGCTCTCATACTCTGGAAACCTGCAGGACAAACAGCCTCACAATTAAATGAACCAGGAAAAATGAGATCTAATTCTGCATTTTATGTGATGGAACTTCTGTTAGAATAGTGGTAACAGGCATTCTACATCTGGGTTCGCACAAACAGAGATAGTAACAACTAGAACAGATATTGGGGGGTATATGAAGAATCTTATCATTCTACAGAATAGCATTATGAAATTTGTCAATGAGGATAGGACATAATCACATTTTCTAACCTGTGCTATGTGCATTCTAGGTGAAATCTTTTGCCCCATTCTGCTCTCATGAGAGTATTTTCTCACTGTAACACCCATTCCAGGACTAAGAAAGCCAAGTAGCTAGAAATTACACACCATGTATACATATTACTGTGGTAGCTCCAGAAGGGTAAAATATGTTATTGAAACACTTGGAAAAACTCTCATTCCAATAGGATTATTATCACTAGCTTTTCCACTTAAAGTGGTAAAAAAGTGGCATTTATGATTTATCATCAAAGAAACTGCCTGCCTCATATAAAATTAATCCTGCACTTTTTTTTTTCCAGGACTCCAGTTGCAAAACTTCCTGATAATCTTTCTGACTTAGAAGACCTTGGGAAGGATGGGATTTCTTTAATTTTTGCCATTCTTAAGTACTTCGTAAGAATAGTACTACCAATCCTCTTGCTGCTTTCGTCTATCAGATGAACTAAGAGCTCTCAGAAGCTACTACAGTAGTGCTGGAGTGATTTCTTTTCTAACCCTGAGGCAACTACTGCTTCTCATCTCCATTTTTCCATCTTGAAAAAGAGATGAGATAGAAAAAGGCATCATGGGTTTCAGGTGATAAGAGTAAGTAATTGTTACCTGATAAAATAACACTCACAGCCTGCCAGTGCTAGTTAGAGGCCAAGAAAGAGATAATCTAACAGCTCTTTTTGGCTGGGAATGCCCTGCTGCTACTTCCTATACACTTTTTCATCAGAGATGCGTCCAAAGAGTTGTCATTCAAGTGTGAAATCAGACCCACAAAACCTCAGTCACAGTGTGAACATAAGTTCAGGAGGCCCTGAAGTACTTCAGAATACCATTGATTCATCTAGTGAAAAATCACAAGGAAGATAACATCTGACGGGAATAGATTCCCAACACCACATCAAATTATATTTTGACCACAGACACATAAAAAATAATAAATTGATTCAAATAATTTAAAGCAAATGTCACTGCCAGTTCCTTCAAGGTTTTAGAACATTCTGAGATCTCACTACCATGTACCTTATTATATTTTCAGATTGAATCAGAATTTTCCTTCTTTTTTTTTTTCTTTTCTGATCTTATTTGATTTTCCAGCTTTGAATGTAATTGTTATTGAACTGAACAAGCTGAAAACAGAATAAAAGAATACATTCTTCCCAAACTTGCAGAAGAATAACATTTTGCAAAAGATGGATTAGTAATTCAATAATATAATTCCATAATATCTTCTTCTACTTCATTGTTATTAGCATTTAGAAAAAAATATTTACTTTTCATTGAAATGAAATTTAAATTAATGCAAATTCATATTATTTAGAATTTTACCTGCCCCTCTGTGGTGGTTTTACCGTGCTGGGCAGCTGAACACCACAACCGCACTCTCACTCCCCCTCCTCAGATGAGGAGGGGAAGAAGTAAAGGAAAGAACAACTCACGGGTTGAGATAAGGATAATTTAATTAAAGGGAAATATATATATATATATTAAGGAAATATTATTAATTAACAATTCAACTAAAGGGAAAAACGGAAAGGGGAAAGGGAACAGCAAAACAAAACAAGTAAAGGCTATGTGGAAGTGCAGAGGAAATAAATTATTCTCTACTTCACACAAATGAGCGATGCCTGACCACGTCCTTGAAGCAGGGCCTCAACGCACGTAGCCGGTGTTTGCGAAGAGGACAGACGTTTTAGCAACGAAAGCCCACCCCTCCCCCTCTTCCTCCTTTTTTCACCTTTTATTGCTGAGCGTGACATCATATGTTATGGAATATCTCTTTGGTTGGTTTAGGTCAGCTGCCCTGGTGATGTTTCTTTCTCACTTTTTTGCCCACCCCCCAGGAGGGTTAGAGAAAGTCCTGATACTGTGCCAGCGCTTCTCAGCAGCAGACACAACACTAGTGTGATACTGCTGCTGTTCTAGCTACAAGTGCAGAGCGTGGCACTGTATGGGCTGCTGCAGGGAAAGTTAACATCCCAGCCAGACCCAGTACACCCTCTTTTTTATTTTCATATCTGTTGATATTTACCTGCTTATATATTCATTAAAACTTCTGGTTCCTATTGTTGTAAATGTTTATTTTATTTGTTTTATTTTATTTTTTATATTGTGTTGTAGTATTGTACTTTGTTTGGTAGTTTGTTTTCCATTTTGTTAGGGGGTTGTACTTCCATATCACTGTTTCCCAGTCTCTTGCAACCTGGACCACTCCTGGAGCTAACCTTGACACTTATAAACTAAATTAGCCCTTTTAAACACAACAGGGCCACAGACCATTATCAGATGTAAGTGGCCTCAAATGTCTGAATTAATGGTATACTGATTTTTTCCATGTCCTTTCACAGGCCGCACATTGTGCCCATGTGTCCCAAAGGGAGACTCGTACTTTGACTATGGGGTGGATATTTTCAGTTCAGAGTGCCTGACATGAAAGTGAAAGCTGTGTAGCAGTACCACAGAGTGAAGTTTGCCCACCATGGAGCATTTTCTGGGGTGTAGTCTGGGGCTATATGGGAGACTTGAGGCTGGAAAGTCTGCTGGGATAGTACTGAAGATTCTGTAGTTTAAAAAGACATAAGCCTGGTGTTGTTTTGCCCATAATTTCCCTTAAAAGTTGTTGTTTTGGAGATGGGAATTATGGTAACAACTAAACAGAGTGAATGGCTGGTGGCCCATACTTTGGCCTTGCTTTATTTCTTGTTATGAATGCAACTACCTTGAAACAAGGGCATGCTCTGAAGTAACGCTCTTTAATAACAGTGTGATGTGTAACCATAACTGGAAAGGCTGTCAATGATTTCCCTATTTCTGGCCTACTCACATGGGTAAGTTTGCATAGGCAGACCAATGTGCTCCTAGTACTGCTTGAGCCTACAACCTTGGACCAGCTGATGCTGCATCTCTGTGGTGGTGCCCAGTGTCCACCCTTTGAATTCTTATGTCTTGGACATACATCTGCCTCATTCTGTGGATGGAATATTTCCTTTCTTCCTGTTTTGGGTAGATACTTTCTAGATTTGGAATAGGCTATTAACATTAGTGAATCATGTTGCACCAATGTAAGAAGTATTACTTCTCATCATGTCCTGCATAGTACCTGTAATACTATTTTAAAAGATTTATACACTTGAGATTTGACTTGTTGGGTGTCAGCTTCAAGTGCTCAGAGTGCATGCAAAAATCATACAATTATCTCCTTATCAGATGTTGGATTTGGCCATTCCATGCTTTGTCAAATGTCTCATTGAAATTCTGATTTACTAGCACTTGTTTTCTGGAGTTCGTTTAATTAACCTTGTCACTCACTGTGATTTCACAGTCCAAAACAATCTGCATTATTATTGCTGTGGGTTTTAAGCTGATACAGAAATCAGTCTATCACCTAGCAATTCTGTACTTGCCTAAAGATACAGGCAAATGTGGCAAATAATCCATATACACACTTTTTTTTTGTAGATGAGGTTACACTAAACATGCCTAAGACATGCCTAAACTGTGAACTATACAGGTCATTCTCATCCAAGAACAGTTAAATAAGCTATCATTTTCTGCTTATATCATGACCTGCTGCCTGGAGAAAGAAAGAAAGAAAGAAAGAAAGAAAGAAAGAAAGAAAGAAAG
>CM021768.1:50199995-50215110 GCA_011076525.1 Nettapus auritus | reverse complement strand
CCTCTCCTCTCCTCTCCTCTCCTCTCCTCTCCTCTCCTCTCCTCTCCTCTCCGGATGTTCACCTACTTTACCTGTTTTCCCACACTTTCAAAACACCACTTTTTCTATTTCCTTTCAGACATGCAAACTGGCTGTTGGCTGGTTAGGCGAAAAGTTGCTTTTGTGGTAGATCAAGCTTACTTAAAACTACATATGTAATTTTTGTTTGTATTTAAATATAAACAGAACTTGAGGACAGCTTCATGTGCTCTAGAAGCATTTACTATTCTCAGTAAATGAATCTTACCAGTATTTCTTGGTCATCAGATAATTTATTTCAAATATTATCCTGGCTGAAATAATCTTACACATACCACAGATGCAGCTGTATAATTTTTCACATTATCATTAAACTTGGGTGTTCTGACATCTATTTAGTTACAAAAATGCATGTCGCATGCACTTCTATCTTTCATGCTGTCAATAATTTCTATCTCTTCAGCTGGCACATTATACTAAATGTCTTTACTTTTTTCTCCAATAACAATAGGCTGGTAACAAAATCCATCTTTGTATACTTGCATTTCATGAGTCATTCTATATGCAGAAGGAGTAATCTTGAATTCCTGAGATGTGCACCAATGGTTCATTTCTAACAGCCAAGTTTTAGCAGATGGGGGTTACTTCTGCATTTTTAGAGGTATTTTTATTTGGTTACTGTAATGATTTCGGCACTGTGTCTGTTAATTCATCTTCTAATTACAATCTCTTTTTTTTTTTCATTACAAGAAAAAAATCGTTCATTAGTATCTCCTTTCCTCCTGCTTTTTATTTTCCATTTAAACTAAAATTATTAAGAATTTCTGTCAAAAAATAACAGTAGGTCAATTACTTAAATTCTATGCTAGATGGTAACTCCATCTAATAGTGCTGGGAGAAATCCAGCTGGGAAAATCATCTTAGAAAAGAAATTTCCTAGTAAATGCCTGTCGTTTTCTGCAGCAGACTTGTTAATGAACCACAAAATAGCTGGAATACAAAGTAAAAGGCAGGGAACCATGGGATTTTCTAATTTTGGCTACTTAGATGTAAAGAACATCTACTTAAATCAAATGTGGTAAATTTTCCCCTTCTGAAAACATGTTTCCCAAAAGAATCTTGCAAAGGAAAAAGACCTGATTGTGTGTTGTGTTTTCTTGTTTTAATTTTTAAGCAAATCTAATAGATTAAGTAGGCACAGAATCCTCAGTGTTTTGTTTGTAGATACAAGCTTATACCAGAGGTGAGAGCTTTTGGTAAGAGGTAGAATGCACTGGGACTGGACTGTTACGGGATTTCTGGCTGCAATTCTTCAAAAGCATTGTGCTGAGAAAAAGATCTCCATACTCCTGGCTGACCTGAGCTTTGCCTCACCCTGATAAGAGTTTGAAAATGAACAGCCAAAAAATGAGCCCCCCACTGGGTCTCCTGACTCTTATTTAATGCAATGAAAAGTTTAATCCAAAGCAAATCAGAAAACTTAATCTCCTCTACAGCATTTTTACCACAATATTTGTCATGGAATGTACTATTGCCTTATTTCTTAACTTTGTATTAATAAATATGAAATTTGGTTTTTATTTTCATTACAAGAACATAAATAATGAATATTCATAACAGATTAGGTCTAGAAGGTATAAATTACCATTTGTTTAGGCTATACATAAATGTTTTTGTTAATATTTCTTGTTTAAAAATAATTAATTTAAAATAATTAAATACATTGCTTTCATTTACTTGGTTTTGATACTTATACCATATGCTTACTTTATTACACAAAGAATTTCTAGATTTTGATGGTTTTAATGTCATTAGAGTGGTTGCTTGTAGATCACTCTTGATATTAAGCATAATGTTATTAAAATTTATTAAGAATTAAATTCTAACAATCACAGAAAAAAAAAAATATATATATATATAAAAACACTCTTTAACAAGTCTGTCTACGGGCACGTTTGGCCTGAACACTAGAAGCAACCAGGACACTATCTTTTGATATACAATTAATTAACTTGCATGTTTTTTGTTGTTGTTGTTTATTTTGTTTTGTTTTGTTTTTAAATGGAGTATGGAGGCACTGAAGAGTGCCGATTACTCAGTTAAAAATAATCAGTGTTAATAAACTGCAAGAGGAACTTTAGAGGTACAAAGAAAGTAAAATGATTATCTGATGAAAATGATTGAATGCTAATTGTATAGAAAATATTACATGACCAGTCTTTCAGAAGAGAATATTCAGTGGCTAGAGACTCAACTAGCGATATTCGTAATTTTCAGACATTGAAAAAGAGGGAAAGGAAATGATGCAGTTCAGATTCTACAATGCAAGATCTGTAGTCATCTATTGAACACAGACAAAGCAATATATTTTGAGATACTTTGTTAATAACTGATAATCTAAAGAGAATACATAGGGAAAAAAAAAAAAAAAAGATTCAGGAGTAAATATTTTGGTGTAGCACAGATGAGAAGGAACCTTTGTTTTATGAACCTTTGCATATACCCAGTGACTTCAGATGTTCAAAAAGTGACAACTTAGGTGTTATTCAGTCACATTTTTCCAATTTCTGACAAAGATGATTGGAGAGTGACAAGCCCAAGGACTAGTATTTTGAGGAATATATGACTACTGGGACTACTGATAGAACAAAGGAACCTTTTTTGGTGGGTTGATTCTACCTATGAATATTTAGGATTGAAGCTATCATAAAAGAACACCTTTTATTAAAGAATAAAGAGAGTGGGATGAGATAAATTAATGATTTCCACTTAGACCTGTAAAGATCAAGATAAGGGAAATAAGGAAAATGAGGATACACTGAGGAAATCAGGAATGAAAAGGGAAATATTGTTCAAGACCTGTTATAGTAATGTGGATACCAAAGACATGAGATGAAATCAACTTTCAGAAAGACATTATTGCAAGACCTTATTGCAGGTAAGATATTAATAAAATAGGAATTTTAGGTATATGTGTATAAAAGTAAAATTGGTAGTGTTCTGTTGCATCTAAACAGAATGGCAATGTGGACAGTTTAAGACATTTTTTTGGTTCAAAGTCACTTTGGAAATGAATAATGAAAGGTTCTATGAGGATACATAGAAGTAAAAACAAAGTAAAAAACAAACAAATAAACAAACAAAACCACAAGTAAGTTTATCAAAGACAGCTCATATTAGAACTAGTAATCTCCAGCCTTGAGAGAACAATTAATTTTTCAAGACAATGAGAGTCTTTTTTTTTCTCTCTAGTGTCCACTTAGCAAAGGTTTTGACCTGCTACCACATAGAAGACTACTAATCCAAATGGGAAAAACAGGATTAATGCAGTAAGTGTAAGGAAGAAAATGAAGTGAGTAAAGGGGAGATAATGAACTGTATTAAAAAGATTCGATTACAAAGGTCTACCTTTCACTGAGGATCTTGGCACAGATAGAAGAAAAGAAATCTTTTACATGAAGCCACATACCCATTGTGTAGTACTATTCCAAGACGTTGGACAGAACATAATAGATGATTCTGAGATTTGGCAAAATATGAAGCAGACTTTTTTTTTTTTTTTTTTTTTTAATTAAATACTTAAGAACAGATCTGAATTTGTTCTGTACTCTTCAGTTCATCAGTTGAAGTCTTCATAGTGTAGTATTCATTTCAGTATATATCTGTGTTTGTACAGATGTGTACACAAACATACATGTGAACTATGTTATGTGGCTAAGGGCCTGAAAAGCATTAAAAACTGTTGTAGATGTGCAGCTGATAATGCATTAATGAGCAGGATATCTGTGGTTCATTGAAGGACTAATGAGGATCTATGCAAGACAGATGTAATACCATGCAGGGCAGATGTACAGTCCAGGAAATGGCCAAATACAACAGGCAAAGATTCAAACATTTGGCATCTGACCTTGAAAACATGCTTAATGTTTGGCAAATCTAAATACCTATTAAAATGCATGCTAGATGTATGAGAGAAGATAGCATCAAATAGGAAAACATATGGATATAAAGGGTAGTCATTACTTTCAATCCCTGGTTGCCAGCTGCTAAAACCTCCTGTGTGCTGTTTAATCACTGCTACACAATGTTATGCTTGTTATTTGCCAGACTGTGGGATAAAGGACACTGAGTGACAGCTTTGGTATTGGACCAAGCTCTGTGGCTGAACAAGATAAATGAGTGTCGTCTCTGAACTGATGTTAGAAACAGCTTCTGAGCAGTCAGTTGTGGTCACTGAAGAAGGATCTTTGCAATGCCAGCAATGGCCAGTGAGCCAAAATGGCCAGCAGCCAGTGGAAGAGTGATCTTGAAAGAAGCTACTAGCAAAAAAAAATATATTTCTGCTAGTGATAGGGAAGTATTAATGTCATCATTTAATAACATCATCTAATATTCTCTATAGGGTTCCAAGCCATTCATGTGAAAGGAAATTTCAGCTGATTTCAGTACAGAGGTGGGGTAATAAGACAATCACAGAACTGGCAGTCTAGAATGTGAGAGCAAACAGAGAGGCTGGCTTATTTAATCCTGCAAAATGAAAGCTTGAAGGTGAAGACTGAATGTTCCAAGAACAGCACACCAGCTGTGGAGAAGACTCTTTAAAGTTCAAAGGAGGAAATTTAAACCAAGAAAAAGTCAATGTAAACATTGCAAAAAATAACTTTGGTTGGAAATTAGGAAACAAAATTCCTACTTTCCATGCAGTGGCTTTCCAAAACATGTTTAGGTAAGAGTGAAGTGGAGACAAGCAACTTAACGAGCTTCGAGGCAGACTTTAATAAACACAAGAGTAAGATTATATGTTATGGTGATAGCAAGTTAATGCGGAAAGTTCCTTTTAATTTTCTGTTGTGTTTCTGTGCTACAACCTTTTTATATCATTTTTCTTATAACCTTACTCTTTACAAGTAAAAAAATAAATTAATTCATATCGTGCCCCAAATATACATTTTGTTTAATTTTGTCTTTATTTCTTTGATATATCCGCTGTCTCTTTCTGTCTGACTCAAATCAAGATACATTAAGCTACATGGAAAACCTGGAGCTACTAACATACTGTTCTATACTCTACCTTAAGACTGATATGAGCATAACAGAAAGTTGAGGACTAGTGCAAATTTTATTTTGAGGATATTGTGTAACAGAAACTCAGAGGCTATATGCAAAACTGTTGTGATTTCTCTGATATTACTGGATAAGTTTTCCTCTGTGTATTTATTGCAATCATTCACTAGATGTGGAGAAGACTAATGCACATTTATTTTATATCTACGTAAAAAGTTCCGTACCATGTTGCTTACCTACTTGAAATGCCTAGTGAGAACACATGATGGTATTAAGATTAACAACCTCCTGATTAATACTAGAGAGCACATTTGCAATCAAATGGTCTATATTAATGAGGCATGTGGAGAACATTTTGTACATGAGTTCATCAGTTCATGGAGTGGTGCCATCACTGACATAAAACCATGTAATTCACCTCATGAGCTTTGTTGTAGTGTTTCAGAAAGCTTAATCTTATATGTATATATATATAATATTTCTCATGTCTTAAAATAGAAACTTGTAATATGGTTTAGAATTTGCACATCGGCAGACAATCTTGACCACCTTGTGAAACAAAGGGCAGTACAATGTGATTTCCATTCCATGACTGCAGGTGGGGAACTGCAGAAAAAGTCAGTGGCCATTTTGCCCATTATTCAGATGCAGACACAGACGTAGAAATTAACAACTGCTGGGTTACTTTGGAAAATGAAAATCACCAATAACAGTCTGGTGCAGTGATGGTTTTGCCATTTCTGACTATCTTTAGAGATTAGTATTTCTTACTGTCTTTAGGCACAATTTGCATAATAGGTGGCTTGGAACAGCAACATAATTGACTTTTTCATAAACTATTCATTCTATTCATTTTTTTTGAAATATGCACTTTTTTTTTTTTTCTTATAAGCACGACAATTTCTTGTTTTAGAAGCAATTAGTGATTGCTTTTTCATTATTAATTGGATAATCTGTTTAGCTTTAACCTTACGTTACTTTCTGGGAACACTAAGGAAAAATGTTTTTGAGTTAGGAAGGTACACAGTTTTGTAATATTTCATAGAAGATTGTGACAGATTTAAGGGTAACATTTATTTAACAAGAAGAAATAACTTTAAGAGTAAACAGTGCAGATGCTGTGCAATCCATTCTTGCTGTGTTCATGATCTCAGTTGCTACAACTGGTTCTTTCTATATGTGTATGAGGAACAGAGGTATTATGGGGCTGGTTAATAAAACAGAATGTCCACATACAGATAAACGAGTAGGCAATAGATCAAAGTACAAATAGATACCACTGAAGAATATACTTTGTTGTCATTGAGGTTTACCAAATATGCAGCTTCCATGCCAGCACTATGCATGCAGATTTTCTCAAGGATCTCTCTCTAAAATCCTTACTAAAATCCCCCCACTCTCAGAAATTTATTTGTGTGTACTGAGGATATAGAACCCAGACCCTGATGTGGCTCAGATGTGTTATCCTAACTATGGTTGCAGAGAAAAAGCCATGAGAGAGTCTGCAGAGAGAGAAAAAGGTAAAAGTTACATAAGTAGGACCACTGAGACAGGATCATTAATAAATGGGTTGAGTTGTCAGTGCTGTTAGCTAATGGAAGAGAACAGTTTAGCAACATCCAGGATCAATCCCAGGTAGCTGCAAATGCCAACCCTTCTCCCCTTCCAACTTTTCAACACCTATGATGTAGAATCAACATTCTGTGATGTAGAATCTTGGTACTATATTCTGGAACTGTGTGTGACAATGCTTGGCCTAACAGCTCCTTAAAATTACTTTATACCTTAATGTTGTGTGTATTTGCAGACATATGGCTAAAGATAACCCAGACAAGTAGCCTCAAAAGAGGGTCTGTAACACCAGGAGGAATTCCTTGTGCTGCATTGTGGAGGTTGTACAGCAACAACTGGTTGAGGCTGATCTCCTTAGAGCATGTGGCTTTCTATTTGTCAGGTAGCATCTTACTCAAGGATAGACCTTTTCTCAGTGTGCCTTACTAGACTCAAAGGGCAATGAGTACTTCTGCATTCATCACCAAGCTGGTATAACTCTGTTAACCACCTGCACAGATAAGAATTTTTCTTCATAAGTTTAGCTATAAGAGCACTGCAAAACTTAAATTGCAAATGTCTGGAATAATGGCTTTCCAGCACTGAACACAAAGAACTATTTCTCATCTAGAACTAGAGGATAGCTATAGAAGTGTGATTTCACTTAGCACATTAACAAAAAATGCTAGGACTCTCTACAGAAGCTTTAAACAAACAAAAGGATAGATGTATACAGTTTTCCAAGCAACAACAGCTGAGCACTTGTTTTATTGCTGAAAGATAAAGAAATAGGGTGAGGTAAATAAATGACTAGCAGGATATATCGGTAACTGAGTGACTGAATGTTGACATGTTTATTGGAAGTATTATAGAATGTTTATTACCTGCAAACTACTGCAGCATGCTATGAGGCAGTACAGACATATAAGATAGTTCAATGTTTAATGCACAGCCGTGAATTGATGTTGACCTTAAACTTGGCATTTGGCTTTAGCAATTCATTTAATTCCCTTGTTTCATTAATGATGAAGTTTTTTCCCTTTTTAATTATCATTGATAATTCATTGATTTTTTGTTGTTGTTTTGTCTTTTTGTTTTGTTTTTGGACACTGAGTGGAGCTGGAGGCTTTATTTTTTGCCTTTTTGATTCATGTAATTATAAGATACATATATATACATGCTTCATTAACATAACAGATGATCTTTTTAGTCGCATTTGAAAATGTCATTTTCCAATTCAATCTTAAGTTCCTTCTAGTACTATGGTTTCTCTTTATGAACAGATATAATTAATCTAAAGTTTCACTGTAAGTTATAACATCTTCCACTGGTGTCTTGTCTTTGGTTGTATGATATATTCTCTGTTGCCTTGTTTACCTATCCAATATAGCATCTCTTCTTAAAAAAATAAAAATAAAAATAAAAAGAAGAAGAAAAATATGCATCAGTAAATGCTGTTAGATAATTTCAATACTAATTATTGGGAAAGGACATTTGTCTATTCTTTCTAGTGCATCCAAAGACAAAAATATCCTATTCAAAAATCATAATAACAGATAAATCCACATTAGTCCAACAAAAATTTGGAAAGTGTAGAAAGCGTGGTTGAAAGTATCATCATCAAATCAAAATAATTTTTGGCTTCAAAATAAATTATCTCCCTTGATTTTCAATACTCAGTAAGAAAGATAAATTTGTTGTGTGGTTGAAAAGGTGTTTATATGTTCCTTAACTTTCTTAGAGACCAAGTAAAAAGAATATTTGGAGCTATCTTCCTCCAGAGTATTGGTGTTAATGAATGTGTGGGTCAATGATGAATAATTAGAAATTTTGTGATAGAACTTGGTACTTAGAAATAAAGCATTTGTTCATATGATGTGACTCAGACAAAGTGATGGCATGATGTAAAATACTTGTGATTATAGCTTCTTACTACAGATACTAAAAAATTTCCAGACTATGGCATACAACTAGGTTAATGATTAGTAGCTGGCCATGGCGCATTTTTTTGTGTCCTGCTTGAGATACCATGTTTCATCTGTAGTCACAGGACATACCAAAATCCAGAAGGAAGAAAGGAGAGTTGTTCCCAGATAGTGATTTGTTGTTGCTGGAAACTGATTAGTTTTTCACAGAAAGTTACTTTTCATACCACCTGCCTCCCCTTTCCCTTTTGAGAGCCCTGAAGAGGGTTTTAGTGTTTTGATGAGGACTTTCCTATAGAGTAGTCCTCTCGAGATTAAGAGCTGATCTGTTCTTGTCTGCAAGGAGCTGCCGTTGTCTGTTCCCCATAGTAAGGAACAAATATAATCCATTTAGTGAATCTGAATACAGGTGCAGCACAAGAAATCCATGCTCTTTTTCTATTACAGGCAAGAATACACTTTTGTTCCTTAATGTGGCTGTCCTCAAGGAACAGATCATCATAGTTTGGGGATCACAAGTCAAATGTTTTTATTCATATTTTATTGTCCTGTGGAATAGTAACTAGCAAAATCATCTCTCTTTCTCTCTCGCTGTCACCTGTCATTTTATTTTGCTGAGTTAAAGATTTTTCTTCAAAATTATACATGTAAGAAAATGCACATAAATACAAAAATACATTAGTGATTTTTGCATTCTTTTGAATATGTTATTGTTTTAAAAGTATTTGTCCTCATTTATGAGGCCTCTGGAAACACTTGTCCCTAATTCTTCTATTTTTCTTTTCTTCCTTTTCCTATTGGTATCATTTTTAGGTCAGAATCTTCTGACTCATAGTTTTGGCCTAAATATAATTTAAGGGCTGTGGGTGTCTGATATTTTAGTGTGTGCTTTCACAATGAAATTAAATTCTTATTTAGATTTAGAAAGCTGGTTGTGGATTTGGCTTTTTAAAACAGAATTTGAACAATGTCTTTTCTCTGTTGTTTTTACTTGCTTGGAATGCAAAACTTCCTGAGACTCTGTGAATGACACTTTATAAATGAAAATTACTATTATTGCTGTTTTCACAACAGCAAAAACAATTGTTAGTGACAACTAAGTTGGAGCCTTACAGCTCCCTGTCTGCTATTATAATATTCCAAAATTCTCCTTTTGGGCTCAAACATCTTGTACTTGTGTTAAGCCAAAAAATAGAAAATTTTGGTTGATTTGTTGACTAAAGTTGGGTTCATTTTTTTTTTTTTTTTCTTCTGTTAGCAAAAACAGTTTTAAATTACAGAATCTGTAAACACACAAAACAGCATCTATTTACAAAATAAGATGTACTTTGAAAACTTTTTTGTTGTTGTTAGAACGCAGATAACTTGAAGAAGTTGAAATATGAATGTCAGATGTTTATCTGCTCTAACTATTTAGTTTCATTCATTTAAATGAAGCTTTGCCTGTTCATAAATAATAGTTCTTACACATCTTTCTCTTATATATTGCGTCTCATAGAGAAATTATCATTCCTAATGGACTGATCCTAAGTGGTTAGTGGGAGCCAGTGTATATATGTGACTGTGACTGCTACAAGTCACTTATAAACTTAAGTCATAGACAGTATTAAACTTTTGAAAAGTTTGCTAAAGGTCTAATTGCAATTCAAATAGTACAGATATTTTAAAATGGTATTTTGCTCTCTTTTCGTTAATACTTAACATTAGACAGCAAGAAATTTAAAGGCTTCATATACCATAAAATTCTGTACAAAACTATTTCATGTATTAATACATAACCTTTAGGTTCATGGGTTACTTTTTAATGAAGTAGCATTTTTTGTCAAGGCTGAGATGATCTGTGAGACTGGGCTAAATTTATGAATCTTTAAAGACTGTGTTCTAACTGTATATTGCTTTTAGTCTACAATAATTAAAAGGCGTTTGTGAAAAATTTGATTAGAAATTTGAAAGACAGTTTAAGTAGCTGATACAAGTCAGTATTAGGTGAACTATTTCATACAGCTTAAGAATGGCTTAAGAACGTTTTGGAGAGAAATTGGTTAAATGCGTATATTCAGCACAGGAGCCTTGGTGTAATAGAGAAAATATTTTCCTTCTTGACAAAAAAAAAATAAAACAACAACAACAAAAAACTTTAAAAATAGTTCAGTTGACCTAAAATTACTCAATAGTTTCTTCTGAAAGAAAATGGGAAATAGTAGGTTAATAAAACTTGGAAGAACAGATTCTGTTTCTTTCTCTTCCCACCTAGTGTTTAGGGCATTCATCTCATTTGATCAAGACAGAAAATCAATTTTGTCCTTGCTTGAAAGTTTTTAATCCCATATTGTAACAAGAAATCCTTTCCAAGATATTGTAATGCATTTTGAGTTGGATTCCACTTAGTATCTCCTGTTGACTCTGACACTGCAAGTATTGAATAAGCATCAAGAAGACCGGCTCTAGAACCCAATGGCTTTGAGGGTGTTTCAGTTGTTCACCCAGGTTTGAAAAACTTTGTATTCTGTGCCTAGTGGGAAAGAATTAACTGCAGATATAGAGGGAATGCTGCCTTCTGACTATCTTCTAGCATTGTGATTTAATCTGAGACATGAAAACCTTATTCAGAACAAGAATTTGATTTAACTATGCCCCATATCTAAGGTATTGCACTGTTGTATTTCTCAACCATTGAATATGCAAGTAGAAAATCATGACCAGGTGAAATTGAAACCATCTTACCCCAGAGTATTTTACTGTATTGTACTTAGCACAGTCTGGAGGTAGATGAAAAGTAGTTCAAAATAGAAATAAAATTATTGTTTCATATCATGAAAATATTTCATCCCATTCATGGTGATTATTATCTTTTGTGTCTAATTTCTTAATTTTTATATATAAAAAAATCTGGTTTTGTATGTGTGCAAAATATATGTGCATATATACTTATAAGCTCTTTTTTTCCCCCCTCTCTTCTACAACCCTTGTTTTTCTTGTTTGCTGTGTTTTGCTATGCCGGATTTCTTTAAGGAATCATCATCATAGAAACCCAAGTCCAGTCCAACCTTTCTTGGGAAAGGCAGCCTAACACCCTGTCCAGACATGTCTTGGAAACCTCCAGTGATGGGGACTCCACCAAGTCCCAGAGGAGGTTGTTCTAATGTTCTTATTGTCAAGAATTTCTTTCTTATATCAGGATGAAACCCCTCCAAGTGCAACTCCTACCCTTTACCCCTTGTCCTTTCTATGTGGCTCCTTTTGAAGAAAGAGCCTCTGTCTTCTTTGTAGAGCTCCTTTAAGTAATGGAAAACTGTTACAGTAACCCCTGAACCTTTCCTTCTCCAGAGTGAAAAGAACTAATTCCTTCAGTCTGATCAGACCTAAAGCATAGCAAAACCTGGGAAAGCAATAATAAAAGTAAAGGATGGCAGAAAGGAAACTCTAGGACTTGAGGGGGAGAAAAAGCAATGTTCCAAGAAGACAAAAATAGTCTGTGGAGCCGGATGTGGACCGTGTGGCCCTGTCTACTGAAGTTACTGAAAAGCTACCGGGATGAGAGAAGACCTGGAAGAAAGGGACTGACCTACCGGGAGCTGGTTTGTGATACCTTGTATTCTGTCTGACTTAACTCTTCACAAGTTTTATTGTTTTAAAAGACATTTTAAAAGATTAAAATGATAATCATAATAATTAAAAACAAACAAACAAACAAACAAACAAACAAACTATTTCAGCTTTTGCTCAAGTAAAACCAAGATTTTGATCTTAAAAAGTCTTTGTATCTTTCTGGCAGTAGCAGAATATCTGAGTAGGGCCAGAGCAGGGGCCAGATATTTTGTCATCAAAAAGACAAAACAAGAAAGTATATGCTGCATCACAATGTTATTAGTCCAAAGGCTAACTTAGAGGATACACCATGAGCCAGGCACAATCCAAAGCCCCTTACTTTTTATAAAGAAGAAGAGGCTGGTAGGCTGAATGATTGTGAGAAGAGAAAAGTCTGTGAGCACTTTGGGATGGATCTGCCAGAGTGGGAGCTAGCCAGACTGATAGCAGCATAAAAAAAGATTGAAATATTACAGATGTGTCAGCAGACAGCCCTCTTTATTCTAAATGTTTCATACTTTTGAAGAATAAACAGAACGTGCTGTATTTAGAAAAAGCTCTATTAGTTGCTTTGATCAACTTTTGCCACAGGCTCCCAGAAGGAAGCCCTTGAAAGGAAACCTTGAGCATATTGGTACTCAACAGTAACTCAGATCTTGGTCTGTCATATTACTGATGCTGAAAGTTAAAGGTTATTCACCTGAGTGGGTGCACTCAGTGAGACTCTGCGAAGAAGGGGTCCTGAAGGGTTTGTTTTAGCCTGGTAACCATGACAATAGCTTTTTCAAATACTTTTTTTCTAATGAAGGATCCAAAATGTCACATCTGTTTTGTATTTTTTTTCAGTGTATGCTGTAGATATCAGTAGTATTTTCATTTCAGAAAAAGAGAAACTGAAGATGAGTCTGGTCCTTAGAAAGCTAGTCATTAGGGCTGCTTGTACATTGGGAAGGTGGCATGGGGCAAAGGGGAGAGAAAGACAGGGCTGTGTAGTAAGAGAGAGGAGAGGCATAGTGAAACTCCTCACCTAGACAAAATCACAAAAGACAGATCACAAGTAGTCATGCCAAACATAAATGGAGCTCATGGACCTACAAGCATGTATAAACTTAGGGGAGGGAGGGCCTTGAACTATTATTTTAAATAGTGATCATCAGTGTTCAGAACCCATGAGAAAAAGCCGTCACCAAGGATTTGTTAGCATCTGTCAAAGACAGTGTCTGAAGGGTTTTAATTGCAAAACAGAAAGCTTGATCTTCTTGAGGGATAATGGGAGAGAGTAGATGCAATCTGCATGTGAAAATAAATCTGAAAAGTCAACAGTGAACCTAGGAGTAGTTGCAACCTTCTCCCTGGCCTCAGAAGGAAAGACCAAAGAGAGCTCAAGAACCTCCGCAAACCCTTCTGGTTGTGCTGAGACCAAGCAGCTTGAGGACCACTGGGAGCCTCTGACAGCATTTCAGTGCCTGTCACACACCCTCCATGAAATGCTGTCTCAGCCATTTTGAGGCTCAAGCACTACAGCACGGCAAGATGAAAAACAAGCCATTGAGGGGAAATGCAGTCATGCAGTGCCACACAGTGTGTGATGGAAAGCCTTCTCCAGCCTTGTGTCAAAAGAGGCATCCTCAGAATAACATCTATGTATCACAAGGGGAAACAGCCACCTGTTTAAACAGCTGAAAATAAAACAAAACAAAACAAAACAACAATGAACAAAGAAAAAAAAAACAAAACAAAACAAAACAAACAAACAAAAAAACATATACCAACCTTTTCCACACCTATCTGCAAATACCATGGTGTATCAACCATCTGTAGCTGTTTTAAGCTAATTCTCTGACTGTGTTCATACATAAATATATATTTATATGAACAGCATATAAATCAGACGGTTTACCTTCCTTTAAAACATTGTTGGATATAGAAGGGAATAATTATAATGACATAATTACATTTTATATGTTTATATTCAACTAAAGATACTAACATTTTTGCTGGATGAAAAAATGCATGGTAAAAAGAATACCTCACTATTAATGGTACAATGGAGTGGATGGTGGGTACTAAATTGGGATCTTGATGGGGCTGCAGTCAGTAGGAAACAAGCAACATTTTACACAATGTTTAAGTGAGGAGCAGATGTTGTTCCACTCACTTGGTATAGTTTTCTCTGTATGAACAGACGCTGTTGTCGTTTGGCAAAGTATCATTTCATAAGGTCAATTCTAAAACATTAGGGTTATTGCTCTTGATTTATATTCTTATTGTTTTCTGCATAAATAAAACTATGGCCTCTTCCATCCAATTAATGTGCCTCCAGCTTAATTAATTTTGAAAATAAAGAGGATGAAGAGGAGAGTTGATATTAATGGGCTGTACTAACAACATTACAGACTGACTGAAACTAGTTATTAAAAATGAGAGTAGGGATTGTTACATGCTTTGGAACCATTGCAATAAGTAAATGCAATAAATCCAGACTAAACTCAGAATTTTATGATCTGTGCCTACCTGCATATAGCTGCTGTATCTCAGGAAAAATTCTGTTCATAACCTGGGTTATGATACTTGGTTCCATGACTTAAAAAAATCGTAAAGCTAAAACTCCTGCCTATGAGTGACTTCTCAATTTTAAAAGATAATATTTCTTATTGCTAGGAGTGGCCTTGCAGTTAAACTCTTGCAGTTTGATGGATCTGTTTTTCTGGGATTACTTTGTGAACAATATTATTTCTTCCTCTGTACCTCCTTTTTATAACAGTAGCACCTAAGTGTCCCAGTTAGATGGCCATTCTGCTAGGTACCCTATATTCATATAACGTTAAAGAGAAGAAGAAAAAGAAGAAGAAAAAGAAAAAAAAAGAAAAAGAAAAAAAAAGAAAAGGAAAGAAAGAGAAAGAGAAAGAAAGAGAAAGAGAGAAAAGAAAAAGAAAAAGAAAAAGAAAAAGAAAAAGAAAAAGAAAAAG
>CM021768.1:50162305-50190984 GCA_011076525.1 Nettapus auritus | reverse complement strand
TTTTTTTTTTTTTTTTTTTTTTTTTTGTATTACTAATCTTAATTTTATTTGATGAGGATGAAATCTGAAGTTCATAATTCAATGAAGAATTTTCAGCAGGAACCATATCTGAGAACACTGGAACACTGATTGTTTTCCAGTGTCTATTTGAACAACAAATGTGCAACAGTGAGAAATGTCCTGGTAGTATATATTTTTCTGAAAACAAAATATTGAAAGAATATCTGAAACAGTAAACAGATCTTTCTTAGGAGGCAAAATTTGTGGAGAGAAAAAAAGTAAAAGGAACCTAAGAATTTTAACCTAATAACATTAATGTTACAATAAATAGATAATTCTGAAGATAAGCATGATAATTTGTTTTTCTGAAAAAGGAACTGTTAAATGTACATTCCTCCTGAAAAGAATAGTGATTCTGTTTCCTGATAGAAAATACATATAAACTAGAGAAAAAATATGACCAGTTTGCTGTCAAAAGTCATAATTTTGCCAAGACCAAAATATTTCCATGGAATTATTCCAATTTCTGACCAACTCTATTATATATACTTACTTGGGGATCTGAGGAGTCTGGTCTTTCCACATACTAAGAAGCATTGGTCTCCAAAGATTTTAATGGGAGTGGAATATCTTGCAGGGTTTGATCCCAAGGAGACCGTATATATTTCAATTCTACAGAATTAAATTCCAGTTCTTACTGTCTCTGAAGATGAGAGAAGAAGCTCTGTCAAGGTATGAATATAAGCTAGATACTGTCTTATGAATCTGTGATCCAGCAGAATTCCACAGAAGAGTGAGTCCTGCACTATCACCATTATGGCTAGAGGGGTCAATATCCCTATGTTTGATAACTACTAAGGTACTCGAGTACACAGTTTTTTACCAGTCAAGACAGATTGTGCAAGATATGAATTAGAACTAATAATATAGTCTGACTGGAAACTTTCCTTAAAAGCTATTCAAGAAAAAAAGACTATGCTGGAAGACAGATGAAAATTGTATACGGAATATTTACTGCTAAGAAATATTTGTCACATTTTTTTTGTTTTCATTATATAAAATAAAATGTTCAATTCAGTTATAAGAGAATGAGATAAAATGAAAACAAAACTTTAAAAGGGAAAAGAACAAAAATTGGCAGTAGTGAGGATATGGTGTGTTCTTTGAAAATACTTCAATATAGTTCTTTACTTCATTGGATATTTTAAAGACATTCAATAAATTGAGCAAGTAGCTGTTTTCTGGAGCAGTGAATAATTATGATATTGTCTCTAGCATTGCATGGCACATGCTGGGTTTTAAAATGGCTTCTGTAAAAGAATGATTTAGATCATTACACTGTGATTTAGTGGGATCTCATTCCATGAGTATTCCTGCTTGGACATACTATTTATTAGCATTCATGTTCAGTAACTCACTAAAGGTTTCAGAATTGTGGCATTGTGTCAGTTTTGCTGCAAGTGCAATATGGGATTAATCTATAACAGTTCTGATATAAAAATCTGATTTAGTGTGGTGTGGCTGAATGTTTTGAACAATTTAGAGTCTGTGATAAAGTCCTTTTAGTATAGGAAGATATTTCTGGCAGCTGCATTGGATACCTCTTGTTGGATGAGTGAACAGACTAGTTCTCCTGACTCTCCTCCACACACTAAACACCCAGATCATACTTGTGCTGAGTAGGCATATTGCATTCACAAAGACACCTCAATTAATTCCACAGCTTTGTAGTTCAGAACAAGATAAATATTGCTATATCTCTACCACATTGTCATCACTAGATATACTTGCCAAAATCTACTGCGAGAAACATTGCCTCCTGAAGTCTTCTGTCCTACAAAAGGTACTATTTCATCAATACAAAGGATCTGGGTCAGAAATGATAAATTTTCAAATTACTTACATTTGTTACCTGGTTAATCAGCAGTTGTTTTAAACTGTATTAAATTTATTTAAGTTGTATTAAATGAAGGAAAATAATTTGAGCAGTGAAATTCTTCCATTTCATTTTTTTCCAGCTCCCACCAAATCTATTTTGTTAAATAGTAAAATGGATTATCACTATTGCCATGCAGTGCATGACAACTGAAAAAAAATGAGCAGACTATAGTGCTTAACAATGTGTAGTGAAGGATATTTCATTTTATTTTAGACTGCCTTTTATGATAGCATACTCTGGCAGAGCATATTGATTAAACAACTGATAATGCCACATTGTAAAACACTGAGATTCTTTGTACTTCATAAGGAATTAGCGTTAAAATCTCAATTGGACTTCTCTGATCTGAATACAGTCTTACTGAAAAAACTTCAGAGTCTTTTCAGTTATTACCCATTCTCTGAGATAAATATGCAGTATTCTGCACCTAACTTTCCAGACAGACAAAAAGAAGAAAGTGGTAATAATGATTTTTTCTTATTTTTTAATGTTGATATCACATATGAATTCACTATATTGAAAGAATGCTTTTATGTTTCTTTAATTCATTACCCTGTGCCCATCTTAGCACAATAATGTTATTCACTCCTTTCTTTGATAATTAGATTTGATTGCATGTTAGTCTGTGAGCAAGTAAGATGGCCTTTCTTCCACGACAGTAGAAAATCTACTTAGAAATTTAACAGATATTACTTCTCACCTCTTTTAGCTTGCTAAACAGTGCACGTTCTCTTTCTCAAAGGCAGTTCATATTGTAGTTAGAACATAATGCATAGAGGAGGTAACTATTTTTTTTTGTTGGATTATCCACAATTTAATTTGCTTGCTAATGCTTCCACCTGAAGCTTTGCAAGCTGCATTCCAAGGAAGAATACACATGAAAAAACAAAAAGAAAGTGAATAGATATTTTTGAAGCACGAGTACTATTGGTGACTCATTGACTGTTTATATGTGTTCCTTTTAATGTTCTTCCATGTTGTTCTTGGTTTTCAGGAATGTCTCAATAAAACCATAAAAAAAAAAAAAAAAAAAAAAAAAAAAAAAGTTGTTCTGATCAAAGTAGTGGAAAAGAAGATTTCTGACTTGTATTGGCCTTATTCTCTGACTCCTAACTTTTCATCTCAGTTCTGTCATGACATTGCTGGAAAATGTATGAGTCATCATAGGGAATAGTGATATGAATAAAGTAAACTGATAGATCAGACTATTTTACATTACAGAAAAAAAAAAAAAAAAAAAGATAAAAGATAGAAAAATAAGTAAGAAATTTAGAAATTTTACATATCAAATGTTTTGAAGTAAGGCATAAAGTGATTAGTATTGAAGAAATGCTTTATCATTTGAAAGTTTTGTTTTTAAATCAGAAAATCATCTAGATACATATTTTAGAAACCAAGGCATATACCTAATGGGTTCATAATATGATCTTATCAGTTTGACGAAGATCTAAAGACCTATTTGAAAGCATTAAAGTCCTACATTGATGCTTTTTTTTGCTGAATATATATTTAAAACAGTGCCCTAGATAAGTGTGTCTCTTTATTTAAATGTCAGAGAATGGTAATCACCTTCTGTGGAGAGCCAACATTGTCCCTCAGGAAAAAAAAAAAAAAAAAAAAAAAAATCCATTAAAATATTTAAGTAGACAACAGATATTGAAAACACATTTGTAATTGTGTTTACCACCACTGGCTATTTCCTTACAAGAACACCAACATTTTACAAATGGAAAGATGTATTTTACATTAACCTATATACTGAGGAAAGCTGGTGGCAATGCTGTAGATTTGGCATGACATTTACATCCCTAATATTGAAGCACTGGCTGCTATGTATGAACACTGTTAAGATACTCTTTTGTCTTTGATAGCGTGCTTGTTTATGCCTTTCCCAGATACATAGATCAGCCAAGGGATTGAACCAAAGTCTACATTAGCATCTAGCTAGGCCAAAAACTATCCTGAGAAAATGTAGAACAGGTGAGATAAAGGTAGATGAAAAATGATACAGTAGCATATAGCACAGTTTTTTTTTTTTTTTTTTTTTTTTTTTCTTGAGTGGGTAGCACTGATAAATAGGCAGTGGAACACCTGGCTGGCCACCGTTCCCTGGGTGCACTCTGGAAATAGCTGACCTAATTGCAGGTGCTGGGATTGCTGTTAGACTCAGCAATTGCTAGCGGTTTCCAGAGAGTAGTTTCTAAGGAATTTTGTCAAATCCAGATTGTGAGAGAGTCAATTCAAACATTGTCATCAGCAGAAGTTATTTATGTTTCCTTTGCTGACCTTACATGCATGCTCTGCCAGCAAATTGACTAATCTGCCAACAGACATGCTCACATGTGGGAGGAAAGAAAGAATAGGAGCTGCCTGTCAGCTCATGTCGTGTGAGAGCAAAAAGCCTGCTAGGCTATAGTCACAGAGGAAATAGGTGGCCTTTGAGACATTCCTATCTTGGTCATGGTCCTCCAAAGCACATTAAAAATACTGAACTAAAAGTCTCATGTGAGGACTGCTATGCATTTCTGAAAATCAGTTCCGCAGTAAATGCAAGAAATCAATGTATTTTCTAGAGAAATGTGATTTTCTAAATACACCCATAGATTTTATAAGCTGGAGGAGTTCATTAAAAACATTCATTCTGTCCTCTGGGTTAGCGAAATCAACAGAATCTCACAGTCATTTGTTATCTCAAAAACATCACCCAGGAAAGCTAACATACAATTCAGAAAAATATCACATTGTCTTGTCTTAAATACTCCATGGAGTTGAGAATATACATCCTCTTTAGAGAAAATATTTCAGATTAATTGTTCTTACTCTTTTGTGTCTTATTTCTAGTCTTGATTTCTATAGCATCAGCTTGATTCTTTCTATATCTACCAGTAATGGAGCGAAAAAACAGATCAGGAACAGATCTGACCCTAATATTCCTTTGCCTTGGAAAGGATAAATTCAAAATTTCAATTTAGAAAAAAAAAAAAAAAAAAAAAAAAAAAACTATTACATAGATTTAGGATTAACAAATAACTCTGAAGTGCAAATGCGATGCAGTGTGTGGAAAAAAATAATATATATATATATGCCTAAACCCACATGTAAAAATAAGAGAAAAATAAGAGAAGTAATGCGTGGAGATTCAGATGCAGAATATTTCTACTCAGAAGAGATTTTTTTGCATTAAATTGATACCAAACATTCATTCTGATTATAGTTAATCCTAAATAGTGTAAGCACATGATGGTGTGCACTCATAGACACATTTTGCTGCTAGACAATTCAAGACAATACTGAGACTGCGATGTAATGAATAGTGTTTTGCTAACAGGATGGTGAATCTATCTATTAGAGAGCTGACAGTATCCCAAGGAAAGAAGAATTGAGAGGCCTCTATAGGGACATCAGAAATTAATTGTTTTTCCCTTACTTATTTTTTTATTTCACCTTTTCTTGTAGCTGTTTCTGTAACTGCTCCTCTTGTGACTCACATATTTGTGTTCAGAATCCAGATACAGAGAAGTGCATTGGGGTTCCTCCATGTATTGATGTGGTTGCATGTACTTTCATTTGTTCTGGAAGCTGTGAGACTGAAATGGAGACTTTTCATTTTAAGACACCATGCTATCTAGGGAAAATATTTAAAAATATACAGAATGAAAAGTGGTGAAACTTGAATTCCTAAAAGCCAGGCTGTGAAGTGGAGCCATTTCTGTGTAGAAGTGTTGAAGTTATTTATGTTGGGGTTTATGAGTCCAAATTAATCCAGTGTGAGAGGAAATCCTTAGCTCTCTAAAGTAAATAGTTTGAAGATAGGTACCAGTAAGACTAGAAATTTTAAAGTAAATTTTAAAAAGCTTTTAGGTGCCTGTAAGCTGCTGAGAGAACTGAGACAAAGAAATCCTGATGGAACACCCATGCTGCAGAGAAAAAATGCACCACATTTTATCCTTATTATTTGAATTCAAAGTGGTAAAGCCAGTCTCAAGATGAATGTTTGTAGTGGTAAAAGAGTGTGGGAGCTTCAAGTGCTTGAGTTTAGTATAACAGAGGAGTAAAGAAACAGCAATACAAAAATTAGTCATCTGACAATAGTATTTTTATCCCACTATCAGGCTATTCAGGCACTCTTCTGAGTTTATCCTGAGAAATAGAAGATAAAGCTGTGAATCAGCTGGTAATTTTTTTTAGCCAATGAAAATATTGACTGAGCCATCACTCTTAGATTTTTTACTCCAAATATACTTGTAGTCCAAATCAACTGTTATTAAGTAAAGAGCTTATTGAACTCATAGCTAAACAAAGAAATCCTCTCAGCATACATATCTTCAGAATTTATAGACTTGCAGTAGGATGAGTGAAATACCACTATTTGTTTCAATATCATTTTTTTTTGCTATAAAGTTATTTTTTAATTCATAGCTGTTCATTTCCCTTAGTCTCAAATAGAATATTTTTCTAGCAGTTGTATGAGCTTATACAAATTTGTTCACAGCTTTTCACTAAGTAAAACTCAGAATATCGATGCCTATAACAAAAAAACACCAATTCTTTATTAAAAGATAAAAACCATTACAATGGAAACAACTTTTGTTGTCCAAATAGTGTGCTATATCTACCAATATTTAGTTGTTTTTGTTTGTTACTTTTTCAAAACCAGTGTGATGCTATGGAAGTGAGTACTGAATTCCAGCACTGTCTCACTGATATTCTGAATGGAAAAAATTAGTGCTGGTCTTCCCTTCACAAATTGTAAATCTACTACCACATGTGGTATTTGGAAAGTTGGTTGCTGGCTCAAGTGCCTTATCATAAAACAGTTTTTAATTCAGTATACTGACACTTTAATTTGTCTGTTCTTTACTGCTCAGAATTAAGAAAGGGGCATCATTCCAAGCTATTTCTCCAATATCATTTGGAAGCAACATGTCTTTTGACCTCTGAATTAAACTGCAAACCTCTCCCCATACACAGCATTTTGCAGTGCTGAGTTACTCCTGACATTAAATCTCCAGCTGGTTTAGTTTGCCACTGAAAAAATGCAGCTACTTGTTCAGCAAAAAGGAGATTACCATGAAATAAATTACTGTTTTTTTTGTTGTTGTTTTTTTTTTTTTTGTTTTTGTTTTTGTTTTTAAGGAAATTAAAGGTTTATGGAACAACTAGACTCAATAATGAGCTACATTGCTATTCTAGAATCTGCTAACCAGCTCAGCACAAAGCATTTTTGTTCTTTTTTATTTATATACATAACAAGGAATATCAAGGTCAACACTTCTTTCAGGAATGAAATGATGTGAAATTGCTCAGAGTTTATTTATTTCTCAAAGATGTGTTGAAAATAAGCTATTATGCCTACTGTATGTGCAACCCTTAAACATCTGACCAAAGACCTTTCAAAACACCTTCATTTCTATTATCCCAGTCCTATGAAAAGACCTTTGTAATCAAGCACTTAAGTAAAAGATCACTATAGGATGCTCCCTGGAATTTGAGCTTAACACAAATATGTACTTTTTAACAAAAACAAGATTAAGATAATGTGCTCAAGGACAGGTAGATCATGACAAAAAGTATTTCACAGTCATGATAGAATGAGAATTATTCATGGAAAAGAAGCAAGAGGGGGAAAAAACGGGTCAGGGAAAACAAAAATGGCATCTCATAGGCACCCTCCAACTCTAAATAAGGTAATTTATCCTTATAGAAAAATCCTATGAAATCTTAACTGTAATGTCACAACAATGGCTTGGTCTTGGTCATGCTATAGTCAATACCAAAGATTTTTATTTTTCAGTGAGTTAGGAATAAATTTGTATGTCTATAGTTATTTCTCTGAGTAACTTCTAGATAGAGTAACAACAGTGAATTCTGTGTTTTCTTTCTAGAATTTTAAAACAGATCTGGAGTTTGGTCTATTACTGTATCTCTTTTTATATCTCCAGTCCATTTATTCCATTCTCTGCCTTATCATAATTCAGGAACTAAATGTTGTCAGATTGCTTGGAGCTCATTTAACCTCTCAAGGCCATGTAAAACAATCAATCATACCTACTTTGATGTCTAAACATTGATCCCATAACAAAAGGGATGATAAGGAACACCATATGCCCCACAGTTTATACATGTAAATGAAGAAAAAAGGTATTTGGTAGGTCACATTTATACGTGAAGCTGTAATCACATAAATGAGTTCCTGAAGAGCAGACAAGGTGGATTTCCAGTACAGTGCCTGTTTTGTTGTCAACACACATATGCTTGTTGATAATCTGCATCAAATAAGACTGCCTTCAGTGAAAGCAGAGAACTGTAATGGAGGTGGTGAGACTGATTTTAAAAAGTGCCTTCCTCCATCCTATTTTTAGTCTGCTGTGTACAAACTCTTTTGTTTGTATCCTGCAAGTCAGTGCAATTTATGTATGGTCCCAAGAGATTGCCCATTGCAAACCCAAATGCGTATTTTGGTTGCCTGTTTAGGTCTGAGCTATTCTAAAATAAATAAATAAATAAATAAAAGATAAAAAATCCATGCATTTATGCATGTGAAAACAGCAACAGTCACTGTTAATGAAACTGCACATAAAGAAAGAAAGGGATTTCTTAACTACAGTGTAGAACTGAGTCAAAAATGAACAAATTTATTATGTTGAAAAGTTTGATGGAGACTCAACATCTATTGCAAAAGCCTGGCAGAGATAAGTGCAAGAATCTAGGTGATCTCAGAGACATTAGAATGTAACCTTATCTTGGGCTTGTGAAAGTGATGATAGCTATAGTTGATTCTGCACTAATGCAATTACAAAACTGTTGTTTTGTTTTAAAAATGAATACATTTTTTTTTCCATGTTAGCAGGGACTCAGGCATCTAAACTACATCTGGTCCTGAGCTGGTAAAGTCTACCTACTGCTGTGCTGTGTCACATAGATTTATTGGCTGTGATTTGCATTGGATCAGGTATAACCTCACTCTTCTCTATTTCCTGGGGCAGATTTATGGATAAAGAAGGCTTCAGGATGCACTAAGAAGTTTAAAATTCCTCTGTTAATTCTTAGCATAGGCCTTGCTTTTAATGGCAATAGATCTGGATCCACCTTTATTTTCCTCTACCTTTTCTGACACGACTGATGTATAGAATTAATATATACATCTAGGAACATATCTGCAGCCACAGAATGTTTAAGGTGTTTCTTTTTACTCGACTGAAGCATGCAGTTATTTCAAAAGATTCATCTTTTGAGTGCTCAGGGATGCAGTCGTAGGCTGGTGTGGACATGGACTGCTGACTCAGGACTGCAAGAGGCATTATAGAATGATTAAGGACCACAAGGGAGGAGGAAAGTTTGCATTTGTTTTCCCATGTATAATCTGTAAAACAGGATGTTCTGTACAGGTTCTTTCAATGAATATTGTACATTCAAGAGAAAAACAAAACAAAACAAACAAAAAGTCTAAATTATATATGTGGTCCCAATTAATAACAGAATCTTGTCAGTTGAGAAAAAAAAAAAAAAGTGTTAATTATATACGTGGTCCCAAATAATGTCAGAGTGTGAGGTTGAGTCAATGTCTGTGCTGGGGTCTTATCTCTAGCTATGACACATTCAGTCTGGGATTCCTCTCATGTATAAACTGCAAATATATTAATAGGTAAACATCAGTCGCTCTAAAGAGCAGACTTCAAGCAGGTGGTATTTAAGATCTTAATTGTTCTCTGAGTATATAGACAGGTATTTTCTATCACCACTTAAATGTTCTTTCATGAAAAAGAGAGATCAAGGGATGGATCTGAACACCTTTAACTCTGAGGCTCTGATCAAAATCTTTACATAAAAAATGACATATTGCAAAAGATGCATGTTGTCTCATCAATTTCACTCATTCAAGATACTTATGACCATGCCTTACAGAATGCATTGTTCTATAACAAATCTTCTAAGGTAAAAATCTATCTATATCTTGTCAGTATTCAGAAAAAAACAATAGTGATATTATCTCCTTCTTACTGGTAAGAAGATGCACTTCACAAAAGCCCTTTCTTCATTAGACAGTGATGGGTTGACTCTGGCCAGTGGATAAACACCACAGACCTCCTTGCTCACTCTCCTCAACCTCCCATCCTACTCCTCTTCCCCAGTACAGTGAAAGCAAGAAAACTCATGGGTTGAGATAAAGATAGTTAAATAAGTGAATGAAAGAGTAAGGGAAAACAGAAAAAAAGACAACACCAAAACAATGATGCAAAGGTGCATCAACTCACTATCACTATCTGCCTACAAGCAGACCAATACCCATCAGTCTCTGAGGAATGGTTACCTCCCTCAAACCAACAAATAAAAACATTTCCAAGTTTTTATTGTTGAGTATATTGTATATATTCCTTTGGTCAGTCTGAGTCAATTGTCCCTGCCCAGTCCCCAGCCTACTTAAGGGAAACAGAAAAAGCCTTGAGACTCTGCAAGCACACCTCAGCAACAGTGCAAACACTGTTGTGCAATCAACACTGTTTTAGTCACAAATCCAAAACATTGCATCATACCAGCTGCTACAAGGCAAATTAACTCTTTCCCAGGCAGAACCAGTAGGCAGTCTTACTCATTCCCTTTTAAAATTAGTCCTTCTATTTCATTTCAGCATATCCATTTTGTCATTTAGCCAAGTTGAAAGGAAATATGAGCATCCTAACAGGTTCCGGGGCCATTGTCACCTCCTGTAGGAGTTCCATTTATATCTAGACAAGAAAGTGGTATAGATCACTGAATCAGGATGTGCATCTCTTGATTAAGACAGAACATTTAATCCCTCAGTCTTGGAAATGAATCATAGAATGAAATGCTGCTGGAGATGAATATAAATTAAATGGACATTGCTAAAACTAGCATGCCTCATAGAGTGTAGAAAAGACAGTTGGCTTCTGGAATCTGGGAAACCAAAAGAAACAGCAAATATCATTTGGTAAGTCCAGTTTAGTTACATATTGGCCATCACCTAAGCCCAGTAGCATTTCATTAATCTGAGGCATTGGATGTACATCTGAACCAGATAATACATTTAGCTTCCAGAAATCAATACAAAAATCAGATATGCCAGTAAGGTTCCGGAACTAATGTAATTAGGTTGTAGCATTCTGTGTGTAATGCTGTAATGACTAACTGTAGCATCTTCCATAATTTGCCTATTACTATATCCCATAACTATTTAAGATCTGAGTCATTTATAAAACTCTTCCAGGTTCAGGAGTTTCTGCTATAGAAGTAATCACATCCAAAAGCTTTTAATTAGCTATCTACCTTCTCCTTGCTGCCCAAGAGCTGAGTATTCCCAAATGGTATTTCTTGTCCTTTCATCAGACGACTTCTGAGATTCCAGCTGCTTCTGAAAGAAGCTGCTTGCCATGTGTTTTTAATGTCTCCCACTGCTTCAGAATAGTAACATGATAAATCTGAGCTCTTTGCCTTTTTCTCACTGGCAAATTTCTTTGCTAACTCTCCCTACATGCCCATAATTTCAAAAGCCTTTGGAACAATAATTAATTTTCTCCAAGAAAAAAAACATCTGATAACTCATTTCCGTATCAATAACAGATAATAATAATTGCTCTGAGTACTGCTGCTGTCTGTAGATTTGTTTTCAGTGAAAGGATTGAAAATGTTTTGATTTTTTTTTCTGTCATAGTACATGCAATACAACATTCTGATTTGCAGTGCCTCATTTCCCCTAGGATTCCTGAAGGTGGGTCAGTAGTCCTGCAGGTTGCTTTCTAGACAGTAACAGAAAGGATGAAAATCTCTACAAAATCTTCAAAATTTTGAAGATCTTACTGGTTCTTGGGTTCAACAACCATAAATTTTTGAAATGTTTCATTTAGTGTACATTTGCACCATGCGGACATAGTGTCATAGGTGAAAAAATAGCTTAAACTGTGAACACTAATTGGGTGTATATAGACGGTGAATAACCAGAACTGGAACACAAACTCACAGATGCTACAAGAATCTGATGTTAGGGCATCACAGTAGAAGTTAGAAGGGTGTGAGAACAGCTTTTGCAGCGGTGTTCCAAGTACTTTTGACAGCAGCTACCCCATGGCTGGCATTCAGCTAATGTAGTACACACATCCTCAGTGCTGTCTGGTCACACCCAGGGACTGTACCATTTCAGTCCGGGTGACCACTGAAGTATTGGTAGTCATTCTGGTAGGCTCCAGGTGAGCATAACCAAAAGTCCAAACCTTTCTACTAAATCCATTAAGAGATGTAGGTTCTGGGAATAGGATGCATCAGAATCAGCTTTTGTAAATCTAAGCATGTGGCCCAGCCTGTAGGCATCTGATTTTCTGGGAATATATGATCTGTTTCTTGTCTGATTGAACACCACAATAGTTACCTCTGTAATCTTAGCAGGCAACATATTGGAAAATAGATTATTACACACTCAAATTAAGGTACTCTTTTTCTATAGCTGAAATATCTTTGTGGAGTGAAGACGGGAAACATGTTTAGCTATAAATACATAATCATTCATGCTTTGAATTCCATGTATATCCATGGGGACAAGCTTTAAATAGCAAAATGCTAGTTTACTTGCTATGTACATACTATAATACACTCCACGACTGTTGTATGATTGCTGTCAGCAGCTAGTGTTGTGTAAAGCTGGACATTATAGAAGTTCATGGAATTTGGACACTGAATAGTCTGATTTGCCATCCATTTAGTTGGTAAAACACTTGTGCACAATTACATCTTCTCTCAAGAGTTTGAGTTTTCAGATTTCCACTGGGTTGCTTCAATGGAAAAAATAAACAGTTATTACTCTCTACACCTGATAACACTAAAGAGACAAAACAGCCACAGGACTGAGATAAATAGGTGGATAATGTGCTAGGGATGCTTTTCCAACTCATACATCTTCAATAGAAGTGTTAACTAAATTCTATTAATAGTGTCAAATTCTGCCTTCAATTACAGCTGTGAAATGTAATGGAGAGAAGAGTTTGTGCAAAGAGAGACTCTGGCCTCGTAGACCCTTTTTTTGCCAGTAAATATATGACAGACTGAAAGAATATATCGTGTCTGAGATTTCAGGTAGAGCACTGAAGAGCTGCAGATGGGAGAATTTTTATTCTTTTACCTAGAACCTGAAAAAATATGATAGAGTCACTGATCATAAAAAGTCCTATCATGCAGCTGTTGCAATGACAGAAGACAAGGCTCTTCTCCAACTCAGGGAATAAAAATAGCTCTATTGTCTCACTGTCATTGTATTCAAGCTTAAGTTAAATTATATAACTTCAGGAAAAATAGTTATGCTATATATGCATCATGAACCCAGTTCACATCTCAAAATTTGCATTTGCTGAACTACTTCAAGTGTTTTGCATTTGCTGCATCACTTCAAGTGTTTCTAAGAAATTATGTCAAATGGCACCCTGAATATATTTTGTAGCCCTGCTGAAGTACATCTGAAGAGTCTATTTCAGAAACACACAGTGCAAAGAATGAAAATATCACTGTGCTGGCATCAAATTAGAAACTATACTGTAAATCTAAGATACAATTTTCATGATCAACGAGAAATTTCTTGAAGATGCTGGAAAACTGGAAAAGAGGGGATACTTATCTGTTAATCAGGCATTTTTTCCTAACATGTAAAAATGGCTTCCAAGGAATAGGGTTAATTAATTTATTTATTTTCTATATAATATTTCTGGAATATTTCACTTCAGTTACCTAGAGAAAATATTTGTGAAGATATTAACATTTTTGTATCAAAATCCCATGGCAGTACTGCAGGAAAGTTTTGAAGTACTTGTATTTTTTTTCTAGAGCCCTGCAATATAGATTCCAATGATTTTATAATACTTTTAGCATGCACTTAAAAGAAAACATTCTATCAAATCTTACTGACAGTTGTAGAGAACTCATTGCAAAAACCCTTGTAAAACTAAACCTCCACTGTATAAAATGCAATAAAAAGTATTTCCATGTGCTATTATTTTCAAAATAATATGTTTTTTGAAGTTGTAAGTTTGGGAGCAGTCAGTAAACAAAATTCTCTTTCCTAGAAATCGGTTTTATTTTATAGAAACATTTGCACTTATTGATACAAATGCTATGAAAAACAAAAACAAAAACAACAACAACAAAAAACAGCCAAATACAGGGAATAAGAAGTAAGACTTGTGGAACACACACACAAAATCTAACATTGAAAATTGAAAGCTGAAGTGTAAGCACTAAGATGCTACACAAGAGCAGCTCAGGAGGGAAAAATATTCAAGTAGTGAGCATTTGCAAATGAAGAATCCAATATAGTTACTCACATTAACCACAGCCAGGCAAAGAGCATGGAAAGGAAACTGTTCATGTTGTACCCCTCCCTAAAAAGCCTTCTGCCAGGGCTCTGAGTGCACCAACAGGCACTACCACCTGGGGACCTCCCCAGGGGACTGAGGTACCTGCATTCAAGGTCATGTCTGTTATGGCACAACCCTACAAGCCTGGACCTGTTACCTGTGGCAGCAACTAATTGTGCAGAAGTACAGTTGGAGCCTTCAGCCATGCAACCTCTTCTCAGTGGCTTGGTAGGTATGTTTAAGCTCCTGCTCTAAACCTCGTTCCTCACTTACTACCTTGTAGGCATGCCTGTGCCTAGCCTTTTACCCTGATAATCCTCATTTTACCTCACTTCCACTTGCACATTTGACTTCCTGGGTTGACCTCAGACCTGTCATGTTGCTACAGGCTTTCACAGCAGGCACTGAGCTGTGGTGGAACCATTTTTGCTGTGGCGCTTTACTCTTCTTACTGTGCTTTGCTCTTCTTAAGCATTTTAGGACTTAATTCCTTGTTAGTCTACCTGGCCATCATCCTCAGCTTTTGTCTTATATTTCCTCGAGGAGCAACCCAGCTTTGGCTGCTGCCTACCATCTTCCTGATGTGTAAGTGTTGTAGATGTATGCAAACAACAGAGTCTTTATAGAGGCTGCAGAATCAGTAGGGAGCCAAATGAGTTGCAAAATGACTAGGAAAGTGCTTAAATTTTAGTTCTGTAGAACAACTTAATGTGGAGGTAGAAGCTTTTTTACGTTGTCAAGACATTAACTAACATAAATGTCAACAAGTGAAATCTTTATATATAAAGATAATGCTGCAAGAAAAGTTATAAACACTAGCACCTAAGAAATAGGATTCTGGTTACTTTTTTGTTCTCTTCAATTAATTATACCAAACAATGGCATGGAAAAATAGTAACCTAACTTTAATTAGTAAAAGGAAATACAAAATGTCCATTAATGATAATTTTAATAGGAATAAATCAGGATCTACAAAACTACTTATGTCTATAAGAGACTACGTGTAGACAACAAGTAAGCGGTTTACCTGTTACCTTTCATCATCATTACATACTTAAATGTTTAACAACACTTCAGAAAATGCCTGAATAGAAACAATTTTGTCTATAAAACCTATAAAAGCTGATGTCAGCACTACCATGTATGTCCCACAGGAGACACACTTTCTGTCACTAAAAGATTCTGAATGCCTGACATAATTGTTTTCTTCTGTAGACTTCTTCCTGCAATGCCTAGAAATGCTTCGAGCATTGCAGGGAAACAGTGTGGTCAACAATTTATAGGCTTTTAATTGTTATATTTGACCCATATGGCTTATGATAATGATTGCAGCAATATTTTCTTGGTAAAGTTTATAAGCTATTTCTTTTCCTGTTATGCTGGGTGGAGAATTTGTTTAGCTACCTATCAATTTAAATGTTTCTATTCCTGTAAGTCTTCTTATTCTAAGTGAAGAGATGCTCAGATCTGGGAAGTGCCAGCGTCAGTTAGAGCTGTCCTTAAACAGTAAATTCATTGAAGTCTAAATAAGATCATATGAGCAACTGCTTATACTACCAGTAAGCTGGCATGAAAATCAAAGGGAAGTAAAAATCTGAGCAAGCTGTGTATAGTCTCTGCAAATATTCTTGTGTTATACTTTGGCTGAATTTTGCTTCTGGTTAAGAAACTGTAGGGATCAGTCATTAAAACTGCAGAAAGCAAGCTGAGCAAGTCATTGCAGTATTAGCCCAGAGCCACCCAGCTGAAACCACAGCTACTGTGGCTGCTGACATTTTTTTTTTTTTTCATTCATATGTGCCTCTGTTGCTTTTCAGTAGGCCACCCACTGTTTACTTGCATATTGCTGTATATGCATGTTGGAGATTATGCACTATCATGCTCTATTTCTCTAATTTTTCCTTTAAATAAAAAAGCTCTAAGGCCTTCTAGATGTGTGGCTTCTGAGCATTATAAAGCATGGATTACTGGTGCCTAGAAACTCATCTCTTCTCTGCTAGGTGTTTCTGTATGTTAACACACTTTGGCTAAGATGACAAATTCTCCCCATGTTGATTTTATTAAGTAGTACTGGTAATAATTGTTTGCTTATCAGATTCAGATTATCAGAATATTAGAAATGCATTGAAACAAAAAAACTATCTAGTAGGTCAGACAAAATTATTTAAAAAATAGGTTTTCTATCTACAAGCTATTAACCTGGAGTGAGAAAAGAAAATGAGCTTCAGTGCATCAGCTTGAAAAAATCTTCAAGTTTTCATTAAACGAGCAGTTACGGTGACTGGTATTATACTTTTACTACTAATTAAACTTTATAAAAAAGGATAACTGCAGTTATGTCACAAGGGTTAAATGAAAAAAATGAACGCAGGCAGAAAGAATGAATATATTCATCTGCTTGACTTACAAAATTCTATCACAGTATTTCTGTCTTTCTGACAAGGGAATGTGTTACTGTGAATGAAGTAGCCCCTCATCTGTCTTTGCACCTAGGAAGGAGTATTCTGGATTTTCATTTATTGGTTCTCTAACAGTTCCATTCAAATGTGTATATGGGACGTGTACTTATGAATATCTCACAGAGCCCTGCATATTTCAGTGCACAGAATTCTAACTTCCCTTAGGCTGAGGGAAGGCTCAACTGCAAATAATCACTTTTGGTCCAGCTGACTAGGATGTGGAGTGTACAAGGTGAGAACAATTCTTTTTCTCCCTTTAGTGTCCTCAGACTGACTAGTCTAGAAGAAACTCAAGAGATTACAATTGGAATGGCATATTAAACATTCTGAACGGGATTTGAGCATGCACAAGCCCAAGCCTGTATTTGTACATCCTACATATGCTTTCTATCTCACTTTAGGAGAAGAACCCCCATCTCTGGAAATATTCTTCTTACAGAAAAAAGGAGACATTTCTGGTACCTCCATGAAAAATGAAGGGTATGACCAGCCCTTGGCTCTCAGGTGGAGAATAGAAGGACTGGAGTTTTATCATCTATCAAACCTTCCTAAAGACTATGAGTTTTGGTTTGTTTGTTTTGTCTTTATACACTTATCTTCCAAGGAGATGGCTTCTTAAAGAATGACTCCAGTTAGGTAAAATTAGGAAAGCATAGGAATGTATATATTCTAGCAGGTCTGGCTAACTGTAGTGCATGACACCAGACTTTTGCAGGAGATGTCATGCCAGTCACCTCAAAATTTCCTGGGAAGTTACGTGGCTGCTGATGGACTGAATGATCTAATGAAAGATTGGAAACATTAATCCTGAAATGAAAACTGGGTATGAGCCTGATCTGGCCCTGCAGGATATATAGAGATTATATAAAAATCAGACAGAATTAGGCTAAGCTCTTGCTTTCTGGGAGAAAATAGTGCCCTTAGTGCCTGTTGCCTGCTTGGTATTCTGACTTCCCTACCTTCTGACTAGGAAATCTCTTTCACTTGTAGAGTAGGGACCAGAGTCCTGAATGTTTCTCTCTTCTGAACATGGTTTCAGCCTGAGGTGTTTTTTGGTTCTGTTTTGCACAGCAGTAATCAAAGAAGGCAAGATGCTTGCACAGGAAGTATAGTGTGTCTATTAAGGAGACAAAATAGGCACACTGAAATAAGATCATTATGTGTGATAGACAGGGAAGATGAGGTGTCTGTGTTAGGCTAATACTGGTGGCGTATAAATTTGTAAAGGCAAACTAAAATTTGCTCCTGCAAAGATGCTTTGGTTATAAGCTAACAACACTCTTGACGCTCAGCTTGATTGACAAACTTAAGCACAAACTTGTGCACACCAAACTTCAGAAGCAGTTGTTGTGTAGCCGTTGAGATTTTCTGTGCCTCCATTACCTTCTAAATTTTACATTATATACAAGAAAAAGATGATGTCTATTCTTTTTGTCTCTGTTCAGGAAATGAATGAGTAATTGATTTTTCTAAATATATATATATGTACACACACACATTTCAGTGAAGTTAGTTCTAGTTTTAAAGTTGGAGGGTCTGGCATCATCTTCTCACCAACAGAACAGGTGAACGGTTCTCACAGCAGCTGTGCACATTTCTTCATGTCATTCACTATATGTGCAGCACTTTCATATGAAAGAATCAATATATGTATATAGCCCTCAGAGCCATGCATCCCCCCCTTGAGAATTTACTATGATCGTTGTCCCCCAAAACAACATGTGTTTCATGATAAAGTAATCTTAAAATAGACTATTTCAGAAAATTAACAGCCAAAGGAATTCTCTTTGTACAAGATTGTTTTAAGGACAATTCCAGAGGCTGTTATTATTATTATTATTATTATTTATTGTTTGAAATGTTTATGGAAGTCACTTATTTTCTTTAGCTCTACAATATTTAGTATGAAAAAGTCTATCTTCCACATTGTCCCTTGAACTTGCAGATGTGGGAGGAAAAAATACTAAAATACTAATCACTAACAATATAATATGTAACCTAGTTATGTTCTAAGATCAACACTGAACAATACTACGTAAATGTAAGAACATCAGATTGGAAAATCTAGAAGATGAGGGGGAGGAAAAAAAAAAAAAAAACAAAAAAAAAAAAAAAAGCTCTGGTTAGTGTTGTAAAAGACTTTTTTTATTGTCTTATACACACAGATTACAGTAATCCTTAACATCAATTTAAAAAGCATCCTTCCAGGCCTATATCCAAATTCTGCAGAAGTCAACCCATAAAGCAGCTCTAAGTCTTTTGTAGATTTTTCTCATGATTAAAACATGATTAGGATATGAAGAGTAACAGAATATTGAAAACATTCTGAAATTGTGTAGATTAGAGGTCTTTTTTTTTTTTTTTTTTTTTTCTCCAGTCTGTTTGACCCATTCTATATAGTTCAAACAGCATAAAGCAAGAGATAAATTCATTATTGAGTTCCGTGGGATGCTTCATAAAACTTTTAGGACGAGTTTTCTGTTATTCTAGCAAATTCCCTCCTCCTACTATCAAAGTGAGTAAGATTTGACAGGTGGATCTAGTAATAGCTAATTTTCTTTCTTTTATTTTTAAGAACTACTGAATATTTATCTATGCTTTGAATTCTAATTACCTAATTAATAGGATAACTAACCACCTAAAATTACTTAGAAAACATAATTAAATATTTCTGTGCTTTAAGAGGAATGTAACAATCAATTTGCCAAAAGTTCAAGCTTACAAATGATTATTCTGTCATGCCAATACACATCTCTTAACAGCCCTGGAACTTTGTTCTTTCTATAGAACTTCCTCCTTTTTGTCCCTTTACTGAGACTTTCTCATCTCTCAAACAGGTTTTTTTTATTTTTTATTTTTATTTTTTTTGTTATCATATTATATGTTGGTGGTGTAAGAACTTGACCCAGTGTTCTTTTGTTGATTTTGAATTTGAATTTCCTTTACAGATAGAAAGACTTGCTCTTGGGCTAACTCATGGCTGAAAATAGTAGCCACTCCTTAGGAAAAGGCACAAGTGAAAGAAAGTTAAGGGTGTTTTTTTTATTATTATTTTATTTTTTATTTTTAATGAACTCAGGCTTTGAAAGGAAAATAATAATCTTTTAATGCCAGGGTTATGAAGGAAAATATTTAGGACTGGAGGGGAGATGGACAGATAAAATAAAGAAACAGGAGTTTAGTTTTGGGAGATGTTGAAGTACTGGAGATTTTGGAAATCTAAAAATAAACGAGAGTTTTGGGATGTTCCCAAATACTTCAAGAGCAAAATGAGTGAGTAGAGCCCAAGAACAGATGAGGAAATGATGAACGAAGACTAGAGGCTTTCAGAAAATTCTGAGATGAAAGACTTGTTTATAACAAGCTCTGTGAGCTTTCTGTCCTTCCAAACTTTAAAGTGGGCTTAAAGAACTTCTGAGATACAGCTCTGTCTAAAGGTACTGCAAACTGATGAGTGACAGATACAAAGGGAAACCTAAAGCATAGTCACAGTGCTACCGTGGGTTTGAAGAATCCTGCTATTTGGTGCTACTATTAGGAAAAGACTCCTTGGCCTGACGTGATCCACAATGATATGCTTGTTACAATGAAGTATAGATACTGATATGTACAAATGATAGTTTTGTCTGTTGACTCTGAAAAGATCAATGATTATTTTCATGACAGTGTATTTTAGAGAAATGTTTTAGGAATCACAGCTTTCAAAAAAGAAAACTTGAAATCAAATACCTGTTATTAAGTGTTTGTTTATTGTGTCCCTTTTCTTTGATTATTCTGGAATATTCGAATGAAAGTAAATCTAAAATTATTTTTTATGGATTTTTACACTAATACCTGTCTTTTTCAGCATAGGATTTTGGCAAACTTTGACTGAACATATTGTGCTAAGACTGTCCTGCAATTTTTGCAGGAATTTCTAATAGTTTTAAGAGTCTAGTAAAACAACACTTATCAAACTGGGGTATGATGTGAGGGCAGGAGGAGCAAAAAAAGGTGTAAAGCACTGAAATGTATTTTTATCCATTTGTCCCTGTTATGCAGCATAAAGTTGTTTAATTTTCTTGGAATAAGGTGTGGATCAAGAGATACCTGTCCTAATACACATCTATTTGCTTGTGTTAGTTTTATACATCACACTCGTACAAACTCTATTTTTTTTCCTAATAATCTTTATCTCATGAATCAAACTAAAATATAAGAAGACATAAGATTTAAAATATTTTTCACGCTGATTCTAAGGTTTGGGCAACTTCCTCATTGCAGCAAGAGGTAAATAGGAGAGGAAAATGAGATGCTGCAGAAGTTTGAAGTGACTTTCTGGGTACTGAAGAATAGAAAGCATTTTTTTTCTATAAATATGGATGCTAAATTATTTCTCTGATTCCAGAGAAAATTCTCACATTCTGAGACAGGCTTTATGGAATTCTAACAGTTAAAAGACTTAAAAAAATATTATTTGATGTTTCTTGTATAAATTAGCCTGACAGACTGGATGAACTTTAGATGACTAATTTGTTAGTTTTGGAGAGTACAAGGAGAATTGTTATATTTTTGTTAGCAGATAATTTTTGTATGTGCAAATATACTGGTATTTGCATTTGCATTAAATTTGTGGCTCCAAATCCAGAGTCAATGAACTTCAAACAAATGTGAGACTTTGTTTTGGTAAGTAAATAATTTACAATTTTTTCGTACAGGTATTTATGACCTTTAGTACTTGTCAGCTACAATTAAATGAAATCAAGTGTTCATAATGGAGACTGTAAGGGAACTTGTGTATGGGTCTACAGAACAGGTATTTCAGTGAGGTACAAAATTTAATCTTAACAGCCCTAGTGGCAATACTCAGTCCACAGTAGTGCTTAAAATAATGTAATGAAGAGAAGTATTTTTATTTCTAAAAGATTAAAAGAGAAATGACCTGCTGAAAGGCTATACCCAAAATATTGTTTGAACATCCAAGTTACCATGAGGTATTCTGAAATTTTCATATTTTATCTCTGTAGTGTCCTGCTAGCCTTTAACTCAGGATGATGACGTAGATATGCTGGACAGACATAATAGAAAACTGCAGGCATAATTATCTTTTGCAACATGAATGCAAAATCTACAAAGGTGAGTATCTAGGCAGAGGATAGGATTTGGATCCACATTCCAAATTCTGTTCTCCCTAGAAACAGTTACCTTTGGATTTAAAAAAGATGTTCATGTTTAAGAACACATGCCTTGGAGAGGAAATCTGTATTATTTCTCTTCCCAAATACAAAGAGGGAAAATGAAAATATATTACTTATGCTAGCTACTGTGCTATCTAAGAACTGGGTGAGAGCCAGTAGTGTTTAGATAGTGAAAAGAAGTTGTAATTTTGAGAGGGCTTTTTATAATGTAAATCAGTAGAAAAGGGAGAAAATTTGTTTCACAATTCTGTTCTTCAAAGACTTCTATCCCTTTATAGGAAGAACCACATAGGAAATTATTGTGCTATAAAATCCATGAACAGCAATCTTCTTCCCAAAAATTATTTCGCTAAGTGGAAACAATGATCACACCTTATTCCAGTGCCAAGCACCAATTCCCTCAACAAAATTCTTTATAGAGGCTCAATTCCGTGTTGTTTTTGGAGTCTGTCTTCTTTTTCCCTCTCTCTTCCTCAACTCAGCTTTGTCACTCAGCAGACTGAAAGAGATATTGTTGCTGTCTGCTTTGGGAAATGGCAGGCAATGGATGGAATTAGAGCCCACCACCATTCTGAAGGACTCCAATACCACATTCAATATTTAAATTTAGCTAAAGTGGGATTTCCCAGCCTTGGCTTTCTGCCCTTTTATTTTCAGCAGAGCATTTCTCTTTGTTGCTGAAAGAACTGTGGAATGATACTGTTTATTCCCAGCACTCCAAGTGGACCCATATGGCTAGAACTTTCTCCAGTTGAGTAGGAAGAGACCATTGTCACTGTGTGTGATGAACTAATGGTCACCTCCTCTGCTGAAGGTCGGGATGTCTGTATGATTTTGTCACTGAACACGGAGCTGCAGAACTCTTCTACCAGAGTCAAACTGACTTGGACCACTTACAGAACTTGGCCAATCTGTAACCTCCTGGTGATTTTACCTTCCACCTTTCCCCTCCCCTGGTACCAAATAAAACCTGGAGATTATACCCAGCATCTTTATTTCTACTAGATAGAATAAATTACGACTTCAGCAAGGAACAAGTCTGACCTCAACTCAACTGACTACAGATGAAGAAAGATTGTTTCATAACATATCTCGCTGAATATTAGATGACATATATTTGATAGTTTTGTTTTTAAAATTGGGAGCATGGGGAGGGAGGGCTTAAAAGGTGTTAAGTAAATGATAAATGTTATCACAAAACAAGTCCTGAGATGGAGATTCATATAAAATGGCTACTGGGCAGTGGGAGCTCTATAGGAAAGGACAGGAGGAAAAAAATGTTTGGAGAAGAAATGTAAGGGACAGATAAACTATAAAGAGGACAGGCATTAGCTGAGAAATTCAAACGTCTCACTTGCCATTTCAAAGTGATATTTCCACCCCACCCCAGCCTGCATAACTTTTAACTAAGGTATCATGTGGATTTCTATATAGAGATCTTCCTTCACTGATTTTTGTGGTACTTGCTGAGAAATCTTAGGAAACTCTTTTATATCTCTTTGCATAATTTTAGTGCTAGAAAAATGTTTAGTGGTGATACAGCTCATTGATTGCAGAGAACGCATCACATTTATGCTATTTTATTTCTGTTTCATAAAATTAGAACTGGCAACTTTTTGAGAAAGACTGTCCTTGATATAGAACAGTGAATCTCAGATGGAGAAATTTCACTTTAATGAGCTAACTTGTTTAGAGTGTTTTTTGTTTATAATATTTTGTTTCTATCATGTGCTGTACTTACAGCAAATAGTGACAGACTTTTGGGGGGTTCCGATGGCAGTCCTGAAACATACCCAAGTGCAGATAATTTATCCATCCCTTATAGATCTCTCCTGCTCTCTGAATGTACCACTTTTAGCCATCTACTTGATGGCTAAAAAGATTTCCATGTGCTCCAGATTTTAGCAATTCCAACTATATTTGCCCTACTGAAATGTAAAATCGTTTCATTTCAAAAGTTTTCCACATAAACATGATTAGTCTGGGAAAAAATAATCCATGAAGGCTGAGAAAATTCTCTCTCTAAAAAACAACAACAACAACAAAAAACAAACACACACACACAAAAATTATCCTCTATTTACTTGTGAATGCCCTCTGAATTACATTGGTCCCATACTGAAATGTTTATGGCATCGATTAATTGCCCATGCTTCTTTCATAAGGTAAAAACTCCTATTTACTCTTTTTCTCCATGAAATACAGAGTTGCAAGAATACACATTACTGATGACTACCACAGTGTTTGCTAGCATCTGAACATAATCTAATAAATTTAATTCCTCTATCTTACTAACCAAAGAAATTTCATTTAAATTTCAGTTTACTCAGCAAGGAGCACAGGAGAAAGGAGTCTTACTGTTGATCAAAGAGATAAAACCATATAGATGCTAATCCTAGAATTTCCAGAGGCTGAATATAGATCCTTAGTGAGTGGGTTCATTAACTGTTATTGGAATGTCTGCAAATGACTGTTTCCAAGACTATAATTTCAAGCTGTCATTTCTCTGCAGTGTAACATACATGGGGGTGTTTTCTCTTGCTAACTTTGGCTCAGTGCTGTTAGTGTAGCCTGCAAATGGGGTCACTGATTGCCACCAGGAAGTTCACTGTTGTGTTTTCTAGACTTATGTCTGCATATTTAAACAACTATAACTTAAAATAGCCGGCATTAGCCTTACTACCCACCTGATAGAACTACCACTCCTCTCCCAGACAGTTTTTCGTGTGCAGGATTGCTTTGGTGACCTGGAGGACTGGATTTTGGATTTCCAGATGCTTGGCATATTCATTGCAGCTTTGTGTCCACTGGTAATTTCTGTGCCTACAGGAAATCCTGCACATTTTCACTATTTTGTGACCTAGTACTAGGGCACATATGCAGTACAGGGGATGCTTTTGAGAATGGCCACGCTGACTGTGGCATTGCATGAAAATAGGTGGTCTGTGGTACAGCAGGTCCAGCTTTGTTCAGAAGAGTGGAATGAAATGCAAATGTGTTTCAATTGCAGTTAGACTAACACTCTGAAACTCTTCAATTGATTGCATTGCAGATAAGTTGCCATGACATGTACCTGAAAAACTGGGAATGGGTGTAGTGGGTTTATGTGGCAAGGTTTTGGTAGGAGGGGGGCCATAGGGGTGGCTTCTGTGAGAAGGATCTAGAAGATGCCCCATGTTTGGTAAGGGCCCCACTGCTGACCAGAGCTGAGCCAATAAGCGATGTTGTTTTGCGCCTCTGTGAGAGCATATTTAAGACAGGGAAAAAAACCGCTGCGCCACTCAGCAGCTGGGAGGGTGAGAGGAGTGAGAAACAGCCTTGCAGGTGCCAAGGTCAGTGAAGAAGGAGGGGGAGAGGTGCTCCAGGCGCCGGAGCAGAAGTCCCCTGCGGCCTGTGGTGAGGACCATGGTGAAGCAGGATGTCCCCCTGCAGCCCATGGAGTACCATGGTGGAGCAGGGATCCACGCTGCAGCCTGTGGAGGAGACCACGGTGGAGCCTGTGCCCGGAAGGAGACTGCGGCCTGTGGAAGACCCCTGCCGGAGCAGATTCCGAGCCGGACCTGCAGCCCGTGGAGAGGAGACCACGCAGGAGCAGGTGACCCGGCAGGAGCTGCTGCCCGTGGGGGACCCAGGTTGGAGCAGTTTGCTCCCAAGGGATGGACCCCGTGGTATGGACCCATATATGGAGCAGTTCTTGAAGAGCTGCTGCCTGTGGACAGCCCACGCTGGATCAGTTCGACAAGGACTGCATCCCGTGGGTGGGACCCCACAGCACAGGGGACGAGAGTGACCGAGAAGGAGCGGCAGAGAAGAAGTGCTGTAGATTGACCATAACCCCCATTCCCCCGTTCCATTGCGCCACTCGGGGGGAGGAGGTGGAAGAGGGTTGGATGGGGGGGGAAGGTGCTTTTGGTTTCTTTCCTTTGTTTCTCACTTCTCTAGCTTGTTAGTAATAAGCAATAAATCTTACTTTCTCTCTATGCTGAGTCTGTTTTGCCCGTCACGATAATTATTGCGCGATCTCCTAGTCCTTATCTCAACCCTTGAGCCCCTTTAATCATATTTTCTCCTCGCTCCTCTTTGAGGAGGGGGAGTGAGAGAGCGGTTGTGGTGGAACTCGGCTGCCCACCCGAGTAAAACCACCACAATGGGTTAAATCATTTCCCAGCATTTAAAGGCAAATGTAGAGGGAAGAGAATGGACCTTTCTCTTTGTCTCTGGTAAACAATGAAAAGGAATAGTCTTAAATGACAGCAGGTATGCAATTAGACTCTGGTTATGTTTTCTTTTGTGTAAAAAGTGAAAAGCACTGAAATAGATGGCTGAGGGAGACTGCAGTCTTCATTGCTGGTAATACTTAATGACAAATTAAACAAGCACCTGCAAGGAGATACAGATCCTGCTTTAAAGAGGATACTGGCCCAGGTTCTTTCTAGGTTTATTTCCCTGTCATTGTATGCACAATACATCTGACATGTCCCCAAAGTTTCTAATTACTGTGCATGAACAAACCATCTGTACAAAATAATCTCAGGATGCATGAAGTTTCCTGGAAGCATTTTTCATACTGAAAGAGAATTATAACTGTTCTTACACATTCATACAAATGTCCATTCAGAGTTGTTGTGTAGAAGGGGGAAAAAAAAAAGGCTGGTAGAGACATCAATCTGAAGATGTTTTCTTAATTTACTTAGCATCTCTTGCCTCTGTTTAAGTAACACCTGATTCTCGCAAAACCAGCGTAAGCTGAAGATCCTGCGATTTTTTACATGCAGTCATGCCTTTCCTTAAAAATTATCATAAGATCCAATCCTATGAGAGTTTAAGGGCATATGTAATAAGATTTGCATTAGTCAGTAAAACTGTAAAACAGTACTTACTTAAGTGTCTTCAGGATCAAGTCCACAACAAGAGTTCTTGATGTTGTACTGAAATAGTTACTCTTGTTTAAGAAATGCATCAAAACACTTTCTTTAAACATTTCCCATTTCCTCATGAAAGGAAAAACAAAACAAAACAAAACAAACAAACAAAAAAAAAAAAAAACAACGACAACAAAAACCACATATCTATAGCTGAATTATAGTGCCAGTGAACGATATTTGCCTAGCTGTCCGTCTTTACATGATAGGCAGTCATTTGTATACAGCTGAATTGAATGGTTGAAGCTAGAATCAAAGCCTTTAAACAAAATGAAATTCCTCAGCTTCAGAAAAGGTGATCATCAAAACAAAAAGTGCTCTTACATAAACTACTTATCATGGAAGGCAGTGGACAAAGACCATGAGAAGTTATAAGCAGTTAAAATAACTGACATTTGAAAGCCAGTGAATCAAATCTTAAAATGGCCAAGATCACTTCTGAAACTTTCTTAAAGTGACAAGCATGCCTCCGGCTTAAATTAATTCTGCATGTTTACATTATTCTTATAGACATGTATATTATAATGACTTTTGAGGTTTACATAGAGTATGCAAAGAAAATTATCAATACAAACAGAATAAGCATATTTGGTAAAAATGCAACATAAAATTAACACAAGCACCCGTCTATTCAAAGAGTGAAATTTGTAAAGCAACTCATTACTTTTAGGATTGAATATATATATATAAAAAAAAAAAAAGTAGGAAAAAATATCTTGCACTGTCTTTTTCCCTTGCTTGTTTCTGTTGCTGCAGTTTATATCCGTAATAGTTGGTGTTACTGATTAGATCCGGGGAATGCTCAGACCCCCTCAGACCCACAAAAAAATTTATCCTCTCTGGTGCTCAGGCTACAGTGTTTTGCAGCCCTGGGGCCTTTCTCTCATTTCTAAAAGAATAACACTGTGATAATAAGGCAGGAGTTAGGTTAGGGGGAATTTAGTATAGATTTTGAGCCTAAAAGGATGAGGCAGAAAAAAAGGTGGAGGATACACACAGAAAGAATAAGCGGAGGAAAGTTTGCCAAAACCATCTTATATTAGTTTTGTGTTTGGTACTTACAGCCAATCTTGTTAAAGTTCCACACTACTAATTGGACTCTACTGAATCAACAGACCCAGAAAGAAAGCTAACTAAAATGCAAAATGGAATCTGAGTTTCACTAAAATCCTGAAGGATATCAGATCCATCCTTCAGCCTGTGCATGGGTGGCAGAAATTTATTCACAATAATATGTTGTGAATTAAGTTTTCTAAACAAAGTGTTTAGTGTACAACTTTGGATGTGTTGGTACAATCCAAAACTACATTAAATAAGGCAAAACACTTTAAAACACTTTTTTTTTTCTTTTTTTAATTTAAGCAAGTCATGCTGCTTTTAAAGTCAAATTATTGAATAGCGTAATGTAATATCTCAAATGTCTGTTCCCTCGACAATATATGAAAAAATATATGGAAGACAAAGGTCAAAAGGGTGAGATCTGAATGAGAAAGTCGGGATATGGAAGCAGTGAAGGAAGCACAGAAGAATAAGATGGGTTATTAGGCTCATGGGTTAATAGTATCTTTGTCAGAAGGTCACGAATATTATGATATATCTACATGCAGCTTCCAAGCCACCTAGATCGAAAAAGAAAAAGGGAAGGGAAGGGAAGGGAAGGGAAGGGAAGGGAAGGGAAGGGAAGGGAAGGGAAGGGAAGGGAAGGGAAGGAAAAAGGGAAGGGAAGGAAAAAGGGAAGGGAAGGAAAAGGAAAGGAAGGGAAAGAGAAAAGGAAAAGAAAAGGGAAAGGAAAGGAAAGGAAAGGAAAGGAAAGGAAAGGAAAGGAAAGG
>CM021768.1:50146881-50162205 GCA_011076525.1 Nettapus auritus | reverse complement strand
AAGAAAAGAAAAGAAAAGAAAAGAAAAGAAAAGAAAAGAAAAGAAAAGAAGGAAAAGAAAAGGAGAAAAGGACACAAGAGACACACAGAAGAAAGTGAAGGACAGATTGAAATAAGCCAGTAAAAGATGATGAGAAGAAGAAGAAGAAGAAGAAGAAGAAGAAGAAGAAGAAGAAGAAGAAGAAGAAGAAGAAGAAGAAGAAGAAGAAAAAGTTGGAGCCATTAGACACCCAGATAAGGAGACAGAAGCCAGTCAGTACATCAGCAGAGATGCCTAGTTACTCATTGACTTGAGGCAGCCTGGAGAGACAGATCAGTTACTGACAGCTCCTAATGTGTGCAAAAAATAGCACAGTGTCCCCAGCTGAAGCATAACTCAGAAAAGGTGGTGAGGACTTGAAAGCCTTTTTTTTTTTTTTTTTTTTTTTTTTTTTTTTTTTTTTTTTTCTTTCCCATTTTGTACCCTGAAAGAGCCTTTCATCTGACATCTAGATGTCATCTGACATCTAGAGCACTTCTAGGAAAGTGGCTTTGGCCCCTGCTGTAGATGAAAGCTGAATCTTAGTCTCTTGCTTCATAATATAGACTGTTAGGGAGCAAAAGCATATCCAGTGATACAGGAGGTGAAAAGGAAGAACAATACCCTGGTCAAATCCAGGGGTGGGGTGGTGCTGTGAAGTAAGGATAAGGAATTTTTTCTTTTTCATAGAGGATTACCTTGGGTGATAGATAGAGGGTTTCCTTAGTGCTCTGAAATATAATACCTGAGGGGATCTGAAGAACCATTCTTGTAGCCATTATTTTCTATTAACTCAGTGGCTTCTTGCTTAGCTTGCTGGATGGCTATATCCCACCCTAAGGCTTCGACTTGCCTCATGCTCTGTATTGGAATTTAACCTCCATGGAACAGGTGCTGCACTTAACAGGCATCATTTGGAACGGTTTAATTTAGAAAATGCCTTTTATTTTTCCAAGAGAGTGTCATTAAAATCTTGTTCTCCTGCTAAAGCTCAGGGTAATATAGACTCGTTTATTTATTTTTTTATTTAATTTTAAATTTGCATTTGGCTTTGCTTTAATAGGTGAAATGGCATGTCAGTTAATTAATTATGGTAGCAGTTTTGGCTTATATTAAGTTTGTATACCTTATAATTTAGAGTAGGGATGGCAAGAAAATATCTTGACTCTGTCCCTGTAGACAAAAAGTAGGCTAAATCTGCAATTTCAAGGACAGATTTATATATAGATAACATGAATCTGGGCAGTTTCACTAAACATGACTGTTTCATACAAAAATTGTATCTGGCAGTGATGGTTCTATCATTTCTTAAGAACATTTTGTTTGCATCATTCATGCTAAAATAGCACCTCATTACAATCCCTGTAAGATAATTTAGGAAAAAGTCAGGAGAGAAATATGTCTGCCTAATGCAGAGAAATATATGTCTGCCTGTACCCCATGTTGACTAGAGTTACAGAATTCCCTCTAGTATGTCTAATGTAATGTAAAGACTGAGCATCTTTGCTTGATGTAGTGTGTTGATGAATTACTGCTTACTCATTAGTCTCTGTGTTTTACATAGATATATATTTCTTAATATGTTGTAAGTCTTAGTTTGTGAAAGAGAAAAGTCTTTTTAATTTTTTAATTTTATATTTTAATAACAGAAAGCCAGAAGAGAACATTAGGTAGTTGTAGTGTATACATTTATAAAGGCCAAATGAGAAATATGTGTCAGTCCTGCATATGACTGAAGTATTTGATCTGTACCTTTATTTGGGGGACTGCCTATATGAGGATGACATTAGTTACTCCAAATTAGTAATCAAGTTAGATAAACATGGAGGAAAAAAATGAAAGATTAAGGATGTAGTGAACAATTCATATGTCTCTACCAGTCATAATAGCTGTTAGAAATGTCTGTTAGATGCTTTCATCAGCTTTGCTTTCATCCTGTGACTAACATGATAGCTGAAAAGAAATGTACAGGCTTTTAAATTTTGTTTTAAAATTTATTTCATAGGATGAGTTACTCCAGATGAGGTGAATAAGAGGGCATGTAAGAGGTATACTGAATAAAGAAGAAAACAGAGACGTAAATTACATAGTCAGACCCTCTCTCACAATGAAAGAACATTAAAAAAACAAAACAAAACAACAACAACAACAACAAAAACTGGAAGACAAACACTGTAAAGCTAAGTATATTTGCAGGAAAAGTACTAAATTAGAAGCACCACAGATGGCATGGACTCGATCCCGTATTGAAAATACGACAAAGTTTCTCATTGGTTTTAATGAGCTTTTGTCTCTTGTTGTGAGATGAATATGAAAGCTGAAAGAGGGCATGTGAAAGGATTTGTGCCTAGTGGGAGAAGAGCATGCCTTACGCCACTGGGAGTTAGTTTTGCTGCATTTTCACCCGTGGAAAGCTTTGCATTGTAAAGCATCAGCTCAGAGCTGGAGAGAAACTCCCTCTCTTTGATCATGGCAGAGAAGGGGAGAGGTTCCTAGACTCTTACCAAAAGACATCTGTCTGTTTGTCACCAGCTTGAATGCCAAGAAAAGAAAGAAATTATAGCATCAGAACTTATGTTACAGGATTTGCACCCGAGGCTAAAAAGGATCCATTTCGATATGCAGCAGATCATCTGGCAAATTTCAGAAACTAATTCCTAACAGGACTTACCTGAACAGATGGAAACAGTCCATTGGAGGAGGCAGGGAAGATAATTAAACTGTGGAAACTTTTTATGTTCAGTGATTTTATTTATTTATTTATTTATTTTGAGCACGGGAGGAAAGGGAAGTGCAACAAGGAAGATGAACAAGTGGCTCAAAGGTTAATAAGTCTTCAATGGAGGTTCAGGAAAGCTTGACCACTTTGAAGTGTGAACAGAGAAAGGATTGATTACTTTGCTGCATAGGGAAATAACATTGCTTGGGCTGAGGTTGGTCTGAACTGGTAAGAAAATCTTTAAAAAATGACAAAATTTGAGAGGGATGTATGTAGATTTACATATGAATATAAAATGTACAGAGAACTGATAAATGAGGGTACGTATGTAAAACAGTATCAGAAGGGTATAACTATGAATAGATGCATGGATATAGAACTTCGGATACATAATGTAGTTACTGAAAGGCTTGGATGGGACAACAAAACAGCAAGTAGTAACTGAAAGACTTGTACTCAGTTCAGAATCCCAGGCATCAAATACTGCAACAAGAATTACTAGTGTAGAACCCAAAAGCAGTTGTTAACATGGCAATCATGGCAGAGAACAGCTATCAAAAGGTACAAATTGTTCAGGGAAGACAGATATAAAAGTAAAGATGATAAATATCACTGCATGTCATACTGCATCAGATATAAAGAAATAGAGAGAGACAGGAGTAAAGTGGAATCTGCATGAAGTCAAAATTCATTTTGGGAAAGGTTAATAACAGAGCTTGTATTGGGATAGTACTGTAATAGAGTTCCTGGATCAGATGTGAATAGAAAAAAAAAATGATGTAGATATAAAGCAGAACAATTAGTACAGAAGACTATGACAATATTGAAAACCGCAATTTCTTAATGATAGTCCTGACAACGTAGTCACAGGTCTGCATATTGACATATTCATGTCTCATAGCTCACAAAATTTTGTTTTGGCTAGTCACTAATGAAAAGTGATGCCAGGAGAGATTTTGGAAAAATATGAAAATGTGATCAAAATGGTGGTCATGGAGGTGAGAGAAGGATGGGGAAAAGTGTTATCAACAAACATAACTTTATTCTATTTACGTTAAATGGAAGACCGATAGGGTTCTGTGATAAATTTTAGATCAGATGTTCAAATTTGACCATTGAAGAGAAATGGTTAGTAAAATATCCAAACTAAGAGCTTAAGGGCTTGAAGAGCTTCATAAGAGGTTCAGAATTCCTTGAAATCAAAGAAATCAGATTTCTCAGCAAGGTGAAAATGTTATTAGAAATTTAAATAGATTAAAATCCCTTCATAGGACATATTAGGATTAAAGGATGAATTTATAAAAAGTGGGACAAAATGCTTGATTCAGAAAAAGTGGAATGTATGGGAGTACAGTGAGCATAAGATCAAGTTTGATCTTAAAAAACTAAAACCAATAGTAAACATTAAAAACTACCTACATACAAAAAAAAAAAAATTAAAAATAAAAGCAGAATAAGGAAAGAGTGGTCATTAACTGTTGGATGACACTGGATCAACTGTTGGATGTTGAGTGTAACCTCAGTAGGTTTGCAAATGCCACAAAGCTGGGGAGAAGTGTCGATCTGCTGGAGGGTAGGAAGGCCCTGCAGAGAGACCTGGACAGGCTGGATCAATGGGCAGAGGCCAGCGGCCAGTTCAACGTGGCTAAGTGCTGGGTCCTGCACGTTGGTCACAACAACCCCATGCAGCACTACAGGTTTGGGGCAGAGTGGCTGGAAAGCTGTGCAGAGGAAAAGGATCTGGGGGTGCTGATTGATGCTCAGCTGAACATGAGCTGGCAGTGTTCCCAGGTGGCCAAGAAGGCCAATGACATCCTGGCTTGTATCAGGAATAGTGTAGCCAGCAGAACAAGGGAGGCGATCGTTCCCCTATACCCTGCTCTGGTGAGGCCACACCTTGAGTACTGTGTTCAGTTTTGGGCCCCTCACTACAAGAAGGACATTAAGGTGCTCGAGCAAGTCCAGAGAAGGGCTATGAAGCTGGTGAAGGGCCTGGAACACAAGCCCTATGAGGAGCAGCCGAGGGAATTGGGGTTGATTAGTCTGGAAAAGAGGAGGCTCAGGGGAGACCTTATTGCTCCCTACAGCTACCTGAAAGGAAGGTGTGGGGAGCTGGGGTTTGGCCTCTTCTCACAGATAACTAGCAATAGGACAAGAGGGAATGGCCTCAAGTTGTGCCGGAGAGGTTCAGGTTGGAAATTAGGAGAAATTTCTTCTCAGAAAGAGTAGTTAGACATCGGAATGGGTTGCCCATGAGGTGGTGGAGTCACCATCCCTAGAGGTGCTTAAGGAAAGGTTAGACATAGTGCTTAGGGACATGGCTTTGTGGGTAATATTAGTGGTAAGGGGACAGTTGGACCAGATGATCTTGGAGGTCTTTTCCAACTTTAATGATTCTATTCTATGATACTGATGTAGCATATTATTTACACATAGTCCAAATAAACTCTTACTAGGAAATTCAATCAAAAAAATCCACCCCAGCAATGAAAAAATGCAGTGTCTGATGTGGCAGCAAGAACTTCTAGTATGTCAGTGTATGCTATGTGACTCAGTATGTATGCAGATAGTTAAAAAAAAAAAGTCAACAAATAGTTCGACATTTTGAAAGAAGCTCCTGATGAAGCTTGTAGGTGTCACGAAGAAAGGAAGAGTCAGAGTAGAAAGCAGTCGAGATACAGCACAGAATGTGCTCAAAGAATGGAAGTCAGTGGTACAAAATACACTGCACCATTTAATAATTAATAATTTCTGTTTTGATCCCTATGTCGTTTGAGAGAAATAACTGAGGTGTAGACATGGTCCAGTGGTACCTAAGTGAGCCTGGTGTACTAGAGGGGCTCAGGATGCCCAGACTAGCATATGGCTTTGGTGAAAGAATCTATGTGATGCATTAGAAATTACTTTTCCAGTAGCAATGAAGGGGAGTCTAGAAATCTGGTCAATTCAAGGAATCAAAGACCAAAGGAATGAGATATATATAAATAAATCAGGGGGAAGGATATGTATTGAGAAGGAGAACTGTTTGAACTGAATGATTCTGGTGGAGAACAAGTAGTTTAAACAGGTCACAACAAAATTCATCTAGAAATTAGAAGATTAAAGACTGCAGGAGAGATGGTCTGACTGGATAGTTTCTGACTGGAGTAGTAGGAGCCAAAAACCTTTTGTTACAGCTGGTGCAGTCAGTCTAAGGAAAGAATTACAGACTATACTAATTTTTGATATCTCAGGAATAGATCTAAAGACTAGAAACATTCCTTCTAATTCCAATCTTTCAGTGTAGCCAATTATATTTTTTTTGCAACTATTTCTCTTACACAATTCTTCCCTCCTACTTTGAATTCTCAAGCAGTTTTAAATATCCAAATATATTAAGCAAGGGAGATCTCCTTTGTCACCTTCATTTTGGCAGACTTAATTCTTACATCTTAGGCATAGTTTTTCTTGCAAAATTACATGGACTATTCAAACACTCAAAGGAAAAATCAACAGAAATTGAAGGAAGAAAAAATAATTTCATTTGAATGTATAAGTTATATTTATTAAAATTATAGACATTATTCATTGCTCCTTTCCAATAATTTTCAGGATATATTAATATAAGTTATTGCAGAAATGCTGAAATATGTTCAAGCCACCACAAAGCACAAAGACAAACACCTAATCAAATAAAAACAAAAACAAAAACCAACAAGAAAAACTACATGGAAAGAAGACTAAATTCTTTGCTCTACCATTCATTTTTATTTCAAAACTAACTAATCCTTATTTTCTGCTGTGCCTCTTTAGCAGAAATGATAGTGCCTGTGTCTCTGTCTGGCCTTTATTGTAATTAGTGCTAAAGTTTGGTTCAAAGCACGACTGAGCAAGTTGTCATCCCTCATTGCTGCTTCAGTCCTCAACAAAGCTAAGCTCCTCTTCAATGTATGAGACATCAAATGAGTCATAGTATTTTCAGAAACAAACCTTTCTAGTTTGATACTTTCTGTTTCTTTCTCCCCATGACCTAAGCACTCTTGTAGTTTGGCAGAAACTAATTCTTCCCTTTGGGAGCTTCTGCCAAGGACTGGGAATACTGCATGGTTTTGATTTCTTATACTGCAGAAATATAAACAACAAATTTTCCAAGACCCTCCAGATAATTTTATTATGGAAAATGACATCACTCAGCAGTCCTGAAATTCTAGTTCAGTGCACATAGAAGAAAAAAAAAAAAAAAAAAAAAAAAAGAAATACAATATAATCTCTCTAAGAAAGTACTTTAGTTATTTGTTTCAAATCTCAGATACAATAAAAAGTAAAGCTTTTCTGCTTGCAAGCTGTCTCCACAGAAGATTTTTTTTTTTACCTGTATATGTTTGACTTGTAGGAAATTTTAGTTGCATAGATGAAAAACACAATTCATTTATTGACATAACATACCTCCATATCTTTGCACACGTGAGCTTTTATGTTCATATTCCTGACATGTACATACACATTACTGCAAACTGAAATATTTATTAGATAATCCCTAAGCCAGTAACATTCCTTTAGGGTTGCATGGGGTTCCTGTAGTAGATGAGCTCAGTGCCTTCCCTGACAATTCATTAAGAATCATATACATTTTGCCTGGGTCTTTAACTAAGTGATATTACCTGACAGTACATTTGATATATCTTGCAATAAAATTCAGATTGCTTAGCAAGTTTTAGTTTGTATGTCTCCATTATGAACCATCATATTTTGCTCCAAGTTCTGACTTTGTTCACACAATTGTGAATAATTGTGAATAAATAAATAAATTTATTTTTGATTTAATTTAATTTTAAATTTTAATTTATTTTCACATTTAATTTAATCAAATTTAATTTATTATTCACAATTTTTAATTGTGAATAAATAAATAAATATTTATTTATTTTTATTTGATGTCCATAATTAATTTTAGTAGTTTTTAAAAATTAAAAATAAAAATTAATTCCTTACCAATAACAACTATTTATTGTCTGGCCCTTTTTTGGCTTTTGTAAGGTTTTAAACACACTTCTGTAAAGTGGACACTCAACGCTGTTTTCTTGAAGAAAAGTAACCCTTAACATTGATGGTAGAAATCGTAACACTGTTCTTAGGAAAATCTTTAGGAAAATGTCATTATGTAGACCTTTAGTCCAACCATTACAGTATCAATTTTCTTCTATTTACTATCTTAAATGAGTGGCAGTTTGACTTGCACAAATTGTTGTGCAGCCATAAATATTCCCTTTAAACATACTTCAACCTTGAGAGTAGATCCATAACTCTTAAAATCAAAATAAAAGTCATACAAAAGACACACACAAAATCACTGTAAGAAAACTATGGGTTGGTTAGGAGTAGGGTAAAGCTTATTCATTGAAAAGACTCACATTGACTTCAGTTGGAACACAACTCGGCCCCTGAAGACAATCAAAACATTCTTATACTGCAGACCACAGCATTTTTAAAGTGTTGTGTGGCACTGGAGGTGCATTTCCATGCCCATTGCTATAATGTGTGGTCTTTTATCACTGAGACTACAAGAATCACCATTAGTTATTAGCAATTTTGTACCCATAACAAAAAATTGGGCAATTCTGCTCTGTAGATATCAAAGATAGACTCTAGATGAGACCATTGATCATCCTAATCCAATATATTCTTCCTGACAATGATCAGTATAAGTCAAAGAAAAATGCAAGAACAATTCAGTAACCTACTTTAAGAAGTTTATTTTCATTTCTCCCATTAGTGGTTACACTTACACATGTCCTGAAGCATGAAAACATAAATGGATTCTTTTCATTTTCTCTAACATAGCTGTGTAAAATCTTATGGCACATCTTGAACTTGCATATGGAGTCCATATATTTATAAAAAAATATATGTGGATTGCGCAATGTAGTAGTTACATGTTTTGGTAAACAAAGTGTTTCCTTTATTAACTTTTAACTATCTGCTTTATAATTGGAGCACTGCTGATTTTGAAGAATGAGATGAAGCTAATTTTACTTAACTTTAAAATCAAGTGCTATTAATGTAATATTATTTATCCTTCTTTGATTCTTTATTTCCTTATCTCTAAGTGGTAGGAAGGTTTTCAGCTGAGCCAAACAACTTAGTTTTCCTGTTGTCATTCACTGCTTAGAAAAGCCTTGTGTGATATGAAAGTAATGCTTTTGTTTGTGGATGAAGAGCTTTGGTGGCAATGCTGATTTCATGAGCTCCTCTTGCCTTCCAATCCCTCACCAAACCTGTTCATTATTGCTCCTGAATCTTGCCTGGTTCTCAGCTGTGACAAACCAAATAATTGTTTGTCATGTTTGATTTGGACCAAAATACACTCTTGAATTACCCTTCTTACTTTCTCCTCCTCCTACTCCCTCCCCCTTCCCTGCCTCCTTCCCTTTTTCTCCATGTGTGTATATGTTTCAGTCCACAGGGGAATCCAGTAAACAGCTGAGTGAAGGGAACAGCAAGCTGTGACAGCTTGCCAAGGCAGGAATTCCTGAAGCCATACTGTTTCCAGAAACTCTGCATCTGCAGATTGCGGCTTCTGTCCGTTGGAGAGGCTATTTACAAGACTGGGCAAGAGAGGCAGGAAGAAAGTTTCAGTGTTTATGATCATACCTGGCAGATATGATCAGATGATTTTACATAGCCCCCTTCAGAAAAAGCTTCAGCAGCTCTTACTTCTAAACTTATGCTGATACAGGTGCAGTTCTTGCAGGTTGCTCTTTAGTTAGCTGTAAATGTTGCTTTAATATGTTTGCAGAGATGTAAACTGGTAGCTTTCCCTCCAATAGCTCTGCTGCTTCCCAGTTCACATCAGCTGTAGATCAGCTGCTTATTTCTCTAACAACGTTTCAAATATATTGGTCATTCTTCATTCTAAATTAGTTGGGAGAAGGTGGCTGCATGTTATCATTTCATAATTTTATAAAAAGCAGCCAAGAACCCAGACTGCAAGAAGTGATTCAGGAGATATTTGTCTGATAAGGTCTAATTTGCACATACTAATCTGCCCAAATGTCCATATATTATCAGGAAGAAAAGCCATATGCATGTGTAAAGCTTTACAATTTACTCCACATTCTTACACCTGTTGCTTAAGGATTTTCAAATGAAGCAGCAAGGCTTGCAATCTAGAAAAGCTTTCAGTATTGTTATGAAGTTTGAACAACAGCTGAAGCCTTCTGTTAGAGTTCTAAGACATAATACAATAATTCTACCAGTAGCTTAGTTAATGATTTAGCCAGCAGAACAATAAATCTACAACCTAAACTAGTAGGAATTAACATTGGATATATCCTAAAAGGGTTGCCACTGTTATATTTGGAGATGCAAGCTGAACAACCCTTTTTCTTTTCTCCTTAGTATGGCTTGTTTTAGAAAATTATTGAAGTAGCTGCATGAACAGTAAACAATTAAAAACACTACTTTCTCTGTCACTGATCTTTCTAATACAGAATTTTCCGTCTTATCAGGAGCCAATTGAAATATCTTACATAGTAACCATAAAAGAAAGGAGCTATACAAAGTCTTAATTACCTATAGACTATTACCTTTTTATTAGGGTAGCATTACTTCAGAATGTAAACTATTATTTCTATTACCTCTCTGTAAAAGGAAAGTTCTATATAGTACCAAAGACTGGGCAGTAAGAGAACCACAATCAACTGCTCTTAAAGCAAAAGCTTCATCTTTTAAATGACTTTGGAGATGGTTCATAGAAGTAAGTTTTTTTTTGTCTGTTTGTTGATTTAGCTGCACTTCAGATGAGCCTTTTAGAAGATGAAAAGAGGTCAGCCCATTGGGTTTAGAGGAGGAAGTAATGCACTAGCGATTCCCACTTTGATTCATAACAGGCCCATGACTGCACCATGACAGCATGGGGGCTGTGTTTCACAGGCAAAGTTGCACAGTTTCTGAGTCAGCAGTATCTTTGTACACGTAGAAATAGGGGCTGTACAATATTACAGTTAAGGCTTGACAACCTAGAAAATATCAGATCAATCTTTCTAGGGCTCCAGCCTGCACACCAGTAGTTGAAGTGATCGTAGTGATCGTGCTATAAGAGTTTCATCTGCTTTTGCCACTGGCAAGTACTTTCAAAGATGTTGCAAAGCCAGTAACGATGGTTTTCTAGTAAAACAGATGCATATTACCTCACAAGGGGCCATATAGTGCCCAGAAATTATGCAGATGTATGCAGAAAGAAAGTGCAATCAACTTTTCCTCTTCATCCTGAGCCTGTGAAGCTTATATAAAGACATTATATAATTGTAGCCTTTGGACTTGGTGGAGCACAGGGATTTCTTCCTCACTGCTTTCCTAGGAGCATGAGACTGCCCAAAAAGGGAAGTGGGAGAAGAATGCTTCTTCTAAGCCATCTGTGTCAACTTGAAATATGTAGAAGAGACATAGGTGACACACTTTGGAGATCAATTACACAAGCAGCATTCAAGTGTCTTGGCTTTATGGCTGAATACAATTAAGAAGGTACCTTATATGCAAATTATCAAAACACATTTGATTTACTCACTTGCCCTTGAGGAATTACTAAGACCCTAACTTATTAATAATTACCTCTAGAAACAAACTAAGCAATGTCTCAATTAATTCCCAAGGGCAAATTCCCCACATCAGTTTCTGAACTGTAAATTCTTTAAACTTATTCATTAGCATGTGATTTAGTTATTGGTCATGAACCCCTTAATTCTGGTCTTAGAGTTAGCCATCAAAATCTACATATGTCTAAACTTGCTTCAGAAATTGAGATGTTCCAGACCTCACTACACAGACAGAGATAATCCTCTATTGTGTGAACTTTTATTTTTTTCTAAAAGTTGTCTACTTGTACTTTAAACACAGACACAACAAATATTTAAATAAAATATTTCAAAAATCATTAAAAGAATATCCTATCCAGAAATTATGTAAAACACCTAATGAGGAATGCTGAAGCCTTGCATTCATATTTTATTTTGCATGTTATTTTATTTTTAAAATTATAATTATATACTATACATTTTATTTATGAAAGCTGAAGTATATATATTTTTATATAATGACACCATTACCAGTCATACTTTTCATTCCAGATGACCCCGATGTAGCAATAAACTGTAAATAGCTCCTTTTTTTTTAAAAAAAAAAAAAAAAAAAAAAGTTATTTCACTAGATTTAAATTCTATTATAACCACTAGCAAGTTATTATTATGTGCCTGGAAGCTTTATCTTTAAAAACAGACAAATCTATAAATGATACAGCATTCTCTAGGCATTAGGTCTTATATGCTTTTAGATGTGGATAAAAGACAAAAATCACAATAGAAATTTTGAATTTGCTAGTTTATTGCATTAATTCTTTTGTCTGAACAATACAGTGAATCTGTCCATTTATAAAATTAACGTTCAAATTAAAAAATAAATGTAGATGAGGTCAAGATCCTGTTGCATGAACCATAACTGAAATGAAAACCTCTATGATTATTTTGTGGTTGGAAAACATTTCTAGATACTCTTTTCTAGAACTGCGTGTAGTAGTATTATAGAATAGTACAGGTAAGATACCTGGTTAAGGCTTTATTTCCTATTTTTTAAAAAGGTATTTTGTTAAGAAGGTTGACTGTTTTATATGGCTAAAGAACCCAAGTAACTGGATCATTTTTTTTTTAATACTCTAATATATAAAAGACAACTGGAGGCAAAAAAAAAAATAGCATAGAGTTAATTTCTCTAAGGATGAAGCAGGACTGAAATTAATTTATAGTCTTATATCCAAACTTTTGGGTAGTTCTACAATTACCTGAGAGGAGCTCTTAAGAAGGCATTAGTCTCTTTTCCCATGTGACAGTTGGTAGGATGTGAGGAAACGGCCTCCAGGGGAGGTTTAGATTTGATATAAGAAAGGATTTCTTCATAGAAAGGGTGGTTAGGCATTAGAACAACCTGCCCAGGGAAGTGGTGGAATTGCCATTCCAAGTGGCATTTAAAAGACATGAAGCTGTAGCACTTAGGGACATGTTTTGGACTTGATGAACTTAAGAGTCTTTTCTAACCTAAATGATTCTAAAGTTTTTGCATGCTGTCATGTGGGAGATCACATAACACAGTAGGTTAAGTAGAAGCCAGGCATTACTAATTAGAGCCTCCTGATGCAAAAGATGCGTGTGCATTTGCAGCAGTCATTTATGATCTGCAAAGTATTCCTGGCCCCTTGAATAGATGCATGAAGTTCCTTTTGAAAGGTCTTGGCCCTTTTTACTCACTAGGTCTTCTGCTGAAAAATAAAATATAACACATGTTGTGCTATAGCAGGTGGATCAGCCTAAGGAGTAGGAGCAATCAAAATGATGGACAACATAACATGCATAGTGAAAACACGTCCAAAGGTTCTCAGTTTACTAACTTAATAAAGGATCCAAGTAATTTGCTCTTGATATGGAAGAAACACTGTGCCCTACTGTACCAGACTACTATCAGATTTTCTCCTTGCAACATCAAGAATCTAACTCAATTTATATAACATCATTTGAGTTGATTATATTACATGAATTATGCAGCTTTATTTGTCATAATATTCTACTCAGACTTCTGACAGTAGAACTCAACACTCACAGAAGTAGATGCATATTCCACTGGAACAGGCTGCCCAGGGAAGTGGTTGAGTCACCATCCCTGTAGGTCTTTAAAAGATGTTTAGATGTAGAGCTTAGGAATATGGTTTAGGGGATGATTTGTGTTAGGTCAGAGGTTGGACTCGGTGATCTTGTAGGTCTCTTCCAACCTAGACTTTCCTGTGATTCTGTGATATTATTAGCATTTCTTAATGAAACAAATTATTAGTGCCTACTACAAAACACACCAGTGAATGCAGATCTCATTTATTTTGGTGCTTCTGATACTTGATATTCATAGTTTTTTGGGGAAAAGTTTTTTTTAACTCTGATTAAGACCAAAAGGACCATTAAATCATCTAGCCTGATCTTATGTGTGATATATACCATTGAATTTCATCCAGTTAATGTCCACAGTTTATTTTATGGAAAGGCATTTGGTCTTTTAACAAACTGTCAACAGGTAGGTTCTATCTCTTTCCTTCAGTTTGAATCAATAAGAGCACAAACATCTTTCCTTTTAAAAATGCATGTCCTCTTTCTACCTGACTGTGCCTGGCTTCTAGTTATTGGGGTTTATTAATGCCTTTCTTTGCTGAGATAGAAAGACCTTTAGTGCCAGGTATTTGCTCCTCAAGGAAATACTTATGCCTTGTGTCAAGTCACCTTTCAATCTTCTTTTTGACATGCTTAACAGATTAAGTTTTTAAGTCTCTCCCTCTAAGGCACTTCTCAGCACTCAGTGATTATTGGTTCTTTTCTCTGCCTTCTCCAATTTTTTAAATGTGAGCTGCATTAGAGTACATAGTATTCCAAAACTGCAGTCAGCAATATCACCCTGGGAGATTAAGTCCCCACTCTGTTTACAGCCAAGGATCAGATTACACTGAGGTTACTGTGAACTACTTTTCTCTTGTAAATCCTTTTCAGGAATCTCCTGCTTGTGACCGAAGACTGCAATTCTTCTTTATAGCTGTAGCAAAAGTGATTGCCTCAAATATCTTCAGCCTGATACATTACCTAAGTGATTAGACAGGACTGTTTTGTTGCCATCACCAGTCTTCAGGTTTTGTCAGTGTGTCTATGGATTCTATGGATTTATTATTATTATTATTTTTTTTTTCCTAGAACAGTAATAAAAATGTTTAATAGTGGCATTCTGCTGCTCTCTGCAGAGCCCCACGGAAGCATCCTGGTTTGACAATTCTTTATTAAAAGGTATTCTGATACCTGAACAGGTAGCTGTTCTAAATTTATTTTATTGAAGCCACTTAATTTGTTAAAAAACATATTGTTCTGGGTCAAAAACCTGTCAAAGACCAAGTTTATTGAATTTACAGTTACCTTTATTCACCAAAACTATAATCTCATCAAAAACTGAATATAGTCCATGTGAATATATTATATATTCATAATAATAATTCAAAAGCCCTGAAGGTTTTGATGGATTTTGAAACAGCTGTCATTGCCACCTGCCTCAATTTCACTAGGACATTTATGATTTTATGGTTGTCATCCCAAATTTTTTAATGTGGAGCTTTGGGATAATATTGCCAATTTTTATCTTTCTTTATTAGCTACAGTTCCTGAGCATGGTGAAATCACACAATATTGCTTTGTTTCTCTTGTACTGTTTTTCTATGTACTGCAATATTTAACACAGAGAATTTCAACACTCATAAAAAATAAAAGGGAAAAAAACTTACAACAGCAACGTGCAAGTGTATCAAGCTACTACCATATATTTTACATTTTTAATGTTAAATGTTCAAATAAAAATATACCAAAAGAAAACTGGTTTGTAAATTCAAATAACCACACAAGTATTGAGACACCAACAGAAAAAAATCTCACGTACACTGCTATTGCCAGAAGTCTGCTACATGTAGATTTAGATTGTATAGAAATTGTATAGAAATTGTATAGAAATTGTATAGAAATTGTATAGAAATTGTATAGAAATTG